>CM019148.1:228740913-229431313 GCA_009733165.1 Naja naja | reverse complement strand
CTTTATTCTAGTAAGGTTGTTGAATTCGGCTAAGCTTTTCCAGAGCCAATGACTTTTTCTGCAGGGGTGGATCTACCAGTTGGCACCTGTCTGCTAAACCGGTTGTTAACACTCTGTTCAGAGAACGGTTGTTAGAAGAAATTACTGGCCTAATCCTGTAAGGAAGGCAGGAAGGAAACATTCTGGTGTTGCTTACAGTAACTGCCTCTCCGTTAACCCTTATTACATTCTTGGCAGGACTAGACTTCCTGTCTCAGGAACGTCTCTGGAGTTTTTCCCTCCCTTTGTTGGTACTTTGCTTGTGTGGAATGACCATTCAAAGTTACAATGGCACTGAAAAAAGTGACTTATGACCATTTTTCACACTTACGACTGTTGCAGCATCTCCACAGTCTTGAGAGGCCAGGCGAGGAGATGCGTGCCTCAATGTGAGTGATATTGAGTTGGCCATGCCCAGCCAATAACATGACCACCAAGCCATGTCCACCCAGTCACATGACCACCAAGCCACTTCACCACCACCTGCCACACCCATAGAACCGGTTGTAAAAAAAATTGAATCCCACCCCTGCTTGCTTGTGGTTTCATGTGAAGCTTCTCAAGAGAGGATCCTATCGAAGAGCTCTTTAGCCTGATTTAACTTAGGTGTTTTTCTCTCAATGTCTGTTATTAGATCATTGTAGCAAAGATGAAAAAAGAGACATATTTTTTTGCTAGTCTAGCCAAAACATCCTACAATATAGGACTTATAAAACAGCTGTGCTAAATAGTTGTTGCCCAGTACAGCCCATCAAGAGGCAAGGCTGCTGCCTCTCAAGTAACCAAGCTGACCCATTGCACCTGCCTTGTCTCAGCCCTGTGTGCTCTTGCATCGGGTGGAGGAGACAGTTCTCCTCATCTCCCTGGCCTGAGCTGCAGCTACACGCCCCTCTGCCCAAAGCCTCTGGCTGTGCTGCCATTGTGTCTCTCCTGTCCCAGGTTCAGCTGGCCGCTTATCCAGTTGCTCCCTCTGCAACCATTTCACCATGCTCACTTTCCTGACTTGGAGCCTCCAGCCACCTCCAGATGTTCTTCAACATCCTCCCCAATGTGCCTGGAAGTTCTTCCTCATTCAAACTGTTGTCTGGAGAGATGTTTGGGAAGCCATCACAAAAAGGCAAGACAGCCCCATGGAAAGCCTAGCTAAGAAGTGTAGAATAAAGAACTGGCAAGTAGACTGGCTCTTCAATAATTCCTCTCTGGAAAAGGAGAGGGCTTGAGATTGCCCATATAAACTTCAGATAGTTGCTCCTCATGAGGGAGACCATGAGACAGTAGTCTCCATTGGTTTTGTGTGGTTCTGGGAATGAGGAATACCCATTTCTTGGCCCAAACCATGGTAGGTGCCTTTGAAAGGGCATTGGTTTACTTGCTAGAATAATTTTGTGAGAAGAGACACAAAAATAATAATAATAAATTCTAGGAGATCACTTGAAGGCATTAAAGATCAAGTTTGTTAAAACTCAAAAAGAAATATAAAGTTGATTTATTTGATCAAGGTTAAAATACAGTAGTTACTATCCCTGATAATGGACTGTATGATGAGATTTAAGGGTTTTATATAGATAAGAGATGAGATATAGGAAGAGGGGGATATGGGAAGAACATTTGCATTTTAAGGAAGGTGCGAAGGTACTAAAATTGCTTACACTTCTCGGGATGAAGGAGGAAGTAATTATATATTTCCCTTTGTATTCTTTTGCTATAATCTTATTTTTCTTCACCATTTCTGGTTTTCTCTTTCTTGGATTTTCTATTTCTTCTCTTTTTCTTTTATTCTCTTAGTTTGTATTAATTTTTATTGTTGTATTTGTAATGGTTTAATAAAATTACTATATAAAAAAATTACTGATTATGCCAATGGAGAAGAATGCAAAACAAAAACAACGGTTAGTAATCTGCAAAAATAGTTATTTTTTTCCCCTTATCAAATACACCATCTCTACTATCAAATAGTTCCTTTTGTGCGAGATAGAGAGGTATTACCTTGCATCTCTGTTTTTCTGATGTTATGTATATAAAAGTGTTAAAGATCCTACTCTGTGACTCTCCATGATAATGGATTTTTGTTTCCTATGGGAAGGAAAGAAAAAGAAAGAAAAGAAAGAAAGAAAGGAGAAAAGATACCATAGATACAGTAAATACTGTTTCCTGAAAATAAGACACTGTCTTATATTTTTTTGGCCCAAAAACACACTAGGTCTTATTTTCGGGTAGGTCTTATATATTTATGGTGCCAAATAGTGGTGGTGTGTAGGGGGTGTTTCATGGTGCACGGTTGCTCCTTGAAAAGTCTTCCTGGAACTGGAGATTTACACTAGGTCTTATTTCGGGTAGGTCTTATATTAGGCAGGTTTAGAAAATAGTGCTAGGTCTTACTTTCGGGGTAGGTCTTATTTTCGGGGAAACACGGTAGATAAATCGTTGACTTTTGTTTGTGTCACTCTTTCTCCATTTTTCTCTGCCTTTTATCCTATGTTGCCAGTTAATTATTTTGTTACTGGCTAATGTTTAATAAACAACTAGCAAGTTGTATTATTCCTGGTTGACTGGCATGTGTTTACTCTCTAGTCATGATCAAGTATGTATTCTATATGCACACAATATATATATGCAGAGAGAGAAAGAGAGATATCAGGAACCTACCAATAATCATAATCAAAGGAAAAAGGAAAAAAAAGCTTGAAAAATTAAATAACATAAGAACTATTAAAAATATTGATCCTACTGTTTTAAAAATTTCATACTTTCCCATTTATTGGGAGGCAAGCCCAATGCATACACTGGGAAACTGTGTATTTTATGCATAATCCATTGCTGTGAATTAAGTGGTAGATGTTTGGTTTCAGTGTAGTTATAATAATTATTTTAGTCAGACTCCATAGCAGAAAAGTTCAGAATCCCTGAGGTCTTGATAAATTTCAAATACTGACATAACTAAGCGTCTTTATACCACACAGCACTCAATTCAGAGCACTATAAATAATGTCCTAATAATCAGACACCTTCCAAACCATATTTATGTTTAATTTCTAAACTGCATCTCTAAAAGCAAGGTGATGAAAGCAACTCTTCCATCTGAGGTAATCCAATATAAAAAAAAGTATTGCATTAGTGTCCAATACATAAAATATTGACCAGTTCTGGAGAACTGGTAGCAGAAATTTTAAGTAGTTCGGAGAACCAGCAAATACCACCTCTGACTGGAGATTTTACAGTATCCTTCCCCTGCCACACCACCAAGCCACGCCCACAGAACTGGTGGTAAAAAAAATTGAATCCCACCACTGATATAGATATGTTTATATATATATATATATATATATATATATATTATGATATATATATATATATGACAAGACCATTAGGTTGGTGTCTTCAGCTTCGCTTCTGGGAGAAGGAAGCTGAAGACACCAGCCTGAAGATGACGATGAGATTTCGTCAAACGCTGCCAAGGTATTTTCAACTTACACGGTAGTTAGGAGAACCAGCAAATAACCTCTGACTGGAGATTTTACAGTATCCTTTACATTTGAAAACTAAACTGAATAATAATATATATATATATATATATATATATATATATATATATATATATAAACAAGTCTTCACTGGATTACTAGGGTTCAGGTATTCACGCTTTGGATCAGAAGTCATGTTGATACTTACTATCAAATTTCTAATATGTCAAATGGCCAAATTTTCATATTAACAACAATCTCACCCAAAACAAAGGAAAGTATTACTACTTAGCTCAAGATTTAAATACTGTGTACAGGTAGCCCTCAACTTAACAACAGTTTATTTAGTGACTGTTCAAAGTTCATAAACGCTGAAAAATTTGACTTACCATCATTTTTCACAGTTACAATCTTTGCAGCATCCCCATGGTCATGTGATCATAATTCGGATGCTTGGCAACTGGTTCATATTTATGACAATTGCAATATCCGGGATCATGTCATGATCCCCCTTTACGACCTTCTCGCAAGCAAAGTCAATGGGGAATTCACTTAACAACTAGGTTACTAACTTATCAACTGCAGCAATTCATTTAACAGTGCTGGTAATATGGGGCAAAACTCACTTAACAACAGAAATTCTGGGCTCAATTGTGGTCGTAAGTCGAAGGCTATACCTGTATTAGGATTTTCAAGGGAGTGGTAAACTTTTAATTGGAAAGTGAATGACTAATCCTTAGAAGAAAGGAAACAGCTATCAATTGCTGTTAATGTTAGGGTTCCTGGAATGCTAAAATTTCCTTTTAATTCTCCATCTAAAATCATAATTGATTATTGAATCTGCCCAGAGTAATACAAATGTCATGTTAAAATGTACCTTTTGAATTGCAAAAATATAGCTCTGCATAAGGTGTATTAATGTCATCTGTAGATTTTGTAAAACGAATCTTCCGAATTTTCCAGTGCTTAAGGATTCACACTTCCTTAAGGATGATAAACTGGCTTCTCCAGACAGAGCAAAAGAAAAGAAATGGTATTTTGAGTTTTATAATGTGTGTAAAAATTTGTTAAGACTGAGCCAGCTAAATTGCTTACAAGTGAACAAGGCATTTGAGAATTATCTTTGAATATGTACAGTCCAGTTAAATCAGGTAAGTGACCATGTTTGAGAAATGCCCCTTAGGTTGTGGCAGACTATTTTATGTATATTTTTGCATATTTTTAAGGATGAACATTGAATAAAATCAGCATTAACTTTTCAATATTGCTGCTTGCCTTTTCTCTCTTTCTGTCATCTCCTGCTTGCCTTCTGAAAAGTCTTGAAGACTTGGCTTTTCCAATGGGATTTGGGCCAGCATAGTGGGTAAGCCCATCTTTAATAGTCGGTGTGAAAATTTTTACCTCAATTATATTTATACTTGTTGGTGTTATAATCTTATGTTAGCTGCCAGTTGGGCAGCCACATACATTAATGAAATAAATAAGTGCCCTTTTTGGAAGACAAATGCGCAAATCTATCTCCAACTGATAACGCACAACAGTACAAATATTTCACAGTTGGTTTTGTTCTTAACACAGATGCTAACTCTCTCTGTGTTCATTTATAACCGCTATCTTTGCTTTCTGGATTGGATTTACTTGTGAATTTTTTTTTCATTCACGCTTAATATGCTTCCAAAATTCCCCTCACCGATGGAAATAGGCCAGCATTGCCTTATCGGTGAGATGTGTGACATTTGAATTTAATAAATACATGCAATAAAATAAATAAATAGCTTTGAGCTCTTCTTGTGCTAGAACATAATGCACCCATCCTTCCTGATCTCTTTCATTATTGACAAACATAATAACAGAATTGGAAGGGACCTTGGAGGTCTTCTAATCTAACCCTCTGCTCAAGCAGGAGACCGTATACCATTTTTGACAAATAGTTGTCCAATCTCTTCTTAAAAACCTCTAGTGTTGGATCATTCACAACTTCTAGAGGCAATTCATCCCACTGATCAATTGTTCTGTTGGGAAATTTCTCCTTATTTCTAGGTTAGTTCTCTCTTGATTAGTTTCCATCCATTGCTTCAGGATTCCTTATTACAGCATTCCTTTTTCTATAATTTTCTTTTACAATTATCATTGTGGGTTTTTCTTTTTTCTTTTCCTTTTTGGCAACTCGGAATTTTGGTGAGCCTTTCTTGTAAACCCTCCTGATTTAATTCACATTCCTCTACAGCCTATTATCATTACCGGTATTAGGCCAGATAGGATTTTTCCATGGGTCTGCCTACACCCCCCTCTAAATCCGAGTTAGGGTGATTTTTTTCCTTTTACATGTTCTGTTCCTAAGCCTACTCATTTGTTGCTGCACAAAATTGTCTCCTGTCTTTAAATCCCAGTCAAACTACCTGCTTTCCTGCCTCCCAAAGAATTGGACTAAGATAATCCTACTGCTGACAGTTTAATTTCCTGAACTGTTGGTTCTTTTGCAGAATATTCAGTGACATCAGTGAGGTTTAGTAAATTGTTGTCAAACAATTATCACAAAATTCCTTATTATGGTGCAAGATAATTTCCTGGTGTCCTTCATAGCAAATGCAAATTGGAGGGTTTGAAGTCAGTTGAAAGTGTATGTTTCTTTTTAAATGTCTTCTGTCTATTCTAAAGCTGTAAAGAATTTATGCACCCAAGGAGGAAAGCTTAATAAATAGGAGAAATATTTTTTTAACTTGTTTTAGGCTTTCTCCTTCATTTGAAGTCTAAAAAGCTCTGTTATTCTCAAAGAGCAGCAATGCTGTGGGGTTTTGGCATCAAATATACAAAGAAAGACCAGGCATTGGCAAATATATATATGAAAATACACATACATACAAACACACACACACACACATACTCAGGAAGGTTTGCCATCTAAAATATGTACGAATGTATGGATTAGCAAGCACAAATTCTGTTTTTGATAAGTTGTGATATGTTATAATCATAATGGTCTAAAGTGGCTTCTCTCAGGATTACAGGTAATTGGCCTAGAATCAACTCATATTTGCTGTCATGTAATATTTGGACAATGATATTTACAGCAGTTCAGGGAGATGCAGGTATTTTTTTCAAGGAACAAAGCAAATGAGGATTTGTTAATAAAGTCACAAAGCTTTGTCCTAAGAATATATACGGTAGTCAAGGACTGGAAGGCGATGCTGGTGGAATTGAGGAACAACTTGATGGGACAAGGGAGGTTCATAGGCATCGTGAAGCACACAGAAGCGGTGATCATAAAAGAAACATTTTCTTAAATAGCTTTCTAAAATAAATTTATTTTGAGACTTTCCAATCTACACATCATTTTGGGGTCTAAATGCAATCAATTTAAACTTAATCTAGTTCCTTAAAATTAATAGTACATAAAGAAAGTACAATCAGATTTATGATTTGCATAGGCCCTCTTTGATATTTATTAAAATATGCACATTTTTATGCATCAATGCAAGCCTGGAAAAAATATGCCACTGTCTTAAGCGTAATGATTGATTCATTAAAACAGCAGTATTCTTTTTTTTTTCTTCATAAGTCTAAAAAAAAGACATAAATGAAGAATAAGAAGGAGCTTCGCTTGTGCTTACCTGAGGTCCAAAGCAATTTTCCAAACTATTTTCAAAGCCTTCACTATGCTACTAAATAATTCATTGTAAAAATGATACAAATCTTTTCGGGATTATGTTGTTAGTGGCAATGATTTGATTAACAAAAGGACTAAAACACAATTTTCTGATCATATTGCCTTCACAGATAGATTATTTGTAATGGAAGGAGTGATCTTTACTTTTAAGCACAAAGATTAACATTATGTATATAATGTTTTCTGTTTGGCACTATGCCTTCAATACCAGTTGAAGTTTCTCAATATTTTTCAGGGGCAGCCCCGTGTGGAACATATTGCATAGTTACAAGAGGTTACAAGAGAAGGATTGTAGAGAAGAGCAAATAAGATGATAAGGGGACTGCAGGATAAATTGTATGATGAATGGTTAAGGGAACTAGGTATATTTAGCCTAACAAAGAGAAGAATTGGAGGTGACATGATAGGTGTCTTCCAGTACACTGGGCTGCCACAGAGAAGCAGGGGTCAACTTATTCTCCAAAGCTTCTGAGGGTAGTACAAGAAGCAATGGGTGGAAGCTCATTAAAGAGAGATCCAGCCTGGAACTAAGGAGAAACTTCCTGACAGAACAATTAAGGAATGGAACAGCTTGCCTTCAGAGAGAGATGTGGGTGCTGAAGAAGAAAGAATTGCACAACCATTTGTCTGGGATGATATAAGATCCCCTGCCACAAGCAGGGAGTTCATCTAGAAGGCCTCCAAGGTCCTTACCAGCCCTATGATTGTAGGACTTCTCATGGCATGAGTCACTGTGAGCAGTGCCTCCCAGTAGAGGAATAGTCACAACTGGTATGCCACCTTAAGGGATGCAAAGGTTCTTCTATCCATGGCTGCCACCTGCTCTTCAAGCAAGAGCTATGAGTCTAGGAGGATCCCAGGTAATGTACTGGGTCTTCCTGGGGCAATGCAACCCCACACAGAATTAAAGATAGAAGAACCTTGTTTACAGAGAGTCCAAATACCTCAACTACTCTATCTAGCTAGGGTTGAGTCAGAGCCTGCAGTCCCCAACAGTCTCTTGACACTGGGATAAGACATCCATCACCCAAAGGGCCTGGAGTAGAGATAAAAAGCTGAATGTCATTTGCATATTGATGATATCTTACCCCAACCCAGATCACTTCACCTAAGGGCTTCACGTAAATGATAAATAGAAGGAGAGAGAGAACTGAACCCTGAGTTTTTCTTTTTCTTTTTTCCTACCTTCTTTTTTCTGTTTTTTTTCCTATTCTTTTCTTTTTTTCTTTCTCATGTTTATTATTCCTTCCTTCCTTCCTTCCTTCCTTCCTTCCTTCCTTCCTTCCTTCCTTCCTTCCTTCTTCTTTCTTTCTTTCTTTCTTTCTTTCTTTCTTTCTTTCTTTCTTTCTTTGCATGAATTTATTATCTCTGTAAAATCTCTTAATTAAAACTACTTTTAAAAGCTACTTTTGATTTCCAAACTTTAAAAGTCAAGTGTACAATGGGAACATATTTTAATAGGTTTGGGAGAGAGACAGATGAAGTGAGAAGATGAACGACAGAACACACAAAAGCACCGGCTGATCATATGGTCATCCATCTTGTCCCAATGTCTTGTGTGGGAGTGTTGACTATGTATTTTCTTCATTGCTCAATTGTTAGATTGATATCCAAGCTTTCCCAGAGGAACATACAATGACATATATAATTTTATGAGATTGGTTGAAAGGAGTGAGGAGAGGAGGGAGGGGAGGGAAGGAGAGAGAGAGAGAGAGAGAGAGAGAGAGAGAGAGAGAGAGAGAGAGAGATGCAAAGCTATTCAGGGAATTTTCAAGGCTGATGGAAGATTTGAAATTGAGTCAACCCAGTCATAACTTAAATGCTGCATCATATTGATTTAAAGTTATCAGGGTTTTTTTTAAAAAAACCATTTGGGCTCATAGATTTTTGTGCATTTCCCCTGTATTTCTTTGCTGTGCTTATTTAAGATAGCAGAGGTGAAATGAAGATTGATTTATGTATTAAAAAAGGCACTGAGGGAAGGAGCCCTTCCACTTTCTGGCACTACCATGTATACTCATTTTTTTCATCTCATTACACATGGTACGTGCCATCTGCTTTATTAAGTTTTTGGAAGTTCTAATATAGTGTCTCCTGTCTTTTTGTCGAAGGTAATTGGGGAAAATATTTTTAATATATGAACTCTCCCCCCCACTTTTCTGTTTTCCCTGATAAGATAATTCTGTAGAAATGGAAAGGTGATGAGATAAAAATCAGTCATGTTTCATATGCAGAATCAGTGCTGTAAAAAGCATACTAAATCCTGGATGCAGCCTCTCATTAATTTCCCGTACATTTGGTGATCGGCACATAGATTCCGTAAGAGGACAGGCATAAAATATTGAAGATGCTAAACTTCCATTTAGTCAAGCACTGACATGATGTGGGTGTTGGTATATCTTATAGCTCGTTTTATGTTCACCTAATTTAAAAATTGCTTCTGTTTAGCTAGATCTTTCATGACGGTAATAGATATGGGGAATTTTACATTTATTTCAGGTGGAACACTGAAAGGCTGTGCTACAAAGAGTGCAAGATCAGCTTTTCATCATGCAAATTTGATTACAAGTAGAACGACAGCAACTTAAAAAGAAGGAGCATGAATGTTTTATGTATATTTCCTCTTTAGCCACAGCCTTTGCAAAGAGCTTGTAGTTCACAAATGTTATCTTTTTGTATGTTCCCTTCCTCGGATGCTTGTATTATGTTACACTGGCGGAATTTAAATATATAGAATTTTAATAAAGAATATGAAGAACGAGAACTTCTTTTCCTTTTTTTTTTGAAACTGAAAATGTAACTTAATCATGAACAGTTCAAAGTGTTTTGGTCATGCTAGAGTGGATCTGAATTTATCTGGCATTTGAAATTTCCTGATAGAGTGAGAGAGGAAAAGGGTAACGATAAAGATGGAAGAGTTAAAAAAAATAGGTAAGCCACAAAATAATGTTGAAAAAAGCCTTCCTAGAAGAAACTCAACACATTTAATTCTCTTGCCTCAGAAAAAAGGTTAGCACCCCAACATTTTTCAACATCAGTTTAAAAATCTAACATGTCTAGGGGAACAACATTGCTTTCTATGATTTATGCAACATATAACCATTCCTGAGGCTTATAATTTTTTCCATGAATTGTAAATCCTAATGAAAGAATAAGATAAAGGTGGGCAACCTGACACATCATTGGCTTAATTTTAAAGCTTTTTGTAAGACTTTTGCTATGATTGTTGACTTTAGCTTCATCCACTATGCAGACCAAACAGGTTATCCCAAAAGGAATATTCATACTCCAATAAAAGGACAGTCCTTATTTGGACCCAACTTTCAGAAAAGCACTGTTGATTTCAAGAGTTCATGCCAAGCTAAGCTCAGAAGAGATGGATGGATGTGTGATTCACTTGCATTGGTATCACATAATGGATGTAAGTCAAGAAGAAAGTGAGGAAATTGTAGCCCACTCAATGGTACAGAAGAATAATTCTCAGCAGTCCCAGCAAGCACAACCAGTTGAGATGGATGCTGGAACTTAACACGCAGGAGTATCTGGAAGTCCACAGGCTTTTGAATCCTGGACCAAAAATTAAAGCAAATGACCCTTGTGCCTATATCTGAGCATTTTCCTTTAGTCAGTGGATTTTCCTAATTGTGTCTTTCTGCTACTGCCAGTACTCTTGGATTTAGAAGTTGCCTTGCTGTGAATTCCTGGGTTGGTTTTTGGTGTTGAGAATGTTCAGGATCCACCATGCATGAAGGTCTGCCAGCTTAAATGGGTAATCCAGATAACAACAGTTTTCTCAGAAAAGAGAACCAAAGGATATACCAATGTTAAGTGGTCTCGGGGCACCTTCTTAATCATACAAACTATCTGGAAGCATTTGGTTCTGTTTATTGGAGGCATCCTAACAAGTGGTGCAGTGGCCCAGAGGTGCAGTTTTCACCTCACAGTCAGGAGGCTGAGTTCAATCCTAGGTAGAGGCAGATATTTCTCTTTCTGGGCATGATGAGAATATATCTGCTGAAAGAAACTCTGCATTGGCGACAGGAAGGGCATCTGGCCAGTAAACACTCAGCTCCATTCAGTTGCCCAGACACCACCCTGTAAGGGATTATGGGGTTGTTAAAAGATGATGATGATTGGAGGCATTCTAACATGTCTTTTGAAGACATATTTTGTCTGACCATTTTTAGAACTGCTGCTTATTCTTTTGGGAATTCATCAAATGCCAGAATAATGGTATATGTAGATTTGAAATATGTTGAAAAACGAGTGAAATCAAGAAAATCATACCTATACCCTTTATTTCTAATATTTTCTGAGTATACATTTTCCCCAGGTGCTGCAGTTTTCCAGGCCTTTGTTCAAAAAGCGAAGGGGAGCAGCTTAGCAGTCTTTTCTACTATATTATGTTAATAAACTTGGGAAAAGAGCAACATCTGGTGTCTTGCAAAATTGGAAATGAGAAGGCATGTGATAAGAGTGCAGCTGCTGGTATTTGATGAATTAGATTTGGTATGCAAAATAGTTCTAGATTGAATTAAACGACAGATTCCTGATGCTTTATGGTAAGCTGTGCTCATTCCCTTTTTTCTTTTCTTTTTGGAAAGAAAATAAAGAAACAGTAAGTGAATGAGGGGAATGAGTAAGTGATGAGGGGAATCTTGATCATTAGAGCCTTCGACTTTGGACCTTCAAAGGATCGTGGGATATAATGGGTGGAAGATTGCAATACCATCATCCTATGCATTCAACAGTACACAAGGCTGAACATATTAGAGCAATGATTGTCAGAACATATTGTCAATGATTGGAACGAAAACATTAAAAAAAACGTTGGAGGACCCATGGTCAGGTTATTATGGAATGTTATAAGAAAATATGATAACACAGAAACATAGAATTATAGGGCTGGAAGTGACCTTGTTGGTCTTCTTGTCCAACAAGAAGTAAAAATTGGACAGCCATTTGTCCACGATTATTGAGGGTTTACCATTTATTACTGAGTAGTGTGGTGGCCTAGAGATGAAGGTACTTGCCTCCCACTTGGTAGATTGAGAGTTCAATCCTAGGCAGATGTTTCTCTATCAGAGCACAAAGAGAAAATATCTGCTGTGAACTCTGCACAGGTATTGGGAAGGGCATCCAGCCAATCAATGCTCATATCCATTCAATTGTCCTGACCTCATTCTGAATAAAGGAATTACAGGGTCATAAAAAGAAAAAAAAGGGTTTATAATTCTTACCTGAAAACTTGTAAAAGTTGACAGTATCATGAGGTTTTTTTTTTGTAATTTGAATGTACTGTGAGTATTAGCCAGGGATGTTGTTAACAAATTGGTATCCATAGACTTCCATAGACTCCGCACTTTCTACTGTCATAGTAGGGTTTATTTCCAGACAAAGTAAGCAAATGAAGACCATTTTCTATGCAATATGAACATTAAGATAATATGACAGTAACTTTATTCTCAACTATCTGGATGGGGTGGTTTGTAGGCAATAGATTTATATAGCATAGTTTAAGATATGACTGGTTCTCCTCTAAAGTCTCTAGCGAATGGATAATTTAAAGCATTGTTAAGATAACTGTCCATATTGTATTATTCAATTTATGTTGAATATGTATGTGCTTAGCTCTAGGGTATTGGTAATGTAGTTTATGTATTAACCAATATTGTTTTAAAAGCAGTGAAATTGTAGGATTCTATGTTGGTAAAAATAATTTACTCTGTTTGTATCTATTCTTCTTTTTGGAGATTTCTTTTAAGACAAATTCCCATCTATGAAGTAGAAAATATTCTGCTTATTTTATATTATTGGACTTCCAGATATTTCCTATAGAATTTTTCAAACAGAAGCATAACTAGTGTGCTACATTAAATCCAGACAAGTTAAACTAATTGCACACTACTTCCTTAAATCTATAATCCAGCTTTCCAATTGTCACAAGTTTATTCTTCCCATGAAGAACCATGCCAGAAGATGGAATGAAATCCTCATAATAAACTGTCATCATCTACATGGGGAATTGACTAAGTGGTCAATTTCAAATTCTTTTCGACTGACAAGTGAAAACAAAACTTGCTATAAATGGACTAGCAGAATATAAATATTAGTGTATTGAGTGATCCTCACTGTTGAGCTGGCTTGCAGTTGCTGTTATATAATCTCTGCAGTGCCAGCATAATTAATAAACTTTGGTTGGCATAGCCAGTGTTAGGGTTAAGGTTATTTATTGTTTAAGTTGGTTCCTTCTATAAAACTTATGATTTGGTATTCTCTGTAGTGTGAATTATTGAGGTTCAAATGCAGGTTAAGTAGTTCAAAAAAGCTTAATACAGTCTTTGTTCAAAATACCTTACTTCTTATTTCCACTTCTGTACTCAAAGGTGTATTTTAAAAATTGCAGCAAGATTGGCTGTTCAGAGAGATTAATTGTGTTATTGAATTCTAGAAATATATAGAAAGTTTTATACCAAAGAACTTCTTCCAGTTACATAAGGACTTCATTTTTTTTCTCTTCAAGAACAAAAGAGAAGTGATTATTATAACTGTTTTCTGGGACGATTGAGACTATTTAGAATTTAACCCTTTGGGATTATGGATTTTATGTGGCAAGTATACACAATATGTATGACGTTAGTGGGTTTATGAGAGGGCTGAATAAATAGCTTCCTGTTACCCTTTCTGTTTCAGCAAGGATTATTTTTAAAAGATGGGCATTGGACACGTTTTGATCTGATATTTTGCAGCTACCTGTACAATTCCCCCCACCCGCCCTGTGTAACACTGCTAACTAGACTTTTGTAGCAAGAAAGCACAGAGCTGCTGACTTAGCATATGAACTGATGACAAGGGACTTCGATCATCTATTTTCAACCTATTCTTGCTGTTTGTTCAGTAGGAAAATGCAGTTAAATGAGATCATGAGCCTTTAAACATGTTTGCATTTGGTTCAATATGGAAAGTCAGATGGACTTAAACAAACCCTTAGTAGAATTGTTTAATTTACATAATTTCCACAGTGCTGAATAATCAAAGGTCCATCTAGCTAGCCCAGCATTTGGTTCCCAAGTGCAGCCAGTTACATACCTTCAGAAACAAGGCTAGAAAATAGGTCTTTTCAGTAATTATACCCTGTAGTTGGCATTCAACTGCTTGCTATCCAGTGTTCTAAATCTGAACATTTCACATACAGGTGGTTCTCAACTTACAACCATTCATTTGGTGACCGAAGTTACAACAGAATTGGAGGGGGGGCAAATGACTTACGGTCCTTGCATTTACAAACACTGCAGCATCTCCATGGTGATGCGATCAAACTTTGGGCATTGGTAACTGGCATCTATTTTTGAGGGTGACAGCATCCTGGGGTTTTGTGATCACCATTTGTGATCTTCCCAGCCTTCTTCCTGCAAACAAAGTCAATGGGAGAAACTGGATTCACTTAATAACTGTTATGATTCACTTAACAACTGCAGTGAGTTAAAAACTGTGCCAAGAAAATTGGGTGTGACTCACTTAACTGCCTTGCATAGCAACAAAATTGTGGGTTCAATTGTGGTTACAAATTGAAGACTATCTGTACTTTACATTACCAATAGCCATTACAAAGCTACACGAATTGATTATTCCCTCCTTATTCTATACCGACCCAAAACTTTTGTTTTTCCTGAATGTAACGGCATCACTGAATGACTTGTGTTCTAGTGAGAGAGGGAACAATTGTTCTTTCTTAGCTACTTCTACCTATAGCATTTTATAGGCTTCTTGTCATGTTGCTCTTCCGTCTTCTTCTAAACTGGAAAGCCCCAATGTTTGGCTTTTTCTCAAAGGAATGTCGTTGCAATAGCTAATATTTTTAGTTTTATTTCTTCACAGAGCAGGTGATATTTGCTTTATTGGGATGAAGGGATGGCCAACAACATGAATGGCTTTACATGATACTGCACTGGTAGGACATGGAATACTGCATCCAGTTCTTGTATAAAAAAGATGTTGAGACGCTAAAAAGTGTTCAGAGAAGAGCAATAAAAATGATAAGGGGCCTGGAGGCTAAACTGTACAATGTACAGTTGTGGGAATTGGGTATCTCTAATCTAACAAAGAAAAGGACTAGGGGTGTCATGATAGAGTCTTCCAATATTTGAGGTGCTGCCACAAAGAAGAGGGGCTCAACCTATTCTCCAAAACATCTGAACGTAGAACAAGAAGTAATAGATGGAAGATTATTACAAAGAGATCCAACCTAGAATTAAGGAGAAATTTCCTGATAGTGAGAACAGTTAATCAGTGGAACAACTTGCCTCCAGAAGTTGTGGATGCTGCATCATTGGAGATATTGAAGAACAGGTTGAGTAACCATTTCCAACATTTTTTCCTGCTCAACCAGGGAATGTTAGGTTATCCTCCTAACCCTGTTATTCTGTGTCCTATGTGATTAGATAAACCATGAGGACATAAATCATTTCGTTTGCCTTTTTAAAAAGTCCTATTTTTTCTGTATATGAGAAAATTAGTAATATGAAGCTTGCTATTTAGTTATTTGCCAGACAATACAGTAGAAATGTTGTATGGTGATTGGTTTTTATTGAAAGTTAAATGTGTTTTTATATCTGTATGTATGTATAATTGAAAAATTGAAAACCGGGGTTGCCAGATTTTCAAAGTCCCATTCTTTTGAATGCAAAGCTTTCAGAAGAAAAATATTGTATGCCAGCCTGCATGATGAAGTTAGTGTGTATTAGTGAAAATAAGCATGAACTTTCCCAGTAGGATTACATTACTGCTGATGTTTTTTTTCTCTTATTTCAGCAATAATATAGAACTGAGAAAACAACATTGTTAAAAAAAGGTAGAAATATATGTGGAGGAAAAAAAATCCATCTTTTCTCCTGCTTTGTATCTCCAGGGAGCAAAAACAACAGTCAGAACAGAAGTTGCACTTGAAGTCCGAAAGCCAAGTGTAGCTAATGTGGCTTTTTATTTGTTCTTGTGTGAAACCTTCCAAAATTATGGGTAATGCTGGTGGGACTTGGAGAACATTTGGAGAAATGAGCTACCTCTCCTTCCCCTGACCTTTGTGTGTGCTTTTTGTTAACAATCAAATAGATGGACATGTTGAAAACTGCTGTCAGAGAGTAGGAAAGAGACAGGATCTTGTCCTCTTTCCAGCTAATGTGTTGCTTATTGTTACAGTGCAAATATAGTAATTAATCTGGGTTTATTTTTCAATATAGAGTGGTCTTATCTCTAATGGGGAGTATTCAGGTCTTAATTACAACCAATTTTATTTATTTGTTTGTTTATGTATAGCACTTTCTTGAAGTTCCTTAATTATTTCAATTGCTTCATTATCCACCAATTGCTAAACTTAATCACCGGGCTTTGTTATGTTAACTCCTTCTCTTTGCTTTATTTTCCCTTTCCTGTCCTCAGCCTTTTCTAAGCTGAAGAGAGAGGAAGAGTGAAAAATAATTCCTTTTTGGAGTCTTGTTGGAACACTAAGCCTTGATCATACTTCTCTGTTCTGCTACTCCTAGGCTGTTCTCCAAGTAGCTCACCTCCTCTGTCCAGTTCTTTGCCACTTTCCATTTAACAGACTTTTTTTCCTGACTCTGTTTGCTTTGCTAGGATCATCTGACAGAACATCCCCTTCCTCTGGCAATCCTCTTTTTTTTCTTTCTTCTTTCTGCAGGGGCTCAGGTTTGCCCTCAAATCCACAGAGAAGCCCAAAACTCCTTTTGGTGTTCTTTGCCTGACCAATTTCCCCATTATGAATCTTGTACTAGAAGACAGACATGCTTGCCTAGAGGCATCATATATAAAGCAAGAATCTTATAGTGCTGTCTCTCTCACATCTTGCATTTGAGAAAAAGTCAAAAATCTGACCTCGAGACCAAATGAAAGATAGTTTCAGTGCTACCCTGCCACAACTGTGACAGTAAATCATGTCCTTATCATTAAATCACTAGAGTACTGCAATTCATTCCATCTGGGCCTGCTTTTGAAGGTAAGTCAGAAGATAGTAACCCCAGCTAGGCAGAGAAACTTATTACTGCAGGATTATGCTTATTCTTGGGTCACTGCACTGATTACCAATAGGCTTCTAATCCAATTCAAAGACCAACCTTCCTTCCTTCCTTCCTTCCTTCCTTCCTTCCTTCCTTCCTTCCTTCCTTCCTCCCTCCCTCCCTCCCTCCCTCCCTCCTTATCTATCTATCTATCTATCTATCTATCTATCTATCTATCTATCTATCTAAATTCATATAGCTGCTCATCTACAGGCATGACTTTAGGTGGTATACAGTAAAAGAAATGTAAAACAGTTGCAAAATCTGTTGCTGTGATTCTCAGTTTCTTTGTTGGGAACACTCTTAGCACAATATCTGTTGGTTCCTGAGATTGAAGGAGAGTGTTGTTTGATGCCTACCTATGGTACAGGTCAAGATATTTTTTAAAAAGTAAAAATATTTTTCTTTGTTTTTTTCTTAATTTTCTCTCTTTGTGTCCCCTCCCCCACTTCCCTGCAGCTAAAAGCTATGACGGTGAGAGATGTTCTCATAGTTGTTAAGATCTATACACATGAGTCTCAGCTGCCATTTTGGTAGAGCCAAGTGACATCAGGAATATTCTTCTGTTATACTGTTTAAAACATAAACTTGTATATTTTGAAATTTGTCAAAAAAGGGTTTAAGAGCAATCATTTTAAAGAATTGCTTGAACTATTCTGTTATCCCTTGGCCTTTTTCTCTCAGTGGTTTCCATATTTTCAGAATAAGACTTCCACACATGATGTCGTAATAAAAAAAAATTGCCTTGGATTATTTTATGGGTGTCAAATGCTGTCAAATGTATGTACTTACTATATATTAAGTAGAGAGGCAGTTTGTGTGCCTTGTACCTTGTCCAAAAATAATTGACTCATTAATCTTAGCCATATCAAACTGGTGCCCATTAGAAGGGTCAAACGTAGGTTAATTTTAATAGGAAAACATGAATCAGTCTATACAGATGTGTGCTTTTCAAGTGATTTCTGTTGTGTGTAACTTACTGTACATTATGTGAAAATAGAAAAAAAACCCAGAGAACCACTAGGTGGAAGAAATCTTGTTTGTTGGTAACTCTAATCAAGGGTTGGTTGCACGTAAAGCTAGACTTTGGGTTGGGATACTATGTAAATGTATGTATGTACTCTGTAAAAGGTGTTGCCTGGTAGCTGGTGTGCTTATAGCAAAATAACCTTGAGAGTATAACACTATAGATGGTCAAGTTGATATCATCTCTTAGCAGATACAGTTTGCACCAACGATAGAATGTGTAGTTTCACCGTGGTATAGTGCAGCCTGCCTGATTAAAAAAAATTAAGCAAGTGTCCTTGAAATAGGGTGCTATAAGGAGTTCCTAGTCAGATGTGAAACTTTGGGAGTAAATAGATTGATTTGCTCATAACTCTCAGCCCAACCTACTGCACAGGTGTGGCAATAATATGGGCTTCATCCCCAAGTAAAACATTGTCAGTCCTTTAGAGTAAAGATAAGATAAGCAAACCACAACAGCATTTCCAGACAGCATGTGTTATGGAAGGACATTCTCAAAATATCTAGAGGGCTCTGATTTCTTATCCATCATAAAGTATCCTGACTTGGTTTCTTAGGGGCATGAGAATGCATGCAGCTTCCTAAAACTTTTCCTGATTTTTGCTATCAAATGGTTTTCTTAAAGGTGAAAAGAGGGGAGAATAAACAGATTTTGGAAAATTAAGCAAGATTATATGTGGTTGGCACTCAGGTGGAAGACAATTGGGAAATGATAGGACTGTGGGTTAGAGTGGGAAGTTGAAAAATATATGTTGGAAGAAGGCAGTAACGAATTGCTTCCCTATTGTCCAAATAACTATAATGACTCCAGGAGTTGTGCACGCAAAGCAGTCTTTATCTCTTGCAGGTAGTCCTTGATTTACGACTGTAATTGGCTGTAATTAATTGGAAGACATTGTTGTCATACACTGAAGCATTGTGGATCCAACAGTTTGACACTTTGTGGCGGCCATTAAGCAAACACTGCAATCCTTAAGTGAATCCATTTTCCCCAATGCATTTATTTTTCGGGCAGAAACTGGAAGAAGATGCCAGAAACCGGCAAAAAAAAAAAAGTTACAGATTGCAGTCATATGACTGCAAATGGCTGTAAAGGTTGCTAAACACACAAACTGTGGTCACATGATTGCAGGGGTGTGTTTCTCTCTGTATGTGTGGCCATTGTAACTTTGAAAATGGGTTATAAGTAGCTCTGGGGATTTAATAATTTTGGTTGAAATTTAGAGGTTTTTTTTTTGGTCCCAGCTTTTCTTATTGCAGAAGGAAAGTAACCCGCCTCTTATATAAGTCCTGAAAAAAACTAGGCATCTTGCATTACATAGTCAGTATTATCCATACAGTAAACAAAGATTATGCCCACTCTCTCAATTATTTGAACTATTCCTGATATTAAGAATAATATAATTTGTTTGTTTGGTAGCATGTTTCATAAGAAGCTGCATCGCACCAGAAACTTTCTTTCTTAGAGACAAATAATCTGTGTACTTAAATTGTAAATGAAAAATGGTTAAATAATACAAATTGTATAGCCAGGAACAACCATGTTCTGTTCTTATTTAATTAAAACCACTAAGTGTATTGCCACTGAGGCAGCTGAAAACTAGCTCAGTCCACTAAAAATTAAAAATGAACCTGGCTTCCATGTATAATTGCTAGACTGAATCCATAGGGAAAGGTTCCATAGAGTTTAAGAACGATTAAACCAATATGTATTTAAAGAAACATTTCAGAGAGTGCTGTAATATTATGGCAATACTATGCCTATACATCTAAAAAGGTTTTTATCTAGAGAAGGATTATGCTGATAATATAGAAAGAACGATGATAAAAATAATAGGATGGAAAAATGAATTGCCACCATCGTTGGTCGGATCTGGAAACTAAAAATAGAACCCGGTAGCACTTTTAAGAACTTTTAGTATCTGCTGTATATAAATTCTTATTTTCTACCAGGTCTTTGGGAACTTTCTGAATAGTAACAGTTGAAGAAATGTCAAACTCAGCCTTTGTGAATTCTTGCCAGTCAGATAATAAAATGGAGGAAACCAAATTAAATCATGCAAAGCAGATTCTAGTCAGGTACTCAGTATGGTCCTGTGCTTTTCAGCTGAACATATGGTTGCATCTGCTGGAGCTAATGTTGCCTGACCTTTTGCAAGTTTTCAAGGAGTTCTGTCTTTATACAGACAAGAAAGCTGGCATGCTAGTTATTTCCTTGATGTGAAAAGCAGCATGTGATAAAGAGATCGCCTGGAACTTTGCAAAATTTTACCCTAAAGGCAACAGTATGTTAAGAAGGATCGTTTAGAGTACCCTTAATTAAAAGCAGTGGTTGTGGTATGTACTCTTGAAAACTGTTATGTATGCAGGTTTAAAGTCATTGGTTTAGTTTGAACTGTTCTTGTAAAATGTAAGAAATGATTGGTTTAAAAAGTGCGGGAAAACCCTGCACTCTGATTGGCTGGCAACTGCGGCTGCTGGCTATAAGTAGCAGCCGCAGCCCAGCCAAAGTGGGTTCGTTCTGGAGCTGTAGTCACTAATAAACAAAGAGCTTGAAGCACTCCGCGTCTGACTCTTCATGCAAACTTAACAAAAACTGCAATCGGCTCAGAACGCATGGGCAGGCTTTCAAATGCTCATGTAACATGTATACGATGTGAGCTGTATGGAATACCACTGGAATCCGAGCACCATTCAAGGTAATGGTTCTCATTTATTAAGCCCTACTTGGCAAAGGCTCCGGATATTTCTGGGATTGCCTATTAGCCATTGACAGCTCAGAAGCCTCAAATAAAAATGGCTTCCATCTGCCTACTCTTTTGTTTTTATCACAATGCAACCAAGCAGTGGTGAGATTCACATTTTTTTTACTACCAGTTCTGTGGGCGTGCCTTGGTGGGCATGACAGGGGAAGGATACTGTAAAATCTCCAGTCAGAGGTGGTATTTGCCGGTTCTCCGAACTACTCAAAATTTCTGCTACCGGTTCTCCAGAACTGGTCAGAACCTGCTGCACCATCAAGAGCCTTGGTGGTGCAGACTGTTAAACGCCTAGCACTTAGTTCCAGCTGCCTGCAATTAGTGCAGGCTCGAATCCCACCAGGCTCGAGGTTGACTCAGCCTTCCATCCTCTCAGAGTAGGTAAATTGAGGACCCAAGATTGTTGGAGGCAATAAGCTGACTTGTAAAAATGCCGCTTAGTAATAAGCAGGCATATACAGTGGAATGAAGGCTATTGCTGAGCGCATGGGGTTGCGCTCCAAAAATTGTAAGCTGCCCTGAGTCTTTGGAGAAGGGAGGCATATAAATGTGAATTAAAAAAAAAACCCACCTCTGCAACCAAGGCTCTTTGACAGAGAGGTCTGTGTGACTTAAGAATTAACCTGTTGAGCACTACTAGGTTAGGACATTATGTACAATATATTTCCCCCCCTGCAAACTGCTCTTTTTATCTTAATAAATAATATTTACATTAATTGCCTATGCTTTAAAAGCTTTAAAAAAATTAAAAAAACCCACACTTTTTACAGTATGAGGCTATTTATTATTTTTTAAAAATGTTTGTTACTAAAACAACTTGGAAAAATTGGACCTGGAAAGCATCAACTTAAAAGACTCATTGTTTGCCATTTGTTGGCGGGAACTTTACATGATTTTCTTCTGCCAGGGTTTTCGGTCTTAATCTGGTGGCAGTGGCTTATTATAGTGGCTAGGTTTCTTGATTAATGCTACTCTGTACCATGTCTTTTGAGTTTTATTTCTTTTTAAGTGTTGGAAACTATCTGGAGTCGTTTGATTGATGAGGCAAAGAAATAATGTAAAACATTAGGTTTCATGCACAAGGGGATTTATCTAAGACAGGGGCTTCCAAACTTGGCAATATTATGACTTGTGGTCTTCTATTCCCAGAATTCAGCCATGCTGGCTGAGGAATTCTGGGAGCTGAAGTCCACAAGTTGTAAAGCAGTGGTGTTTCTCCTTCATTGCTTCAGAGGGGCTACGTTTCCCCGTGCCTATCGTGTCAAAAATATCAAAGTAGATAATGCAAGTGAGAAATGATATGTGGGACAAGAGAGAAAGTGGTGTACATTTAAAGCAGGATGGATTTGATTTAAATCAATTGACTTAAGTAACAGGAAGCCTCAGCAAAATTGTATCACACATTATGCATTAGTCAGAAGGATTTTATAATCACTTGTAGTAAAAGCATTCTTATTGTTCATTCTTTTCACATTTTTAGAATTTAGAAACACAGATTTCATTCTAAATACCGTAGATACCTTTTCTGACAGATTATCTTCTGATCAATTTTAATAGCAAATGGAATGATGATTAATGCTAAGCAAGCAGATACAGACTCCTGAAATTCATTTAATTACTGGGGATGTTTTGTGGATATTTTTTGCTGTTATCTGCTAGCGGAACCAGCAGCTTTTATATTGTATTATTAAATTTGTTCATTCATTGATCTTCATCTTGGCATTTTAGAGACAGGTCAGTTACTGAGTTTATTATGCTGTTTCTCATCTTGGCATTAGCATGTGGGATATCAAACACTGTAACTGTAAGTTATCTTCATAATTGTGTCTTTGAGCTGTGTTCATTTAGTTTAGAAAACATTTTAAGAAAAGCTTTAACTTAAACATACATTTGAGGAAAGGAATGAAGAAAAGATTTTTAGATTTTGCTTTGAAGATCATTTGTGGTTAATGTCAAAAGGCAATTACTATGAATTTGGAAGAGATTTAAGAGCTCATGAAACAAGGACAAAAGGAAGGGACATTTTTTGCTGTGATCTGGTTGATATCTTCTCACCTTAAAAACCTTATGAAATCTAAGACTAGAAAATAAAATAACTGCTTAAGGTCAGATTTGTTCTGTCTCTGACAGACATGGACCTGAAGCTGTGTTGATTGCTTGAGGGGAAGTTCATAGGCTATTCTTTGAAGGATAACTGTCTTAGTTGTTGTGATATTTAACTTTTTATAAATGGAGCACTTTGCCTTGACAAACATGGCAAGTTACTTGATTTTCAGATCAATCAAGGAATAATGTTTTGTATCGTTCTTTTCATTCCTGGAAGAGATAAATTTTGTTTGATATGCACTAGAGTGAGGTTTTTCTAAACTTTTCAAGAAGGAACAGAAGAGATATGTGGTATATGTCTATAGGTACTGGTAGTCTTGACTTACAACTCAGCCCAAAATTTCTGTTTTTAAGCGAGACAGTTGTTATATGAGTTTTGCCCCTGTTGTTAAGTGAATCACTACATTTGTTAGTAACATGATGGTTAAGTGAATCTGACTTCTCCTACTGACTTTGCTTGTCAGAAGATTGCAAAAGATCGTATGACCCTGGGACACTGCAACCATCATAAATACAAGCCAATTGCCAAATGTCCAAATTTTGATCACACGACCATGGAGATATTGCACTGATCTTAAATGTGAAAAATATCATTAATCACTTTTTTCAGTGTTGCTTGTAACTTTGAATGATCACTAAACAAATGGTTGTTAATCAAGGACTGCCTGCATATGTATGTGTTGTCCGTCCATCCACCCACCCACCCACCCACCCATCCATCCATCCATCACCTGTGATGGTGAATCTATGGCACGTGTGGCAGAGGTGGCACGTAGAATCCTCTCTATGGGCATGTGCACCATCGCCATCTGCTTTTCTGGTTTCTGGCATGCACATGTGCACCAGCCAGCTGGTCTTTGTGGGTGCTGGAGAACTGGAAAACCAGCCACTTTTGGGGTCATTTTCAGGCCTTTTTCTTGGCCATTTTTCAGGCTGGAAAACAACCTGAAAATGGCCCCAAAACAGCCTGAAAACAGCCCCAAAACTGCTGGAAAACTGACAAAAATGACTTGAAAAATGGCCTGAAAACGGCCCCCCAAATGGCCAAAAAAGGCCAAAAAACAGGCATGCACGCACCGTCCAGTTGGTCTTCGGGTTTCCGGCACTCGGCACGCGCACATGCATGTGCATGCATGCCTATTCTGGTCTGGGCACTTGGTGCTGCAAAGGTTCACCATCACTGAACTATCATATATGCTATCCTATAACATCTTGTTATCATCAGTTTACAGGAAGGAAAATTTAAATGTACTTTATTCTACTCCAAGTTTTGATCCTAACCTAAACATAGATTTTAATGGCCAGTTTGGTGTAGTGGTTTAAGTTGGACTAAAAACAGGAAGATTTGAGTTTTCATCTTTTGTTAGGCATGAAAGGTGATTGGGTGACTTTGGGTAACTCAATCTAACTAAAGGGGTTTCTCTTGTAGAGAAGAGAGGAGGAGCGAACGCTAGCTGTGACACCTTCTGTTGCTCAAAACATCTAATACATAAATAAATATTGAGCAATTTAAAAAAATTATGACACAACTAGCTAGTTTTTCATATGTGATAATATATTTTAAATAGAGCACAATGTTTAATTCTAAGTATAATGCCATTTAGGTTTTAATGTTTTTCCTTAACATATTTTTAATTGTAATATACCACAGGGATACTTGGTAGCATGTGTCAAATATATAAATAACTAATAATTTTGCATGCATTCCACCATTCTTTTTTTAATCAATTTAACAGTGATTCAAGATAGCAGGATTCAAAATGAAAGTCATGGAAATGATTATGTTTGTAGGATGGAGCCAATATTCAATAGGAAATGCTTTCTTTGGGTTTGCTAATGTATTTCATGTTTGTGCCAGTATAAGACAACCCATGATTTTGGGTGGGCAGAAATAGAGAATATCATCTTCAGGTTACTAGGAAGGTGGTCTTTTCCCTTATTTGTTTATTATATTTTATCACATTTTTGTAATTTTTTTTTGCTCCATTAAAAGTAGTGCTTTTGCTGGTGGTATAGGCAGGACTCCTTCCATTTGACCCAATGCTGCATTCCAATTGGCTTGTGAGGATTCTAGATATTTATCCCTACACACCTTGCTCTTGGCTTTACATTTCTATTGGGCTCCTGGCTGGCCTTCCTGCTATAAAAATGGGACCTTTGGTGGGGAAATCTGGGAGGATTCATCAGTGAAAGGGCGAAACATTCTTCATTTTTTTAACAGGTTCAGGGGAAAAATGATGAATCCTTCCTTCCTTCCTTCCTTCCTTCCTTCCTTCCTTCCTTCCTTCCTCCTCCCCCCCCTCCCTCCCTTGAAATTGGCAAGAATTCTAACTCATCTGGAAGGGCTGGATTAAGGCCAACTGGATTAAGGCCAACTGATGCCCTAAGCACAATCGTAATCAAAATTCTCATGCTAGAAACAAATATATTTGACAGTACCTTCAAACCAAACTTTTAAACTGTAGTCATTTACCGTGCCAAAGAAAACAGATATTTAACAGTGAAGATTAAAATTGAACAGCGTAGATAAAAATAAATACAGAAAAAGTTGTCTACCATCAAGTATGGCAATGAAAAAGTTAATGAAGGGCAGGACAGCTAAAGAAAGAAACTGTTGGTGCTTTCTTTCCCTTGGTACCTTAAACATCTGCTTATTTTGCCAAATGGTTAATTCAGGACTACCAACTGACTAGAAAAACTATTAAAACTATTGTACTTTTGTCTTCTCTCAGTCCTCAGGAAACATCCTCACATAACAAGAAGCAATTGATGCTTGCTATACAGGGGTAGGATTTAGTGGGTTCAGATGGGTTCAGGGAAACCGGATGCTAATTTTACATCTGGTTCGTTGAACTGGTAAATCCCACCCCTGGCTGGCCCCATCCACCCCTCCCCTCCCAGGAGTCTCCATGTGGCCCATTTTGGATGCAAGGTAAGTGCAGGGCCCACATGGAGGCGCTGGGAGGGCAAAAAATGGATCTCTTGGAAGTTCCAGAAGTCCAGAAACAGGTATGTTTCTGGCCTCCAGAGGGGCTCCGGAGCCCGGGGCGGCCATTTTCACCCTCCCGGAGGCTCAAGCAAAGCCTCTGGAGCCTGGGGAGGGTGAAAACGCCCCCCTCCCTGGTGATGCAGGAGGCCGAGTAGGCCACGCCCACCAGGTTCACACCCACCCAACAACTGGACAGATTAACCGGTTGCTGAAATTTTTGAATCCCACCCCTGTTGCTATAATATCATGGGTAGAAGTTGGGGGAGGGAGCAGGAAAACCCATTAATATGGAGGAGAAAGAGGGTGAGATCCAAAAAAGAATTTCTTAAATTGGCTTTGTTTTCAGCTAGTTTACACAAGGAAAATAGATGCTTGAATGCTGCAGTGGGGAGCAGGCCTCAAGTTAATTCAGATTGCCCAACTTTGATGTTGTGTGTTGGAGTGCAAACTCCATTGTTTCCATCATGTATGGCAACTGGCAGGTTAGTTACAGATGGTATTGTTAGGTTAAAAATAGTAATAAAATCAAGGTTAACTTTGAGAGTTGGAAATGGATTTTGCCAAAGTTTGCTGCCATGAAGGAGAAGATTTAGGATATTGTTCCTTGTGATGCCATAGAAATTGCCACTGCAATTTGTACTTCTTAAAAAGACAGGAAGAGAAATAAGCAATAAGACAATCAAAAGAAACAGTTCATTTTATTCTAATTACATTTAAATGAATCTAAATTATTTATAAATAGTTTTTCCCTGGATCTTCTCTGGCATGCCAGTATAGCCTTTGGAAATAGCCTCCAAGGAAAGCTACATTTTCCAATGTAATCAATGAGAGTTTTCTTGTTTTATTATTTTTTAATTTGTTTGTGATTTGTTTGCTTTATATCTTGTATTATTGTGTGTTCGTGCATTAGAAGAGGGTGTGCTTGAAGAAAAGCTCTTCCAGTATTCAGAAATAGAAGGCATGAAGTGACAAATTCTAGACATGGGGATGTCAATAAAACCTCTCCTGCCTGTACAGATCAATCAAGGTCTGATCAGTAGAACTGAAGGAAAGGTGTGTGCACATGCATTTTATTCTTCCTTTGGACAAGCGTTTCTGATTGCAGAGATGAAAGTCTGCAGTTAATGGGAGGAACTTAAAAAAAAATTGGAAAATGTGCCAAGCGGTGGATGACATTGGCATGTCTGATGCATTTCTGCCTAAATCTGATGCCCCTCTTTCAATCATTCATTGAAGAAGAGACAATTGAACTGCTGGAAACCCACCTTCCATACATTTGTTTTCTCTTATGTCAACCTAAAGATACTGATCTCTTTAGAAAATTTCTCTTAAAATACGATATGCTGCTGAAATTCAAATTCCAAACTATTCTATAATTATAATGGAACCGAGTGGCTGTATGTACCAGCATCTCGAGTTATCCAGAATGTTCCACCTTTAGCTATGTGGGGAGAGGTGTTGCCCCCCGTAGATAGGGCTCGCAACTTGGGTGTCCTCCTGGATGCGCAGCTCAGTTTGGAGGAGCAGGTGGGAGCTGTGGCCAGGGGGGCATTTGCCAACATAAGCCACTGGCCAAATGCTTCCTTGCCTTGCTCCCAGCCTCCAAAAGGTTGCACCCCATGAAGATGTACTCAAAGTTTTGGTGCAGGGAGATTTAGATTTTTTTTTATTATCCCACCTTTCTTATTTCTATAAGTAACTCAAGATGGCAAACTTACAAACAATACTCTTTCTTTCTCCCATTTTCCTCACAACAGCAAACCTGTGAGATGGTTTAGGCCAGGGGGTCTTCAAACTTGACAGCTTCAAGAGCTGTGGACTTCAACTTCCAGAATTCCTCCTCCAGTCGTGTTATCTCAGCAATTCTGGGAGTTGAAGTCCACAAGTCTTAAACTTGCCAAGTTTGAAGACTCTTGGTTTAGGCTGACAAAGAGGAACTGACCCAACCTGGCTTTCATGCCTAAGACAGGACTAGAATTCCCTATTTGCTGGCTTCTAGCCTGAAGCCTTAACCACTTGACCAAACTGGGTCTGTCCTGCCAGCAGAAGTTTAGATTGCTTTTAGAAATACTTTTCAAAGCCTTTTAAAGTAATTTTTTAGCACTGAATTCCGTACTTCTATGAAAACCTATCTTTTTGCTTCAACCAAGTAGAATAGAAAGCTCTATTAGAAATATGTGAACAACAGCCATCAAGTGAAACAGTTTCCTCTGGCTATCTTTCTTGTGCATGCCTCCTCCTCTGTATGTAAGAGAAAATCCACAGTCTGAACATTAATCTTACAAATAAGGTGCTCACATGAAGCAATTTCTGGTATGGTGACATCCTCATCTTTTAAATGTGGAGTATGAGGGATTCGCCATTTCTTAAAAATCAATTTCCGTCTTCAACTCCTGAGTAACAGCAGTCCCCTTATAAAATCTTTGAGGTTTTGCATTAAAGAAAAATCGTGTAACAAATACAGGGATAACTCATTCAACAATTGATGATGAAGTTATTCTGGGTTGATGGTTATAATCAAAACAACGTCTTTTACTGGTGTAAGATCACTAAAGTTCTTTTTACACTGGATTTTATTTTGTTTTGTTTTATTTTATTATTTTATTAAGAAAATTTATTTGGCTACCCAACCCACTCATGGTGATTTTGGGTGGCTAACAGAAATAAGCCTCATTTCTAAAAACAAATATGCTTTCATTTTATTGAGAACTACAGTAGAACCTTTGCAGGAGTATGGAATGTTCATAAACATTCAAGTGCTTTGTGACACCTGAGCGTTTAAATGCCTTTAATTAAAATACAAGGAAAACTTCACATAAATTAAAGGTAAAGATAGATCTAGTTCTGCAAACTCCATACAAACTCTTCAAACTTGACAGCTTTAAGACTTGTGGACTTCAACTCCCAGAATTCTTCCTCTAGTCATGTTAACTTGGGAATTCTGGGAGTTGAAGTCCACCAGTCTTAAGCTTGCCAAGTTTGAAGACCCTTGCCTTAAACTAGGGGAGTCATATCACATGAAGGGAGCGCACCATCGCTATCTAAGAGCTGTGGCATGCTCCGACTCCCATGCCTCTGCCCACTCCCCCGGGGATACGGGACTCGGAGACCCTGGGCTCAGGTTGGTGTATTTTAATGCCAGGTCCGTGGTTAATAAGGCTCCCCTCCTTGGTGAATTGATCAGGGAGGAGGCCACGGACCTGGCCTGTATCACTGAGACCTGGTTGGGGCCGGAGGGTGGAGTGCCTCTGGTCGATCTCTCCCCCAGGTTTTCAGATTTTGCACCGCCACAGCTCAGGGAGGGGTGGGGGGCTCGCTGTTGTTATTCAGGAGACCCTGATTCCAAGGGAGGTCACCGTTCCACAGATAGGCGGGTGGGAAGCCCTCCCTTGAGGTTGGGGCCTGGTGGTCGGTTGGGCCTGTTGCTTATATACCTATCCCCAACTATGTGGCAACGGCTCTGCCTGGGCTGCTCGATGCCCTCTCGGGAGTGGCGGTGGAGTTCCCAAGCCTTTTGGTTTTGGGTGACTTCAACCTGCCCTCCCTGGGGACGCCGGGATTGGCCCAGGAGTTCATGGCTTCCATGGCAGCTATGGACCTGACCCAATACACCCCACACATGAGGGGGCAACACGCCGACCTTGTTTTTGTCTCGAACGCTTGTAGTGATCTGGGGTGGGCATCGTGAATGTCCAACCCATAGCATGGTCAGATCACTATCTCCTGCTGGTCTTCCAACAAGTGGCCCCACACTGTTGGGATGAGGAGCCACTGAGATGGTTCTGCCCAGACGCCTGATGGACCCTGAAAGGTTCCAGACGGAACTGGGGTTTTGCCCGCCTCCCTTATCCACAGCTCGGCCGAGGTACTGCCACTTGGCAACAGGCCGCCACTGAGGCCCTCGACCGAAGTTGTCCCCTTGAGTCCCTCACTGCAGATCCCAGATGGCTCCTTGGTTACAGAGGAGCTCAGGGAGATGAAGGGCGAGGAGGGGGTTAGAGAGCAGGTGGAGATCGACCCACTCCGAATCCGACCGAGCCCAGCTAAGAGCCTATATTAGGACTTACCTGGTAGCTTTGGGGTGGAAGAGGTCATACCTCTCCGCTCATAGCCCCAAGAGACCGCCCAGCTGCCCTGTTTAGGGTCACCTGCTCCCTCTTACATAGGGAGACGGGGTTGGATCCTATGCAGGGTAGAGCTGAGGAATTTGGTCAGTATCTGCTGGATAAGATCGCCGGATTCGGGAGGGGTTAGACTCTAACTTGCAGTGGTCTGAGGAGGAGGGACAAGAAGTCCGGCCGATATCATCTGGGCTGAGTTTGATCCTGTTTCCAAGGATGAAGTGGACAGGATTATGTGACGCTTGAGTTCCACCACATGTTTATTGGACCCGTGCCCTTCCTGGATGGTGTATGCCGCCAGGGAGGTCACGGCGGCTGGCTCTGGGCAGTTGTCAACGCTTCATTAAAGGAGGGCTCTTTCCCCACCGCCTTGAAAGAGGCGGTGGTGAGACCCCTCCTGAAGAAGCCTGCCCTGGACCCAGCCATATTAAACAACTTTCGTCCGGTCTCCAACCTTCGCTTTTTGCGAGTGTGGTGGCTCAACAGTTTCCGCTTTTCCTGGATGAAGCGGACTATCTAGATCCCTATCAATCAGGCTTCGCCCGGTTCAGTACAGAGACGGCATTGGTCGCACTGGTGGATGATCTCTGGAGGGCTTTTCCTCTGTCCTGGTCCTATTAGATCTCGGCGGCTTTCGATACCATCACCATGGTATCTTATTGCGCGCCTTGAGGGGTTGGGAGTGGGGGCACTGTTCTGCAGTGGTTCTCCTCCTACCTCTCAGGGCAGTCGGTGTTGGCAGGGGGGCAGGGTTGGCCCCAAGGGCTGTCATGGGGTCCCCAGGGTCGGTCCTCTCACCCCTCCTGTTCAACATCTATATGAAGCCGCTGGGCGAGATCATCCGAGGTTTTGGGGTGAGGTATCATCAGTATGCTGATGATACCCAGTTACACATCTCCACCCCAAACCAAATCAGTGATGCCCCTCTGTGATGTCCCGTTGTTTGGATGCATGATCTGGATGGGCAGGAACAGACTACAGCTCAATCCAAGACTGAGTGGCTGTGCATACAGGCATCTCGCTCCAGTGAGTATATTCCACCTTTGGCCATAGGGGAGAGGTTTACCCCCTGTGGATAGGGCAGGGAACCTGGGGGTTCTCCTGGACTCACGGCTCAGTTTGGAGGAGCAGGTGGGAGCCGTGGCCAGGGGGGCCTTTGCCCAGGTTCGGCTGGTTAGCCAGCTCCCTTACCTGGATCGAGATGCCCTTCAAGACGGTCACTCATGCACTTGTTACCCCGACTCAACTACTGCAATGCTCTCTATGTAGGACTGCCCTTGCATACCAGCTCCAGCTGGTGCAGAATGTGGGCTGGTTGTGATGGGAGTTTCCCGATACTCCCATGTTACGCCTCCCGCGAGCTGCATTGGTTGCCGGTTGCCCTCCGGGTGCGATTCAAGGTTTTGACATTAACATTCAAAGTCCTTCATGGCATGGGTCCGGGTACTTATGGAACGCTCCTGCCGATATCAAATACCGGTTGCCCTATGCGAGCACATAGGTTGGGACTCCTTGGGTTGCTGTCCACACGACAATGTCAGCTTGCAGTGACCCGGGGAAGGGCCTATTCTGCATCGGCCTCGCCTTATGGAACCAGCTACCCGTTGAGCTCGGCTGGCTCCTGATCTCTCCTCTTTCCGGCGCGATCTAAAAACCTGGTTGTTTGTACAGACTGGGCTGGACTGATCTCCTAGGGGAGAGGGTGGGTTTTAAATTCGATTTTAATTCGGTTTTATACTTGTATTTTGGCTTGTTTAGTTTAATTTCTTTTTAACTAATTTATTGTTCTGTGTTTTTATCTGTGAGCCGCCCCGAGTCCTTTTTGGAGAGTGGCAGCATACAAGTCAAAACAAACAAACTATCCACTATTGACCTCACCCCATTCCTAAGAGGTCTGTAAGGGACGTGCATAAGTGCACTATTGTGCCCTGTCCTATTGTCCCCATTTATTCGTACCTATTTCCTGTATTCTTACTCATGTTTATATATATACACCTATTATCTTGTAAGAGATTGACAAATCAAATAAATAAATAATAAAGTAGTTTGCAGAATGGCACATGTGAAAGATTGGCTTTCTTAGCAGATTTAATCAATATTTAAGAGAGGTTCAGAAAGGCGTACTCGTTGAGGTAACAGGAGAGGAAACTGGGAGACTGTGAGTTCTAGTCCCACCTTAGGGATAACTCCAGCTGGATGCCTTTGGGCCAGTCATTTTTTCTCAGCCAGAAGAAGGAGGCAAGGACAAAACATTTCTGAAAAACTTTGCAAAGAAAATTATAAGAAGTTGTCCAGACAGTGTCTGAGAATCAGACATGACTGAATGAAAGAAAAAGAAAGAAAAGGCAACAATAGAACAGCAAAAGAAATTTCAGTGTTGAGAACTCTTTTGCACTGAATAACAAAATTGCAAACATTTATGATTTCAGTAAAGGTGTTAATATTTTTAAACTTCTTCAGATTCTTCTGTGAATTACAGATATTTTTAATGAATGACACTGGATCTGAAAAGCATTTAATAATTTTCTAATATTTTATTTTAAATTAGAATAAAATCACATATTTTGAACAAGTGATAGACTTAACCAAGACTAAATCCAACTGATTATAAAGTAAGAGTGAACATGCCAATAAATATTATAGTTCAATTATAAAAATGAATTTTTTTAGGGTAAATGTTAAATCAGATTAAAATGAGGAATGCATTGCTAGTTCTAGTAATTGTAATGGAACATAAGTCTTTATGCCGGTTATTTTACCAGATCATTAAATTATAGCAGCATAATGAATGCTACACGTAGGCACACACATGCAAATATATAATATTAGCTTAAAGTTTATCACATTAAATTTTCACACCAGAAAGCACTTGCAACATGATATGTCAGAGACAATCCTTATCAAACAACTGGCTCCAATTGATTTCTCTTGCTTACTGTCTGTTTTATTCTTCCTCTCCTCTGTGGAAATACCCTGATATCAAAACCAGGATACCTTTTTTACCTCTTCTCTTACCTACGTAAACAATTATGTCTTTTAATTTTGAATGGAACCAATCTTTTCCTTTAGGTAGCAAGATAGCAAAAAGTGCCTCAAAGGAATAGTGGACAGGTTTTCTCTCTGAATACATTTGCTTCCTCCATCATTAGCATTATGGCAGATCACTCACAGAGATCCTAATTGTTCCTCTTGCATATTATCATAATTGCCAGTGATATTATCATAGACGTGGTGCTCAACTGGTATCAGCATAGCTATCCTCGGCTGTATCATTGGCGATTTTTAAAGCTTTAGTAGGTAAGCTTAATTATTTGTGGGGCTCAGATGGTCTATTGAGCCATCCGTGTAATTTTTGGAAGTGGAGTGGAAAAGTGAACTGGCTATGCTAACTATGTCATGAGATAAGTTGCATTTCTGGGATTGTGGTCTCTGGTTTATTCTTTTGGTGAAGGATTCTTGGCCTTTGGAAGCCTGACTGGCAGGTCTTTCAATCTGTTGGTGTTAGAAACGGAGGACTTCAGATAAAAAGAAAGGATTGAAACAACATTTAAAATGTTTTTTATTGCTCCAAAATTTCAAAAATCATCAAACTTTTATTTACAATCCAAAACCAAGCATGCAGTTTGTTGTTCTATTTCTATGGTTATATACTTCAAAAGTAAAAGGATTTTGTCTGAAATGCATTGGGATTCAGGCTAAAATAATCATGGTGGGCTGTCCCTTTTTATTTCCTATGTTATGACTGCAACATCTTCTGAAATAAGGATCACTGCTGTCCTTCCTGTGGTGAAACAAGAGTTACAGTTCAAAAACTGGTGGGATGATGTTCGAAACTATACTTGTTTTCGTTTCATTTATACCTACATGAAATTGGTGGGAAACATAGTTATGATTGTTCCTCACTCCTTTTTCCATCTGTGAATTCTGTCATAATTTTCAGAGATTTCTAGTACCCATACACCCATAGTACAGTTTTTAATAATGTTTTAATTTGTCCAGTTTTAACATTTTAAGGTTTTAATTTTTTAAATAATTTATTAGCCACTCAGAGTCACCATCTAGGGGAGATAGGAAGAATAAAACAAATGAACAAACAAACAAACAAATAAATAAATATGAAAGGCTTTCAAATGCCCTGAAAAACTCTGGTTGCAAGTGAAAGTAGATTGCTAGAGTTACTGAGTATCCCATGCTCATAGGAAAACTTGAATTATCTTTCTGAAGCAAATCTTTCTGGGATCTTACCTTTATGCCTAATTCTGAGTTTTTCAAGTTCATTCACAAGAGTTAGTTCCGATACAGGTAGTCCTCGACTGATGACCACAATTGAGTCCAACATTTTTATTGCTAAGCAAGACAGAAGTTAAGTGAATTTTATTCCCTTTGTTGCAACCTTTCTTGCCACAGTCGTTAAGTGAATCACTGCAGGTGTTAAATTTAGTAACATGGTTGTTAGGTGAATCTGGCTTACCAGGTTGTAAAAGATGATCATATGACCTCAGGACACTACAACCATCGTAAATACGTGCCAGTTGCCCAGCATCTGAATTTTGATCATGTGACCGTGGAGATGTTGCAACTGTTGTACGTGTGAAAAAGGCACTTTCTTCAGTGCCATTGTAAATTGAATGGTTGTAGGTCAAGGACTATTTGAATGTCACTCTCATAAAACCCTTCTTATACATGAAAGGGTTCAGCATCCACAAGGAAGAGTTTTGGGAATTGCTGGTGGGACACATAATATTATAGTACATGGTCAGTCTAAACTCACCCCAACATCTCTAGTATTGATCATGGACACATAATGAGGAATCCCTTCATCTCCACAAGGGATCAAGATCAAGGGATTTTTTTTTCATGTGTGTTAATATGCGAAAAGTTCCCTTGTCTTTTAGATAGTTTAGAGCAGGACTGTCAAACTCCTGGCCCGCGGGCTGGATGCGTCACATGCTGGCCATGCCCACACCCAGTTTAGCAAAGGGGGGAAAAGTCCCAATACATCACATGATGTCGCCATGACGATGTGAGTTTGACAACCCTGGTTTAGAGGAAGGTTTTGCAATTAATTATGTAACTCACAAAATATTTAGGATCTCTCTCTCTCTCTCTCCGTCTCTCCCTTTCCTTCCCTCCCCCCTCTCTCTTTCTCCCCCTCCCCCCTCCCTCTCATCTGTCTGTCTGTCTGTCTGTCTGTCTGTCTGTCTATCTATCTATCTATCTATCTATCTATCTATCTATCTATCTATCTGTGATGACCCAAAGTGTAACACAAACGTAACAACATCCAAAATGTAAATAAATGTTTTAATGCCTCCAACTTGGCCCCACAGTTCAATAATACTCAGTTGGAAATAAAACGTACTCAAAAATAGTTTTCAAAAGAAAGCAATACAGTCCGAATTTAATGAGCAGGTAGAGATGAAATAAAAAACCAAACGAACTACAATGATGAAATTCCCACAACGGAACAGGAGAAGTATTTACCAAATTCAAGAAGATAAAAGGGATGTTGGAAGGATGCCAGCCAAGATAACTTCAGACCAAAATAAAACCCGCTTTGCTTCTGGCAACCTGTGTCTCTTATATCCTCTCTCCCCAGCTGCAACCAATGAGGAGGATCATGGCCGCCTCCTCTCTCGCAAGCCAAGTTGTTGCCTTCTCTGCTCCTTCCTGCATGTCCTAGGATGCAGAGGGGATGGGCCTGGTTCTTCCTCTGACTGCCCAGCTGGCCTCTGCCCTTCCCAGCCTCCTCCTCAACCTCCAGAGCCATACCTCCACTCCCTGTCAGCTGTTCCTCTTCTCCCCAAGAATCCGACTCTACCAAGGGCATGACACTATCTGTCTATCTGCCTGCCTGCCTGCCTGCCTGCCTACCTACCTACCTACCTATCTATCTATCATACATCAAGTGCACTTAAAAAAAAGTTTTTAGAAAGGTGTTTTCCTATATGGGTGGAATAAACAAAAGTGTTATAGTGTTGAAGAAATAGCAGCGTATTCAAAATGTGAAATGAATGGCTAATTTTCTGGAGGTCATGCTCTTGCCCATAATCCAGGCTGCTTTGCATTGTCAATGGGAAAAGGAACAACTGAATGGAATTCTCATTATTTCTTCCTATGGTGTGTTCTTATTGAATTATTGCCAGGTATTGCTGGCAGATGCTCATCAAGCCACTGCAGGACTCCTCTGTTAATTGAACTATAATGGGAATGACAGCAGGGAAGGTCAAAAATGATAGGACCAGGGATGATATAACATGAACTCTGTTCTCTTATAAACTGAGGAGGCAATTGCCCTTGCTAGGGTATGATTCTATAAAAGTTTTCTTTGGAGACTCAGCCAATTTTCTCCTTGGATAGTAGAAGTCTTTGTAAGAAAGGAGTTAATTTCTGCAGCTTTGGTTTTACACCAACTAAATGCCGGGTTATAAATCCTGTTCAGGGATTTAACTGAAATTGGAGGTGATGAATTGTACATAATGCAATTCATTCTACCCATCTCCTATCTCCGTGCCTATATGTACACTGTACTAAGTCCAGTACAGTGACTGGGAAGGCAAAAATTTAGAGGACCACTTGATGTTAGCCTAGAATAAGCATTTTGTGTATCTTGTGGCTGCCATTTAATGGATGTTTGGATTTTTAGCAACCCAGACATGGTATCCCTACTATATGCACTCTATACTGCTTCTATGTTTTGAATTCCTAGGGCTTGTTAGCCTGCTTTAGGGTGGGAGTACCCGTGGGCTGTCAGGCTTCTGAACGGAAAATAACTTCATGTCAACATAGTATGATAGAGTTGCGGGGCTGGTGCGTTGTGCAACAAGTTCACATAGTGTAACATTAGGACTGGGTTAGGGACTTCTGTCCTCCCTGTGAGTTGTGTTGGGGGGGGGGTGCATGAAGGGAGGCTCAGCCAATCTCATTGTACACATGTTGTACTCTGACAATAAAGGTAATAATAAATATGAGTGTCCAATCTTGGCAATTTAAGACTTGTAGACTGGCTAGGGAAAATTGGGAGTTGAAGTCCACAGGTCTTAAAGTTGCCAAGGTTAGACACCTCTGCTTTATTTATTATTTATTTATTTTATTGGACTTATATGCCGCCCCATCTCTGAAGACTCGGGGCGGCTCACAGTCAAAACACACAAATACAATAAATAATTAAAAAAGAAATTAAATCACTATAAGATCCAATAAAACCGAATTAAAAATTAAAACTATCCCATACCCCCGGTAAGGTAATCACAGCCTGACTTGGTCAAATAGCCAGGTCTTCAAATCGCGGAAGGTGCGGAGGTCAGGGGCCAGGCGGAGGTCCAGAGGCAGTTGATTCCATAAGTCGGGGGCCGCCACAGAATAGGCTCACCGTCGGGGGACCGCCAGCTGACATTGGCTTGCTGATGGGACCCCGAGGAGCCCCTGCCTGTGTGCCCGTACAGGGCGGTTGGTCCCCGATATCAGTAGGAGGCGCTCCCTTAAATATTGTGGACCCATGTCATGTAGGACTTTGAATGTTAAAGCCAAAACCTTGAACCTCACCTGGAGCGCAACAGGCAACCAATGCAAGCCACGCAGAAGGGGGGTAATATGGGAGAATCGGGTAACTCCCATCACAACCCGTGCGGCAGCATTCTGCACCAGCTGTAACCTCTGGATGGTGTGCAAGGGCAGTCCTAAATAGAGGGCGTTGCAGTAGTCGAGTCGCAAGGTAACAAGGGCATGAGTGACTGTTCGCAGGGCATCTCGGTCCAGAAACAGGCGAAGCTGGCGAACCAGCCGGACCTGGGCAAAGGCCCCCTGGTGACGGCCCCCACCTGCTCCTCCAACTGGAGCCGCGCGTCCAGGAGGACCCCCAGGTTCCGTGCCCTATCCACAGGGGGCAACACCACTCCCCCTATGGTCAACGATGGACACTCTTGACTGGACCGAGATGCCAGTATGTACAGCCACTCAGTCTTGGCCGGGTTGAGCCGAAGCATGTTTCCGTCCATCCAGATCCATACCACATCCAGACAGCGAGTCATCATGGAGAGGGCATCACTGATTTGGTTTGGGGTGGAGATGTATAACTGGGTATCATCAGCATACTGGTGATACCTCACCCCAAACCATGAATGATCTCACCCAGCGGTTTCATGTAGATATTAAAAAAGGGGAGAGGACCGACCCCTGAGGGACCCCACAAGTGAGCCTCGGGCTGACCTCTGTCCCCCTGTCAACACCGATGGACAGCCCGAGAGGAGGAGAGCCACCAAGAACAGTGCCCCCACTCCCAGCCCCTCGAGCCGCAAAGGATACCATGGTCAATGGTATTGAAAGCCGCTGAGAGGTCTAATAGGACCAGGACAGAGGAAAAATCCCTGTCCTGGGCCCTCCAGAGATCATCCATCAGTGTGACCAATGCCGTCTCCATGCTGAAACCAGGCCGGAAGCCCGATTGGTACGGATCTAGGTAGTCTGCTTCATCCAGGAAAAGTGGAAACTGCTGAGCCACCACACTCTCGACCACCTTCGCCAAAAAACGAAGGTTGGAGACTGGACGGAAGTTATCTAACACGGTCGGGTCCAGGGCAGGCTTCTTCAGGAGGGGCCTCACCACCGCCTCTTTCAAGGCAGAGGGAAAAACACCCTCCTTTAACGAAGTGTTGACCACTGCACGGAGCCAACCGCAGGTGAACTCCCTGGCGGCATAAGCCAGCCAGGAAGGGCACGGGTCCAACAAACATGTGGTGGAACTCAGACGCCGCATAATCCTGTCCACTTCATTCTCGGAAACAAGGTCGAACTCAGCCCAGATCACATCAGCCAGACTACTTGCACCACGATCCTCAGACCACTGCAAGGTAGAGCACAACCCGCCCCGAATCTGCGCGATCTTATCTGACAGATATTGACGAAATTCCTCAGCCCTTCCCCGGAGAGGGTCCACCACCTCCCCCAGATGTAAGAGGGAGCGGGTGGCCCTAAACAGGGCGGCTGGGTGGTTATCTGCGGACGCTATGAGGGTCCCCATAGCTACCAGGTAAGTCCTTATATGGGCTCTTAACTGGGCTCGATCGGCTTGGGAGTGGGTGGCCCTCCACCTGCTCTCTAGACCCCTCCGACGGTGCTTCATCTCCCGGAGCTCCTCAGTATACCAAGGAGCTACCCGGGATCCACAGCGTGTGAGGGGACGCATGGGGACAACCCTGTCGAGGGCAGCCTCAGCAGCCTGCTGCCAAGCAGCCGCCAGGTCCTCGGCAGAGTTGTGGGCAAGGGAAATGGGGAAAAACTCCAGTTCCGCCTGGAACCTTTCAGGATCCATTAGGCATCTGGGGTGGAACCATCTAGGTGGCTCCTCATCCCAGCAGTGGGGAGCAGCCTGTTGGAAGACCAGCCACAGGAGATAGTGATCAGACCATGGGACAGGCAGTGTTGTACAACTCGCCTGCCCTATATCACTACGCCACTGTTCCGAGACAAAAACCAGGTCGAGAGTGTTTCCCCCCTCGTGAGTCGGGCCTTGAATTAACTGGGTCAGGCCCATGGTCCCCATGGAGTCCATGAATTCCTGGGCCAAACCCGATGCCCCCAAGGGAAGGCAGATTAAAATCACCCAGGACCATAAGCCCCGGGAGATCCACCGCCACCCCCGAGGGAACGCCAAGAAACCCAGGCAGGGTTGCTGCCACACAGCTGGGGGAAAGGTATGTCAGCAGCAAACCCACCCGACCACCAGGCCCCCACCTCAGGAGGAGGGTCTCACTTCCGCCTATCTCAGGAACAGCGACCTCCCTTGGAATCAGGGTCTCCCGAATAACCACAGCCACTCCACCACCCCTCCCCTGAGACCGTGCCCAGTGCAAAATCCGGAAACCTGGGGGGCATAAATCAACCAGAGGGACTCCTCCCTCTGGGCCCAACCAGGTCTGGTGATGCAAGCCAGGTCCAGCCTCCTCCTCAATCACCTCGCGGAGGAGGGAAGACTTATTAGCCACGGACCTGGCATTAAAATAGATCAGCTTGAGCCCAGGGGTCCCCATTCCCCTGCCCCCAGGGGAGGAGGTCATAGGGTCGAAGCGCGGCACGGCTCGAGGATAGCGGGGGCGCGCTCCCAACACATGATCTGGCCCTATGCCTTGTCGTCTCCCACCGATCCCAACCACCCTAGAAATCGCGGTCCCCGGCCCGCAATCTGGGCCCCCACCGGCCCCCAACCCCCCCAACCCCAGCCGGGCTGCAATCCACCCCCCCGACATCATTTCCCACCCTCCTCCCTAGCCTACTTAAAAATTTATTTAAAAATTTAATTAAAGGGGCCCTAGTGACCCTCTTTTTTGCCTTCTTAGAACCCCAACCCCAACCCAACTCTCCGCCATGCCATCTCTCCGGGTTCCATGACCCATCCTCGAGGTAGGCCGGTGATAGTGTAGCAAGCCATGTCCTGGAGGGAGGGAGCCTCCTGAAGGCCTGAAGCTCTGCTGCTGTAAAAGTTCGAATATTACAGATCCAAGGATGTCAAGGAACCGCACAAGGGTCTGTAGATGAAAACAATAAAGTCCGGAATATAGGAACTTGGTAAAGTCCTAGGTACTGCCTGTCGGGGGTCCAGGAACCAGGCTGCCCTCTCACAACAGACCTGTGGTCGATGTTTAAGACCCTCCTCCGGATCAAGTCCCGCACTCTCACCGCGGGACCATGGGATACCCCCTTGGGCACCAATTGGACAGTTGGTAAACAGATGTTAAATGGCTATCTAGAGAGAAAGTGAGTCCCCACTGCCGTTCTCTCACCACGTCAAGGGAAACAACAAAATCTGGTAGCCGTAAACCAAGTTCAAGGGTGTGCAGTCGGCACTGGGAATCCGGGCCCAGGTCACTAGGGTGTCCAAGCTCACCCCTCCGTGGCCTATGGCACGGTATAGTGTTAAGACTGCATGAAGTTCTCACATTCAAGCAAGTAGTAGGAGAATCCTACTTCACATTTGCTGCTCAACCTAGTATGGCTGAAAATTGAGAAGGGGAACTCTTCTGCCTACATAAGGGTAATTGCTCTGTTTGGAAAAGTGACAAATACTGTACGTTAAGGGCTACCGAACTCCCTATGTCAAAGTGCAAAAATAGTCAAAGCCAGACAAATTATTAGTCAGATGAAGTGGAAAATTGCCCTTTATGGTAACAAGGTAACCAATACGTGAGTTCATTTCCAATGTGAAATCTACTACCTGGCTATCACATTAACAGGATCAGTTCTACATTACTACAAATGAACTTGCTGTTGCAGTGGTTATCCTTAGATTTGCCAGGCTGGTCCCCCCCCCTGCATTATTAATCAAACTAATTATGTGTTTGCTTATTTCAAGTATTTTAATACTGCCATTCAAGTGGAACTCTTATCAGACCAATTTGCATGATAAAATGTAAAAATAGTGAAACCCACCTATATATCTAAGGGAAACAGGAGGTGAAATTTAAAATTACAATCAAGAGTCAAATCTAAAATATACAAAATAAAGATGGGTACCTTCCTATTTAAAGAAAATGGAGAAAACCCCCAAATCATTATGAAGTGTGACACAGTATCCCATAAACATTGACAAAAAAACTAATTTTATGTGCCTGCCACTTAAATGTCTCTTACTAATCAGGCACATTTTTATTGACTCTTGATTGGCCCTGATCATATTCATTCAAACCATTCTTCAAGTAAGTTGGCTGCAAGGTATTGAGGAAGATTAGAAAGATCCTTCTTACTGTTTATTGGAGTTGGGATTAATAGCGCAGGTTTCAAAAAGGATTATGAAATTTCATAAGGCTAGATGCTAAGTTACAATATCAGGAAAATGGGTGGCTGGATTTGTGTGATGGAATGATGAAAATCAAGCTGATTGAAATAATTGATTTAGAATTTTGGCCCCACAAAACAGCCTATGATTCTGTTTCTCACCTATGATTTTGCTTAACGATAAAGCTGGGTCTTCTTACATTCATGCTGTGAAGAGGTGGACTGCCTGTTAAAATCAAAGCTTGTGTACTAAACAGTGTAGAATTTCAGACTGAAAGCCAATGGATTTATTGTGCAGTAGGCTTTTGTGTACAAAACTAGCCTTTAAAGTGCGAGGCAAAAACAGCAAGTAACAAGTACAGATGTTATTAGTCTGAGAATTGTAATCTTTATGAACACCTATGTCGATACACTCTTGTGGAATAATGTGGGATTTAAAATCTGCTTACATCCCTCAAATATGGTTACATGCTGAAAGTCTTTTTAACTTCTTTTAACTTAGGTTTATTGGCAATGAGCAAAATGCTGGTGCTCACTTTGTGATCAGTCCTTATTTTCTGTGAGTATGTGTAAGAGAACCTTGGCTGCAGAGGTGGTATTCAGCAGGTTCTGACCAGTTCTGGAGAACCGGTAGCGGAAATTTTGAGTAGTTTGGAGAACTGGCATATACCACCTCTGACTGGAGATTTTACAGTATCCTTCCCTTGTCACGCCCACCAAACCATGCCCACAGAACCAGTAGTAAAATTTTTTGAATCCCCGCACTGCTTGGCTGCTCCAGCTGTGATTTATGCAGCATGCTGTGCAAACCTTGACTTTTCTTGCTTTAACAATTCAGTGGCTTCAGTCTTACCTATTAATGGCAGTTTTTTTTAAGTTGTGGTTTGCTGAACAAGCCACAATAATCTATGCTTGCACATAGTACAAAACTGTAACAAGTACATTTAGCAAGAATGGACAAGCATAAGCAATAATTTCAGAAAGTTTTTGTCAAGGTAGTAAAATGTGTATTGCATCATCACAGTTCAAACTCTGTCCATTTTATACTTGTATGCAGCATTTGTGCAAAGAAAAGGAGTGATGCATAATTTATCATTTACTCCTCTCCTGTGAGGTTAAGCCAGGATCCATGAAGCCAGAGTTCATTTCTTTTTCTTACATACAACAGACAGAATCTTGCCAGACTAAACCCTTATTGGTCTCTCCCTGATGGATATATCCTGGGAGATTCTAGGGCAGGGGTATCAAACTCACATCGTCACGGTGGCATCAGGTAACGTATCGAGACTTTTTCCCCCTTCGCTAAATTGGGCGTGGCCATGGCCAGTGTGTGATGCATCCAGCCCACAGACTGGGAGTTTGACAGCCCTGTTCTGAGGAATGGCTACCCTCACTTTCTTCCTCTCCTCTCCAGCTCAGGACTCTGCTGCTCTTGTCTCTTCTCTTTTTGGAATCTGTTCTCTCCTTCCTAAGAAATTGCAGCTACATGGTAGTCTATCATACTATCTCCTCCCCTCCCTCCCTCCCTCCATCATACCATCTCCTCTCTTCCCCTTCCCTCCTCCTCCTCCTCCTCCTCACATCTCTACCTTCACCCCTCACCCTGACATCCATGCTTAAAAAATCCAAGCATTGATGAAATCCATCCAGTCATGAGAACAATTGTGAAGAAGTGAACAAACCCAAGGGCCTGATTATGCTTGAGCTTATTTGTGGTGCATTCAGATTTAATTTACATGAAAAGACTCCTCCTATGGTTTATTTATATTGCTATATATTATTTTATTCATTCTAAAAATGTGTAAAGCTATAGATTTTCCTACAAGAATCCAAATCTCCACCTTTTCTTTGATCGTAAAGTAATATCCCAGAACACCCAGTTTTGGCTGAATATACAGTAGAATAGATTTGGGTGTAAGAGTTCTCACATGTTATGCTCAACATAAATACGATGCAATATGGTAGGTTTGAAGGTCAGGTTTCAGCATGCTATTTAAACATACTTTGGTGTATGTTGCTCTAAGCTTCATCTTTCAGTTTCTTTCAATTATATGTTTAAGTGTCAACTTTTGATAATATATGGAACCTATTATACTCTTTGGATGATATTTTTATTACATTGTATTCAGGCAATTGATCAAATGTATCATGCCATATTAACACACACACACACACACACACACAGATTTTACTTGCATCTCTTTCTCAGTGATCCATAAAAAGACCAGTATAGAAAACAAAATAGATTTTTTAAAAGAAATTATCCAAACTAGGGAATAATTTCTTTGCCTTTGCTAATAGCACTGAATGAGAACTGGAATGTAAGAGTAATATCATTTCATAGAAGAATTCTGTTCTACGATTCTTTTAATTAAAATCCTTTTTGCTGATTGAAAGTTCATTCTCTGGTGTTTTCCTTAATATATTCGTAATGCATCCGTTTGGACTCCCTTGCTGGCGATATCTTTCATTATAATCCACTTAGCTGAGTTCATAATTAAACTTCTAAATACAAAGCTTTCATCATTATATTTTCAGATCGTATACTGAAATTCAAAAGTTGAAGTCGAAGAAGACTTTTGTGTGTTTCATATTTCTCTTCCCCCTTTATGGCAATAGGACTGAAGGAATATTTTAGAGCTCATATAGGAAAAGCTTATAGAACTACTAGACAACTAGGCCCTGTTTGGTCATCATTTCAGAACTATTTCTTACCTAAAGTGAGAAACAGAATGAGCAGTAGGCAGAATTTGACAGCGAGCATCAGAAATCTTCCCTTCCCTCCACCCCTCCTGCCCTCCTGTCCCCGTCCTTTCCCTTCCCACTAAGTGGCTGCTCTTGGGTGGGGAAGGGAGCAGGGGATTGCAAGTGTGGCTGGGAAATTGTCACAAAACATTGAAAAAAGAAGACCATGTGACCATAGCAGCAGCCCAGCAGAAGTTAGCAGCACTGAAACAGCCACAACTTCCTCGAATTTCATTCCCTCAGGAATCATGGGTCCCGAATTTTGGGCACATTCTGTATGCTAGCCCATTTGAAGTACCTTGGTTCAAAAATTGTTACCCCCATTTTTCCCAGTTAAAAGTCACAGCACTGAAAGTTTTAGTAGAATAGAGATAGATAGTAGCCTCTGCATTATTAAAAGGTGGTAGTATTAGGGGAGAAAAAAATAAGTAGCAAAAAGAAAATGAACAAAAAAGTGAAAACTAAGCAATTGCTTCTAGGTGATTTTTCAAGAGTAAAGCTGTAAAGAATATTCCCCTCACCCTTGTTGTATTAATTGGATTCTTCATAGAAGAGGTTAATGCCTTCTTTTTGTGTTCACATTGATCTTTGAAAGGGCTTGCTTTAAAAATAGTCGATGTTCTTAGGGAGTAGTAGCCCTAGAGTCCTAAATGTGCTAGGCTACCTTTCCCAGAATTCGCAGCCTCTGAGACCAATGGCTCATCAGGCTATTGTAGACTATGAAACAAGTATTCCTACACTTGATCTTAGCCAAAAGGCAGAGAAGCGATTGAAACAAGTATTCCTGAGTCTACCTGGAGGGCTTTTTTTCCTTCTTTTTACCAAAAAGAAGAAAGTTAGCAAGTTAGCTCACAAAAGCAAGTTAGCCCACAAAATTAGAAGCAGGTACGGTATTTCTCCAGGTGTTCTAAAAATCCTCCCGCTCCTTACTCAGTGATAATTGCCTTCCTCTCCAAATTTCAGCCCCAGCTTTCAAACTCTCCTTTCAGCTGGTCTCTTTCCAATTACATTGCTTCTCCTTCCTTCAAGTCTCTTGTCCAGCTTTCTCCTGTGAGCTAGACTTCTAAGCAAGTCTTGAACTGATTGTTTCACTTTTCACACTCCCATGGAGTGTTGTTTCCTTAAGTGTATGGCCTTACAACTCCTATTGTCTTCCCTGGTGCTTCTGTTCTTTGCTTTAGCTAAGCTCCCTGCTTTGCATCTGTTGTGGGTACAGGCTTTCATCCATTCCTGACTTAAGATGATTTAAAAAGCACCTGTTTTCAAAGCCGGGAATGAAAAGGCAGAGGAGACAGCTTTCTCTCAAGTTATTCCCTCTGCATTTTACTTCACACGATCTGCTTCATTTTCTCCCCCATTAGTCTGTACAATATGGATATAGAAATAGTCATATGAAGATACACAGACACATTCATACATAGACACATTCAGAGACAGAAAGACAGAAAGTGGACAGCTGAATGAGAAATAAACTCCTTTATTTCTCCTCATTAGCTGGTATAACTTCTGGAAGCTTGAGATATACAGTAGATGAAACAGATGAAGGGGTTTGGAGGCCTTCATAATGCAATTTATTCAGGGTGTGGCGGATCTGCAAATGGTGTCTTGCTGTGTGTGTGTGCTTTAAAAGCTTTACATGAACTTTTAATATTTGTGACTGTGTTATAAAAACTGAGATTCTGATTTTGCTATTAACTCTGAGTGAATCTAGCAAGTCAAAATAGCTTGCTTGACACCAAGATATGAAGATCTGGCACAGAGTGCTTTAATTTATTAGTTTTTTCCTGACTTGACAGAATCTCCATACGCATGTCAAGGGGAGCAGCTGAACTGTTTGGTTTTGCAACTATCTCTCCCTTTATCACAAATATGCTGAGACTTTGAAGTAGGGCTCTTGTGCATATAAAGAACTTTATACCAGCCAGTGATACTTTCAATCCTTTGAATTAGTTATCTTCAGATATTTCTTTACTTGGCAGGTGCTGTGAATTGAAAACTTGGAAAGTATCTTTGCATGTCCAGCCACGCATCTCAGTTCAACCTGACAAAAGCTATAGTTTCTTTCTTTGACCTATTCTATCTTTACTCTTTGTTTTTAGAAAAACCACAATCTTGGTTGGTGATTAGGATCTAGACATTCTGCAAGAAAGCATTTCCATGTGATAAACAAACTGCAGTAGAATATTTGTAGAAGAAAACCTGCATTAATATCTTGGTTAATTCTGATAAAATTGAGCTGAACTCATGCTAGGAATAAAGAACAAGAAACCCATAGGAAATAGATTCAAACTAAAGTTGATTAATAATAGGCAGAGTGATAGAGGGAACTGGGAGAGACAGGAGCTATTTTGCTAACTTAGCATGTTTACTTAAATATGTTCTGCTGTATATATTTAGCTTTTTCAGTCCCAATTCACCTCATAGGGTTGTTGTTGCAGGGAAAATAGGAAGAAGAAAGTGTTGGAGAAGATTACTGCCTTATTTGTAAAAATTAATAAAGGCAGGGTATGAATGAATAAATAAATAACAATACTTCAGTCAATTGATACTTCATTTATTCTCTAAAATTTCTTTAGCAATACCAATAGCACTTAGACCTATATATCACCCCATGGTACGTTACAGCAGTCTCTGGGAGGTTTACAATGTCAGCCTATTACCCCCAACAAACTCGGTCCTTATTTTACCTATCTTGGAAGAATGGAAGGCTGGGACAGCCTTGAGCCCCATCAGGCTGTGAGCAGAATTAGCCTGTAATGCTACATTCTGATCATTGTACCTCCAGGGCTTTATAGAACGTTAGATTTAAACAAACCCATTGACCACCTTTCTTCCCATAGGGTAACTCTGAGCGGCTTACAATCACAACAATATGTCTATACAAATACAATTAAAACATAATTAAAATCAAACATTGAAACCTAAGGATAGAGGAGGAGGGCTGGGGCAGTGGGAGTTTGTGATCTGTTGTTACTCGGTTAACCATCTCCTCTGTGCTGTTCCCCCACTGGGGCCCCAGGCAAAATGGCAGAGCCAGGACTTATGAAAGAGCCTTGGTGGTGCAGGCTGTTAAACACGTAACACTTAGTTCCAGCTGCCTGCAATTAGTGCAGGCTCGAATCCCACCAGGCTCAAGGTTGACTCAGCCTTCCATCCTGTCGGGGTAGGTAAATTGAGGACCCAAGATTGTTGGGGGCAATAAGCTGACTTTGTAAAAATGCCGCTTGGGGGGGAGGGGCAAAAAAAAGCCCTAGTAATAAGCAGGCATATACAATAGAATGAAGGCTATTGCTGAGCTCATTGGGTTGTGCTCCAAAGGTTGTAAGCTGCCCTGAGTCTCCGGAGAAGGGCGGCATATAAATGTGAATAAAAAAAAAAGTGGGCCTTAAAATGTTTGTATTTATGTATTTGAAGCTCTGAGATTGGTCCCACTATACATCATATTAGAAACTATTAAAAATGCTCTAAGGACACCTGTATAATATATGCTAGGAAGGCAGGCTTTGAAATTCATCCAGTCTTTGTAGAAGTTCAACAGAAAAAGTATGTGCATGATCTTGAATGAGTCCTTGGGTCCTAGCTCAGTGCTGGAGAACTCAAAAAGATTGTACAAACTGACAGGATTTTGATTCTCATTTCCTCATGTGAAAGGTTCATGGAGAAGCATAGTTATTAAGCAGAAGGAGAGAACTTCCAACCAGATCACTTAATTTAATTAAGCCTTAATTTTCTATTCAATCAATAGTGCTATACAACAGGTGTAAGCTGCTGCTCTCCAGTTGTGTTGAAACAGCAACTGTGGGTTTCCAGGCATTGTTTCAGCTATCAGTAAAGAAAGGGAGAGAAAGTGAAGCTGGAGGTGAAATAATTTTGAAATTGGCCTGACCTATAAGAAGACCTAAATCAAGGAGTTTGTATTTAAAGTCCTCAGTATTGAATTAAAGAAGTAAACTAAATTAAACATAACAAATAGTCCCAATAATTTTTCTCAATCAGAACAGATGCTGAATTTCAAATTAGGCAAAATCTTTACATGATTTTACTTTCCCATTAATATAAGCTAAAAACTATTGTCTCCATGATTATCATTAACTATGCTGCTCAATTATATTAATTAATGAAATCAGACAAAAATGTTATAATTATGCCATGCTGAGTAGGCTAATTCTGAAGGGTAGAATTATAAGTGTATCATGATGGAGACCTTAAAATTTAATTATGAAGCACTGTATTAAAAATCCATGTGGATATATATGTATATGAAGACAGAGCTTGCCTGATATGTCATGATTTAGATATTAGACTAGGAGTACGGAAACAGATTCTACTTTAGACTTGCTGGATTATTTAAGCCAATCACCTTACATAGCTGTTGCTCTTGGGAAAAATTGATAGAGAGATCATGATGCATATAGCTTTTAGCTCCTAATTAGAAGTGGGATAAAAAAGTGTGTATGCTTGTGTATGTGTGCTTATAGGTTTTCTTGCTTACATATAATTAATAAAAAAGCCAGTAAAGAAAAAAAGGAAGAGCAAAACAATATCTACCGTGTTTCCCCAAAAATAAGACCTACCCCGAAAGTAAGACCTAGCACTATTTTCTAAACTTGCCCTAATATAAGACCTACCCCGAAAATAAGACCTAGTGCAAATCTCCAGTTCCAGGAAGACTTTTCAGGGAGCAACCGTGCACCCACGAAACACCCCCCCTACACACTCACACCCACTATTTGGCACCATAAATATATAAGACCTACCCCGAAAATAAGACCTAGTGTGTTTTTGGGAGCCAAAAAAAATATAAGACAGTGTCTTATTTTCGGGGAAACATGGTATCTGTGTGTGTTCTTATATTCTTATACTTGCTTATATGTAAATAAATTTTTATACAATTTTTCAATAATAGATGACCATATTCCGCTGTAATTATTCATACATAACCTCTGATGATAAGCAACTGATTCATATGTTGTAAATAAATGTAAATCAGGTATTCCAATATTGAAGAACTAGTCTCTTTGCAATACAAAAGCAATAAGAATTCATTCTATTGTCTAGCCATCACCATCATTTTTCAGGTAATATGTACAGTATATGGTTCAAAAGATTTGGACATTCAGAAATGAAGAAGACTCAAGATATACTACAGCTTGGGATAAATGCTATAATTGGATTAAAGAGAAAAAACCAGGAATTTAAAAGTATATATATTGGATGAAAATTTGATGAATGGAGTAGTTAAGTTAAGAATGTTTACTAAATAAGAAATGAAGAGTAGTAAAATTATTATTGGAAAAAAAAACACCGTCTTAGCTGATAAGTATATGTTTTATATGTTTTATACGTTTATTTATATAGTATTGGTCGATTAGATTTTGTCGACAACTTTAAGTTGTATTTGACATTTTGTATATACTGTTTTTTTTAAAATTGTTAATAAAGTTTTTTCTAATTAAAAAAAAAAGATTTGGACATTCAAGTATAGTAAAAGTCAAATTAGTATATATGATTATTTCTTCCCAAACAGAATGACATCACAAAAATATATGCTTTACAGATATATTGCTCCCATTGCATTATTTATGTGATAATTGTAATAGACAGACAGACAGACAGACAGACAGACAGACAGACAGACAGACAGACAAACTGAATTTTGGGTGGCTGACTCTTTGCCTTATCAAGAACTGCACACTATAGGATAACAACTTTACATTTTATGTTTAGAAATATCCCAAAGGTTATTCCTTTTTTTAAAGCACCTTTGGGACAGTCATGACCTAGATGATTGAGAATCTCCATAAACATGTTTAGAAATAGTTTTGCTTTAAACTAAATACAGTCATTAACAATTAGTAAGCTTAAAGAAAAACAGTGAAGTTATGTGATTAATCTTTTTGGATATGAATCTATTGCTGATGGTTCAGTAACATTTTATTAGATAACAACTTTCCTGTTTAGATAAAATAAGACAAATAGCTGGTAGCAAATATAAAAAGTTAAAAATAAATAAATCCTTGCAAAATTTAAAAACTCCCCACAAAATATAAAATATTGGGAGGTTTGACCTGTATTCATTTTGCTCTTGGAGAAAAAAGCTTTTTTTTTTTTGGTTCTCCCTTCACAGCACATTTTTTGACATTCAAGATATGACCATTTGCACTTTACCTTTATGAGAAATCTAAAAAGCTAGTGGTGGTTTTTCTTTGACAAATGTGAGATTCATCACATAATCAGACAATCCTTTTTAAAAAAACAACAAAGGGAATTAATTCAAGAAATAGGTGTATGTAGGTCATTGCCACTTTGGGAACTGAGAATTACAGTCTGGTTGGTGGGGAGACATCTTGAAACAAACATCAGGAAAAAAATGAAGTTTATTGAGTGTTGGTGGGCAATCTCTTTAAGAAGCATATTCAGGCATGCCTGGAAGTGAAGCCAATTTACAGTAGCTGAGAGTAGATCTCGGGAAAAAATTAGGGTTTTTCTTTGTTTTATAAATGCAATATGACTATTTTAAGACTGATATTATAGTTTTTAAGGCTGTGCATGATTCCAAAATCTGGAAGAAGCACTTATGGTCCTCTTAGGAGCACAACATACTACCTGAGGAATTCTGGGAGTTGAAGTCCACATACCTTAAAAGATGCTGAGAGACTTAACACTGTGTTAAACTATTGTGTTTTTTGTTTCTTTCCCAGGCTTCTGCCTGAAAAAGAAGTGCTGCTGCTTTAAGAACCACATTAATTCAATGAAAACATTCCTTAAATCATCCACATCTTTTCCTGAGGCTCATATGGAAGCCTTCACAAAGGTGGATTGACACAATGCTTGCAAGGCCTCTGAACCTCTTCTGCCTAATGGTTTTAGAAATGTGCGCAATTCTAATAGTTTTCATCTGTAGCCTACCTCAAATCCCTGGGAGGGGGGTTACTTGCTGTCATTGTTCAATAATCATGATGTGAAGGATCTCTTTTCACCGAAAGAGGACTTAATAATTGCGTGCGGCCTTGGAGCATCCATCCATATCTTGAAATGGAGACACAGGACTTATCCTGAGCATCACAAGTGGTTCTATAAGGACATCTTATAGAAGATACTCACATATTTTAAAGTGGACTACATTTTTGTTGGGCAACAACTATTACTTGAATTCCTAAGGACATTTAAAAAACAAAATAAAATGAATGGCAGCAGGCAGAGACTAAGCACTTTCCTGTATCTAAATTACACCAAAGCCTTTTCTTTCTAGGATATGTTTTAAAAAATGAACTGGTGACTACATTCTTTAATAAGCTTTTGTTTCTTTCTTTTTTAGGCATAGTGAAGTGAACTGGATTGATCTTCATGAAGTATGTTTCTGAGGGATAGCTGGTTTTGTGCTCGCTGGGCATGGAAAAACATGAAAAAGGGCTTAATAGTCCTTGCCTTCTTCCTCTTGCACGCTTCTGATTTGGAAGGTAGAACATCACCTCCCTTTGTCTGGAAAACAGGTAGGGATAAATGAATCCTTAACTGATGTTTACGGCTTAGACAATTGTGATTCTTCAGTCATTCACAAGAATGGATCATACAGATGTTTGGAAAGCAAGGGGACATCACTCTCTGTGTAGCCAGGTGACATGTCACTCATCTGCAGCTTGGCTTTTATTGCATCTGGTGATGGATGGAGGAGGTTACCCTCCTGATTTTTCCTGAATGCTTTCATAGAACAGTTCACAGAATCATAGAGATGGAAGGGGCCTTAAAGGTCATCTAGTCCAAGCTACTGCTCTATGCAAGAACCATTATAACATCTCTGCCAGATGGAATGTTGGAAGGAAGGTCTCCACTGAAGTAAAATTCATCACTTCAGGTGTCAGCCTGTTCCACTGGCCAACAGCTTATATAGTCAAGAAATTTAGTTTTTCTTAAAGTTTTAATCCATTGCCCCCTCTACTCCAGTAGAATCAATCTACTGCTGCTATATGACAGCCACTGGATATTTGGAGACTGCTATATCTCCCCTCCCCTCGAGTGATCTCATCTGTTGTGTAAGTGTGCCCAGTTTGTTTATCCATTCCTCACAGGATTTCACTTTTAGATCCTCTCACCATCTTGGTTGCCTTCCTTTGAACTCACTTCAGTTGTCACTGTCCTCTGTGCATCAAGATGCCCAGAACGAGACCCATATTCCAAGTGGAGTCTGACTAGAAGTGAGTAAAAGCAAAAAAATAAAATAAAAATCCCTTCCTTTAACCCCAAGCTAGCGTTTAACATTTTGGCAGCTGCATCACATTGCTGGTTCACGCTTAGCTTGTGATTGAGAAGTAAATCCAGATTCCTTTCCTGTTGCTCAGCCAAGTTTATCCTGTCTCATACTTGTCCCTTACAGTTTCCCTCTCCAGATGCAGACCTGTATGTTTTCCTAGTTAAATTCCATTTATTCTTTTCAGTTCAAGGCTCTCTAGATTTTTCTGACTTTTCTTTCTTCTGAGGTGTTAGTTGTCCCTCCTAGCTATACTTCAGCTTCAGCTTTGATAAATGTCCCCTTATCCAAGTGCTGTTAAAACACACACACACACACATATACAACTGTGAAAGACTCAGGGCTCAGGACAGAGCATTTACTGCTTCTTTCCAAGCTGAAATGTAAGTAGTGATGGATTCTCTTTTAGGATGAACAGCTTCAAATAGGTGGAACAGAAGCAGTGTTATTGTGGTAACTAAAACTATGATAGTTACATCTACTTGTGTGTGGAACAAGAAGTTAGATGAGCAGCAAAGACCTGGAAGAAAAGAAAATCATGCATTAATTTGTCAATTTATATTTTGAATGCAGTATAGGCAGGGAGTTGGGGAAGAAAGAAAGCCGTATGCTTAAGTCATCATTTCACAATTTGGGTTTCAATAGCTAATCAAGCGCATTTTTAGGTATAAAGGAGTTTTGACAATGTAGTTTTATGAGGTCTGGGTTTTTCTTGGTTTTGGTGCTTTGCTAGGTGTATAGTACAAAGGATATAAGAAGCCCAACAATCCTCCAGAAAAGCTTTGGGAAAATAAATGTCTTTATTACATTTAAAAAAAAAAGAAACAGTGGTTCAGATATTGCTGTGTCTTGTTGATTATAGTGTTCTGATAAAAAGGGATAGAAAATCCATTAATAATAATGGTATGGGGGTTGTTTCCTAGAGAAGTTTCTTAATGCAGGGAAATACGTCTTTCCAAAGGATGGAATGGGAAAAAAGATAACAATTCAAGGATTTTGAATTATTTCCCTCTATCTATCTGCCTCTTATGTGTTGTCACTAGGGATATGCTGTGCTTTGGATCTGTAGTGAAAACACGCTTCAGGCACGCATCTGCACCTGTCAGCACCTCCTTAAAAAGCTACATTGTCTTGGTTGGGTGTTTCCAGGAAAATATGTGTTGGGTTTCAGGATGTCTGACAGTGCTGATTTGTGCCATGTCTTTAACATTTCACAACTCAGATGTTATTATTTACCCAACAAAATTAAAAATTGTTTTGCCACATGGAGATTGGATAAGATTTCACTCTTGGTTAAAGTACACATTTTCAGGACTCCACCTGTTAGAAAGTTCTTAATATTCTCAAATATAATGTAAAGATCCTAAATGCTCAAAAGAGTTACAAAATGAAAGGGAGAAAAAGAAGAAAGGAAACATAACTGATTGAAAATAAAAATGAAACAGTATCTTTCAGGAGTACCTGGTGATCCCAGCCACCTCTATCTTCATTCTAAGCTATAAAAGAAAAATGGATAGGGGAGGAGGAATAATTCAGTTAAGTTCATTATTTCTCTATAGAGTGTTTTAATGTTGCTGCTATTTGAATGTTCATCATTTATTTAAGTTAATTAACATGATTCCATACCAGAATCAAAGAATTTTCCCATTCCAGTATCCAGGGATGCAAAAAAACTTCAGAGTAAAGAAAGAGAGAAAGAGAAATATTCTTCCTTGCCCTCTCTTCATCTTGCGGGTGCGCATGCACACACACACACACACACACACACACACACACACTTTTGTCTCTTGTAGACTGGCCATGAGATAACCCTGCTGGAACTGACTTTTCTCTTTATGCTTCTCAACCACTCTTGAAGGTAAACTTGGTTAATATCATGGGCTCTTATCTCCTAATATTCCAAAGAATTGGAATGGGAACATAAGTTAAGGTAATATAAGATATATAAGATATATATAATAAGATACTAGGAAGATAATAATAATTATTTGAATTTTTAGAAGCAGTTTTGGAGACAATGTGCAAGGTACTGCTTCCAGAAGAAACTAAGAAAAGTCAGATTTCCATGTTTATAGTTGTGAAATTTAAGGGGCTTGGAAATGTGTGTTGTTGTTCATAAAACATGAAGTATTTCTAGATACGTCTTATACATAGTTATATTGACCTTTGAAGATAAGCCTTCAATGAGTCTTGAAATATCTCAGAAGATTTAAGGATTCTTAAAATGTTTTTTTATTAATTGATTTTTCTTCTCATGGATGGTGTATTCAAGACACTTGTAAAAAGCATATCAACAGCTGATTTGTGGATATATGAAATGTCTGGATCAAAATTAAAAAATCTGGTTTGAAAAAGTAGACCAAAATATTATTTTGGATTGCTTTCTCTTTCAAATGCAAAAATGTTATTGTAGTTAGACCACTTTTTCTGCTACTGTTAACCAGATGGACTAAAATTTGATCCACCCCCCCCCCACCCCTTGCCCAAATGCAAGTGGTTGGACTTGCTGGCAGCCCTTGGGTATTTGAGGTAAAATTCTGGCATTAATAAGTTATTTAATCCTTTGCAGTTTTGAGTCAGTAGCGTATATTAGGGGCAACTAGGGTTACCATATGTGGGCTTCAAAAATCTGGATAAACTCTAGATGTCAGCAACTCCTAGCTCTTTTCTGCCATCTTTTCTGCCAGATTTCATAGTCCATATGTGATAGCCCTAGAGAAACAGTAATGAAGTGACTGTTCATAATGAAGTTAGTGAATTAAAATTTACTTTTCTATTGAAGAATGATATTCGAGGCAGCATATAGTAAGAATGCAATAGCTAAAAACAAAAGAAAAACATGAAAGTTCAATTAAAAAAACTAAAAGCACAATTTAAAAAAGCAAAATGACAGGCTAAAGTCTTGTCTCCATTAAAAAAAATGCCAAGAAAGAATTCTGCTAGATTATAATTAGCTGGAGTTCAAACATTGAGAAAATGTGATTATATTCACCTCAAATTTTTGACTCACTTCATTCATTCACTTCAAATGTCAGACCAAAGCAGTGTTTTCTTCAGAGGTATTCAATAAGTAGGCTTGTAAGGATAGAATTTAAAAAGGAGAATGCAGCCCTCTAAATAGCATGGCTAATTAGTTTGACCATATGCAGTCTTTTACATGTCTCTGATATTTTTTTAGAATTTGTACAGTTTTCTTTCTTTTTTAATTCACATTTATATGCCGCCGTTCTCCGGAGACTCAGGGTGGCTTACAATCTTTGGAGCACAACACAAAGTGCTCAGCAATAGCCTTCCTTCCATTGTATATGCCTGCTTATTACTGGGGTTTTTGACACCCCAAGCAGCATTTTTACAAAGTCAGCTTATTGCCCCCAACAATCTTGGGTCCTCAATTTACCTACCCCGAGAGGATGGAAGGCTGAGTCAACCTTGAGCCTGGTGGGATTCGAGCCTGCACTAATTGCAGGCAGCTGGAACTTAAGTGCAGGCAATTAACAGCCTGAGCTACCAAGGCCATAATAATAATAATAATAATAATAATAATAATAATAACAACAACAACAACAACAACAATAATAATAATAATAATAACACAGAGGCTCAGTGGCTAAGACACTGAGCTTGTCGATCAGAAAGCACCAAGGCTCTTCTTGAATTGCAGTGGGGAAAAAAGACATGTGTACTGGCAGTTAAGTATGAAGTCCCAACACTTTTGGTAGCCTCTTCCAGTTGCATATCCATCTTAAATCCAAGAGTAGATCAGACCTGGCCATTTTACAGTCCTCAGGCCACATCTAGCTCTTTGACTGTCCCTACAATGATTGCTTTTGTTTTGAAGGTGACTGCTATACATGCCTACACATCTTCACAGCCCTATTGGTTTGGCTCTCCACAACAGTCCAGTTCCTCATGTGGCCCCTTGGGAAAATTAATTGTGCACCCCTACCCTAGATAAATCTACTATTTTCAGTTGTGTCTCCAAGCTGTAAACCAGGGTTGGGATTCTACCGGTTCCCACCGGTTCTGTAGAACCGGATGTTATGATTCTGCCCAGTTTGGAGAACCGGCAAATCATGCCCCTGGCTGGCCCTGCCCCTTCCCCTCCCGGCCACTTGCCTCTGATGAGGCTGAAGATGTGTTGCTGGCGCTGCGGGCCTTTAAGCCTGGAGGAAGAATCCCTTTCTCTCTTCCCCCCCACCTGCGCCTATCCCATTTGGAAGATGTTGAGTTTTGCTATTGCTGATGACGTCCTCCATGCTTCCTAAGGTAGGAACCTACCATGAGGTAGATCGAGTGGGAAGTGGCTGGTGTGCGCGTGTGTGTGTGAATTTAAGCCTCCTTCCTATAAAATCCATTTGGAAAACAAAGGATCAGATATGGTTTAATTCTGCTTCAGCCCAGATTGCTGGGAGAGAAAGTAGTTTAAAAGTATTATTTAATTGACGAATTCACTGGCTTCCCGGCATTTCTTGTAGTGCTGAGGAGCTGCTTGCCTTTTAAAACCCAGCACTGCTTCTCCGGCTGGATTTCAAAATAAAAGCCAAGGAGCTCAGTGCTACAAGGAGAGGTTCCAGGAAGCGTTGCTGTAGCTGGGTTTCAAGCATTTTAAAGTAGCTTGGAGCAAGTATCCCTTGTGGGAGGGGACTTTACTCTTTAAAGCTGTGTCCTTGTGATGAAGGAGCAGTTTATATTACATTTTATAGATTAATCCACCAATAGAAAATAGGTAACATCTATTTGAGGTCAATCCATGCATTTAGTGAGAAGGAGGAGGCAATATTAAATCAGAGCCTTGGTACAAGGGGCAATCCAGTAGAAGTGCCTTGATGGTTCTGTCCAAGCAGAGACATGAGCATAGTAAGTATGGGATCTTATTAAATCAATTCATACAGAGATACAATGCTCAGTATCTTTCAAGTTGGTAATTCTTTCATGTTACTGACTTGTGAGTAATCAAATGATCAGGTCTCATGCTGCCTGGGGGATTCTGGGAATTGAAGTCCACATGTCTTATAGTTGCTAAGCTTGAAAAACACTCAGAAGTACAACTTCTTGTGAGCCTTGGTTATTTTCCTGCATTTTGGGAATAAGGAAATTATCCTATGTGCCTGGTGCAGAGATGCAGCTGAAATCTAGTTAGATGCTAATTGGAAGGTTAAAGCCATAGATACAGATAGTCTTTGACTTACAACTATTTGTTTAGCCTCTATTTAAAATTACAACAGCACTGAAAAAAGTGACTTATATTCCTCCCCCCCCCAGGGACGGACAGAGAGAGAGGAGGACAGAGGAGGGAGGGAAAGAGAGAGAGACAGAGAGGGGAGGAGGGAAAGAGAGACAAGAGACAGAGAGAAAGAGAGAAGGGGAGAGAGAGACAACACACACACACACACAGAGAAAGAGAGGGAAAGAGACAAGAGACACAGAGGGAAGGAAAGAGAGACAAGAGACACATACAGATAGAGAGAAAGAAAGAGAGGGACGGAGGGAAAGAGAGAGAGAGACAGAGAGGGGAGGAGGGAAAGAGAGACAAGAGACAGAGAGATGAGAAATAGAGAAAGAAAAAGGGAGAAAGAAAAAGATGAGAAAGAGGGAGAAAGAAAGAGAGAGACAGAAATACCTGTTTAAAAGAAAATAGAAATGGCTCTTTGAGTGTTTAAGGTTGCAGACCCCTAGTTAGGCAAACACCATGGTCATTAAGTGAACCTTGTGGTCATAAGTCCATTTTCCCCAATGGGCATTTTTAACTGCAAACCAGAAGGAATTGTTGGAAACTGACAAAAAACATAGAAAACCTCAGTCACAAGACTGTGTGGGATATTGTAACTGATCATAAGTGTGTGTGTGTATGCGCATGGCTGTCAAAACACCAAAAGCAGGTCAAGTAGCTCTGGGGAGATCAGTCATAAATTAGAACACTTGCTAAGCAACTGGCCATTAAGTGAGGATCATTTATATTTGGTTTGCCAGTCACATGGGCAACTAGCCACGCCTACCCCAGCCACATGACCAACAAGCCACACCCAGCCAGTCACATACCCCCTTAGCCACACCCAGCCAGTCACATGATCACCAAACCATGCCCAGTCAGCAAGCCACACCCATCCAGTCACATGACCACCAAGTCACACCCACAAATTAGGCCATGCCCACAGAACCGGTTGTTAAGAAGTTTGAATCCCATCCCTGCTGTAAACCAATTGTATGTGTGAGGTTGGCTTGTTTTTGGCTTTGATGGCAAGGATGTTCCAATGTGGCCTACAGGATTTCTTATCAGATCACTAATGTTTTCAAATATAGCATGGTATATTAGTCTTGTAGTGATTACACAAAGCATTATTTTGTGTTGATAAGAATTTAGTTTAGACTAGTGTAAATACAAATGTGTAGAAATACACATTTTATACAAATCCATTACTTTCTTTGGTATACATGATCGTGTTTACACAGATAGAAAATTGCCCTGTTTCAAATTAACTTCTGATATCAATTATGCCTCATGTAGCTTTCTGGGGGTAATGTATTACTCAATGCAGTCTCATGCAAAAGAGCTTAAATTATTCTTCCTAAAATATTCCAATATGTAAAGTCATACCTGGATGTGGTACTCAACTTATCTTTCATTTTTTCCTTTCCACTGAAATTCACATATTTTATATGTGTAGATCAACATAGCCATTGACAAATGATCTCAACCTTTGACAGGCACCTCTATCAAACATTTTCCAGCAGAATGTAATTGAAAAGCCTGCTGCTGCTAAAGGGCATAAAATAAAGATTTCAATTACCCTGGCTGAAAATACTTAGAATTGCAACTTTTATTTCTGGAGATATTTTGCGTGGTCATCATATTCCTATGCTTTATCTCCATATTTGTGTTTTAGATGAGTTAATCTTAGTTAAAGGCCAGCAAGAGAGTATTTTGGAAGTCTTGGCTCTGTGCTATGTTTCCTTAAAAAAAAAGTCACAATGGGAGGTGCATCCTTAAAGGCTAAAATTTTTCAAGTGATGCGCAAAATAATGCAATTAAAAATAAGTGTCATTTGGATGCAGAGATTCATGTTTAGCTAGTGAGCATTGTTACACAAAACATGAGGATTAAAAAATAAAATAGCATATTTGCATGTGTCAGGACAAATTCCTTTCCATAGATATGAAATGATCAGAAAACAACTCTGTCCTTTTTCTTCCAGGTTTTACAGGGAATATTAATTTGATTGTTTTTAAAAACAGAATGAAACAGAAAGGACGTTAAAGGTCACGCGGCTGGTGCTAATAGTTTGCCCTTTCTTTCCAAAATGCAAAAGTCACCCTGATTAAAGTATTTCTGCTCTCATATAGGTATTTTAATGTAGACAAATTTATCACAGTTTTGTTAACAGGAAAGGCCAGGGATTCCATCCAATTAAGTGAAACTCTTGTCCCAGCTGTAGATGTTTTCATTCAATTATTTAAACTCAATATATAGAATGGAGAAGATTTGAAACCTGTACAGTTTAATTAGTTAACAAATTAATACATTAATTAATACAATTATAATGCCTCATGGTTGTATTTTAAAATTGGAATCCTATGCAGTAGGAACCCAAAACAATCCATTGCTGTCCTTGCTCACTGTGACCAATGCAACTGCCTGGTGATTTGAACTGGAATGTGATTTATATTTAGCCTAATTATCGAGGGAGCTGTACAATGGGCAGCCTGATCCGTGAAATGGGCAGTCCTGAGTCAGTTGCCTTCTGACTCAGAACAGCCCAGACTTGGAGAAGTGTGCTAATTTTAGAGATAAATTATCTGATCCAAGGAGTGACTGCCAGCTGTGAAAACAGTCAAATGTCGGAGTAGGAAAATACTTTTAACTTTCATTGCTAGCTCAGGATCTGGACTGGGAAGGAAGCTTGATAGACCAGTTTGAAGGGGGGCTGTGAGCTGAAATACATCTCAAGCTTCTTCCCTTTGAGGCTCAACATAAAACAATCACTCAGGCATAAAAGGATGGAGGAACATTTGATATGTGTATCCATAGATCTTAGGATGAAAAACCTTCAGAAGCCATTGTGCAAGAATTCCAGCAACTGCTGGGTCAAATGTCAAATTCTATGTATAATCAATGTTCTTACACCTTTTTTAAAATGTCTATTCCAAATAAAGAGCTCGAGTTGATTTGTGTGTGGGGTGGGGTGGGGTGGAAATATTGTTTACATTTGTGTTTTGTTAATAAAAAAAAGACTGAGCTCTAGAATGGGAGAAGGTGAAGATGAAGAAAAAAAATGGAAATCACTGTCTTTCTCTTCCTGGGGACACTGAGGAAGGAGATGCAAAAAGGACTGCAAATTTAGAGGCCTCACCAGCTCATGCCGAAGGAGAATTGGAAATTATTCCCTTCCTCTATTTCAGTTGGCATCGCTCTCTTTGGTTTCCATGTTCCACAGCAGGCAAATCTTCCCTGTGTCTGTGGATTCATTCGAGGCAAGTTGTATCGGAAAGCCTTCTGCTGAATACAGATAGTCCTCAACTTACAGCAGTGAGCTTAACGATCGTTCGAAGTTACAATGGCACTGAAAAAAGTGACCATTTTTCACACTAGTAACCATTTCAGCATCTTCATGGTATTTATGGGAGAATGTCCCGTGCGCTCCCACAGGCAGGGCCTCCTTGGGGTGCAGTTGGCCAGGCAATGTCGGCTGGCGACCCCCAGGGGTAGGGCCTTCTCTGTGGAAGCACCCACCCTATGGAATCAGCTGCCCCTGGAGCTCCGGGTGGCCCCTGGCCTCCGGTCCTTCCGTCGTGGCCTAAAAACATGGCTTTTCCAACTTGCCAGCCTGGACTGATGGAGGGGATGGGATTTTAGAAATTGTTTTTATTAGTTTTATTGGTTTAGTGGGATTTCGAATTTAATGGCTTTTTAATATTTGTATTATATTCTTTTATTATTGTAAGCCGTCCTGAGTCTTCCGAGAGATAGGGCGGCATAGAAATCTCATTTAAATAAATAAATAAATAAATAAATAAATAAATAAATAAATAGTCACATGATCAAAATTTGGAAGCTTGGCAATCATTTCACATTTATGACGGTTGTGGTGTCCCATGGTCAGGTGATCACCTTTGACAGCCTTCTGATGAGCAAAGTCAATGGGGAAGGCAGATTCAGTTAACAACAGTGTTACTAATTTAACAACTGCAGTGATTCACTTAACAACGGAGAAGCAAGGATGGTCATAAAATGGGGCAAAATTCACTTAGTAAATGTCACTCAGCAGCAAAAATTTTGGACTCAGTTGTGGTTGCAAATTGAGGATTACCTGTAATATGCTTTCTAAATAGGGAATAGAGAGCTGAGAATGCCTGAAATATCTATAGAACTTTTAAAATAGCTTCTCTCTACTTTTTGTTTACATATAAAATTCTTGATTATTTTTTACCAGTTTTTTTTAAAAAGATTTTGCTTGATATGGAAATGGAAATAACCTAAAATATGGTTTATTATCACTCTGCATGTAGCAATCTTCTCAAGTCATAGCATATGGATAGTTCAATAAAAGCATATAAGACACAATTATTTTTTAGCAGGTCTTTATTGTTTGCTGTGATAATGATGTTTAAATTTTCTCTATTCTAATTATTCAAGTATATCGGGATACTGTGCTAATATGATTTTGTGTTTGGTGAACCCTATATATTTTCTGCTTCCCCTTGTGTTTGGAAGCCAATATATTGATTAAATTAAGACTACGAATGTGAATAAGAAACAGACTTTTTTTTAATAAGATGATGAATATGCGTACTAATACTTGATTTGCATAGGAGGAAAATTGCCATAAAACCTTTATATGGTTCTTCCGTATTTATAGACTATTAAAACTCTCATGTCTGTCTCATTGTTTGTAACCTTCAGTTTGCTGAACTAGTGCATCACAGGGTACAGGTAGTCTTCGACTTTCAGCCATTCGTTTAGTGACCATTCAAAGTGACCCCAGCACTGAAGAAAAGTGACTTAATGACCGTTTTTCATATTTATGACCACTGCAGCATTCCTGTGGTCACATGATCAAAATTCAGATGCTCGACAACTGGCACACATTTATGATGATGGTTGCAGTCACCAGGAGTCATGTGATCACTTTTTGCAACATTCTGATGAGCAAAATCAATGGGGAAATCCAGATTTGCTTAACAACCGTATTACTAACTTAACATCAAGGATTCACTTGACAAGAAAGGATATTAAATAGGGCAAAATGCACCTAACAACTGCCTTGCACTGGGGCTCAATTGTGGTCATAAGTCAAGGATTACTTGTAATAATTTTTGAATCAATGTACTTCAAATAGGGTAACTTAAAAGAATGTGTCCAAAATCCAAAACCCATGAGTCTTGTGAGATTGAAATTTGGCAGAGTTGTGGCCAATTCATTGCTGCTGCACTGTCACGCCACTACACTGCTGCCCTCAGCCACAGTCACATGATCGTCATTTCCAATGCTCCCTGCCAGCTTTCTTCAAGGAAAGTCAATGGGAAAGATGGCAGGAAGTCAAGTCACTCCCATGCCCACTGCTTTCTTGTATACCTTTGGTCATTCTGTTTCTCTATTTAAATAAATAAGTCTGAAACAATGATCCAACAGGTCACGGGGTTGTCTAGTTTTCAGCGAAAGCTCAGTACTTTTCAAAGCCTATTAACTTAAGGGATGGATCTTTCTCTTAGGAATCAGAGAATTGTAACCTCGACTATGTATCAGAATGGTCAAACAAATGGCAACTTCAAATCTCAATAAATAAATGCTCTGTCTTACATATTGGCAAAAAAAATCAGAAAATAAAATATAAACTGAATAGTCAAGACCTTGTTGATGATCCAAACTCTGTCAAGGACCTTGGAATACTCATCTCTAATGATCTAAGTGCTAGAGCCCATTGTAACTACATAGCCAAAAAGGCATTAAGAGTTGTTAACCTAATCCTACGTAGCTTTTTCTCTGGTAATATCACACTACTAACTAGGGCATACAAAACATTTGCTACACCAATACTTGAATACAGCTCATCAGTCTGGAACCCACATCACGTATCTGATATTAACACAGTTGAGAAAGTCCAGAAATATTTGACAAGAAGAGTTCTCCACTCCTCTACTCATTGCAGAATACCTTATACCACCAGACTTGAAATTCTAGACCTAGAAAACCTAGAACTACGCCACCTTCAGTCCGATCTAAGTATAGTATATAAAATCATACATTGCATTGTCCTTCCGGTCAATTAATACTTCAGCTTCAACCATAACAATACAAGAGCACACAATAGATACAAACTCAAGGTTAACTGCACCAAACTTGATTGGCGGAAATACAACTTCAGCAACAGAGTGGTCAATGTCTGGAATACTCTACCTGACTCTTTGGTTTCTTCCCCAAACCCCAAAAACTTTAATCTTAGACTGTCTACTACTGACCTCACCCCTTTCCTAAGAGGTCTGTAGGGGGCGTGCATAAGCGTACCAGCGTTCCTACCGTCCCTGTCCTATTGTTTCTTTTATTTTTCTTATTATATGTATTCATTTCATGTATTCACAACTATGTTTATTCTTGTAAGCGATTGATGAAATAAATAAATAAACAAATAAAAAAAATAAAAATGTTTTAGTCTGGATTGTAACATGTGACTGTTGTACATGAAAGAAAGGTTATGATTAAGTTTGATTAAAAGCAGTCAATTTTGTGGGATTCGGGGAAACATATTGGGAAGCCACTCAGTGCTTCTGGGCAAGTGTGACTTGAAAGGTTGCTCATGAAAAATAACTTTACAAATTAGAACTTAATAAAAACTTTGCTGCTCCGAATGGTAAGCCATACTCCCTATGCGATTAGTGGTTTCATTTCTTTCTCAGCAGTTGGGTAATGATTATGGCTCCAGATGCTGCAGGACTGATAAAGAGATTGATTAATTTCACTCGAAAGGGCATATGTTCAAAGAGAATCCAATTGGAACACCACGAAAGGAGGGGTCCGACATCCTTGCAGCAAAAGAGTTTAACATAACATGGTCCCCAACTGTTTCCGGAAATAGATTGCACACTATTATTCATCTACTCAATATATAAAATGCTCCATTTTATGCCAACCCAAGCTAGACACATCATTCCAAGTTGTTTATGCTGACTTAATCATCAAAACCCCATGGCCATACTGACAAGTGCCAACAGAGACATAATCAGTGCTTCTGACTTGGCCTAAATATGCAAGTACACTTGCTTAACTATATTAATTAATATTAATTATATTTTCACATTTATCTTTCTTCACCAGAAAGATACACTACAGGAACTACAGTTCCTGTGAATTGGTGCATTTTAGGTATTAGTTTGAAACTGACCTTGTGTGCAGCTCACTGCCTCTATTTATTGGGTGCTCATGTACCAACTGAAAGGCAATGCAAAATGACAAAGTTCCCCCACGTTGCATCTCCTGTGTTCCCCTCCAAATGCATTGTCAAAATGTTGGAGGATTTTCAAAATCAGAGGTGAGATAAATGTAGGATTTAGGTAGCAGGACCACAAAAGATGTGAATGGAAATTTGTTTGAGTAGGTGACCATTTGTGTGAAGTCCACATCAACTTTGATTGATGGGCTATTAATAAAATAGACTGAAGTATTAATCCAAAAGTTATTTCTCCATTCTAAGAGCTAAATCTGCTAATGCTAAAGTTATAAAGTTATATGTACCCTATGACCTTATGGCTCTTGACTCTTGACAAATGTATCTTTTCTTTTATGTATACTCAGAGCATTTGCACCAAGACAAATTCATTGTATGTCCAATCACACTTGGCCAATAAAGAATTCTATTCTATTCTATTCTATTCTATTCTATTCTATTCTATTCTATTCTATTCTATAAATATAGATGGGGTTTATGAATTAAAGGAAAACAGCCACACACAGTTTGTAGAGCTTTGCTAAATATTATTAGATCACAGGTTCATGAGTATTATTTAGATTTATTACAGGAACATTAAAACCCATCCAATGCATAGGATATACAATTGTGTGAGCAGATACAGAACCAGGTATCTTCAGCTCCCTGTGAGCCATACTCTCAAAAAAGTAATTTATTTGCAAGATGAATCAGATTACTGACATACATATCCCCATATAAATATATTTATGAAATCAAGTATACTCAAGGATAGATGTACAGTGCAGCTTAATATATGTAGCAAGGCCTGACATTGATGTAACTTTGGCTCATTATTTATTATTATATCAAGGGTACATCCGACCATACAAGTGAATGAAGGAATAAATTACGCATATTCCTGACCTAAACAAATAATTGCAAAAGAATAGAAAGGCTTCCATAATAAGTAAACAAGTACTCATGTTAGGGACAAGTGACTCACAAAACCTTAAATTTACCTGTAGATCAGAGATGGCAAAATTTCGTTCTTCTCATGTCGCTGCGTTTTATTGTCATCATATGCATAGTTTGTTGACTTGGGACCATGGGATGTTTACTTGAAGTTGACTTGGGACCCTAGAGACAGAATAAGACCTTTTGTGTTGACTTGGGGCATGGAGACAGAATAAGACCTGATATTGCCTAACATTAATATTGATGGTAGAGAGATGGTTGTTAGAGATAATGTGCATACCAGAGAGACACTGGTATAGTAAGTAATAACAAAACTGCAATTGCTAGTCACTTCTAGAATACTTTTACATGTAGAGTATTATAGGTAAAATAAAGGTTTGCCTTTCTAGTTGTTTCTGACTCTAGGGGGCGGTGCTTATTTCTGTTTCTTAGCCAACGTTGCCCAAAGACTATTCCATGGTCATGTGGCCAACATGACTATATACTGAGGCTGTTACGTTGCCACCAAAGTGGTACTTATTTATCTACTTGCATTTGCATGCTTTTGAACTGAGAGGTGAGCAGAAGCTGGGGCAAATAATGGGACCTGCTCACTCCATTATGTAGCACTCGGGTCTTGAACCCGGGCTCTCAAACTCGGCTTCTTTAACCGCTGAGCCATTGCGCCTTCATAGAGTATTAACAAACTCTATATATGAGAATCAAGGAAGTTTACCCTTCTGAAATAGAAACAGAACCACTTGCATGGTTGTGCCATTTGTAAGAATCACTTTTAAAAAAACCCTATTTTGAATTAGTGAAATGGAATAAAATTGCATTTTTCGTTGTCTATTCTTGTCATAAAAAGCACGAAAGCACTCACCAGATGAAGCCTAGGAAATAAGGAAATGTCTCTTTGCAAATGTCCAAATATTCACCTGATAATATCATTAATACAAATTACTCTTCTTGGAGACTTTTTACAATTTAAAGATTTGACTTAACAATTTAATATCATGTTTTCTAGAACATTGATAAGCTCTATCAGACTAAAGCAGAGCAATTCAATAGTTGGTAATAATCCATAGCTTAACTATGGGCTTGATGTGATAGTTAAGGGCTTTGATATATTGTAGGAATCTTAATCTATATTTTATCTGTCAGTGTAGATAATTCCAATTTAATTTGGAATCCTAATGCTGAAATAAATGTCAGAACTCAATTTTTGTTTCCCCCTTAAAGTGTAATCTGTTTTGACTTTCTTTAATATAGCAACATTTTCTTTATTCAAACTAGGAAAAGGCAGCACTTAAATTCCATGTCAGGTATATGATTAAAGTCCATTTCCTCAGCCCTGGTGCTATGTGTCATTTTCAATGCTTTCTTAATAGACAACTCATTTGCTTGTAACCTCTAGAAGCCTTGAAAGGTCTTTAGTTATGATATTTTATGCATCTGGAAGATTTCATCATTAAATTAGTAATGAGTATTAATTAAACATTTCTTTCCCTGGTAACTGTCGCTATGAAAAGAAGACAGAATATGTGATCACTAGAATTTTAAAGTATGCAGGAATAATTAGAACCATTGTAAACCATTGTATGAGGTCCCCTTCTACCCAACGTTACAGTCTGTAGGCTTGATTTAATAAGGGTCCTATTAGAAAGAATATTGTGCTGTTTCCAGTGGTATGTCCTTGGCTAGAGAAACATCAACCAACAGAACAAAACGTCACTCCTCTCTCCCTTGTGCAGAAAATCATCTTCCTTGTGATGATTATGAATAGATGTGCTTTCTGGTGATATTTTCCTTTCCCCTACACCCATACCAAAGGACAACTGTTGTCTGCTCAGTGTGGTCAGTTTTCAAGTTAGTCTTCACAGCTTTGTTCCAACTCTAATAAATTGTTTGAGGACAGTTGGACTGCTGTGGGTTGAATAGATACATTTTTCTGGATCTGTATATTCTCCACAGTCTCTTAGCAACACCTGATGGAGTGTAAATTGATTTTTACTGGAACTGATTAAGGCTTTCTTTTATCAATTAACTGTCTTGCTTTTAACAAAGTACTCAGTCAAGGTTAATAATATATTATCTTATTAACAGGAACATTTTGGGATGTTGAATTCTAGATTTCCCTTAATGAAAACCAAAATGAAATTATTTAGGTTTAGTTCTGCTTAGCATTATATTGATATATATATATCCTGTTGAAACAGTAAGATTACAACTTCTAATCTTCAAATGTCTTCGTTTGAAAACATAGAATTACGCACAATTGATTTTTAGTTATAAAAGAAGAATCCAGTGTTAGTCTTAAAATATATTTATATGAAATATATATCATTATAATGCATTTAATATACTTAATATAATATCACTATAATGCATTTTCTAGTACATAATTAAACCATCTGAATGTAATGCTCTGATGTGAATTTATTGTGCCTTATTTACTATCGGTAATGTCTGTTAATGTATCAATTTGTGCATCATTAAAACAATATAATGAATATTCTTAAAGTAGTGGACCCTAATAATGTTTACAGAATTTTAATTAAAAAAACATTTTTTAATGTTCAGAATGTTATCTTGAATTTATATTTGCCTTTAATATCAGTATATGGTTTGTAAGATAAGGGTTGAATTTAGCTTTCAATTCTGAATGAATTGGGAGGATCATCACACATGATGTAAATCTACTCTAGATCTCTGACTGTTTTCTCATTATTGGGATAATGCCATTATTTTGCAAATAATGTCTGTTTTTTCAATCCTTACAGACATTTTAATAATATGTGATAAATGGCATACATTATGGATTCTTTCAGTGCTGGGTAGGAAAGTAGAATTTACCATGTGTTATCAGATGTACCCATTGTTTGATGACACTGCTTTAATGGTTCCTTATGGGAACCCAAACAAGCTTTTCCCAACCTGCTGTTGAAAAATACACCTGCAGATGTATCAGAATTCGTCTTTAGCATTAGCATTAACCTCACAGTGAAACATTATATACACCACTTTGAGTTGTACAGAATAAAGGTGTGATATAAATTCAAATAACAACAACTAGCACAACTATATTTTGGAACTATAGGTTGTTCCATAATGTTTGTATGTTGTAGTGATTTTTAATTGACTTTTTAAAATCATAACATGGACTGTATTTTTGATTTTCATTATCAAGTCAAGATATCTGATTTCGGTTAATAGCACATTTAATTCAAAAATATCTTCTAAATCTCATGAACAGTTTTTGTGGGGGGTAGAATGAAAAGGAAATCTAAATAGTAAGTTGCAAAATGAAACTTTACTGCTTAAAGTTAGACTGCATAGAAGTGTTTCCTATTAAAATAAACCATTGTTGGATGCAATTCAATTTATAATTTCTGTAGTGCATGCAATATATATATATTAAGATTCTGAGTCAACTGCTTATCTTCAAGAGATTGGATCTTTTCCAGACCTGAAAATTTAGCTCTTTTCAATGGAAATTCTGAACAAAGCAACTTCTTTTATGCAAAACCCATGTTAAGATATGGGTGCTTGTATCACACCACAGAACTGTGATAAGCGTGACAGGGTAATTGATAGACACGAGTGATATTGAATCATTAGGTTCATGCCATCAAGATGAGAAAGTAGGATATTGCTGCAGAAATTCTTGGAAGACAGCCATTGTGTGAATCAAAAGCTTATATTTATTCAAGACAGAATTGAAAAGTAGCCAAAAACCAGAAAAGTAATGCAAATAGATTGAATAAAAAGGGGAAATGGTTAAAGTTGAGCAAAAAGGGTATTTGACTGTGGCATGTTAATGGAAAATATAGTCTGTTTGGATTCTAGCTATTAAAATTCTATAAGTGTCTATGCATGTCTGGCTATTTATGAGATATAGAGCAGACGGTAGTCCCCTATGTATGGAAGTTGTAAAGGTTTCAATCTCTCTCTCTCTCTCTTTTGTTTAATTCCTGGATTTGGGAGGCAAGAATGGACAGTGTTTTCTAATTGATCTGATGGCCACAAGCTGTAGTCCATTCTTGTTCCTAATATTATTTTATAAATATCTTATAATACTAAGAATGCAGTTTCCAAAGTATAAAAATGGTATAATAAGACTGCTCCAGTGCTTAACATTTTCACCTGTTTAATGTTTAGCTGATGGATATTTGATTGTTAACCTTTTCTAGAATATGTGATTATCTAGCCAATAAGGCATGGGCTATGGGTGAATGACATTTGAGGGTAGCAAGTTGACCGTTATCAGAAAAGAAGGCTTTTATAGAACATGGCAGGTAAAAGTTCTGGTAGCAAATAGATATTCTAAAAACCAGCATTTTTTTGGAGATAATGCATGTGCTCTACCTAAAGTCTTGGAAGATGGCTTTAATATTGACTGCATTATTAATAATCAGCACTTTTGGAATTTATATAATTTAAATCCCAGGTCTACAAGTCTTAAACTTATATGGGAAAAAAATTACAGATGCTTTGCAAACTAAAATATGTCATAGTTTCTTGCCTTTGTTGATATTCTGATTAGCTTGACCTTGATTGATTCTAGAGGAGATGAACCCGCTACAGAGCTCTCACAATGACTTAATTATTACTGCAAACAAAATCCCAAATCAGGTTTGTGGTACACTGATAAGTGTGCGAGGGTGTACTTTTGGAGGAAGGGAAGAAAGTGAACAGCTGCAAAGGATATGAGGTAACCCGTAATGATGTTACCCAGTTGGCCTATCAGTAACAGATGCCCTCGGGGGCCCATTTTGAAAGGTCACAAGGCTGAATGTGATATTGTCATTTAATCTCTTGAAATATGGGCTTGTTGCTCCATATGTGATGGTTTCCCAAGCATAAAATCAACCATAATGGGTATCACCTTAAGAACAAACCCATTTATTGTTGCATGAGATTTATGCAATTACAGTATTATATGTAGATTATATGAATTGGAAGGGACTTGTTTAATCCAACTCTCTGTTCAGTGCAAAAGTTCATTAATGCATCCATGTCAGGTGGTCATCCTTTTTAGGCATCCATGAAGAGGGGATACATCACTGCTCTGGGCATACTGTTCTGCTGCTTAATTCCCAATATTCAGCCTGAATCTCTTTTTAATTTCAATTATTCTTTATCCTGTTTTAATTTCAATAGAGAACAAGTCCACTAATTCTTACACAGTGCAGTTTCTTACATACTTGTAGACCACGATTATATCATACTTCAGTCTTTTCTTTTATAAACCTAGCATCTCTAGCTGTTCCTTAAGTATAGGATTGGGATTATCATCCTGAAACGTCTCCTGTGAAACTGCTCCAATTTCCTCTGTTTTAAAATGTGGGCCCCCAAATTACTTGTGTAATCTAAAAATGGATTATATTCCCCTATATTAGTTAGACAGAGCACTATCTTGAAAAAATCTAGCAGTCATGGGCAGAATGGCTATGTGCATTGAATATTTAGACTGTTTCTATAAACAGTTTAGGTCATTTGAATAAGATTCTACTGAGATCTTTGCAAAAAGTGGTCAAGTCTTATTTTATTTGACACCTATAAACTATACAGAATACAGAAGTTTTTGTTGTCAGCTTCACTATCTAAACCCAGCTGGTTACAATCTCATGATAAAATTCTCTCTTTTGTGTTTATGTGCAAGTGGGAAAGCTATTGTGGTGTGGGAGAGCCATTATGTTATAGTGGCTAAGATGTGGGACTACCAGCTTGGAGATGTGGATCCAAACATCTTGGACAAGTCATTTAGTGTTCTTTCCCTCACAGGATTGCTTGATGTGAGGAAAAAAATGGAAGTAACAATGTTATATAAGTCACTCTCAGCTTTTAGAGAAAATGTGGATAAAAATCTTAGTGAAAAAATAAAAAAAATCTGTATTTTATGCTTATATAAAACCAACTAAAACACTATTTGTACATGTTATGCGTACTTTGTGTGCAATAGACAAACACAGGCAACAACATATGGGCTACAGGTAGTCCTTAACTTACAACCATTCATTTAGTGATCATTCAAAGTTATAACAGCACTAAATAAAATAACTTATGATTTTTTCACACTTAAGACCCTAGCAGCATCCCTGTGATCATGTGATCAAAAGTTGGATGTTTGGTTGGCAACCGGCATGCATTTATGATGGTTGTAATCCCCTGGGATCATGTGATCACTTTTTGTAACCACTCTACCAAGCAAAGTCAATGGGGAAGCCAGATTCACTCAAGAGCTGCTAAAATCACTTATGTCTTGCTTAGCAATGGAAACTGTGAACTGTGATAAGTCGAGGACTACCTGTATATCCAATCTTAAATTAGCCTTGTACTGTTTTTCTATTTCCCATTCATGTCTCCTCTGTTTTTCCTGTGGCAATGTGTCCCAAAGCAGCCTCAGAGGCAATTTGGAGAGGGAACAGACTGGATATGGAAATTATTAAAAAGCTATTCTGTTGACAGAGCAGTGCAGTACCCTGGCATCTACCTAATGCCTTTAAAATAATGTATACTGACTGGGAGATTCCACTGAGCCTAAAGAAGATTTGCTTCTTATTTAACTTTATATATTCTGTGACTGCTTATTTTACAAACCTCCATTTTAGTTGGAAAAACTCTACACATTGCCATTTCAACGTCGTCCCGTTTCATGCCAAATTGCTCAAAGTGATTGCTAAATAATGTAGTGATGTGCTTGAAAATAGTGGGCTTCCCCAAATGACTAACCACCGTGCATAGTTCCTTTGTAAATCGAAAATGTTTTGTGATATTTTCTTTTGTGTTTTTGAACTGTATGATAGGTATATTCCGATAAATAAGAGCTGTTGATCTTTTGTATTACTAACCTGTCAATTCAGTCAGAAATGGTTAACGGGGCAGGTAGACAATACGCTATAGTGCTCTGCTTTTTTCAGTGTTTTTATACATTACCGTTATTGATATATACCTGGCCCTGACTCTCTCATCAAATCCATGTGTATGAGCAGGAGTTTGTGCAGAAATATGTCTTGGATTAATCCCTGATTGTATTACAGTGCTTGAAGTTTCAAGTGCCCTTGCATATGTTTCTAATACAAAAAAAAGTGCTATTCCCTGCCACTCCGGAGCCTTTGTAGATGTGCTTTTGTTTAAAGCATACATACATTGCAAATTAAATGTGAGAACCTACAGTTAAAAGAAATTGGCCCAAGGCAATGATTTGCAGAAATAAAAAATCAATAATGGTTTCATTAAACGCAGAAATGTAAAAAGTTTAGGGATTCTCTGGGGTGTGTGTGTGGCTGAGATGGAAGGAAGGAAAGGAAAGGATAACCATTGATTATTTTGCTTTGCTGAATCCTGATAAATTAGTCACAACACTGCGCTGTTTTGATAGATTTCAATTTGAAGCACAGTCCTCCTAAATCAATCAGAATCCTTAATCTATTTTTTCTTCTTTCACTTTTAATCACCTTGCAGAAGAAAATGACTTTCCAGGTGCAATGTTTCTTGCGTCTTCAGTAATGTGTCTCAATATTGACAATCCTGTCGTTCTCAATGGAATTACAATAGAAGTCATCTCTGCTATATTTGGTCATACTGCTTATCAAACCCTTGCAGATTAATCTACATTTTATCTTTGTTGTCTGTCATGTTTTCCAAACCTAAGGTGTACCATTTTGTGTAAAATTCTGAAAAATTTGAAAGTCTAGCTGTGAACCTCTGTCCACCATTTTGAAAAAGCATGGTTCACATGAAGTAATAAGGATTCGGCTTCTTGCATTCTCTTTTGCATTTACTTTGCCATCTGAATTTATTTTATGTTATTTATTAGATTTATTTGCCACCCATCTCGCCACGAGGTAACTATACTTATTTATTTAAAGCAGAATTAACTGTGAAGAAACTGCAGATGACTGGAATTTGTTGGATGTCTTAAACAAACTTCTGCAGAGCTTATAAAATGCTTCAAATATTTGAAATAAATTTGTACCTGTGATGTTTACACATGATAACATTAACACTAGTTAGAAGTATAAGCCCAACTAGTCATTTGTAGATTTTAAAGTTTAAATCAAAGGATGTTAAAATATTATTTCAATAAATTTATCTTACATACTCTATATCACTCTCTTATTTAGCTGCAAACTAGTTCCTGATTGAAAGAAAATTATGTCTCATGTTTAACTAGGTATTAACTTGATTGCCTAACATTGTGTGCTTCACATCAGTGTAAGGGAAATAATTGGAATCAGTATGAAGCTGGAACACATTGGTCAAAGTAATTTTTTATTCCATGCTTTTTTCTCCTTGGTGACGTTAATATGAATTATTTTACCATTGGGATAAGGGTGGCACATTAGCCAGTTAAGTAAACTGGGAAAGTAGAAGAAAACCAACTTGTTCAACTTCTGAATTGGTGATTGATAATTGGATGAACGTAAAGAAAGCAGGGCTCCATGCCACTTGAAAAGCATTTATTCAGTCTATATTGTGTGAATATATAGTTTTCCTGTGATTCAATTTCAGTCTGGATGTAACAACAACAACAATAGTAATAATAACAACAGTTGGAAGGGACCTTGGAGGTCTTCTATCCAACCAGGCAGGAAACCCTGTATAATTAACCCTGTATAATTTCAGATAAATGGCTATTATCCAATCTCTTCTTAAAAATTTCTGTATTGGAGTATTCAGAACTTCTGGAGGCAAGTTATTCCACTGATTAATTTTTCCATACTTTACATTCAGGTTTTAACAGTGGGCAAGAATTTTCATATCTAAGGCTAGCGTATTGTGTGTAACTGTTTGTAGAGATTTGGCCACAGTAATATATGCCTTAATTGTAAGTGGTCTAGATTGCTATAAATGATTTATAATGGGTAGCCTTTTAAAATGACTTACAAATGGATCCCAATGCTTTGGCTAAACAGCTTCTAGGAGTGAGAAAGCCACTTGGTTGGTGGTTACAGTGGATAAAATTCTTTACATCCTGTTGGGATGACGCATTTGAAAGACTGTGTTCTCTTCACAGTTCCTAAAGCCTTTTTCTCTAGCCTAGTTGGAGGTGTGTTGATGAGAATGGAAAAACCGGCTTGGTGCTCTTTGATAGGTCTCCAAATCCTTTTCAGTGGAAGACTGGATACCTTCCTCTACCATATGCAAAAAATTTGGTTTATTTGGGCAACTTTATGCTAGATAAGCTACAATGACTGCTGTGACATGTTTAGTTGATGAACTCTTCATGATGTTCTATGTTTTTTTATTAATTTCCACAGCTTGTAGTTATTATTATTGTCTTGGGCACTGTTGCTTAAATTAGGTAATTCAAACACAGTGCAGATACTCTGTAGTGTCTATTGGATGAGATCATCCAAAGGAAATGGTGAAGTTGTTGGTTTAGAGAAGAAATTTGATCACATAGCTGTCAGAACATCTGGGAGTTTTAAAAGTGAAGATTTATCTGCACATACTTGGCCTGGAAGGATATCTTGTTTTGTATGCAGTGAACAAAAAGCCCTATCATGTATGGCATAATAATCCCAGGTCTTGTTCAGATGTCACAAAAGCAGATGGCGGAGATACCCAATGCTATTTGAAGAACTTTACTAGCAGGAGAGAAGAAATGCTTGCCTCTGATTCTCCAAGGCTTTTTCTACCTCTTGCTGACATCCATATCAATCATTGAAAGATGGGAGTAATGAAAATAGAAGCTCTGGCAATGACCTTTGAGAACAAAAAGGGAAAGGCTTTATAAAGCCATTAATGTTACATGTATCAGCAAAGCAAAACAAAGAGCATCTGAACATCCAAACATAATTGCAAATTGTTTAAGCCTTAATTACCTTCATAGGCCACTGTCCATTGGTGCTGCATTGCTATTATTTCTATTAGTATTACCTGTTGAAATATCCCGATGTCAAAACCCACATTTATTTCTCTGTGTGTATGGGAGAGAAATAGAGAGAGAGAATGTGCGTAATATAATGTGAAAATATGCGTGTTTTAATTCCCTTTTTACACATACTCCAAATGCTATTATTAAAATGTCTGAGGTAAATTAAAGGAAGGTAAACACATGCTCTGGTGTTTTTTTTTTTAAAAGCATTTAGGTTGCAGACAGGCTTTTAAACTGAACCTTCAGAGGAAGCATACAGGTGAAACTCGAAAAATTAGAATATTGTGCAAAAGTTCATTTATTTCAGTAATGCAACTTAAAAGGTGAAACTAATGTATGAGATAGACTCATTACATGCAAAGCAAGATAGTTCAAGCCATGGTTTGCCATAATTGTGATGATTATGGCTTACAGCTCATGAAAACCCCAAATCCACAATCTCAGAAAATTAGAATATTGTGAAAAGGTGCAATATTCTAGGCTCAAAGTGTCCCACTCTAATCAGCTAATTAAGCCATAACACCTGCAAAGGGTTCCTGAGCCTTTAAATGGTCTCTCAGTCTGGTTCAGTAGGAATCACAATCATGGGAAAGACTGCTGACCTGACAGTTGTGGAGAAAACCATCATTGACACCCTCCATAAGGAGGAAAGCCTCAAAAGGTAATTGCAAAAGAAGTTGGATGTTCCCAAAGTGCTGTATCAAAGCACATTAATAGAAAGTTATGTGGAAGGGAAAAATGTGGAAGCAAAAGGTGCCCAAGCAGCAGGAATGACCACAGCCTGGAGAGGATTGTCAGGAAAAGGCCATTCAAAAGTGTTGGGGACTTTCACAAGGAGTGGACTGAGGCTGGAGTCAGTGCATCAAGAGCCACCACACACAGACGGATCCTGGACATGGGCTTCAAATGTCATCAGAAGCGTCTTACCTGGGCTAAAGAAAAACAGACCTGGTCTGTTGCTCAGCGGTCCAAAGTCCTCTTTTCTGATGAGAGCAACTTTTGCATCTCATTTGGAAACCAAGGACCCAGAGTCTGGAGGAAGAATGGAGAGGCACACACTGCAAGATGCTTGAAGTCCAGTGTGAAGTTTCCACAGTCTGTGTTGATTTGGGGAGCCATGTTATCTGCTGGTGTTGGTCCACTGTGCTTCATTAAGGCCAGGGTCAACGCAGCCATCTACCAGGAAATTTTGTAGCACTTCATGCTTCTTTCCGCAGACGAGCTTTATGGGGATGCTGACTTCATTTTCCAGCAGGACTTGGCACCTGCCCACACTGCCAAAAGCACCAAAACCTGGTTCAATGACCGTGGATTACTGTGCTTGATTGGCCAGCAAACTCGCCTGACCTGAACCCCATAGAGAATCTATGGGGCATTGCCAAGAGAAAGATGAGAGACATGAGACCGAACAATGCAGAAGAGCTGAAGGCCACTATTGAAGCATCCTGGTCTTCCATAACACCTCAGCAGTGCCACAGGCTGATAGCTTCCATGCCACGCCACATTGAGGCAGTAATTGCTGCAGAAGGGGCCTAAGCCAAGTACTGAGTACATATGCATGCTTATACTTTTCAGAGGTCCGATATTATTCTGTGTACAATCCTTGTTTTATTGATTGCATGTCATATTCTAATTTTCTGAGATTGTGGATTTGGGGTTTTCATGAGCTGTAAGCCATAATCATTACAATTATGGCAAATCCTGGATTGAACTATCTTGCTTTGCATGTAATGAGTTTATCTCATATATTAGTTTCACATTTTAAGTTGCATTACTGAAATAAATGAACTTTTGCACTATATTCTAATTTTTCAAGTTTCACCTGTAGAAGCATTGTGATAAATCCAGATTGGGCTCATTTTTTCTGATATGTGGAGGATGAAATTGTTTTTGATTATCCAAACTGGAATAAGGATAATGTAAACAATAAACATGTTAAATTGATATTTAGTTGTATTATAGACACCTGTAGTATTATCCAATACACTTTTAACTATTTATATTTCTCTTAAAAATACTCTAATAAGACAAAGTGAACAAGAGAAAGTTATGAACTTACTTTAGTTATGTAAAAGTTTGATGTCTGTTATTAAGAACTGCTTATATGTTGGCTTATAAGGAGTATAGAGGGATATCAATCTGTTGGAATATATTTGCCTTTTGCTTTGAGTTTTTTTCCCCATGTGCACAGTGTGTTTTAATAGAGATGCTCTGAAGACCACAAAATGGAACTGGAGGTTAATTTGGGTCTGCAGGTTGCCCATATAGGGTCTGTGTAATCATATTATAGTATTAAGCCCAATGCAATAACTTTACATAAGTACAGTGTATATGATTTTGATTTCCATAGCTGCCCATCCCAACAAGTGACTCTTGTTACATTTTCTAGAAAATACATTTTCAAGAGAACATCTAGAGCAGGGGTGTCAAACTGGTGGTGTCACGTTGTCCTCATGTGATATATCACAACTGGTTCCCCTTTGCTAAAATGGGGGTGGCCAGCACGTGACACATCTGGCCTGTGGGCTGTGAGTTTGGCACCCCTGATCTAGAGTTTGGGGATGACTTTATATATTTGTAATACCTTATCTATTCAATAATATGGCAAATTTCTTGTTGGTTGATACCATGGTGCCTGGCCTAAGAAAGGAAGTTTCTCACTCCCTTTTCTAGGGATAATTTCCTGAATTAAATTGTACATTAAAAGGCATTAGAAATTTACATTTTCAAGTTACTATTAGTAGTTAGAGAGCATTCTATTCTTGCAAAATTTCTGTTAGCTTGTGGTAAATTCAGTTATATCAAGATGCTGTCTGTGTAATTATATTATAAACTCATTCATAGGTCATTGTATGCTTCCATGCAATCAATATTTATTTGCATTTCAAAAATATGTTAGTTTTGCATTATTATGCCTTGGTAATAACACATTGAGACAAATGCTGTCATTGTGTGTGACAGTTATGGGTCTTTTTAGTGCTCCTATTACACATGCCTAATTTGGAAAATATAATGACCAACTCATTAAAATGTAGTTAGCATAGTTTGGTTTGGCCAGTGCCTTGATTTATTTGCAAAAGCTTGCTTTTGGGGTTTTTGTTTTAAACGTTAGAACAAATACAGGGAGGGAAATAATATCTAGATGTAATTATGTCTTTAGGTATGTAAAATTGAGGATTATAATCAAGTAAAGCAAACTGAATTATGTCTCCAGCTAATATCCCAGTAAGAGTAGTAATAAATGTCCCTAATTGACTGATTGGTTTTAATTTATATCTATTTAGATTTATAGATCAAGAATTGCATACTCTGTTCCATGAATCTTAAAATAGTACTCGTTTTGTTTTTCTTAGACAATATTATTTTTTCCATACGTTTTAAAACTCAGAAGAAATTTTGCAATACTTTGTGATATTGGGCATACTTAAAACAAATCTTTCAGTTCTAGCCACAGTATTATCAACATATGCTTTGTACTGAGCAAAGACTTCTTATATACACATCTGATTTGTATTGGAAGCTTTTGTTCATCACCTAACAGAGTAAATATGAGTCCTTAGTGTTAGTGGGAAAGAAAAGTGATTTTAGCACATATGGAATACAGTTTTTCTTTCATTAGGTAACCAAGCCTGATGAAATTATCGGAGGTGCTCATATATATTAGTCAGAGGGTTTAAAAGAAAACAATCTTGCAGATTTGGAAAGAACAGAAATACTTATATGACTTAGGAGGCCAAACTCTTAAAATGAACTTAACTTACGAATTGGCAGTGTTGCATGCAGTACTTTCATATACATTAAATTGACTCAACCTACCAGTTAACTAATTTACTTTTGCATGGGTTCTATATTTGTTTTAAAAAAAGTCAAGTCAGTTAGCTGAACAGATCTTTAAACTTCCTTTTAAACTTACCCTTTCTTTTATCAGATTTTTTTTTCTTAAATGAGGACAAACATCTGTGCACTCCTTAAGTTTCAGGTCCTTAGGAGACCTATCCCTACTTAATGGGTCTGGCCCACCTTTCCTAGTCTTAGAAGACCAATTAGTGTACAAAGGAAGACATATCTGATTTCAGTACCATCTGTTGTTTGAGCGGAAATATTTCGTAACATATTCAGTACCGGAGATACAAGATATGTGTAATTATAGTGGCAGGTATTTGGGTCCCCTGCTTGGCCTCTAGAAACTGTCCATTAATGGAAAAACCAGCTTACCATTTTATTCTACAAAAATTCCTCTGGGATACTTTTGGTCTGGCACTTAGCATCCTATAAGTAGTTTTGACTTCCGGAGGAATAAAGATTGATACTGTATGGTATAGAATTAAGAATCAGTTACAAACCATGCATTGAAAATTGTAAGGCAAGATCCACATATTGCAGCCGATGTATTAGCACTTTAAATTAATTCAAACATTTATGGGATTTGTATCCTGGTTTTGGTCATACATTTAAATTAATCACTATTAATTTAAGAGCAAGAGAAAGTTGATTTCATAAACACAGAGCACTAAACAAAGATTTTAAAACTGAAAAATAGAAAATAAGCCAAAAGGCAGGGTAAAATATTTAATTCAGTTCAGTACAAGTTTATTCAGGGAATTTTACATAGAGTTTACACAGAACATGATTCAAAATGATTCTTCACTGAATTACTAGAAAACATTTACTACATTAAATAAGCTATGGACTGCTTTTCAGCATGTGTTATGATGACATTTTATTTATTTAATTTGACTTTGGCACTACCTGACTCCAGATAAACTTTCAGCAGTCCATATAGTTAGAAACAAAACACTAATACAATAAGACTTTCACACAGGTGGGCTGTACTATTAAGGTTTCTATGACAAAAAGAGGTCTGGTGGAAGACAATGATCATCCTAGATAGGAATGTACCATTCTTCAGTCAAGGGTACTGATAGTCTTTGACTTATAATCATTCGTTTAGTGACTGTTCGAAGTTACAATGGCACTGAAAAAAGTGACTTATGACCGTTTTTCACACTTACAACTGTTGCAGCATCCCCATGGTTGTCTTATCAAAATTTGGACGCTTGGCATCTGATTCATATTTATGATGGTTTCTGTTAAGTTTGCATGAAGAGTCAGATGCGGAGTGCTTCAGTGAAGAGTTTATTAGTGACTACAGCTCATAACAGACCCGATTTGGCTGGGCTGCAGCTGCTACTTATAGCCAGCAGCCGCAGTTGCCAGCCAATCAGAGTGCAGGATTTTCCCGCACTTTTTAAACCAATCATTTCTGACATTTTACAAGAACAGTTTAAACTAAACCAATGACATTCAAACCTGCATACATAACAGTTTCAGCATGCCTGGGATCATGTGATCAGCTTTTGTGACCTTCTGACAAGCAAAGTTAATGGGGAAGCCAGATTCATTTAACAACTACGTTATTAACTTAACAACTGCGGTGATTCATTTAACAACTGTGGCAAGAAAGGTCATAAAATGGGAGGACTTAACAACTGCCTTGCTTAGCAACAAAAAATTTGGGCTCAATTACAGTTGTGTATATGATACCTGTGCTCCTCTATTAGAACCTCCAAATAAGCTCAGATAGTAACAACAAAAAACACCAATTATCCATTTGTATATGGTAGGAAAAGAACCTATAAACTTTACCCCTTATAATGAAACCAAAAAGGGAAATGAAGTGAGGAATTTCTGAGAATGGCAGAATTGAGTAGAATTGTTTCAAGTGGATTCTTCAGAAGACATGCATGACATGCCTTTTTGAATTGTTAAAGCAGATGCATTTGGAGATAGTAGGGACAGTTTCCAAAGCAACTCATGAAAAAGACACAATCACTTTAACACTTTGAAAAGAGATCTTTGTTATAGTTTCCCTTGCATTGCCAAGCACTTTTTCAGAAACATATGCGTAGTCTAACAATACAGAATTTTTGCATCAGTGGGACGTATGGTGTCTCCCAGGAATGGCTACCATTGTCATAGTCTGAGCAATTTCAAGCCTTGAAAGTCTGGCATATTGTATGCAAGGTTTGTAACTGGATATCTGGGGATCTGTTTTCTGCTTGTTGTGGAACAAATCCACAACTTGCTAAACAACAACAAACCTTAGTAATCTTGGATGTAGAGAATGTAATTGGAGTAAACCACTAAATAAAATATTTAATTGGTGGTAGCAAAAGAAAACCAAACCTTCTAGAGTAGTTTCCCAACAAGACCTTATGTTATAATCAAGGACACCATTCAAGGAAAGAATCAAAAGAGAACTAAGGAGAAATTTCCTGATAATGAGAACAATTAATCAATGGAATGGCTTGCCTTCAGAGATTATGGGTGCTCCATCACTGGAGGTTTTTAAGAAGAGATTTGACAACCATCTTCTGGAATCGTATCAGATCTCCTGCTTGGGCAAAGGATAGAAAACCTCCAAGGTTCCTTCCAATTTATTAGTCTGTTATTCATTTATGTCTTAAACCCAGATAATATATTCATATGGATACTGTGATTCAGATCAGGAAATATCTCAGACTTAAAAAAATATCTTTAAAATGCTTTAACATTACCTGATAATCCTTGGAAATATAGCATTATAAATAGAATGGGAGTTCCATGGAAGTATGAAAGGATTGATGCTATATCATGTAATGTTAAATGAATCTGTACTAATGTCAAACTGTCAAGGGAAAGTCTGAATTTTGCAAAAAAAAATTGGTTATAAATAATAATAGTAATTATTACTATTAATCAGTATTTTTCCATTATTTTTATTGTATTAAAGTTGATTGCACTAACACAATAGACAATTAAAAAAAAATAAAATGCCTTAGTAAATGGGAGGAATTATTACTTTTATTTTCTCTGTATGCTCTTTTGGTGATTTATAAGACAAGTTATAATTCTAATATTAGGACAGATAGTCTGCAGGTGTATACACACACACACATATACACACAAATATGTCTGTGTATTATTGTTGCACACTAATACCAATGTGTCTTGCTGAGTACTTTATCTTCCTGGTAGAAAGTTCATTTTTTAAAAAAACTAGGATCCTTCATATTTATGTCCTTCATAGCACAGATTTGATGCTTTCTCTTTCATGTTAGTAACTAATGAGAGAATCAAAGGACTGTCACTCAATGTATAAATACATCTTATTTTGAAATGAACATGAAAAAAAATGTTCTGACAGATTTGGAATTTTGATAAACAGTTATTGATAGGCATTTATTTTGATAGGCATTCCTGCAGTACCCTGCTGGCCAAAACAGGCTCCATAGGGCTGCGCCCCCAACACCCCATTTTTGGCCTTCAGAAAGACAATGCTGGCCAAAAATGGGTTGCACAGAAGCCCTGTGAGGCTTCTGCATGGCCCATTTTGGTTGGCAGAGGCCTCGCGGAGCAGTCCTTTGTTATTTCCAGGCCGGACCTGCTGGCCAGATTTAAGCATCCCATGGGCCGGATCTAGTCCGGGACCTTGAGTTTGACATCCCTGCTCTAGATTCTTTACTGTTAATGGACACTTCCAAGTGACTTGCATTTTCAGCTTTTCTTTATTACACAGCTGACTTTCAAAAAAATTTCTCTCTTTCTCTCTCTGTCTCTCCCTCCCTCCCTCTCTCTGTCTTCCTCCCTCCCTCCCTCCATTTCTCCTGCTATGTGTAGGCAATTTTAAAACAAACACTAGCCTTTTAAATGGTAATACAGCACAGGCAAGAACTTTTAACAGAACAATATGTAAAAATGATGAACATCAGAAATGGACCTGCCATTTCTGAGAGAAAGATACTGGGCTTTATGGAAGAACAACACAGGGAAAACACTGTGGAAAATAACACTGAAGGAGAATGGAGCCGCCAGTGAGGAGACAACATTCCGTGGGAAATAGCTTTAAAAGCTATTTTAAAGTCCCCAAAATAAATAAATAAATAAATAAATAAATAAATAAATAAATAAATAAATGCAATAAAAAGTGTTAAGGGACTAGCAATGAAAATGTGAAAAAAACCCACAAAGCACTCAGAGTGAGGGAAATAATTTGGCAATGAAGGGGAAGGCCGCATTCACGGGGGAAATGGTGTTCAATGGGGGACTAGCATTTGAGACAATCCTGAAAGAGCAGTGATGAACAATCTCTAGGGACTCATGATTGGGAAGCATGTAGGCTGAAGCTTTTGGGGAAGAAAGCAAGCATGCTTTAGACAAGTATTTCTCAACGCTGCCTGGGAAATTCTGGAAGTTGAGGTTCACATATCTTAAAGTTGAGAAACAGTGCTCCAGAGAAAGCCTCCTTCTTTGCCTTAGAGAGTTTGGAATAAAAAGCAGAGGAGAATTTGCTTAATTTGGGAGTCAGAAGGTAAATGTGCAAAGAAGGGGCCTGAAAAAGCAATCTGATTATATGAATAGGAAAGAAACAATAAGGAAAATAGAAAAGAAGTCTTCCTTATTCTCTAATTCAGAGGTCTCCCAACTTGGCAACTTTAATACTTGTGGACTTCAACTCTCAGGATTCTCCAGCCAGCTGGCTTGAGAATCCTGTGAGTTGAAGTCCACAAGTATTAAAGTTGCCAAGTTTGGAGACCCCTGCTCTAATTGCTATTGGTGCCTTTTAATTTTTTTCCCTTAGTGGTAAATCACACAATTATGCCATGATTTGATCTAAGATAGGCTGGCTTAGGAATTATGGGAGTTAAAGTCCACAAGTCTTAAAGTTGCCAAGTTTGGAGACCCCTGATCTAAGGGATCTCTAAGGATTTTGCTGGTCCTACTGAATATATATTTTACATGTGATTGTGGAACACGGGGAAGAAGTAAAACAACACAGATACATTTTTTAAAAATGACATTACCTCTGATTGTACAGTGTTAAAATGATTGTAAAAAGGCCCCTTTAAGTACAATGTAGACTAAATTCTTTGGAATATTTTCTCAGCTCTTGTAGCAAGATGACTGCTAGAAATTTACATCATACAAAGGATCTGTAGGCTACTAGCCTTTGCTTTCCCTATGGAATAAACAGCTATATCATAATCTCTCATGTTGATGGATGATTTCCTTGGGATAGGTTTGTGAGCTTAGGTGGACATAGATGGATTGGATCCACAGCATACTGATTGACTTAACCTCAGTTTTAACTCAGAAACTATGGACTTCCTAGCCAAGTCCAAAAACACTAGAAAATTCCTGGAAGACTGGCACCAAATCACCCATCAACAGGCATGTAGATATGAGTTATCTACATACCATTCAAAAGAGACAATCAAAAAGCCACAAAGGAAACAAAAAGACCAAAACACCTCCTTACCAATCAATATCCAGATGAGCACAGATTAACACCAAGATTAACTCAAGAAGGAAACAATATCCCAATCAAAGAATTACCAATTCAAATGAACAAGCTAACAGTAAACAAACACAGTCTAATCAAAGAACCATTAAGTCTATCCACTAAGTCTAACCACTAAAACCACTCCCATCAGTGGTGGGATTCAAAAATTTTTACTGCTGGTTCTGTGGGCATGGCTCAGTGGGTGTGTCAAAGGAAGGATATTGTAAAATCTCCGGTCAGAGGTGGTATTTGCCGGTTCTCCAAACTACTCAAAATTTCCACTACCGGTTTGCCAGAACTGGACAGAACCTGCTGAATACCACCTCTGACTCCCACCAACACTGAGAGGGCAAGCCACTAACAGAGAACAAACAGCTTCCTTTTAGCACTGATGATGTTACCTAGTTTGCAAGCAAACAACCAAGCTCAGAGAGTACCAAAGGTTCAACTCTGAGCAACAAGTATTCTCCTCTGTCAGTATGAAATTCCTCCCAAGAGTTAAAACTGGAAGCTGGTACCTGTGTTACTGTTCTTTGAATGGGAGTTCTAACGGCCAGTCATCCCAAGGTTTAAAGATCAGCTTACATAACAACAGATAATTTATCAGGAGCAAGCGGGAAAACAAAAGACTGATGTTTCTTCTTTGTTGCATAAAGCTGTATTTCAAGGACTGGTGGTTAAAGCCTTGAGAAGTTCACAGAATAAATGAAGGAAAGTGGAAAACACATCAATAGCTACTAATCAGTGCTTTTTGGCTAGGTATTTTTTGGTTTCTTAAAGTCATAGTTCTCCAGGAGCTGGGGTTCTGGCCAGTTTAATGTAGTACCCCATTGTCTTGCCTAGATTCAGGTAATCAGGTTAAACTAGTTGGTTCTTTCAAGTCATGAAAGCCACTCAGCAGTCTAGTCTAGTCCATTGAAGAGATCAGGTTTGAGATGGTTCAAAGAACTTTTTCCCTAAGATAAACTAAGATTTGTGGATGGAGCAGGAAGAGAGGAGAAAACTAGTGGCCAAGGGCTGCAGTTTCAATTGCGGATGCCAGCGTTGATGGAAAAGGAAGCTCAAAATGAATTCCTTGCTGTTGGTGACTCAACTCTCAATTTTAGACCATGTGTACAGTGTGAATTTGTTTGTTTGTTCGTTTGTTTATATTTCATATTTCTTAGCTGCCCATCTCCCTCAGATAATTTGGTGGGGTTCCTGAGGTGGGGTAAGATCACATAAGATTGATACTATTTGAAAAGTCGTTCTTCCTTTTGCATTCAAAGTTATCCCCCATTGACCTTTCCACGGAATATCCATGTGCTTGTTCCATCTTCTTGGAATTGAAGTGCTATGCCTGTAGGCAGTATTGGCATTAAACTGAGCAAAAGGTCACATTAGCAAAGAGCCAGGGAATAAGGAAAGTAGAATGTCTAATAAGGCCAGTCTTGTAGTAAGCCTTGGTCCCTCTAATACATGCCATGATATAAAAGCTTTTCCCCTATAGAAAAAACTTAGATTTTAGGGGACAGATTGTCTCAGGACAAGCTGAAGAGAAGGAAAGTTTCTTATCAAATTGTGAACATCATGACAATATATTACAATAGATATACAATATAGTTAAATTACTGCATTCAGTTTTATGGACCAATTAGAGGAAAGAATTTTGTGTTAACTCTATAGTTACATACTTGATTCATCTTACATAATTTATGTAATATGTTTCAATTGACATTCTTTGGATAAATTTTACAAACAGCATTGAAATTTTGCCAATGGCCAGTAATGTTTCAGAAAACAATAGATTTCACCCCTTTTTTGAAGTTCAAACTAAAAATTTGTCTGCTGCATCCAAAGCCCTCAAAATGCTGAATTATGTATTGCACAGTATTAATCTACTTACTTCAGCTCAAGATAAAGTAAACTTGAATATCTATATTCACCTCATCCATGCTGAGGTAACACCATGGATGCTTAGTTCTATGGTCTCCAAGCCCTCAGTTGCTTCCGAACAACCCCTATATGGCTGTTCAGAGTTATTTTCTGTATCTCTTTGCTGCTATCTAGTGGTCCCCCCCCCGCAAATTTAGCTAAGGTAACTCTTGCTGCTGCCAATGTCTCTTTAACATGTGCATGAAAATGTGTTTGACTCTTCCACACAGCTTCTGGCAAATTCAAATAATTGATATGGGCTTATTGTACATTCTTGGGGAGCAAAGAACAAAATTGTTCAGAATCTGATCATTAAGGGACAATTTGATATCTATCTTCTCAGAAATAAAATGTACTCCTGTTTTTGGTTGTTTATTTAGAGCTCTTTCCCCCTATTTTATTCACTTTTCTGTATTTTAATTTGGAATGGATTTTGGAGGAATAACTGAAATTATATACATACATACATACATACATACATACATACATACATACATACATTTAGCCAATGGGATACAATGCCTTTATGATTGAATCCTCAATAACTCTTTAATATAATAGCATAGGTTGACAAGTTGAAAGTGAGTTAATATCTTCAGCACCTAGAATGGAACTGTTCTGTTGATGCACGTTGTAGATGAAAGGGCTTTCTTTTTCTTAGAAGCATGCTCGAATAATAAAATAAGTTTCATCATGCAACTTGGATTCTGGGGGTAGTTTTTCAATTAAATGTATTATTCAGCAACCTGTTGATGTATGGTGCTTGCATTTAATAATAAAGGTTGCGCTCAACATATTTTATAACTCAGTTTATCAATTTAAGTGGTTTCTGTATATTAATGTGCAATCATTGTGCTTCATAATAGAAGTCACTGTTCTTGTAAACAAGTTCAGTGCAGATCCTTTGTCTTCTGGTCACTGGGTTTTTCAAAGAATAAGCCTTCCTCATCCCACAACTCTCAAGCAGGATTCAATAGTCGGGGCGCTTTGCAGAAACAGGATCTTGCTGAATACATTAATTGTAGTGGTAATAAACCAGGCTGAAGCTGAAACTCAGATACATTCAGAGGTGGTATTCAGCAGGTTCTGACCAGTTCTGGAGAACTGGTAGCGGAAATTTTGAGTAGTTCAGAGAACCGGCAAATACCACCTCTGACTGGAGATTTTACAGTATCCTTCCCCTGCCACACCCACCAAGCCACGCCCACAGAACCGGTAGTAAAAAAATTTGAATCCCACCACTGGATACTTTGGCTGCTAAAGGTGCAGAGAGGAAACATTGGAAAAGACCTGATGTTGGGAAAGACTGAGGCAAAGGGAGAAGAGAATGGCAGAAGATGAGATGGTTAGATGGTGTCATAAGTGCAGTGGGCAGGAGTTTCGGCAGATTTCTGAAGACAGTGGAGTAGAGGGAGGTCTGGTATGCTGTGGTCCATGGAGTCTCAATGAGTCAGACATGGCTTAGCAACTGAACAGCAACAAAATAAATCAATAGCTACAGGGTGGGGAAGATACTCTTAGTTTGTAGTAAACTCAGTAACTGCTTTGAAATTATGGTATGGAGTGTGAGGTCACACACAAAGTGTACTGTGAGTATACTGTGTTTTATGACTTCAGGCTCACCATAGAAAGAAGATCGGCCAGAGGTGATATAAGGTTACTGTGGATTTTCCCCTTAGAGTAGAACTCCAGTAGGCATTAATTTAAGAAAATGTGAAAATACAATCTTTTCTGGCTTTTCTGGTTTTGTGAAAGGAATAATTTTGTGAAAGAAGTAATTGAAGAAGTTTTGCCTCATTGTTGAGGTGTGAGATGTGAGCAAGTCTGTACAAAATAAAAAAGATCAATTTTTTGATATGTCAAGAGAATATGATGCGATGGGGGCGGAATAGAGCCTTCTCAAGTGGATATCTTCAGATATGTTGGGCTACATCTCCCATAGTCCTTAGCTTGCATAGCTCTTGATTGTGCTTAGGAGTAATGACTGGTATACATTAAAGGTCATCACTATTTTTTCATCCTTTTTGGATTTTAATAATATTTGATCAGACAGTGCTGCACTTCAGATTCAAGGTCCAAAAGATGCTTTGGAACATACCAGCAATATTAAGTAGCACTTCTCTGTAACACTGAAAGTAGGTTTTCTTTCCCTGGTTCATATAGTATTCAGTTCTAGAGTGAGCAATCAACAGTTGCAAGTTTTACAAGAGGTTTAATGATGAGGTTGAAACTCAAACAAGAAGACAGGTAGAATTATTGATTGAGTACTTGCAAACACTTCTAGATGAGTGCTTAACTTGTAGCCAGGCTACATTTCCAATTCAGTTTGAAACAGAGAGGTTAAGAACCTAGAACCAGAGGTGCAAATATTCCAGTCCTGGATCATAGCCATAAGAGATAAGAAGAATGTACTGCCCTGAGAAAAATGGGAGTAGATAGCAGCAGAGAAACAAGAATTGATCTTTCCAGAACTGGGATCATGAAGTGTGGAATTCAAGCACAGGGAACTAGAATAAGAAGAATGCAGAGCTGATATTGAAGTGTTTTTTTTTCTTTTTTCTATTTGAGAGGAGGCTACAACAACCACAACTGTTGGCATGGCTGAATTGGGAGCGTTGTTATTCTTTCCTCTGGAGTAGCTATGCTAATTGCCTTTGCTCTTTCTTTTAAAGTTTCCGGCATGGATTTGGCCTCACAATGTATGTTCCCCAGTTCCTATTTATGTCTCTCTGATCTCCAGGTGATTAACTGTCTGTGTGAAGAGTAAGAAAAGTGACCATGAACAAGATACGCAGGAACAGTTATCTAAGCAAAAGGGGCTGCAACATTTTTTTTAGATCCAATACAATGAGATCAGGATCTTCAATTCTGACTCAGAGGAGACCCTGAAGACCATGATATATAACAGCTTTCAGCTGATTCAGACAAATGTAACATTCCTATGCAGACAATACACCTTTTGCAGGTAAAATCCAGAGTACTGTACAGGCCTAATACTTAATATGGATGTAATAAGTAGATAACTTTAAGAATGTTTGTAATTTTCAAATACGGCAACTTTAAGAGTGGAAATCATCAGTTGCACATGTTGAAATTATGTAGCTGTGTTACTCTGGACAAATACAGTTATTCTAGCACCGGGGTGTCAAACTTGCTGTGTCACGGCAGCATCTTGGCAGCGTTTCCCCTTCCCTAAACCGGGCATGGATGTGGCCAGTGCATGACGCATCTGGCCCACAGGCCACAAGTTTGACAGCCCTGTTCTAGCATGTCAGCTGATCATAATGATGGCACCCCAAAATACAACTTCAAAAAAGCCAGCTATGATCTCATAGCTGCCGACCTATCATCTCTTGATTGGCACATTCTGGTCTCTAGCCGTAATACAACAGAAGACCATTATAATGCATTCTTGCTTGAACTTGAAAGAGTGATTAAACTATATGTACCATTAGTAATCTCCAAAAACAAAAACAAATTACCCATAACAATAAGGAAACTTCAATAAAAAAAAATCGCTATGGCATAAAAACACAACTGGCTACGTAGCAAACTTTAAAAACCAATACAACACCTTATGCTGCAGATAAAGGCAGAATGCACCAATTACTACTGCAAGCAAGAGGAAAACCTCCTACACATAAAATCCAGCCGCACCTTCTTCAATTTTGTAAACACCAAACTTAAAGACTCAAGCACCATCCCACCTCTAAAAAGACTAAATGGGAAAGACTGCAGCAATGAAGCCATTAAGGCCAAACTCTTCAACACATTCTTCAGTTCAGTCTTTGTAAACAGCAATGGCTCATACCCCACATTTCCTAGTCGTACCACAACTAACTGCAATGATCTACATACTGACTTTATAGAAAATAACGTAGAAAAGGCACTACATAACCTAAAATCATCCCTTTCTATTGGCCCCAATGGATTATGTGTATACTTCTTAAAAAAGCTCTCCACTGCCATAGCAGAACCCTCTAAGCATTATATATGAGATATCATTCAGAACCAGCTCCTTATTGAACCTATGGTCCTTAGCAACAGTCATCCCTATCTTCAAAAAAGGTGACTCCAGCCTGGTTGAAAACTACAGACTAATCTCACTGTGTTGTGTCATGTGCAAAGTCATGGAATCACTCATTAACCAATCCATTACCCTCCACTTAGAGTCAAACAACCTACTCTCCAAAAAACAATTTGGTTTCAGGAAAAATTGTCCTGCAATCTACAACTCCTACACTGCAAAAACATATGGACCACTCTACTCGACCAGGGTAAAGCAATAGACACAATTTACATAGACTTCTGCAAAGCCTTTGATTCATTGTGGTACACAACAAACTACTATTAAAACTAAACTCTTATGGCATTTCCGGATCCCTTCATAAGTGGATTACTGTGTTCCTGTCAAACAGGCAACATAGTAAAAATAGGGAGTGCTATATCAAACCTTGCTCCAGTTAACAGCTGTGTCACCCAAGACAACATTCTAAGACCCACACTCTTTATACTCTACATAAATGATCTTTGCGATCACCTTATAAGCAACTGTGTCCTCTTCACAGATGATGTAAAACTATTCAACACCATTGACAATGCTGCTGTCCTTCAAAACAACTTGATTATATATCTGAATGGTCAGACAATTGGCAACTCCAAATCTCGACCAACAAATGCTCTGTCCTACACATTGGTAAAAAAAAATCACCAAATACAAGCTCAGCGGATATGACCTCGTTGACGATCCTCACTCTGTCAAGGACCTTGGAGTACTCATATCAAGCAACCTAAGCACCACAGCTCACTGTAACAGCATTGTCAAAAAGGCATTAAGAGTTGTAAATCTAATCTTATGAAGCTTTTCCTCCAGTAATATTGAATTGCTAACTAGGGCATACAAAACCTTTGCTAGACCAATGCTTGAATACAGCTCATCTGTCTGGAATCCGCACTGTATAGCGGACATTAATACAATTGAGCAAGTCCAGAAGTATTTCACGAGAAGAGTACTACACTCCTCTGCTTGCAGCAGAATACCCTACATCACCAGGCTTGAAATTTTGGGCTTGGACAACCTAGAACTACACCACCTATGGTTGGACTTAAGTGTAGTACACAAAATTATCTGCTACAATGTCCTACCAGTCAATGACTACTTCAGCTTCAACCGCAACAATACAAGAGCACACAACAGATACAAACTCAATGTAAACTGCTTCAAACTTGATTGCAGAAAGTACAACTTCAGCAACAGAGTGGTCAATGCCTGGAATGCACTACCTGACTCTGTTGTTACATCCTCTAACCCCCACTCCTTTAACCTTAAACTATTCACTATTGACCTCACCCCATTCCTAAGAAGTCTGTAAGGGACGTGCATAAGTGCACAATCGTGCCTACCGTCCCTGTCCTATTGTCCCCATTTATTCCTACCTATTTCCTGTATTCTTATTCACGTTTATACTTATACCTATTATCTTGTAAGCGATTGACAAATCAAATAAATAAAATAAAAATAAATAAAATAGTTTGGAATAGTGCTTACTTCATCTTCAAGTAAAAGAAAATCACTGACTTCCATATCAGTTTTATTTTTTTATTTTTTTTTCATTTGGGAACAACTGTGGAAGTGTTCTTTTTAATCATAATAGTGAGAGTCCCAAGATTATTTCTAGTTTATAGTACCTTGGGGGACAGGGAGCAGAATATCTGAGTTAATAGTGTTATGAAAAAGTCTTAATATATGTACGTATAAATGCTATTTCTAGAAAAAAATCTTAAGAACTCATAGACAACAACCGTAAGTGGGACAAATTTTGTGCTTCAGCAGGAGAAGCTGTTCTTATTTAATCCAAGAATTCCCAGATTGGTTGTGTGTAACCCAGATAATATATTTCCAGTGCACAGCCTTCTGACAATTTTGAGGCATGATATAACTAAAGTGCAAAATAAGTTGAGTTGCTGTGAACTCCCCTAATTTGTTTTATGTAAAATATACAATGAAAACAATGTAGATGGGTTATGTTTCATCACATAATACATAATAAAGTAAAGCAACCAGATTTGAATGGCCAGAATTCAAATGGCTACTAAAAGGATTAGGATATTTTTATCTCTGTGCTGCCACAAAATGCATTTTTGGACTTTTGCAGCTCAATTCTGGTAGGATAGGATCAAAATTCCAAAATTAATTACTGTTGGGCCTTAATCCAATCTTTATTTTCTTAAGATTCAAATATTGGTGTTAGTGTTGTCTTTTAACACTGCTCTCACCAAACTTTTGACACCAGGGATCCATTTCATGGAAGATAATTTTTCCATGGACCTGTGGGGGAGGGCGGAGACAAGCGCACAACTTAGATTCCTCGCATGTGCAGTTTATAAAAGGGTTTTGCTTTGCACTCTTATAAGACCCTAATGCCTGATGATCTGAGGTAGAGCTGAGACGGTGATGCTAGTGCTGGAGAGCATCTGCAAATACAGATGAAACTTTGCTTGCTCACCTGCCACTCACCTCCAGCTGTGCGGCCTGGTTCTTAACAGGCCATGGATCGGTACTGATCCATGACCTGAGGGCTGGGGACCCCTGTTTTAACAGAGGAAGAATATTTAGGTTTCAATCTAGTGAGAAATTCAGGGAAGACCATCTGAGAAAATGATTTTAGAATCTTCTGAATAGCTGGTTATGTGTTGAGGGCTGAGGGGAATAAAAATCTTTTGAGATCTCACGTCATTGGCCTGTAGTTGGTCAATTTGCCCTTTTTTCTCAACAACCCCAGGGACAAATTCTCTACTATCTGATCAGAAGAGGTTAGGGGACACCACAAAGATCTTCAGGATGATACCGTAGTTGAAAATTGCCTCTACATGTGTGGAGCTGATTTTAGATGAAACTCAAATATCGTGAATAACCCTTGAAGGATAACAAAAAGCCACTTATCCCCTTACCTAGATTGATACATTTACAGGCTGTCTTGGACACAGAACAGGGCAAGGTTTTCCTCTCTCCAGAGAGGCTAGAAAGTATTAGATGATTATCACAGGAGATCAGGACCCTAAGAAAGGTACCTCTAGCTCTCCTATCTCAACTATTAGGAAAGTTGATTTCCTGCATTTCCATCATTCCTTGGGCCTGATTCCACTCCAGACATCTGCAGTGATTCATGCTACCACACTAGCGTTCTGGCAGAGCCAACTCTAAATTACGGGTCACAGTACTGCCAAATGTCCTGAGATCCCTTCGCTGGTGGACAGTGCCCTCAATCAACAAGGGTTGTCTTTTCAGTGATCCAGACAGATTGACTGTCACCACAGATGCCAGCCTATCTGGATGGGGGAGTCACTACCAGTACCATACGGCTCAAGGGTGTTGAACCGTCCTGGAATAGTCATACAACATCAATTGGCTGGAGCTGAGAGCGGTCCACCTAGCTCTACACAGGTTCTTACCTCTGTTCCGATCCAAGCACATCCTAGTGTTGACCGACAACATCACCACGAAAGCCCATATAAACAAACAGGGGGGCACCCACTCCAGGCAACTGATGAGGGAGTCAGAGAGATTATTCCTGTGGGCAGAACGCAACTTGCTGTCCCTCAGGGCAGAACACATATCGGGGTCTTCAAATGTCCAGGCAGACTGGCTAAGCAGGGCCACAGTCGACCAATCAGAATGGCACCTGCACCTGTCGATCTTTCAGGAAGCAGTGCAGAGGTTTGGCCAACCTGTCATCGACTTGTTCGCCTCCCCTCTCAACGCCCAGCTACCATGGTTCATTTCGCGATACCCATCGCAGGGGGCAGAGGACATAAATGCCCTCGGCTGTTGCTGCCCCCCCGGACTGCTGTACATGTTTCCACCCCTCCCAGTGATCCCCAAGCTGATCCAGAAGCTCCTGGAGGAGAGGGCAGAAATGTTGTTAGTGGCCCCTTTTTGGCCTCGGTGGATGTGGTTCGCAGACCTGAGGGACCTGTCAATGGAACCGCCATGAAGGATCCCATCGTCGATCGTCTCGCTGTTCCAGGGGCCAGTTCTACATCCAGACCCGCAATGGCTCAACCTAGCCATATAGAAATTGAGCGGTGTTGTCTGAGGGGCGAAAACATCTCTAATCAGGTTATACATACTATACAGGCGGCCAGATGTCCTTCGACGGACCATATCTACAAGGCAACCTGGTCTGTCTTCTACCATTGGTGTATGAGGTCTCAGATTGACCCCACTTCCCCATCAGTAGCTCAACTATTGGACTTTTTACAGGAGAGCCTGAACAAGGGTCTATCACCGAATACCCTGCCGAGACAGGTGGCGGCCCTAGCTTCGGTCATATCTTGGTGGGATCTCACCTCCATTTCCCATCACCCTCGCATTCTTAGTTTTCTCTGTGGCGCTAGGAATTTGAGGCTACCAGTAGTACAACGTTGCCCAACTTGGGACCTCAACAAGGTTCTAACGGCGCTTACTACAGGTCCCTTTGAACACCTAAGGACCACGACCCTCCATTTTCTAACCTATAAGGTCATCTTCTTAATTGCAATTACATCGGCACAATGAATTTCTGAACTGGCAGCCTTAACTGTACGAAAGGATCTCTGTATCTTCCATTCATACAAAGTTGTCCTTAGGCCAGACCCAACTTTTACGCCAAAAATCAATTCGGCTTTCCACAGAGCTCAAGAGCTAGTGCTCCCAAATTTTTGTCCTGTGCCATCTCACAGACTTGAATGCCAGTGGCACCGTTTGGATGTAAGAAGGGCTCTACGCATATACCTAGATCGCACAGCACCCTCTAGGAAAACTGAGACCCTCTTCGTGTCCTTTCAACCTAATTCTCTGGGATGCAGAGTTTCCTCGTCTACCATAGGACGATGACTAAAGGCCACAATTGCTAAATCATATGACTCCCACTTGTTACCCCACGGCATAACAGCTCACTCTCACTAGGAGCGCAGTAACCTCAGCAGCATGGGCCATGCAGGCCACAATAGACGAGATTTGTCGAGCGGCAACCTGGACCTCACCTTCGCTATTTATTAGAAATTACAAAATTAATGTCTTTGCATCTGCTGAAGCTTCATTTGGTAGGAGGGTCTTGCAACAAGTTTATTTGGACTTGGAGAGGACTTCAAACCAGACGGAGTCCCACTCTTAGGACAGTTCCAAGCTTTGGTATGTCCCAATCCTGGATGCTCTGAGCAGCTCATTGGAGAAAGGGCATTGGTGCTTATCTGATATGCCCATTCTCTGTGAGCTGCGAAGAGCATCCAGCCCCACCCTTTTTTCCCATCTGGTGGGGATCTATTCCAGCCAAGGGTCTTAGCTAGGCTGATACATGGAGGGTATTCGCAAAACTGGGGACATTAAGGAGGAGTCCCGTGGAGGAGGAGGAGCACCCTCAAAGTTTTAAGCCCAGCCTGACTAGGAAGAGACTGAAGCACCTCCCAATCCTGGATGCTCTTCGCAGCTCACAGAGAACGGGCGTATCAGGTAAGCACCAACGCCCTTTTATTACAGTGATGCGATGAGGATCTTGTTTGGGATTTCCTGTGCTCTCTCTCTCTCTCTCTCTCTCCAGAGATACCTTTTTCAAACCTTTTTTTTTTTAGCAGTGTGCTTCTCCTTATGTAAAGCAAACACATCATTTACATTCCTATATGTAAGGTCAGAAAAGTCTTCAATTAGTGAATGGAAACTAATTCGGCTGGAACTTGTCTACATCTGACCCCAGGCTAATTTGCACATGGGACAGGATTGATTGAACAGAAGAAGAAAAAAATCACGTTTGCTCTAAATCTGTTGTCTACCTCTGAGCTAATTTAAAGAAATATAGAAATGAATATTTGCTTACATTTTTGTACACACATCTTTGTACTGTTTATTTCCTACTATATATAAATACATTGTATGCAACCTTTTGCAGGCTTAAACTGGGGACTTAGTTTGTCCTACATATATCCATTCAACTCTGTGTTCAATTGATCAATAATAATTATGTTTATTAATTTTATTAAATGTGAACTTTGGGAAAAAGTATTAAGTTAAAGATCAGACAGAACATTAGTCAGGAAACACCACCTGATAGTTTCTGACATTTCTTTACACATTAAGCCTGTACAGTAATCACAGTACTTTTTAGTGAATGGTGAATGTCACATTTGGTGTTAAAAATTGCTGACAGATGCTATTTACTTGTTTTGAAGTGCTCCAAAACATCTTTTTTTTGTTTGATATCTGATATGCTGTGCAATCCCTTCTACAGCTGTTTTATAAGAGCCATGGTGGTTAGAATGTGCAGTGGTTAGAATGCAGTATTGCAGCCTAATTCTGCCAACAGCCAGAAGTTTGATCCTGATCAGCTCAAGGTTGACTCAGCCTTCTATCCTTCTGAAGTCGATAAAATGAGGACCCAGATTGTTGGGGGCAATATACTGACTCTGTAAACCATTTAGAGAGGGGGCTGTAAAGCTGTATGGAGCAGTATATAACTCTAAGTGCTATTGCTGTTGCTATTATAGTTAGAAAAATTATGATATTCCCTTAAACAGTTTTTCATTTACATAAAGCAGTGCCTTAAGCAATTATATCACTGTAAGATGATTCACTGTAGGGGCAAAGGTTGACTCAGCAGAAAGTATTATTGCATAACTTTGCAGAACATGTAAGAATATGTAAATCTTTGGTTTTATGTTTTATGTTTTGTTTGTGTATGTTTGTCCAAAAATAAAAAAAAATCTTTAAAAATAAATAAATAAATAAAAAAGAATATGTAAATCTGAATTTAACCCCAGATGAATGAGGTATCCTGCTGTTTCCTTTTTGGGATGAATTTAGAACAGTAAATAAACTGTCCAAATATCCAGGTGTGATTTTTAGTTCTCTGCCTCTGTATTTGTTTACATATAAATGTACACATAATACTTACTTGCAAAAATGGGCATGCAAAACCTCCAGCAATACTGGCATTTTCCAGATGAATCATTTTGAGTTATGTCTGCAAACTAAACAGAAAAAGAAAGCCTCGAAATTTTCCAGCATGAATCTTCATTATACTGAATTTTCCTTCATTATCTGACATTATCAAACAACCAAGAAAATTACAGTAACAGCTTTTTAAAAATATGATGAATAAATCTGATCTATTAGGCTGAAGAGTATTTCTTCAAAAGAAAAAAAAACCAGAATCTTGGTCATTTGGTGTTTTCGAAAGCAGATTCTTTCGATATTAGATACATTTAAAAAAAAAAGTTGAGAGATCACATTATTAGAGTTGGGAACAATTTCCAACATCAAAAGTGTAAATCTAATGGATGATTAAAAGAGGAAGCTATTTTAATACAAAAATATTGGTTTAGTTTACCCTTTGTCTGTATAATCAAATAGCAATTCTTCCTAGCTTCGTCAAAAATCTTTTCCCTCACTACCTGTTTAGGATTGAGATGCATCTTTTGCATATCATTCACATGGGCTTTCACTGCTGTTGTCCTTTCTTAAAGCAATACAAACAAATTATCATATACATTAAATACATTCCACATCTCCTTGCCGTCAAATCACCTTATAGAGACTTCTTTTGCTTTGTTTTGGGATCCTTCATGGATTTTTCATTAAACTCTAGTGTTCTGATTTTGGAAATAGCTTGGAATCAAACTATTAACTCACTTTTTCTCAGAATTTTAGGAAAGCAAGCAGTGATTGCTTTAAACCATTTAGTTTTCTTAATAATATAGTATGCTTTCCCCCCTCCCAATTAGAGTAACAACAGAGATGACAATGACACAGGTTCTGAACCTCAAGTTAATTTAAGAAGTGACTTCTTAAGAACTTCCTAGTTTTGTCACTAAACGTTTTACTGTTTTCTCTGATCACCTTCTTTCAAAAGCTATTATACATTAAGGTCCTATTAAGTATGTAGGCACAAATACTGATGCTTGCATAATTATGCAATCAGATATTTAATAAACTACAAAGACCTCATTTTCTAAAGAACCAAAGCGCAAATTGCAAATGATATTTGCTGTCCTCTGTGCCTCATTTTTGAAAACAAGGTCTTAAGTTTTGTCTCTTTTGAAAAGAAAAAAAGAAAGAACATGTTTGCTTTGCAGTTATATTATAATTTGACTGAAGTTGGAGAGGTTTAATTTTGGGGGGTACACAGTATTTTTGAAATACATGTGTTCTTTCTTTCTTGCTTGTCTTAACACAAATAATTAAAAGATAGTTTAAGAACACAACCATCTAATGCTAACATTGTAAGATGAACATTAAAAGGTAAGGAATCTGGGCAAAGGATGCTACATAGAAGAAAGAGAATCACTGAAAATTATTTCCCAGCAAAAGATTGAATTTTACACAAATACTACAATCGTATAGTAATGTAATATGGATTCCTCACCTTTTTTTTTTAATTACATTTATATGCCGCCCTTCTCCGAAGACTCAGGGCGGCTTACAATTTTTTGGGATACAACCCAGTGTGCTCAGCAATAGCCTTCATTCCATTGTATATGCCTGCTTATTACTAAGCAGCATTTTTACAAGGTCAGCTAATTGACCCCAACAATCTTGGGTCCTCAGTTTACCTACCCCGAGAGGATGGAAGGCTGAGTCAACCTTGAGCCTGGTGGGATTCGAGCCTACAGTAATTGTAGACAGCTGGATCTTAAGAGCAGGCATTTAACAGCCTGAGCCACCAAGCCCACCTTATATATGAGTAATAAGTCTCTAAAGTGAGATTATTATTTATGTTAATATTTACACTTTCTTTTGTAGTTCCTACTTCAAAATTTATAGACTCTGGCCAGCATACAAGAAAGAAACATAATACAAGTATAGAAAAAGAAAAGAAAAAGCAACAAAGTAAAATCATAATAGGGAAAAACCCTCCCCCCCAACATGTACATAATAAAATACTACCTTTCACTGATAGCATGGTAGAAGAAGATATGGATTGTTACCCAAAAGCTTAGTTTCTTGTCATATCCCATGATGCCCTTGGAAACTTGGAAAAAACTCTTTTGGGATGTTTTTACCACATAGATTCAATTTTGTCAAGGGGTTGCTACCCCATAAAAAAAACTTGTAGGAAATTAGTAGCACATTGAATTGGGCCCAGAAGTCTGTTGGCAATCAGTGAAGGGTTTTCAGTAATGGTCTTCATGATTGTTAAGATCTCTTCTTAGCTTTTTAACCTTTGGGCACTCAAGGCATCTAGTTAGGATAAAAGGATAAAATTTTTAAAAGTGCTTTGTAATTTTGGATACAGGTTGTTCTTGGTTAGTGACAGTAATTGGGGCAGGAATTTCCATCGCTAAGTGAGGTGGGTTCTAAAGCACAACGTCACGCGGTCATGTTGCTTAGCAATAACAATTCTGCTTGCTATTGTTTAAGTGAATTCCAAGCTTTCATTAAATTCAATGTTACAGATACCATTTGTGACCTCCAGTTGTTTTCCTTATTGATAGATAGATTCCCTATTGCAATCTATACTGCCGGCTTGCTGGAAACCAGCAGTATATTGCAGATGGCAATCACATGACTGAAAGCTGGTCACCACGTTCCCAAATCATGATCACATGATTGTAGGGCACTGTAATAGCCATGTAGGACCAGTTTTATGGACCACTCATTACAGTCATAACTTTAAATGATCACTAAATGAGTGGGTATTAAGTGATGATCATCTGTATTTGATCATACAACTCTGTTATTGTGGAAAATGTTGACATTTCCAGAAGGGTAGCATCAATTGAGATGGTTATTTCTAGTCTGAACAGAATTGAGTTATTTCAGCTTGAATTGAATAATTTAACTTTTGGGCCAATATGTTCATTTTACTTCTTCAGATGTTTCAGATGCAAGCCATAGTTTTATTACTGAAACTAACCAGTACAAGGGAAGTTACTAGAAAGAATTATGACTAAAAATAGTATTAAAAACAGGAAAGACAGTGTCTTATAGCTCAGCATACATGTGCAACAAAAGAGAAAATAGATTAAAATTTCCACTGTGGGTAGCATAAACTTTAAAATAGTAGCTTAAAATTCAAGTAAATATCAATAAATAAAGCCATAATGTTATCCAGAAGGAATTTTAAGATTATAAATTTATAGTCACCTGTCAAACGTGAGAAGAATGTAGTCTAATAACTGGATGTGAATTTCAAATATGAGCCATGCCAAAAGGGTTTATATAGTTTCTTTATTTTCACCTAGTCTAAACTCTGCAGATTATTAATTAGCATTCCATTTGGACTTCACAATTGGTTAGATTTTAGTCTGCAAATATTTTATTTACAATGAGTGATCTTGTTTTTTTAACTATTAATGTGTAATGTACTTATATGTTTTCTCGTTTGGTTTATTTGCGTTCCGATAACTGCAAATAATGCTTTGTCTTGTTGTTCTGCTGACTTAATATTTGAGTAGAAGAAAACATGAAACAGAATGACAAAATTACATTCAATTAATTTTTTGGCCTGTGTCCAATGACTGGGTTGTTAAAGACAGCCATTGCAAATAAAATTATGAAGAACACTAATCAAAGCATTTTAATGTGTTTTGTTTTAACACTAAAATCAGGAATGCTGTTTTACTAATCCAAAGAGTATAAATTAGAAAAGACACCAAAATATAATGTTAGAAGTTGGTTTATCATTGTATTTCTTTTAATTTGTAGTTCTGCTGTACTACAAATGTAATAACCATCAAAATGAAATATGCAACAGATTGATAATACCATTGAGTTTTAATTAAACTGCTGAATTGAAAAAGGTCCAGATGGATAACAGGATAATATAGTTATAACCCTGTTATGAGAAATGCTGGGCTGCCAGTTATAGCATTTTATAAATAAATGTTATGCCAAAATAACATGAATTTTGGAAGATCATCTAGAAAACTAATCATTTATGTCTGTAAAACAGATGGTTTCTTATTTTATTTCATTTGGTTGCACAGCAGTGGTCTCCTTAAATCACTAAGTGTTCCTTTCCTATCTACTGTTCAATACCCTACTTATATATATAGTCTACTTTTTTTTATCGCCCAGAGTGGGAAAATCTTTGGAAATTTATACTCTAAAATATTGGTGGAATAGGGGGGACTTAAATTCCTTTAAAAATTCCTATTGTGCTTAAATAAAATCAAGTTTCAGCACAACAGGAATTTTTTTTGTATCCCCCAACCACATACAAAATTATTTTTGGGAGTTTACTACTGAAAACAAATCGTGCAAATTAAACACAATGAAATCTTCAGAAGTAAGCCCAATCATGTAAGCATGATTGATTGATTGATTATGTGCCATCAAGTTGGTGTTAACTGTTATTGAGGACACAGATAAATTACATTTCCTCATTATTTCCAAGTTGGGCATTCCTGTTTGTAAAAGCCTCATATCTTGCTTGCATTCTGACCAATTTCAGACTGAACTTTGCTATCAGACCACTTTTCTGCATCATAAACCTGAACAATTGTCACATCAAAGGGTTACCCATGAAATCTAACTGATATTATTCAACCATTGATTGCATTATATCAAATTCAGTATTTGACAATCCTTGCTGACAATGAAGGCAATATCATTTCTTTGTTTTTGTGTCTTGATTAATAAATAGTATGATATTTTGACTGAAAGTGTCCAATTCTAATTTGCCGATCAATATATCATATCAATTTATTGTATTTATTTATTAAATGTATATGCTGCCCATCCCATTGTTAAAGCAATTCTGGTCAGCTTTCAAAGTAATAAAAATAATATAAAATGATTATTTATTATTTATTAACTTTCTTTGCCAGCTGTCTACTTGCCAATCCTTAGTTAATCTCTCTTAATTTGAATGAAATGTTAAAATCAGATTAAAATATATTAAATGAGCATTAGAAACCATATAAATTATGAGAGATTAAATCAATTTATAGTTGATTTGTTTAATCTTTAACTGTTTTGTATTTCCCATATTGAGGCTTCTTACAGTCCATGTTCCCACTGTAATTCTATCTGTAGTTCTTGATTTTCTTTTCCACATGGCAATAGCGGTAGCTAAATGTCACAAAGGCTTTAATTTAGCCATATAATAAATGTAATTAGTACTCTGAAAAAATCCTTAGCTCTTTCCAAAGCTATGTTGAGTGCCATCGGACCCGAGAGGCCCTTCATCCACCACTATATCATCAATTACGCTATATTTGTCTGCCTGTAGCTTCTTGGTAAAATGCAGAAGTGGTTGACTTTTGCTTTTTCCAGTGCAGAGTGTATTGATTTCTTTGTGGTTGTCACTAAAGTGATCTTGCAGCTCTAGCATCTTCTATATTGCTCCTGTCAAATATGCCATATATACACATATACATAGAAGCCCATCTGCAGATAAGCTAAAAGTCAAATTTTTAACAAAAAAACCTAGTTAAAAGTGGGCCATGAAAAATGTGCCAGACCTGGATTAGGCACCCCTCAAAATTTTTGTTTTTTAATTTTCACAGTTGACTTATCAGTGAAAGGCACTTTTTTCATGATGTTTTGATTAAATTTGATGGCTGGTTTATCTGTATATAATTGTACATTAACAACATATTACCATTTATATTTGTCGATAAGCCCATCCATAGATAAGCTATAATTGGGGTGGTGGTGTCTATGTTAAAATCTACGATTGCCAGCTTATCTGCAAGTATATGCATACGTGCCTCCCCACTTTAGTTATGCTGCTGGGATGACATATTCTTGGCTTAGATTCCTGGTGTTTTTCACTTATCCTCAGCAACAACCATTGCCATGTTGAGGAATCATAGCAGGTCTTAAAGGGCATATTATACCGACTAATGTTTGTGCCCATCACTCTATACAAAATACAGCAATGGAAGAAAAAATAATAAGTTAAAGTTATGAAAAAATTTTTTTGCTAAACCTAAGTTAACCTAGGTTCAGGCTGAAAGAATTGGGACTATTAGGTTGCAGCATAGAAGGTATATTTGCGCCTACAAAGTAGTCCTTGACTTACAACCATTCCTTTAGCGACTGTTCAAAGTTATAATGGCACTAAAAAGTGACTTATGACTGTTTTTCACACTTACAATCGTTGCATCATTTCTATGGTCACATGATCAAAATTCAGGTGTTTAGCAACTGGTTCATATTTATGATGGTTGCAGTGTCCTGGTGTCATATGTTCCACCTTTTGTGAACTTTGACAAGCAAAGTCAATGGGGAAGTAAGATTCACTTAATACCCATGTTACTAATTTAACAACTGCAGTTATTAACTTAACAGTGGCAAGAAAGGGCATAAAATGGGGCAAAACTCACTTAACAACTATCTTGCTTAGCAACAAAAAGTTTGAGTGGTCATAAGTCAAGGACTACCTATACACAAGGATCCAGTCAATTCTCATTCAACACTAAATTGGTGCCAGATAAGGGTCAACAGAATTCAGGAGGGGTTGGACTTGGATTCTTTGCGGCAATGTAAGGATTCTAAGCTGACGACATGTTTAACTTCACCGCCTCAGGTCTGCCTGCTCTTCTCCTACATTTATACCAACATCATTCATTACCTTTCTATCCCTGCAAGTCATCCTTGCCTTCAGCACTAGACAATGTTTTATAGTTTATTTTTTGTTCTGTAAAGTTGTCATTTATTTCTTTTCCTGGATCCTATCAACTCCATCCAACCATAACTTTCTAATCTTTCCCTTCCTCTTGGCTCATTCACTCTTCCTTTCTGTACCTGGGAATTTGATCCCCATTCATTCAATAAACAACGTTAGCACATTTCTTTTATTTTTCCTTCTTTTTGTACTTAATCCACATTCATTCATCACTCACTGAATTCTTTGTCCTAACTCTCTTGTCTTATTACACACACTTCTCACATAATCCATTCCTCTGCAGGATTGTTTTATGTGATTGTAAATATATCATGTTGCATACTGAGTTATAGTGCTGTGTAATTTTCACTTTCACAAGTTTATTTGTAGTTGGACATGACCTAATGGAAGACACTTTAAAATATATATTTGCTTTTCTGTGTATAAGACACAGCATTGTTACTTTATTTAAAAAAACAATTTCTTGCAACAGACTACATGCCATCCCTCTCATTCTACCAATGGTTACATGACTTTCCATCCATTTCTCAGTCTTCAGTAAACTTTCTAACCAGCCATACAAATTAATGTATTGCTGTTAAATATTATGGATGACTTACCTTCGATAGTTCCATTTCTTCTAAAATACAACTTCCTTGATCACTGATACATTCATTTTCATAATCCTTGAAATGAATTCAGAGATCATTCAATTTATTTTTCACTACAAATTATTCAAGTTCTCATAAACAATACAACATTGTTTGTTATACATTTACAATCCCAACCTACTTAGCTATAATACTGAATTTCTTATCTATTTATCTATAAATACAATCAAAGCTAAAGAGGTAAGATGAGTGTGAATAGAATCTTGGGTAGTTTTACATCATCATATCTGAGCTATCTAAGAAATCAAGCATCAATTGGAAAAGTGTGAAAAAAAGGCTGAGATTTAAATCTTGATATATGTATATATATACATACTAGCTTTCTGTGATGTCATGCTGGCCACATGATTGTGGAAATGTCTTTGGACAATAGCAATAGCACTTAGACTTATATACTGCTTCACAGTGACAGCCCTCTCTAAGTGGTTTACAGAGTCAACATATTGCCCCCAACAATCTGGGTCCTCATTTTACTGACTTCGGAAGGATGGAAGGCTGAATCTGGCTCAATGGACAAAATGAAGAGGATTGCCTCAGCTCTGAATAGTGGAGTAAACTACACAGAGTCTCTTTTATCTTTACCTTTACATACACATACCACCTTAGCCCAGTAAGCAGAGAACAGTCTAGTCCAACTTTCTAATAAACGAAGAATAAGGTTTGGGCCAGTAATAGGAATGCCCAAGTGTTTGGCTGGGATTAAATGAATGGTCTTGAGATTTTACAGTGATATCTACCTCGGATGCCTGGGTGAGGAATACCATCAGGTCTGGTCTGGCCTTGAGTTCCTCTCCAGTCCACCGCAATTCTTCATGAAGTGTCCCCTCCAGGGACCCCACGAAGGCTCTCATGCAATCCGCCATCTCCCACTTGCTGGAGATCAGGGCCATCAAGGGTCCCTTTAGGTCAACAGGGCCAGGGTTTTATTCCCACCTCTTGTGGTCCCGAGTTAGAGCTGGAAGCGTCTTGGATCTCAAGCGTCTCATCGATTTTTAGTTTATCGTAAATTTAAGATGACTACATACAGTCAATCTTACTAGGCATCAGGGAGGAGAGCATGCTCACCTCCATTGATCTTACGGAGGCATGCATACGATTCGACCTTCCCATTACAAATTTCTCCGTTTTGTTACAATAACATTCATTCTGAGATGCGTGCCCTCCCTTTCGGTTGGCCTCTGGGACCTTTACCAGGTTCTGGCGGCGCTAACCGCCTTCCTGAGCAGACCCATTAGGCTTCATTGTTATTTGGATGACATTTTGATCTTAGCCTCATCCATTCCACAGTCCAGGGCAGACTCCTTATCACCATTGACACTCTTCAGCGTCACGGTTTTTCCATAAACTGGGACAAGAGCCACCTGCGCCCACAACTAGACTAATTCATCTAGGCGGTCCTTGACACCACACAGGGCACAGTCTTCCTCTCCCCGACAGGCAGGAAAGCATTAGGAAGCTGGTACAGGAGATCAGTTCTCTCGGAAGGTTCCCCTCATGCTTCTTTCACAGCTATTGGGAAGATGATCTCCTGTATATCCATCGTCCCTTGGGCCCGACTGCATGCCAGGGAGGACTACAGTGGTTTCTGCTGCCTTACCAGCGGTCAGGAGGGACAATTCCATGGCCGGGTTAGGGTACCTCCCAGCGTCATCAGATCTTTCGCTGGTGGGGCGGCAGCAATCAAAAGAGGTTGTCCTTTCAGGGATCCACGAGAGGTCGTCACGCGGACGCCAGCCTGTGCGGATGGGGGCACACTATCTTCACCACACGGCTCAGGGACAGTGGTCTCTTCCAGGCGGGCACAGGACATCAATTGGTTGGAATTGCGGGCGTCCAACTTGCCCCGCGCAGTTTCAGGTCGGTACTACGCTCCAATCACGTGTTGGTGCTCACGGACAATATCACCGTCAGGCACACCTGAACAAACAAGGGGCACACACTCCAAGCGTCTGATGCGGGAGGCGGAGAAATTGCGTGGGCGAGAACAGTTTCCTTTCCATCAAGGCCGAGCACATCTCGGGCGTCACCAATGTCTTGGCGGACTGGCTCAGCAGGGCCCTTCGATCAGGCGGAATGGCAGTTGCACCCCATTGTTTCAGGAGGCGGTCCAGAAATTCGGCCTTCCTGTGATAGACCTGTTAGCCTCTCCCGCAATACACAATTGCCCGCTTCATCTCCGTTACCCGGCTCAAGGAGGCGGAGGCGTCAACGCCTCCGCTGCCCTTGGCCATCAGGTCTCCTATATGCCTTCCCTCCGCTTCCAGTGATTCCGGGCTGATCCAGCGGGTTCTGGGCGAAAGGCGGAGATTATTGTGGTGGCCCCACTGGCCCAGAAGGCCGTGGTTTGCGGACCTGAGGAGATTGTCCATCAGGATCCTTGGAGAATCCCACCCTCCATGATTTCTCTCTCTCAGGGACGGTCCTACACCCAGACCCGCAGTGGCTCAGCCTAGCCGTTTGGAGGTTGGCGGCAGCGTCTGAGGTCAGAGGATATTTCAGCTAGGGCAATTGAGACTATACAGGCAGCTGGCGTCCATCGGACGGTGCGCATTTACAACGCTACTTGGCTCGCTTTCTGCAAATGGTGTGCGAATTGGGGTTGTCCCCACCTCTCCATCTGTGGCACAACTGTTGGACTTTTTACAGGAGGGGCTGGATAAGGGTCTATCCCCTAACACTCTACGCCAGGTGGCGGCCCTGGCATCAGTGATTTCTTTTGGGGAGTTTAGTTCGGCCTCTCAACACCCTAGGATTCGCAGTTTTCTCGAGGGCCCAATTTGCGGCCTCCAGTTGTCCACGGTACCCAACTTGGGACCTACACAAAGTCCTGTCAGCACTCTCCAAGGCTCCATTCGAACCCTTGAGGACCATCAGTCTACAGTTACTGACATATAAGATGGCATTTCTGGTGGCGATTATGTCAGCACGGAGGATTTCAGAGCTGGCAGCTTTGTCGATTCAAAAGACCTCTCGTGTTTCACTTTCGGACAGGGTAGTCCTCAGGCCCGATCCACGTTTGTCCCTAAAGTCAACTCTTCCTTCCATAGGGCTCAAGAGCTGGTCCTTCCAAATTTCTGCCCGATCCGGGTCATCGTCTAGGCGACAATGGCATCACCTTGATGTCGCGAGCCTTAGCGTTTACATACAGCACCGCGGCATTTAGGAAGACGGAGGCCCTTTTAGTCTCGTTTCTCCCCAGGTCCCAGGGTCAAAAGTGTCTTCTTCCACGGTTGGCGTTGGCTCAGGGCCGCAATAGCGAAATGTTATGAGACTCAATCGGAGCCTGTGCCAGCGGGTATCACGGCTCACTCAACCCGTAGTGCTGCAACATCCGCCGCCTGGGCCACCCAGGCGATAGACAGATATGCAGGGCGGCCACATGGTCCTCGCCCTCGCCCTTCATACGTAACTATAGAGTAGACCTGTTTGCCTCCGCTGAAGCGTCATTTGGCAGGAGGGTTTTACAGCAGGTGCATAGGGACCGAGAGTAGGCTTAGTGCCAGACGGCATCCCTCCCTGTGGGCATCTCTAGCTTTGGTATGTCCCACTTCTGGATGCTCGAGCAGCTCGGGGAGAAAGGGCGTTGGTACTTACCTGATCGCCCATTCTCCATGAGCTGCGAAGAGCATCCAGCCCCAGCCTTTTCCGTCTGGGGGCGTTTTCTCTCTCTGGCCAAACTTTCCTTTTATAGTTGGGTGAAGTGTAGGCGGGCTTACCGCTGAGTCTTCGCCAAAAAACTGGGACGTTGAGGTGGAGTGACAGAGGAGGAGCGTCCCAGTACAATTTTGCCCAGCCTGCTTCAGAGTCTCCGAGCACCTCCCTTCTGGATGCTCGCAGCTCATGGAGAATGGGCGTATCAGGTAAGTACCAACGCCCTCTCTCTCTCCCTCTCCCTTCCCCCATCTTTCTCCCTCCCTCCCTCCCTCTCTCTCTTACACTCACACACCCACACACACCTATAATCCCCTGGCATACTCTTAGCTAGATATCTTTAAGGGGATTTTCTTCCATAGGTTTAATATTTTCTGTCAGAAACAGGACTCAGTGCATAAAGTATATCATACCTGTTTACAACTGTACATATTATGATGCTACCAGGCACAACTCAGGGAGGAAAGGTAGAAGGCTATTGATTTGTATTTCTGCACATTTTCACTGCACATCAGGAGAACATGAAAGAAAAATTGGGAGAAGCTATTTAGGTTAGCCATTGTACTCAATGAGAAATTAAGAACTGATAGCTGGGACACCGTTCTGCTGCAAAACTAGAGATTTCTAGCAGACGTAAAATCTTCAACATCAAAAAACTGAAAGAATAGCCTGTGATTAGAAGATAGATCTAATAAAACTGTAGAAAGAAACCTTTTCTATTCATATTTTTTCACCCAGAGCTCACTTGTAGATATAGGAAGTTGGACAGCAGCCTATTCATGAGAGATGTCAACTATCTAGGTTTATCACGCATACAGAGCTAAATGGACGTGCATACCTGGTGACTAGAAGGAATGATAAAATTTGCAACCAGGGAGATGGAAACAGAATGTAATAGTGAGGACTCAGAAAACGAACATGGAAGAAGAAAACTACAGCCAGATTGGAAGGAGGGCATTTCAGTCACATCCACCTATGTAGCAAATAGTGATCAAACCAATCCTAGAAATACAGATTCAGAAATTCCACCCTTGGAGAACACAAAGTGTAGACTTAAGGGCAAATATATGTAGAGAGTTGGATCAATAAGGTCCAGATTGCTTTAGATTGCTTAGATCCCTGAAGCCTTGTTTTGTCTTGCCTTGCCTTTTTGCATCCTAATTACAGATTTTTGTCTTGTGTTTTTGCACCTTAAGGTGGAAATAATCCTACATTTATTCATGCCATACCTCAGGGGTATCAGACTTGATTTAATTGAGGGCCACATCAGGGTTGTGTTTGACCTTGGGGGGGCTAAGTGGGTGTGGCCAAAGTGGGTGTGGCCAGCTCAACACCACTCTTGTCAGGGGCACTTGTGATGGCTTGAGTGCTCTGCTGGCGAAAACAGGCTCCTGAGCTCCATTTTCCGCTGTGACGGCCACCTGCAACTCTCTGCCAGCAAAAACAAGCTCTGTTTTCGCTGGCAGAGGCTCTGAGTGCTGGCCCTTCAGAGATTTAAGCACCCCATGGGCTGGATCTGGCCCCTGGGCCTTAAGTTTGACACTCCTGCATACTGCATAGTTAGGTCTCTTTATTACATAGAAGAAGCAAAAGAGGAATAGTAATTTCTGATCCACAAAACTAATCTTAGTCCATGTCATGTACCAATTCTTATATTGCTGTATTTAATATGACTAGGAAGTATAAATAAACCCAATACAGAGTTATATAACTAGCAATACACCGGTACAAAACACTTGGAAAAATTGGTGATCAGGAATTGCTACTTTGCTTCTCTTAAATCCATTAACTTGTATTCTTGCAGCATTAGCACATATTCTTATTGAAAGCTATTATACCCACATTATTCTTGGCTCGAAGATGCAATAGCTATAAAAATTCATAGAATGAGACTCAATATTATCAAGGCTTTATTTTGGTGTATCATTTAATGGATTGTGCAGTGTAATGGGACAAATTCTCAAAGCCTCAGTGGCACAGCGGTTAGAGTCCAGTACTGCAAGCTACTTCTACTGCAGCCAGCTGCCTGCAGTTTGGCAGATTGAATCTGACCAGGCTCAAGGTTGACTCAGCCTTCCATCCTTCCGAGGTGGGTAAAATGAGGACCCAGATTGTCGGGGGGCAATAGGCTGACTCTGTAAACTGCTTAGAGAGGGCTGGAAAGCACTACAAAGCGGTATGTAAGTCTAAGTGCTATTGCTAAGTGCTATAATCCAATTTTTGGTTTACATTGTTTCATATTTAAACATGGATAATTTCACATGTTTGTTACTGCATAACCAAATTACTTCAATTATGGCTGGATATATATATAAATATCTGCTTCTATGGCAAAGTTTAAGTAAAAGATTTTATTAGCTTCTTCAGAAGTCTGATGACTCAGTACAACTCACAAAGCTGCTAAAAAGCCAACAGACACACATACACACTGTAGCTCAGCAGTTGGTTATTTAATAGCAAAAATCTCAACAGGATTCCTGTTTAGATAACAATACGATGCAAATCTGGCAAGCAGCTTGCACTTTAGATGCTGCTGGGATCTCTAGCGACACCCCGTGATTGCCATGTATTTGGTTCAACCCGAAGGAAGCTTTACGTATATTTATATGAACATTCTGTTTTTGTGTTTCTTTTCACCCATTCCAGCAATGGATATTTTAAGAAGTACTAAATACCTGACTAAAAGTAGATAGTACAGGTAATCCTCGACTTACAGTCACAATTGAGGCCCAAATTTCCATTGCTAAGCAAGCCAGTTTTAAGTGAGTTTTGCCCCTTTTTACAACCTTACGACAGCTGTTAAGTGAATTGCTGCAATTGTTATGTGAATCTGGCTTCCCCATTGACTTTGCTTGTTGCAAAAGTTGACCACATGTCCCTGAGATACTGCAAGCATCATAAATATGAACCAGTTGAGTTTTGATCATGTGACCATGGGGATGCTGCAACAGTTGGGACAACCGGTCATAAGTCACTTTTCAGTGCCACTGTAAGTTCGAACAGTCACTAAGCAAATCATTTTAAGTTGAGGATTACTTCATAGGTCGATGCAGTCCTCTAAAAAAGTATAATATTTCAGAAGAGATGATACCACATTTGGATGCTATGTTGTTGGTACAATCGCCTCTACTACAGATGAAATATAGATATCAAAATAGCAAATGGAGAATTTTAGTCCAAACTAGGCTTCCCAGTCACATTTTGTGAAGATATTAAATGGTTTGGGCATGATCTGTCCATATGGAAATAGCAGTGGAGCACTAATGCATCTGCAGCCTTTATACCTACATGCAAATTTCAGAGCTGACAAATGATTTTATCGTTTTGTGCATCTGTACTGTGTATACATCATGTGTGTATGTGTGTTTGTGCATGCATGCATGTCTGTGTGTGACATTCTTAAAAGTACAAACTTTGCCCCTTTTGTGTTCCAACATTGTGTGCAAATCTGAAAGGGTGGATCTTGTATCGTGATGCACATTTCATCACTTTGACAACACCTCATCCTGCTATATGGAACCTCTTACGTGATTGTATGCTATTTATATATACATCTGTGATTATGTGCTATGTACATATATACAGTATCTACAAACCCATATTAAAATGTTAGGTATATAATTCTACAAACACAACATACAAATAGACTATTAATTTAAGGCTGGTTCTTTGGATTCAGACTCAGAGACTATTTTCGAGGCAATGTTTAGAAGGATTTCGTGATACTATTCTCCTTGTATATAAATACAGGAATTGAAAGAGAAGATAAATTTATAGATGATAACTGTAATCTACCAGCAAAGAAAGATGTAATTTAGCTTGTATGGTTTATTTTATTCCAATTATTATAATTGGTGAGTCATTTTTTTCTAAGTTTGATCTCTACATTTGTTCAATATTTGGAATAATTTTTTTTTCCTTTTTAAAAAAAAATCATCTTCAATTTAATATCACTCCAGTATTGTCCCATATGAATGCTGTGTGAAATATTTTCTGTGGTGACAGATCAAAATTTCAGCAGTTGCTTGGCTATTACAAAAATCAAAATTAATATGTAGCACAATAAATTTCACTTCGGTTTATATGCAGAAGAATCAGATAACAAATAGGAGATTTTACAGTGATTTCTGAAAGCAGCTCATGGTAAAGCTTTGCTTTTTAAATTTATTTGCACATCATTATTGTCCAAAGTATCTAAGTGGCAATACACGATTTAGTTTATTGTGGGTCTGAATATTCTCAACATTCACTTGCTTGCTTAGCACCAACTCACCATTCATTGCAGGGTTATAAGCAGAATAGATTTTTACCTTCTAAAGTAAATGCTGCATATCAATTCTGTATTATATTTGCCAGGTGCATGAGTTCCTCAGGAAAAACAAAAGACAGCTGTAAAAAAAAGTTGATTTAAGTCCTGATCCACCCATTTTCACCAACATTCAGCCGTGTGGCAACATATGCTTTCAACTTAATCATGTTGCTGCTATCATGCTATTTTTTCCAAGAGTACTGCTTGTTTGGTTGCAATGTATTTAGGAGAAAATGCACGAACAAGTGGAAATCCTCATTGTTTTGCTAGTGTGCATGTCTGCAAAATGTGTCTTAAGTATGTCTTAATGTAGTGCTTCTCTTTCCCATCTGTTCATTCTCTTGAGTCATCCAACGACTACCTCTGAAACTTTCTAGCTCTGTTTTTTTTAGATAACCTGATTTGAGTGCAGAAATAGTGTAGAAAATGTGGATCTGTATAGGTGCAGAAGACAAAGGTACATCACATTATTTAACACCAAGTATTATAATTTCACATTTCATCTTAGGTATGAACCTCGGGGTGCTTAGGCAAATCGTTATGACTGGATATGCACCTTGCCCTGAACTGAAGTTTACTTTAATAGTAATTTGTTGAATAAATCAGAATGGCCAAGTTCACATATAACGTCTGTCTGATGTTGGAATTGGTGAGCTCCAGAGGTGGTATTCAGCAGGTTCTGACCAGTTCTGGAGAACTGGTAGCGGAAATTTTAAGTAGTTTGGAGAACCGGCAAATACCACCTCTGACTGGCCCTGGCCCCATCTATTCTCTGCCTCCCAAGTCCCAGCTGATTGGCTGGGTCTTCTTTTGTTGCCCTACACAGGAGAACGGAGCTGGAAAGCAGGTTAGTGGGGTGGGGAGGGAATGGAGATTTTGCAGTATCCTTCACCTTGAGTGGGGTAGGAATGGAGATTTTACAGCATCTTTCCCCTGGAGTGGGGTGGGAATGGAGATTTTACAGCATCCTTCCCCTGGAGTGGGGTGGGAATGGAGATTTTACAGCATCCTTCCCCTGCCACATCCACCAAGCTATGCCCACCAAGCCATGCCATGCCCACCAAGCCACGCCCACAGAACCAGTAGTAAAAATTTTTTGAATCCTACCACTGGTGTGCTCCCAGACTTTTATATTACAACAAGAATTATCAGCATAATTCCTCTATTTCTATTCCATCGTTTTACAGGAATATTTCTTATTTCCAATCTTTTGAATGGACATTTCAAAGAAGAAAAATTACCATTCCCCTATTTAAATGCCATAAGTTAATTTCAACCACCTTTGTTCTTTACGCCCTCTACTGTTGGAAAAGTGCCAGCTAGGCTGGAAGGAGGGGTCAAGCGAGGACCTAGCTTGGAGTCATTGCATAGCCACAAATGCTATAAGCTGGATCTCCCCCAAGATTCATGAAGTTGGTTGTTCCCAGGGAAGATGAATGGTCTGATGTGAGTCTTGTAACATAGGTGGCAGATAATAAAGTTACTGACTTTATGAATGGCTCTGGTTGCTTATGCCTGACATCTACTTAGGCTTCCTGATAGTCTATCTCTGGTTATAGCACTTCTGCCAAGCCACATGTGGAGAAATAAAGTAGAAGTGACTTTCCTTCTTTCAGAAGCCCAGCTTTCATATGGGATTATAGCTGGACAGACCACTAAGAACAATGTGAGCACCCTTTGGGAAAACCACATTTCCCAGGATGCACTTGTGGCATGCATGGGAACTAAGCTGCCATAAAGAGAAGGAGGGAGCTTTCTGCTGCTCTTTGTGGTTGTTTTCTCCAAAATTGGAGCAGATACTAGAAGGAGGATCGAATGGAAGAAGATAGGTGAACAATGAAAGAAGCATGGAGGAGAGAGGAAGAAAACAAAATAAAATTTATCTTTTATCTAGCTTGTTTTTATCACTGCCTAATTGGCAAATACTTCGAGCTAGCATCCCATCTGTGTCAAACAGTTGTAAATAATGACCCATCTGCTCAAAACTTGAAGTTTTGTTAGCAAATTCATGAATTAACTTATTTGCATAATTGTATTTATAAAACAAAAAGCACCCAAGTTACTAAATTTAAACTATTCTTTTTCTGAACTGCAACATTTTGGCAAACCTCCCTTAGTAGGCACTGCTGAGAAGAAGATGATTGTGTGTGTGTGTGTCACTTGTTAACAGATTAACAGAGTCGGAAGGGACCTTGTAGGTCATCCAGTCCAACCCCCGCCTAGGCAGGAGACTCTACACCATTTCTGACGGATGTCAGTCCAGTCTTTTCTTCAAAGCTTCCCGTGATGAAGCTCCCACAACATGCAGCTCAGATAAATAAAGGGGAGGGAAGAGAGGCTGGCCCATGCCAGAGGACTGGGGACCCACGGGGAAGTGTCAGAATCTTTGCCCCATTTCCTCCAGTCCATAATCCCCCTAAAAGTCTCCGCAGCCCCTGCAAAGGGGGAGGAGTTTGGAGGGCCGAGGATGGGACCAGGGCAGGATGGATTGAAGGAATCTCTCGGTCCTGAGAATCTCCAGTGCCAGCCCTCACCATGTTGGCAGCCGCTCTTGCAGCCCCAGAGAGTGAGAAAAGCTAAATGTGATTCATTTTTCAGAATAAAGTTTGGAATTCGCAGTCACTTCATAAAATAAATAACAATCTGACAGCATTTCCATTTAATATGGATGGTTTTAAACAAATTATTACAAATGCAACTGTACAAGATTGAAGTCAAAGGGAGAAGAGAGCTTGCCGTTTAGGAATACAGATTGTAAGAATTGGGCAAAACGAGTTTATTAGGGATGAGTAATTTAAAGTGATCCTTCCTTTGCTGTTTATTTTATCTGTTGTTCATAAACTTCAATTATATATGACTGAGCAATCAGATATTTGGAGGTGGGGAAGACTAGTCAGATTTCAGGACAGAGAAGCAATCTATACAATTGAATAGTTTTACTGCGAGCTATAAATCATTACTCAGATCTTTTCTCCAGGATGATGTGTGTATCTCTTTCTGTCTTACATTTCTTCATTTTTTCCTAGTTTATCTTATCCGGTGCTGTCTTTTTTTCTTCCCTTAAAGAAGCCTAAACAAATTGTGGCTTGAGAATATTGCCTTACTTTGCTTCCTCCTCTTTTCTCCTAACACTTATAAAGAGTATAGGTTGCAGCCCTTTTATATTTATCTAGGATAAGCTGCTATTGAATTCAGTTTGGATTTACTTCTGGAAGGACACAAATAGGTTTTCTTTTTCCTGAGACTAAACATTTCTTTATTTGTCTGTTTGTTTGTATCTTGCTTTTATTATTTTTACAAATAACTCATGGCAGCGAATATATGCAACATACCTTCCTCCTCCCCTTTTCCCTGAACAACTAGATGAATTGGGCTGAGAGAGAATGACTGGCTCAGGGTCATCCAGCAGGCTTTCATGGTTAAGGTGGGACTAGAACTCACATTCTTCTGCTTTCTAGCCTGGTTGACTTAACCACTACTAGACCAAACTGGTTCTCTATGAATGCAGTGGGATATATTCAGCATTTAATTCATGTTGCTATATGTAATGAAATACTTTAAATATACTTTTCATTTATTGGGACAACCTTCAATCTCCAATGTATATCGTAGCATAAATAGGGTATGAGAAGGATTTAAAGTTTGATATTTTATTTTCAAGAAATGTCAGTTTTTGAAAAAAGAAAATATTATGAATCATGCAAGTCTATAATAATAAAACCAGCCCATTGAAAGACACATATTGTATCAAATGAAAATTCTCTAAGAAATTAATTATAATAATTTTCAGCCATATACTTTAATGCAGGTAGAACAAATTAACCTCTTAAAGATGTTAATCAGCCTAAAATGGGTTATCCTTTCTTGGGCCTAAAAATTTGTAATCTAAATCTGAATTTTTTTCAGTGTTGTTAATCTACGTTTCAGCTGCCTTGTGGTAGAAAATTAAAATGTTTTCCTCAATGCTATCCTTCTATGGTCAAGAATTCAACAGGTTACCTATTGTCTTTTTTAGTTGCATGCTAGTGAGCAGTGTGGTATCATCTAACTGTCAATTCATAAAGCATTCCTATGCCTGTTTTAGAGTTGTCATAACAAGAGTTAGGGTTAGGGTTGTGGGAGAAGCAGAAAGAAGTTCACATATATAGACAAGGAAGAATTCCGAGAGACAGGGAGGGAGGGAGAGAAGAGAAGAGGAAAATGTGAGACTTCGTGTGTTTGGCTGGAAAGCATACCTGTAGTTCCTCTGGACAATGCACTAATAGTTTGTGAAATAGTAATATCTATTTCTTTGTTAAGGGAGCCTTTTGGTGTAGTGATTAAGATATCAAACTAGAACTTGAGAGACCATGAGTTACATTAAACTGCCTTAGACACAAATTCAGAATAAAGCAAAAACGAAAGCCCAGTCTAGTCAAAACATTCTTTAGAATTGTTCTATTTTCAGTATCCTTTTGAGAACAATCACAAGGGGAACCGGCATGTTTTCTACAGAGAGATTGTTCCAGTGTGGCTCCCAAGAAGTAGCTTCAGTTTCCTTTACCTCCAAAAAGTCAGGAACTAGGAACAGTTTTTCTCTAAATGACCAATACAGTAGATTGGTCCAATTCTGGAGTAAGGAGTAATAGTGACAGAATTGTTGGCCAGACCAGGACACCCTCCCTTCTTCACTTATTTACTAACTAACTAACTAACTTAGAAATAAGGTAAAGAAAGCTGTAGTAAGTGGGAGGATTTAGCTACACTGTACCAAGCGGTTCAAGTGGATAAACATATTTCTTTTCAAAGAGCCAAAGAGATTGCCCATGGGCTGTACTTTTGAACACGGGTTGTTAGATTGCATGTGTTCCACTGAATGTTTGATTTCCTTTCTAGACTTTCTGCTGTCAAAGAAATGTGGCCAGTTTAACCTACTTACCAGTCTGATACTTTAGATTTCATGATTACAGTTTGGGAAATTGCCTTGTCATGTGGGTGTATCTAAATTCACTTTCGAAGAGCCAGAGAATAGGCAGTTCCACTGGTTCTTAAGGTCTTTTTCTGCTCCTGTTTATATTTTTGGGTGGAGGGATTGTGTTGTATAGTGCAAAAAAGGAATGTACCAGTTTTGAGTGCTACAGATTTGGTCTATAGATTATGAGATTTGGAGCCATGGCAACCTTTTTGGGCCATGTTTATATTGCCATCTCTCATATTGAGCATTTGACATCAACTGCTGTGTTATATGTGTGGCTTTAATACACCCATTTTAAGCAAAGTCTTTAGAGTGATAAAAAGAGCTAATTACAGCATAGATGGTGTCGCATTGCAATCGAGACAGATTTAAGTGTAACACATTTGGGGTATGCATATGCATATATCCCTAAACACACAACATTGACCTATGTAGAAGGGCACATATCCTACCCATACAATTGAGTATCTTTCAGAAAGATAACGCTAAGTTTCCTCTGTTGAGTATTCAGAGAACTGAAAAGACAATGCGGAATCTCCTCTTTTCTTTGAAAAGAAAATAGTATGGTAGAAGCCAACTCAACTTCGATGATATCCTGTTGTCTCGGAGACATAGTTGGAGCCTAGCAATTTGAAGCAGGAAGATGTTGCGAAAGACCAATCTTTCCGCCCACCATGAGTCATCCCTGACTTATTCATTTCCACTATATCTTCAGTGTCACGGATGAGTCTTGAGACTCTCTTGGGTTTATGCCTCTGAGAAGGTTTAGTTTTACCGCTTTTTGTAAGACTCTGAATCACTTTGCTCACTTTTTGCTGTATTCATGTGTGAATGACTTTCCCCTGTCTTGTTTGTTTATCGATATATAGTACCGCATTTAAAAGCCACCCACAATCTGGCGGATTCAGTGTGGTTTGTATACTGGAGTAAATTGTAAAAAAAAATACTTAAAGCAATCAAATCAAACTGATAGTAAAACAAATTAATAAATAATGGATGGGGAGATAGGTTGAAAAAAATTCAAGGGATAAAACATACTTCCCAAACCATGGGGGAAAAAATAGATTCCGGGTATTATAAATACTAGTTATCGCCTCCTGAGGCATCATTGGCAAAAAACCCAGTCATCACAGGATTTGGTAATGTAAGCTTGAAGTCTGATTAATCAGACCATTCAATGCTTTCAAATAGAATCCAATAATTTCAGTCCTTAAGCATTATGGAAAAATGCTTTAGTTTGTCCATTCCCAATTCTGGCAGGCATTCTTTGTTCCAAATCTAAATATCCACTAATGCATTTGGGGTCACAAATATCACATAGGATAAGCCTTGCTCAACTTGTAGGATTATCTTGTTCTTTGTCTTGCACAATTCTTGTTATAGCACCAGAATCTAATCTAATGAAGTCTGCCCGATTACTTTTGCAGTTCACCTTAAGATTGTGATGATTACAGATGTAATAGCCTTATCATCTTTATATTTCTTTGCTAATGTCTTTTGCTTAATATCTACTCTAATGAAAAGGTCTGAAAAATCTCAATATTACTCTTGGATATTTTAATGTATTGGTTCATACTGATAAAGTGATGTCTGCCAAGAAGGTAATTTTGATAGATTTAATCCATCATTGGTTACCACTCGCCTGTATCATGCAAATTTCAAGTAGAGACTCAGTACAGGTAATCGTTGATTTACAAGCGTTTATTTAGTGACCATTCAAAGTCACCAAGCAAGACATGACAGTAGTGTTCCAAATTTGAGGGACTGCCACAGAGAGGAAGGGGTCAAGCTATTTTCCAAGGCACCTGAAGGCCAGACATAATGGATGGAAACTGATCAAAGAATAGATTCAACATAGAAATAAGGAGAAGCTGTGGGAGCTTCATCACTGGAGGCTTTCAAGAAGAGATTGGACTAGCACTTGTCAGAAATGGTGTAGAGTCTCCTGCTTGGTGGGGGAACTGGACTAGATGACCTACAAAGTCCCTTCCAATTCTGTTAATCTGCTTGACTAAAATGTTACAATAGCACTGAACAAGTGACTTAAGACCAGTCCTCACATGATCATTACTGCATCCCCCTGGTCATGTGATCAAAATTTGGGCACTTGGAAACTGGCAAGTATTGATGATGGTTGAAGTATCCTGGGATCATCTGATTGCCATTCATGACTTTCCCAGCTGACTTCTGACAAGCAAAGTTAATGGGGGAGTTGAATTGGCTTAATGACTGTGTGATTCACTTAACAACCATGGCCAAAACCCCCATAAAATCAGGCACAACTCACTTACCAACTGCCTTGCTTAGAAATGTTGTCTAGTGGTTAAAACAGGAGACTGTAAAAAACAGGAGACTGTGAGTTCAAGTCTTGTCTTAGCCATGAAAGGCAGGTGGGTGACTTTGGGCCAAGCGTGTGTGTCTCTCTGTCCCCCTCTCTCCCTCTCATCATCATCATAGTAATAATAGTAATAATAAGCACTTGGTACCATGTCCAAGAATTTTATAAAATATATCAAGAAATTGCAGCTTCCTGCAATAACACCAGCGGAATTGCAAAAAGCTGCACTATTCAGAACATCGTGCATCTTAAGAAGCTACTTGGTTGATACCTAGGACACTGGCAGCAATCAGTATCAACCATTAGCATCAGTCAGTGGTATTTGTGGTGGATTTTTGGAATGTTCAGTTGACTGAATTTCATGTTTAATGAATAAAGTATATAATAACAATAACAATAACAACAACAACAATAATAATAGAAATTCGAATCCCAATTGTGGTCATAAATCAAGACTATTTATACTGTACCAACAGTACATATTGTCATCATGATACCGCACAGCTCAAATTCCCTTTTACCGAATGCAAATTGAAAACTTCAGGATCCATTGAGTCAGTTTGTGCAGCATTTAAGACTTGACACCAGAGAGGTGCTTTTGAATGCATGGGGACAGTAACACGACATCTGTCTCCAACTCACTTTAGAAGCCATGTTTTTTTCCAGAAGCGTGCCGAAATTTCTGCTGGCTTTTCTCCTAAAGAAAAGATGACAATGTTTTAAGACTGGAATTATCTTCAATGAGTACATTTCTGAAAAGAATAAAGTTGGGCTTCTTTAGTGAACAACAAATAGGTGCCTAGCTCACCTGAAATATAAAGCAACTCTTTTTAATCATTTTCAAAGAGCATAGATAATCCAATAAATAAATAAACCAAGGAGACATAGAAAAATGTATGCAGAGACCTTGAGAAAAGCTGAGTGGCATCTCTCTATCTTTCTCTGAAGCTGAAAGGGAAGATTTCATTCCTTTGCCGTCATGACACAATATTAGTATTTTAGAGTTTCTGAAGATTGCGAGAAAAAAAAATTATAAGAAAGATTATTTGTTCAGAAAATTCTACTTTTTTCCTGCTTTGCCAGAGTCTACTTTACTCTAATCTTCTCCAGGTGTGATAGATGCAATTGCCATCATTCTCAGCCAGCAGATGTAATGTTCAGGGATTCTGAGCAAACCAATATATTAACTCACTATAAGATAATTTTTATAGTTCTGTGTTTACTCATGGAATATGGCCAGGCTCACGTGGTACCAGTTGTTTGATCTCAGGGTTGTTCACAAAATAGTTCCTAGGTAATAAGGATTAGTAAAACATACTATTGAAAAGACCTCTTCAGTAGATGCCCACACAGGCCTTCTTGTCATCTTTGCCTTAGAATGATTTTTACCGATATATAGCCTATTGTATCATCCAAGTGAAAAGCAAACATATATATGTAATCTTTACTTCTGCACCTGTCTGGTTGCTGAAGCTTTAACCTGTCAAAAGGTGTAGATAGATGTGTCAACTTCATAAACCAACAAGGGCCAGCAAAGCCTAGAAAATTTCCCCATCTTTCTTTTTGCTGAATGGTTCAACTTTGAACCTGTCAGGGCAGAGAAGTTTCTGGAATAGGGAATGTATGTCCCTCTCTTTAGTTCATCTTGATCTGTTGAACACAGCGAGCAAATATGCTATGTAGCTGTAGGCTTAAAGTAAAATTCTATATTTCTGGGTAACATACTTAGGAGTTAAGTAGTTATATCTATTTCAAATTAGCATTCTGTTGCTTGTTTTGAAGAGAATAGGAGGATATTTTCTATTACATTTTTTTTGGGGGGGGGAAAGGCAAGATAACATTATTCCTCAGGGATTTAAAACGCATTAATTAAATACCGGCTTTAATTCATATTGCAGCCTGTGATAATTCTCAAAGAAGACAGCATAGAATTACATAGAAATGAACAAATGTTTCATTATTAATTAGTAAGTCATCAAAAGCAATCCTACAGATATTAGTCATTTTATATAATAGAAATAACTATGGCCACAGTAGAGTAATATATTTAAATGTCTATCTTCATAGCAATAATGATTTTGAAATATATTTATGTAGTATTTTGGTTGTTCTCTATATTTTCTCTATATGTGTATGTATCAGAATAACTTCTAAAGCCACATGCATCTAGGTGAAGAGTAGGATTATCCTGGATACATGTGAAAAGTTAAGTCTCCTATGGGTTGAGCTTCACTTTTGTTAATTTTATGGAAACATCCATATAATTTTCTTGGCAACAGTAAGGAAGTAGTTTGCTTCTGACATGTAACTAGCATAAATATTGCTCTAAGAAAATGAAACATCATATGTATACCTAGGTGTGCTTAGTATAATTTTGTTTATATTGAAGTTCAGAGATCTGTGCCACTCTTTCTTTGACTTCATCTCTACAGAAGAGATCAATATGTTTGAGATAATCCAGTCAAAACATTTCACTGAGGATAGAAAATGTTAATTAAGGTAAAATTTATTATCAGCCCGAATCAATCCACCATAGGATGAAGCCTTCTTCATTGAAGGATATAGATTGTAATCTATCATGCTGGTGAAGTATTTTCCAACTTTATAGTCTGGGGCTGAGAGGCAGGGTCCGGCTCAACATCATCTTATTGACTTGTGTGTCCAAGGGAGAGCTTGAACTTTCATAGAATATCAGAGTTGGAAGGGACCTTGGAGGTCATCTAGTCCAACCCCCTGCTCGAGCAGGAGAGTCTATTCCAATTATTAGCCTCTACCTAGGTTTGAACTTACAGTCTCCTGATTGTGAGGTGAGATCTCCATTTTGGTCTGTCCTCTCCTGGCCCAGCTCCTTAACCATAAGCCGCATATGCAAGTAGCCCGGGTTCGAATCCCAGAAAGGGTATGGCTAGGTGACGAGAGCTAAATAGCTTGAAATAGATCTGTACTAGTCTCCCTTTATTTCTTTGTCAGTAAAAAATAGAAATTCAACACAAAGATAGTTCGTCACGAAAGCAACTGCCTGCGAAGGTTCCTGGATTGGGGCTGAAAGGTGAAAAAAGAAGCAGTATACTCCATCCCATAACTGGGTAGACCAGGTTGCCCTGATAGAGCAGCCTCACTGGAAAAAACACATAAGCCGCATTGGCTCTCCCAAGGAAGAGCTTAGTTTGAAAGAAAACCAGGCAGAGTGGGGATGAAGTTGAAAGTATCTTATCACTGGAGTGGATTAGATCCAGTTTTATAGTTAGGGAAAGTAAAGATTACATAGTCAATATTTATTGCTCAAGCAATAATAATTGGAGATGTTTGCTGCATTATGGAAAAATTGAAGTTGTATAGGAACGGTAAGATTTACTCCTGCCTTTGTTGAATTCATAGAAAGCCTACGAAGATACGTAGTGTTTAAAAAGTTTCAGGTCAAATTCTTGTCTAAGCCAATCGGACTAAGATATTGTTTGAGCCAATGAAGCCTTTTGTGCTGTTATGAGCACTTTATGAAGCTGTATATGGGCTTCTGTTTTTCTAATTAAACTGAACCCTAATTTTCCCTATATTTTCAGTTCATCTGCAGTGATGCCCTTGCAGTTATTACTTAGATTTCTATTCTGACCTTTTGTACGTATCCTCCTAATTGCTTTTTTTCCTGTTCTCATTCTCTCTTGTTCTCCCTCCCTCCCTCTCTCTGTCTCTGTCTCTCTGTCCTTTTTTTGTTCCATAAAACTTGACTGTCTGTGTTATTAAGATTCAGGCCACCCACACTTTTATTTTACCTTTAAAGCGAAATGATAAAAAAATATTGTAGGGACTCTGATGCTATTGGATGGGTATCCCAGATAGGAAGGCTTTAATTCTATGAAATTGTATTTTGTTCCAACATAAACAGTGTTTACAGTTTGCATTGTGAAATACTAAGTTGAACAAAATGGATATTTTCAAAGGGCTACAAAATTAATGGCTATATGGTCCCAAAATGGATTGAAATAGTAAAGGATTGCATTTCCACTAACCTCCATGTCAGCTGCCAAATTGGAAGTGGGACCCATAATACTAATAAAACATTGGTAATGTAAATTGCATTGATTTCAATGGATTTATTCCAAGCATGACTAATTCTGGATCAATGCTTATCTTCTTTATTGTTGTTCTAATATGATCTGCTTGGTAGGTCCTAGAAAGCATTAAAATGTCCCAGATCTATTAGGCAATTTTGTCACATCAAATACATTTGTCTGCACTACAATGTAAGTTCCTCGCAACAATTTATGAAAAGAAAACATGAATTAGGAAAAGGAGGTTTTTTTTAATGTAATAACAATTTTGCACAATACTGATAAAAGGAGGGTGGAGCTGGCTTGATTTAAATAAGAGATTTTACATTTTTAATAAGATGAATACTACAGATTTTAAACCCTTTTTCTTGCTTATTTATTTTCAGTACATTACTTGACTACTGAAAACAACGAGTTTAGAACAAAATATATTTTCTTTAACAAGAATATGTTCTACATAGTCTATCTTTAGACATGCAGTCTATACAGTATATTTTCTTTACTATGCAAGAGTAGAAAACACTGTAAGTAATGCAGCTTAACCTTAATGTATATTTATTTAGTGATTTTTCTGTTCAATGTGAACAGAACCTTCTGCAACCTTCTGACACGCAAAGTCAATAGAGAAGCCAGATTCACTTAACAACAAACTTAACAACTGCAGTGATTCACTTAATAGCTGTGGCAAGAAAAATAGTAAAATGGGGCAAAACTCATTTAACAAATGTCTCATTTAGCAACAGAAATTTTGGGCTCAATTGTGATCATAAGTCGAGGACTCTCTGTACTAGCTTCTCAGATATGTATCCATTTATGCTTCTCTAATGCTAAATACTACTACTATTTGTCACTAGATTTAGAATTAATTGGCATTTTACCATCAATCTGGCTGAAGAGAAGATGGATGACTGTATCCTTAATTTTTTTTTTTTGGCTGGCAACTCTTTGATCTTGTTTCTTTTTATCTTCCATCCTGTTGAACCTCTGATGATCTTTAGGGACTTCTGGTCATTTGTCTCCATATACTGTTCCTCATCCTTTGTTACGCTCTTCCTCTACTGCATTGTGCTTTGGGAGTGAGTCTAACACAGGGGTGCAAACTCAGGTTGTCACAGTGGCGTCACATGATGTTTTGGGACTTTTTTCACCTTCGCTAAACCAGGCATGGGTGCGACCAGCATGTGACGCATTCGGCCCATGGGCCGGGAGTTGGACAGCCCTGGTCTAACCTAACGTTCTATAATGCTGTGATTTATTTGCCTTTCTTATCCTGGGCAGAAATCAACAATCTAGTATTTCGTCTTCAACAGCTATTGTTTTCGAAGAAGGAAGGGCAGGTTAGCAACAAGCAATACGATTTTCTATTTCCAGCTTCTAATTGGCAAAACAAAGCAGAAAGCTAAAAGAAGAATATTTGCTTGAATTACTTTCCTTCCTTCTAACATCCACTCCAGATGTTACGGAGCTCTAGGGTTGTATGGGTGATTAGCACTAGAGTATGACCGATTGATGGCTGGTCCACCATCCCAATCATAGTATGTTGTGGACCTGCCACGCAGATGAAAATGGAAATTTTAAATTTTTTTTAAATTTTATTTTAAAGTTTTGTTTAATTTAGTTTTAAATTTTTATTTTATTGTATTTTAAAATTTTATTTAATTCTATTGCAAATCTTGATTTAATTTTATTGTAAAACTTAATTTAATTTAATGTTAAAATTTAATTTAATTTAGTGATAAAATTTATTTAGTTTAAAAATGTTATTCAATCTCATTTTAAAATTTTATTTAGTTTTAAATTTTATTTAGTTTTAAAAATTATGATCACTTTATTTTAAAATTTTATTTAGTTTTATTTTAAAATGTTTATTTTATTTTAAATTTTTATTTAGTTTTACATTTTTATTTAATTTTACTTTAAAAAGTGAAATAAAGGCTCATTTATTTCATTCAGAATAAGCAGCAGTATACATTGCAGGTGGATAAGTAGAGGGTCTCCCAGTTACCCTGGAGCCAAGCCAATACTTTCTTTGTAGCCACAGTGTAAACTAAATGAACCCATGGTTAGGGGGGTCAAGGGGTCAAGGTTCACCTCTTCCTCCTATGAATATTTCAGCACTTTCCCAGGCTTTGTCTCTCTCTCTCTATGATCTTAGCCAGGGGTGGGCTTCAAAATTTTTATCAAGGGGTTCTCTGCCCAGTTGCTGGGTGGGTGTGGCCATGGTGGGCGTGGCCTAGTCAGCCTCCTGCACCATGGAGTAGGGTTGTTTTTGCCCTCCTTGGCCTCCGGAGGCTTCTCTCAAGCCTCCAGGAGGGAAAAACAGCCTCCCTGGACTCCAGAGGCTCTCTGGAAGCTGGAAACGGGCCCGTTTCCGGCCTTCACGAACTTCGGGGTGGCCCTCACCCAGAACTTTTTCATCCTCCTCAAGCCTCCACATGCCCTGCACTTATCTTCATCCAAAATGGGCTGCGTGGCGACTCCTGGGAGGGGAGGGGCAGGGTGGGTGGGGCCAGCCAGGAGTGGGATTTGGGGGTTCTCCAAACTGTGCAGAATCTTAGCTAGAGGTTCTCCCGAACCCCGCCAAACCCCCACAGTAGCTCACCCCTGATCTTAGCTAGAGATGGAAAAACATCTTTAAAAGCCTATAGGAAAGTTTGGCTGACAGAAACAAACAAAAAAACACCACCATTATTTTCTAATGGAAGCTGGACTCATTTTTTGACTAACTTTTAAAATGTCCAGCAGGTAATAACAATTGCAGAGCTTTTTGTGAAATGCTTTTAAAGAAAACAGATACTCCAGCCCTGCACGGGATCAAGCTGTGTGACAGAAAAATCAGTAGCAGAGCACACTGCAAGAATGTAGAATACCACAGGGCAAATGATTTAAGTAGCATTTAAGGTAAGAAAACAAAATAAATTTTGCAGAATTTTGTAGACAGGTTTGGTGTGTGTCACAATAATGATCAAACACATTTAAATTTTTAATCCTCCTTTGCTCTCAGGAAATGTTTGTAATAAAATTATTGCTAAAACATAGTTCTGGTAGAAAATAATAGAATCTGTCTTTTTATACAACAATGTAAAGTGTAAAGCTTTGGAAATTATTTCAAATAAATACGATAAGTGTGTATATATATATATTCTTCTATCCCCCTCAAGATTCATAGGGAGAAATTGCCTATAGCTGAGCCATGCAAGGTGAGACAGCATTATATCAGAGGTAATGAGGCTCATTCCTAATAAAATCAAGTGACATCAAGTACGTATCATTTGATGCGTCATGGTTATTGTGGATTATATACAGTCTCTGAATGTCTGTTTATCTTCCAAAGAGATTTCACCAGAAAATTGAAAGGTGACAGGATCATTGACGCAAGGAGAAAAAGATGTAGATACCTTGTAAACGTTGGGTGATTTGGTGTTGCTGCGACCTGCATTTTGGGGGTGGCATAGGTAAAGAACTACAACAGGAATATACAATATTTTTACAGACTGAAGACATGACAAATTTCTTTCAGAATGCAGAATGGAAACTCTCTTAGATGTGCATCCTTTTCCCAGATTTTTTTCCCTGTGTTTTACCAGAAAATTAAGATTAGAGAAAGACATAGAATCACAGAATTAGAAGGCGCCATTTAGACTATGAAGTCCTATCTCTAGATTAAGGCAGGTTGCCCAGATAAAAGCATCTATGACAGATGGGTGTCTAACCTCTGTGAATGGAGTCTATTACCTTTCTGGGTAATTGGTTTTTACTGTCAAGTGCCGCTTATCACCTATTTCTCAAAAAGAGATGTCCGTTGAAAAGGTAAACTTTTTTTTTTCTTGAAATTTCTCAGTATGTCCTAAATTACAAGAGCCTTGGTGGTGCAGGCTGTTAAATGCCTAGCACTTAGTTCCAGCTGCCTGCAGTTAGTGCAGGCTTGAATCCCACCAGGCTCAAGGTTGACTCAGCCTTCCATCCTCTTGGAGTAGGTAAATTGAGGACCCAAGATTGTTGGGGGCAATAAGCTGACTTTGTAAAAATGCCGCTTAGTAATAAGCAGGCATACACAATGGAATGAAGGCTATTGCTGAGTGCATTGGCTTGTATCCCAAAAATTGTAAGCCGCCCTGAGTCTTCGGAGAAGGGCGGCATATAAATGTAATTAAAAAAAAATGAAATATAACCTAGATTTTTGCATATAAATGCAAATTTTTAAAAAAGTCTCTCAGTGGGCAGCAGCATCTGATCATCTTTTTCTGGGATAGGAAGCAAATGACGGTTTGCTTAAGTAATGCCTGGATTGCCGATCCACAAGAATGGAAGATAAATAAATAAATCTAGGGCTGACACCCTGTCCCTGGGAAATACCCTTAAATGACAGTAGCAAACCATTTTCATATTTTTGCCTAAATATGCCTGATACATTTATATAATCGCCAGGAGTCGACTACAATTTGAGGCCATCTTTACTGACACAAATATTTAAAAGTAATTTTTCTTTAATAATACCATGACAAATGAATTACTCCCAAGCCTTACCTAGTGGGCATTGCTTTGTAAATGAAGATTTCCTGTGCAGCCCATAAATATGCAATTTCTTTTAAATGTTATGTTAAGCTATATTATGTTATGTTATGGGCAAATGTTGTGGCACAGTGGTTAGAGTGCAGTATTTCAGGCCAACTCTGCCTACTGCCAGGAGTTTGATCCTGACAGGCTCAAGGTTGAATCATCCTGTAAAACAGATAAAGTCGCTCAGATTCGGTCAGACTTGGACTCTGGCTGGGCAGAGTCCACTGAGGTGGTAGAGGCAGGTCTCAGTCCAGTTATCTGGGATGAGTTTGTCCCGGTTGGCCCTGATGATGTGGACAAGGCCCTGGGAGCAGTGAATGCCACCACCTGTTTACTGGACCCATGTCCCTCCTGGCTTGTTTCGGCAGGCTGGGAGACGACATGCAGCTGGCTCCAGGAGATTATAAATGCTTCTTTGGGTGAGGGGTGTGTTCCGCATGCCTTGAAAGAGGCTGTGGTCAGGCCCCTCCTCAAGAAGCCATCCCTGGACCCGGCTCTTTTAAATAACTTCCGTCCTGTCTCCAACCTTCCCTTTCTGGGGAAGGCTGTTGAGAAGGTGGTGGCTCTCCAGCTCCTTCGGGCCTTGAATGAAGCTGATTATCTGGATCCCTTGCAGTCTGGTTTCAGGCCCGGGTACAGCACCGAGACAGCCTTGATCGCACTAGTGGATGATCTTTGGCGGGCCCGGGATGGGGGGTCTCCCTCCATCCTGGTGCTTCTTGACCTCTCAGCAGCTTTCGATACCATCAATCATGGTATCCTTCTGGGTCGGCTCAGGGGGCTGGGAGTGGGGGGCACTGTTTTACGGTGGTTCTCCTCCTACCTCTCTGACCGGACTCAGTCGGTGTTGGTGGGGGGGCAGAGATCAAGCCCTAGGGCCCTGCCATGTGGGGTCCCTCAGGGTTCTGTTCTCTCCCCCCTCCTATTTAATATCTACATGAAACCGCTAGGTGAGATCATCCGTTGACACGGGGTCGGGTATCATCAGTATGCTGATGATACCCAGTTGTACATCTCTGTCCCCGGTCAATCTAGTGAGGCCGTGGAGGTGATGTCCCGGTGCTTGGAGGCTGTGAGGGTCTGGATGGGGACTAATCGGCTCAGACTCAACCCTGACAAGACCGAGTGGCTGTGGATCCTGCCCCCTTGGTCTCCAGTTGATTACCCAACTTTGGTACTGGGGGCAGAGAAATTACCTCCCTCAGAACGAGTTCGCAACTTGGGGGTCCTTCTGGATCCACAGCTACAATTTGACCACCATCTTATGGCTGTGACCAGGGGGGCCTTTGCACAGGTTCACCTGTTGCGCCAGTTGCGATCTTTCCTGGACCGAGGGGCTCTACACACGGTCGCTCATGCCCTTATCACCTCCCGATTGGACTACTGCAACGCTCTCTACATGGGGCTGCCCTTGAAGAGCACTTGGAGACTTCAGCTGGTGCAAAACGTGGCCGCGCGAGTGATTATGGGCGCACCTAGGTGTGCCCATATAACATCTATCCTCCGCGAGCTGCATTGGCTGCCGGTAGTCTTCTGGGTGCAATTCAAAGTGCTAGTGACAACTTTTAAAGCCCTTCATGGCTTAGGAGTGGGATACCTTCGAGACCGCCTACTGCTACCGTATGCCTCCCAGTGACCAGTTAGATCCCGCAGGGAGCGCTTGCTCCAGATACCGTCGGCCAGACAATGTCGGCTGGCGGGGCCGCGGGCGAGAGCCTTCTCTGTGGCAGCACCGTCCCTTTGGAATACGCCTGGAGATCAGAACCATCCCCAATCTACTTGCTTTCCACAAAGCTGTTAAGACCTGGCTTTGTCGGAGGGCATGGAATTGAGACCTTGTTCTTCCCTCTTGTATGTCTGGATCGTATGAATGAGTTTTGATTTTATATTGTATAGGCTACTGTTTTTTATCTTGTTGTACGCCGCCTCGAGTTCCCCAGATGGGGGAAGAGAGGCGGGATATAAATTTAATAAATAATAATAATAATAAAACAGGACCCAGATTGTTGGGGTAATATTCTGACTTTGTAAACCACTTAGGGAGGGCTGTGAAGCACTGTGAAGCAACATATATGTTTGAGTGTTATTTTATTTTGATTATTATTTGATTTGATTTCATTTTATTATTTCATTTTATTTTTATCCGCCTTTATTATTATTATAAATAACTCAAGGCAGTGAACATATACAACACACCTGCCTCCTCTTCTTTTCCCCACTATTATCTTTTGTACTAACATAACCATGAAGCAATTTGATTTCTAACCACCCCTCCTATCTCATCACCTCTTCGCTCTGTTATGTTTTAAGCAGAACATTTTAGCAGTACTATAATAGGATCCCATGGAATTAAATGCCAAAAGCAATTACAGCCTTGGATACTTGCCATTTCCAAGACACTGTTGAGGAATTTCAGGTAGCTTGTTCAGTGGAGCTTCACCCACACTTGCTTCTCAGCTGAGTAAATTAAGGAAACCACTTGGATAGCTGAAGGTACAGTAGTTGGAAATAGGACTGCAAAAGTGGGGAGGGCAGGAGATCGCGGAGAAGCAGAACATAAAACCCCTTCTCCCATGAGCTGTTCAGAGCATCCAGTAGTGGGAGGTGCTTCAGTCTGAGTTTGTCTAGGCTGGGCTAATTCTTGTGGAATGTTCCTCCTCCTCCACAGGACTCCTTCCCAGCATTCCCCAGTTTTAGCACAGCCTCGTGTGAGCTAGGCAGTGCTTTTGTTCTTTTTCTCTGCTCCTTGGCCGAAACAGGATATTTTCCTTTTCAGGTTTGACTGGATAGTTTCGTTGGTTGCTATAAGCCTCATAAAGCACATTGCAAAGTACAGATCAACAGCTCCGTTTGCACCCGCATTGCTGGGAAGCTGCAGTCCATTCCGCACCCCCCCCACCTGGCCTTCCTACCCTGCCATTCCGAATGCTGCACTTCGTCCGTTGAGGTTTTTTCCCAATGGTGTAGCGTTTATACCTTTGTCTATTTTCTTGAATTTCTTGTGTCGTATCCTTCCCCCCCCCAAATGCTATTGGGGGGGTGTTGGTTTAAAGGCTTGATCATTTGCACACACCCCCAGGACCATCTAGCGGCGTTCCCTCTTCGGGCGGGAGATTGCTGTGGGCAAAGTGCACCAAACCTCCTAATGGCTGGCCGCCATTTTATTGGCAGTGCTTTCGCATTCTAGCTACAGACTGTGTGTGGTAATTATTACCTGACTCGAAAGGAGGCTCTCTCAAGACCTCTGGAGGTTCCACAGCCTTGTAATTCCACCTTATCAAGGCTATCTTTACTATGAAATTCTGTGTTGGCTAACCCCCACAGTCAGCTTACCCATCAATACAATGGCGTGCACCCAGGCCAGTGTCCGCCTGTGCAGGGAAGCCGTTGAGGGCCTCGTATTGCCTCTGGCCCTTCTGGCGTTCTATTGGATATTAATTGAATATTAATTGGACATTTGATTGGTTTTTATGTAACAAATTGAGTCTTTTTCTCTGTTTCCATTACCCTGTAGGATAGATCTGACCAACTATATCAACTATATATATTGAGCAATTTAATAATAATAATAGGAATAATACTAGTAATTGTATTATTCTTTTGATACGGCACGATAAATTAATTACTGTAAATATTTGTACATTAAAAAAAGGAGGGGTATAAATTTGCAGGGCACCCTGTCCAGTTGTCTCAGGTCCCTGGGCATGCCAGCCACCACCTTGTCCTATATATATATGTATGTATGTATGTATGTATGTATGTATGTATGTATATGTAGGTCTTGGTGTATTCGGGTGTATTCGGGTCTTGTCCCGTGTAAGATTGAGAATACCTTGGCAAGGTATAGACCTGAATACATCTTACACAGGACAAGACCTGAATACACCAAGACCTACATACCTTTACCCGTGAAAATCTACGAAAACAAATATATATATATATATATATACACATATACATACACATACACATACACACACACATACATACATACATATAATTATACTCCTTGAATATCAAATATATCTTACTTATCTTAATTCGAAATGGCTGGTGGTAGTAATTCTCAAGCCTCAAAGGCTAAGTCCAAATCTAAACATAAATCCAAACAAACCAAGGGCCCCTCCAAGGCCTCAGAAAAGGATGCCAACCAGCGCCACAAGGTGTTAGAGAAACAGATTGATAAATGTACATGAGAAGCATACAGGACCTCACTGTCTTACTCACTCTCCAGCCCGAGACCATCTACCTCTTCCCACCCCCCTCCTCCTCTAGATCTCTCCATCTCATACAGGTGCAGTTTGGCTCCTCTGGATCCACGAGCCAACGTTTCTGCGATACCAACCATGCGAAGGACACCAGAAGCCACATTTACCCCCATGGCTGTGGGCCTTCGCCAGGAAGACACTCTTCCGGAGGAGGTTCCAGAGCGGATGAGGGCGTGGATGGAACTGGCCACATGACAGGGAATTGCTACAGGCTTGCAACAAGCAGTTCTCACCAGGAATCATCCAATTTTGACTGATTACTACGCTCAATCAATAAGGTCCTCCACCAGGTTGGATCAACACTTCACCCAGGTACAGTGTCAGGAAGAGGTGCCTGGGCCACATTTGGAGGAAGAGGAGGAGGAGGAAGCAGGAGGGTTGGAACAAGTCAACCTTTTGGAACAGGTCGAGTCAGGGTCAGCAATTAACAGCGACCTACTCTTTCGGAGGCAGAACCCTCTGAAAGGGGTATGTCCGAGGACAAGGGCTTGGTTCCAGACCAACTGATATTTACGGGCTTATTCCGCCCTCAATGATTCAGATCCATTCTCTTTAAGGCAAAAAACATGGCGAGGCTAGCCAGGTCGGCCCCCTCTTCTACACCTACTTCCTCTCAAGAGGAATCAGAGGATCTAATCTTCAACCAACCAGTGGTCGAAGCAGATATTATTCCAGTCCCCCACATGTTTTCAGACCTGGTTCGAAAACAGTGGGCATCTGCATCAGTATATCCGGCCCCAACAGGTTATGATAGAAAATTTTTTAATTTGGCTCCTGAGTTCTCAAATTTGCTGAACACTCCAGAGGTAGATGAGCCCATAGTCACCTTAGCTTCTCTGTCATCCATCCCCAGTGAAGCTCTGGAAGCCTTAAAGCCAGAGGACAAATGAGCCGAATTGGCCTTACACAAGGCTTATCAATCTGATGCGTGGGCCATCAGAGAGGCCACGGCCACTTCCTTTTTTACTCGTTCCTCCCTCAGATGGCTTTGACACCTAAGGGAGCAAATTCCAAATTCTAATGTCAGAGCTCACCAAGACATTGCTAAACTCATTGCAGCCACAGAATTTTCTGTGGATGCAACCTACCACGCAGTAAAGTTTTCAGCCAGGTCCATTACGTCTCATGTTTCCGCAAGATGCTTTCTTTGGTTGAAACACTGGCAAGCGGACATCAAACACAAAACCAAGTTGGCCTCCTCTCCCATTACAGGAGACAGATTGTTCGGTCCTGCCCTTGATCCATTACTGATCGAAACCCGAAACAAAAAGAAAATCCTACCTTCCCTTTTTTGGAAGTCAGAGCCCAGACATTCCCAGTCCTTTCGGAGGACTTCTTTTTGCCCCTTCACTCAGAGCCCTTTCAACTCCAGATACCAGAGGGCCCCACCCTTTAGACAGGGTCAGCAATCAGAGAGGTCCGAATTCGGGGATAGAAGCAGAAGGGGCGGCCCTTTCAAGGGGCTGGGGGCCGCCCCTTCAGGTGCCCCAAATAACCTCATGGTCGCGACTCCTATTGGTGGACGCCTAAAGTTCTTCACGGACTCTTCCACCTCTGATTCCTGGATCAGGGACATGATCACGTTTGGTCTAGCTCTGGAGTTCCTCTCTGCCCCTCCAGACTTCTTTATGTCCTGCCCTCTTCCCAGAGTTGCAGTTAAACATAATCTCATGGAAACAGCTATCCAACATCTTTTGGACATCAAGGCCAATACCAGCTGAACAACGAGGGCAGGGTTTCTATTCTCATTTGTTCATTGTCCCAAAGAGTTCAGGAGGATGGAGAGTGATTCTAGACCTCAAACGACTTAACCGCTTCCTGGTATACCGCAAATTTAAAATGCATACTCTTCAATCCATTCTAATCAGTATCAGACAAGGAGACAGAGGCATACCTGCACATCACTATTCGGCCCTCCCATTCAAAGTTTTTACGTTTCTGCTACAATAACCTCCACTTTGAGTATGTTGCTCTGCCCTTTGGACTGGCCTCTGCCCCCAGGTCCTTTACAAAGGTCTTGGCAGCCTTAGCTGCTCATCTCAGAAACTTTTCCATTCGGCTCCAGTGCTACCTTGATGACATTTTAATTATGTCATCCTCAGTTCATCAGTTTCAAACACTCAGACCATATTACTGTCTCTTCAGCAACACAGGTTCTCCATCAATTGGAAAAAGAGTCATTTAACACCTTCGACTTGATTGATCCACCTAGGGGCAGTCATAGATACACTGGCAGGCAAGGTCTTCCTATCACCAGATAGACACTCCAGCATTCAAAAATTAATTAAGGAGATCAGAACCTATAGGAGAGTTCCTTTAGCTGAGCTGTCAAAACTATTAGGCAAAACGATTTTCTGTATTTCTATTGTTCCCTGGGCACGACTCCATACTAGATCCCTCCAGTGCTTCTTGCTCCAGTACAACTGATCTGGTCGAAGCAATTCCACATACAAAGTCAAAGTACCATCACCAGTTCTCACTTCCATCCACTGGTGGACCAACAGGGGCTGCCTTTTCAAAGAACCACACAGAATTACCATCACTACGGACGCCAGCCTGTTCAGATGGGGCGCCCATCTACAGTCATTCACAGCTTAAGGCCGATGGTCATCCATAGAGCAGTTGTGTAGCATGAACTGGCTAGAACTTCGGGTAGTACACCTGGCCCTTCGCAGCTTTCTTTCACAGGTACGCAATCAACACATTTTAATTCTGACCAACAATGTGACAGCCAAAGCACACATCAACAAACAAGGGGGCACACAATCAAATCATCTGATGCGCAAGAGGGAGCATTTATGCCGTTGGGCGGAGAACAACCTGCTCTCCATTAGAGCAGAGTGCATATCGGGTCTATCGAATACACAAGCGGACTGGCTAAGCAGGGCCATGATAGAGCCATCGGAATGGCGCCTACACCCGAACCTATTTCAGGAGGCAACCCTCAGATTTGGCCAACCTGTAATATATTTGTTCATCTCCCTGCTCAACTCCCAGCTCCCGAGATTCTTTTCCCGTTATCCCTCACAAGGAGCGGAAGTCTTCAATGCCCTCCAATGCCATTGGCCCCCCGGGCCTTCTGTATGCCTTTCTGCCGCTTCCTATAATTCCCAAGATCATCCAGAAGCTTCTGGAGCAGAGGGCGGAACTGTTGCTTGTTGCTCCATTCTGGCCCAGGTGGGCATGGTTTGCAGACCTCTGCAGCCTATCGCCATCAGCTCCATGGAGGATTCCTCCAGACAAGGTGGTGTTAACCCAGGGTCCCCTCCAACACCCGGACCCTCAGTGGTTCCACCTAGCTGTCTAGAGGTTGAGCGGCAACGTCTGAGGAGCGAGCAGTTGTCCAGCAAAGTCATTGCCACCATTCAGGCTGCCAGACGTCCTTCAACCACTCGGATCTACAATGCCACATGGCACAGTTTCTGTACATGGTGTACTAAGGCTAAAGTTAATCCCACTTCTCCATCAGTGGCTCAAATCCTAGAATTTTTACAGACAGGGCTTGACAAAGGACTGTCGCCCAATACATTGAGAAGGCAGGTTGCTGCCCTGGTCTCCATTATTTCTTATGATGGTTGGTCTTCTATCTCCCATCACCCCCGCATACACAGTTTTATTCAGGGGGCCACTAACTTACATCCACCAGTGATTCACCATTATCCAAGGTGTTGGTGTTAACATTCAAAGTCCTGCAAGGCATGAGTCTGGGATATTTACGGGAACATCTCCTGCCGGCATCGAATACCAACTGCCCTGTGCAAGCACACAGGCAGGGACTACTCAGGGTACTGTCTGCAAGCCAGTGCCGGCTGGCGGTGCCCCGGGGAAGGGCCTACTCTGTGGCGGTTCCTGCCTTGTGGAACCAGCTGCCCCTGGAGCTCTGTCTGGTCCCCGACCTCCACACCTTCCATCGCGATTTGAAAAGCTGGCTGTTCGAACAGGCCGGGCTGGGCTGACCTCTTGGGGGGGGGTTTAAATTTTTATAATTACTGGTTAGTCTAGACTAATTGGGCTTGTCATGTTTAATATTGTTTTAATTAATGAATTATTTATATTTGTTTTAGTTGTGAGCCGCCCCGAGTCGTTTTGGAGAGGGGGCGGCATACAAGTCCAATCAAATAAATAAATCCAACTTGGGACCTTAACAAGGTACTGGTAGCACTCACTAAGCATCCTTTTGAACTGTTGAGATCCACGACTCTTCAGATTCTCACATATAAAGTTGTTTTTCTTATTGCAATAACTTCTGCTCGCCATATTTCAGAACTAGCAACCTTGTCCATCAGACAGGACCTTTGTGTTTTTCACCCTGATAGAGTGGTTCTTTGTCCGGACCCCACATTTATACCAAAGGTTAACTCAGTTTTCACAGGTCCCAAGAACTTGTATACTCCCTAATTTCTGTGCCCAACCTCACCACGATTTAGAACAGCAATGGCACCGGTTCGACATGAGGCGAGCATTGCGAATTTATATTAAACGCACAGAGCCTTTCAGGAAGATGGAGATGTTATTTGTCTCATTTCAACCACACACTCAAGGTAGCAGGGTCTCTTCTTCCACAATAGGCCACTGGCTCCGAGCTGCAATCACAAAGTCCTATCAGACTCAATCTTTACAGGTGCCAAGGGGCATAACTGCTCATTCAACCAGAAGTGCTGCAACCACAGCAGCATGGGCCACACAAGCTCCAATAACTGAAATTTGTCGAGCAGCGACCTGGGCCTCTCCATCGCCCTTTATTTGACACTATAAAATTGATGTGTTTGCTTCTGCTGACACCTCCTTTGGCAGATGAGTCTTACAATGAGTACACACAGATCAGGAGGGGGTTCCACCCCAGATGGGGTCCCTCCCGTAGGAGAGGCCAAGCTTTGGTATGTCCTACTACTGGATGCTCTGAACATTTCATGGGAGAAAGGGCGTTGGTACTTACCTGACACACCCGTTCTCTTTGAGCTGTGAAGAGCATCCAGCCCCACCCATTTCCTGTCTGGTGGGGTCCTGTTCCGGCCAACGAGTTGTTAGGTCATTAGGGATGAGAGTGTTTGTACTCTCGTCTTCGCTAAAACTGGGCAACGCTGGGAAGGAGTCCCATGGAGGAGGAGGAGCATTCCGCAAGAATTAGCCCAGCCTAGACAAACTCGGACTGAAGCACCTCCCACTACAGGATGCTCTTCACAGCTCAAAGAGAACGGGCGTGTCAGGTAAGTACCAACGCTCTTTTTCCTCAAAACAAGGCAAAATCACTATAGAGTGAGGTACATGTGCTTTTCATGGCAGACATCCGTAGATTCCATTTGGAGATTGGTGCCACAGAGAATAACTAAATTTAGCTTCTCTAAGGGGTAAGACATTTTTAAAGAACTTTTGAAAGACAGTGTGTAACCAGGAAATGTGGATCTCAAATATGGACAGAACATTAGCCTTCCTCCTTGGTAAAAACTTGGTTTTGGGTTCCATCTTTTATTTTTAATTTTTATTGAACTACTGTGTAATTTTGCTTCTAGGACTTTAGGGAGAAAACCGAAGGCAGTTTATTATTCCTTTGGTGTTCCTTTCTCTTTCTAGTTGATCTGCTGAGTGAAATCAAGCTCATTATACATTACACATACGTTTAGCCTGAATAAAGGCTGTTATCTTTTTATGCTAAAACCAGTCCTGCTCAAATCTGAATGTTTTATTGTAGAAAGGCTGTTTTGATTTATGCCCTCACAGCTGCTGGAGTTTCTCAGTTGTCATGAAACATATAGTTCTACCACATAATAATGGAATCCTTAGCAAAACCTGAACTAGTTATGCTATTGTTACTATTGGACCTATAAGTACTATTACTTTTATTACTATTACTATTGTAGGGTTCCTCTGTATTACATGCAGGTATTCTTTGGGTTACGGTTACAATTGATCCCAAAATTTCTATTGTTAAGCAGGACAGTGTTTAAGTGAGTTTTGTCCCATTTTATGATGTTTGTTGCCACAGTTGTTAAGTGAATCACTACAGTTACATTAGAAACACCGTTGTTAAATGAATCTGGCTTCCCCATTGACTTTGCTTGTCAGAAGGTCACAAAAGGGAATCACATGACCCCAAGACACTGCAACCATCATAAATATGAGCCAGTTGCCAAGCGTTTGAACATGACTACAGGGATGCTACAACAGTTGTAAATGTCAAAAATGGTCAGAAGTCACTTCCGTGCCATTGTAACTTTGAACAGTCACGAAACAAATAGTTGTAAGTTGGGGACTATCTGTATTACTTTTCCCTGGATTTTTTAAGAATACAAATGGTAAACATAAGCTGTCTAATGAAACAGGAGTTACAAAATAAATTCTGCATTTGTTAGAATAAGAACAATTCACATGCAGGTTCAGCCCGTATCTCACAAACGGCACATATCCAAAGTGTGCATGATAGTTACAGTACAACGTTGAGAAAGAAATAGAATGCTGGATTAAGCATGCTTAAATAATAATGGAGTAGCTCTAGCACAAAAATAAATCTAGTAAGAACAAAAACCCACAAAAGAAATGAGAAGACGGGAGATTTAAAAAATTTTTTTTTTAATTGAATAAACATTTGAAACAATTGAACACAGTGCGACTTTCTTGGCCATCGTTTTGGCCATACAAGCTATAGTATAGAGATACACATAAAAGTTAATTTCCTTTTTCCCTTATGTTATTAGTATAGTGGTAGCTGCATATTATTTCTATTTACATTTATCTACAATATTATACATATTTACAACCGTCTTTTATACTCATGCATTCATATTTATTTATTTATTTATTTATTTATTTATTTATTTATTTATTTATTTATTTGACTTGTATGCTGCCCCTCTCCCGAACGGACTCGGGGTGCTCACAGTTAAAACCAATACAATAAATAATTACCTAAAATAGAATTAAACCAACAAGCCAAATTACTAAAACAAATTATAAAACAAACCCCCTCCCCCCAAGAGGAGTCAGCACAGCGCAGCCTGCTCAAATAGCCAAGTTTTCAGGTCGTGGCGGAAGGTGCGGAGGTCAGGGGCCAGGCGGAGCCTCAGAGGTAGTTGATTCCATAGGGCGGGAGCCACCACAGAGTAGGCCCTCCCCCGCATCACCACCAAGCGACATTGGGTCACGGACGGCATGCTGAGGAGTCCCTGCCTGTGCGCTCGTACAGGGCGGTTGGTATTCGATGCCGGCAGTAGACGTTCCTGTAGATAGCCCGGACCCATGTCTCGTAGGACTTTGAATGTCAATACCAAAACCTTGAATCTCATTCGGAGGGCAACCGGGACTGTCCATTATATTCCATTCTCTTTGGTTTACAAAACTTTAATTTTCATTCCTATAAAGCGTCAACTCTTTCTTTCTTTTCCTTGACTCTAGCCATTGTTACATTTTACTCCAGGCTTCATAATACTCTGTCTCACCCTTACCTTTGATTTCTAAAGTTAGTCTGTCCATCTCTGCACAGACTAATATTTTCCTTATTATTTCACTTTCTATAGGGGTATCTTCATTCTTCCAGTTTTGGGCATACACCAAGGGAGATTTTTGTTTTGTTTTGTTTCTGATAGAAGTCTAAAAATCTGAAGTCCCATCGCTCGGGTCAAAACAGGCAAAATAAAGTAAAAAGTAAAGTAAAGCCAAGGATGGATTAGGATAGATGTGAAGAACTAAACAGTAGGACTGAATACTTGACATCTAAGGTTTTCTAAGCATCCCTCTGTAGAACAGATGTATAATGTAAAGCTAGACTTACTGAAGAGTTTACCTGCCTGCTTTCTTCAGTGGATTTGTGTTTATTGACTTCTTTCCTGTTTTAGTACCACAATAGCTGGTCTTCCCTTCACTTTGCAACTTTTTCCCTATGGCCCATTGATCGACAAGTGAGACACACATTTCTGACAAGAGCTGTTTTTCAGGATACTAATGTGGAACAATGACAGCAACAGAGACTGTGCCAGGCAACCTGATTGTGGAGGCACCTTCAGTGGAATTAGAAATCTGGGCTAGGATGCCAGGCTGTCCAACTTCTTTTATGCCACAGGCGAGGTAGTTTATAGCTGCTGAGTTATAGGTTGCCTTCTTGCTAAAGGTTTCCTTCAAAAGAATAAGCAGGGCAGGGAGAAAGAGGATTAATTTGGAATTAAATTAATGCGGTAAATATTATTTCTCTGTTTTTAATAATGCAATGTTGAGTAATAACAGTGATCTTTTTTAAAAATCCAAATATAATATTTAGAAATCTCTGGAGACTACTTGGGATGGGGTCGTGCGGAGAATAGGAAGGCGGGCAGTAAATACTCAAAAGCTATGTGTTCAACTCTTAGAAAAAGAACTCTTTGAACAGAGCGACCTTGCATGTTGTTAAATTTATATGCTGCCCATTTTGTTGTCAAGCAACTCTGGGCTGTTTATAACAATATAAAAGCACAATAAAAACGTTAAGAAAATTAAAAGCATTAAAACATTCAGCATTGAGAATTAAAAGATAAACATTAACAACGAATTAGATATAAATGGACCGGGATGGTAAATGTTAAATGGGGAGGAGGTGGAACCATCTAATCTACTAAAATGGTAAAGGTTTCCCCTGTCCAGTTGTGTCCATATCTAGAGGGTGGTGTTCATTTTCATTTCCTAATCAAGGGAGCCAATGTTGTCCAAAGACATTTTCTGTGGTCATGTGGCCAGCATGACTATACGCCGAAATGCATCTAACGCTCTTACCTTTCTGCCAAAGTGGTACCAATTTATCTACTTGCATTTGCATGCTTTCAAACTGCTAGGCGGACAGGAACTGGAATGAGGATGGGAGCTCCCCCAGTCATGCAGTGCTTGGGTCTCAGACTGCCAACATTCTGGTCAACAAGTCCAGTGTTTTAACTGGTAGGCCACCAAGCCCTAAGCACATCTAAAGTGAGAGTCCCCAACAGGACCCCAGGCCAGTTGTTAAACATATCTGGCTTAGCTTTCTGTGTGATCATGCTAAGCTTCTGTGTGCCGAGAAATTTTTCAACACGGCACTTTCAGTCATGTGAACCATTGCATATAGGTTGAGCTTTTCACATCCAAGCTTGCTCTTTTTTTCCAGTGAGAATTAAACATTAAATGTTAAGTTCATCTGATGTTTTTTCAATTTATCATGCTGTTATCCTATCTTTGGTGGGGATGTTGAAATGTGTCATTTCCTATTGCGATGAACTTAGAAGTGATTGCATTTAAACTGCTGCTGGCTTCTGACAGGGATGTCTTTTTATCTCTTTGAAATCTCATTTGAAAAGTTACATTCAGTCCTTGAAATATATTTAATAGCCAATACATTTGTTTGACAGTATTGTCAAAGATAATTCAAGAGGTTTTGTTGTTGTTGGTTATCTATCATTTTACCAGTTTTTTTTAAAAAACTGATTGTGATAAATGAGTATCTTCCAGAAATGGCATTTGAAAATATTTGTTGGTGACACAGCAGAACAAAGATGCAACAAGAAGATTACTGCTGCTGACATTCATTTCAGGATTGCCTAAAGATTTGTGTATGGGCCCTTCTTATCAGAAAAATGCAGACGAAATCAATGTAGGTGCTGATTGCGTTGTTTTCAGAAGTAGTTATAACAATGCTTAGAAATGGATGCAGAATTAGTATTCGTTTTAAGACCACCGGGGAGGCTGCTTTGGCGTGCTTTTTTTTTTTTGCTGATTGAGATGTTATGCAGATAATCTATAATTGTAGCATACGTAAATGGGTTGAGACAAACGTATCTTAGAACAGTTCTCTTAATGTTTTGTAAAGTGTTAGAGCTGTGCATGAAATACATCGACAGCTTTGTTGAGAGAGGAAATGGATGGCTTCGGCAGTAAAGCTGGCCACTGAAACCTGCTTTCATGCCGGGAAAAATGGCAATATAAATAGGATTGGTTCATTGTTCTGCCTGTAGAAGAGTCTCATTTCATAAAATACAGTAATTAGCATCCGATTCTGTCCATGATAGAGAAACGTGGTAATCTGTCTGATACTGATTCTGCATGTCAGTCTATCTTGCTCTTTATTGTGTATTCGAACTGGCAGAAGTTCTCCAAGGTTATTACAGAAGGTGTTTTCTGTTTGGAGATGACCCCGTGGCCAGAATCTTAGTGACAACTTTACAACTGGCCCAAGAATCAATCACAGGACAAATATCAATTTATTACACCAAAATTGGAGGACTGAGTCACTGCTTAAAAAAATATATATATACCGTATATATATATAGAGATAGGGTCGTGTTGATTGAGATACCTTGAGCGTTTGGAAATCTCATGTCATCTTCAGGCTGGTGTCTTCAGCCGTTCTTCCTGAAGAACGAAGCTGAAGACACCAGCCTGAAGATGACGGATGAGATTTTCATAAACGCTACAAGGTATTCTCAATCAAACAAGACCCAAATACACCAAGACCTACATACTTTACCATGAAAATCTATGAATATATATATATATATATATATATATATATATATATATATATATATATATATATATATATATATATCTGGTCCCAAACATCACTAAAGAAATAACTTTGTTTTACTGTGGTGACAAAACAGACACAGAGAGCATTGACTTCTGCTTAAATAGAAAACAACCAAAAGGCATTTCACCTGCCCCCAAGGTACATCGCCATCCTGATAGTTGCAAGCACATTTCAAGCATATATAATCTCCATTTATACACCTACTATAATCAGCCCAGATTATGTAAAAAATTACTTTCATGTCAATTTGAAAATGCTTTTGGTTGCAGTGCACAAAGGGATTTAGTGAGAGGAGTTGCCAGCCTCAACGCTGCAACTCCTAACTAGCTTGGAGATAGCTATCAAAACCTGCAATTGATGCTATCAATTGATGCTATTGATGCATTGAGAAATTGAGCAGGATGAGAAGATTGCATTACAGCTAACATGTACCACCAAAAAATCACTGATGTTCAATGCCAGCTCTTTGCTGAGGCTGGGCTGAAATCCAGGCAGAAATGGCTTTAGATAATAACAATTCCTTCCAAGGCCCTAAACAATTATAGTCCAATCAGTTTCTTCACTACCACCACCCCAAAGAGATAGTTCAGTAATTATCTAATATATTTGAATTGGGGAATGGGTTTTTTTGTGAAAAGCACATGCTACTATCTTTTTCAAAAAAGGAATGGTGAAGTTATTTTTATTTATTTACTTTATTCAATTTGCATATTGTCCAACTTCCAACAACTTTAGGCAAATACAAAAATATGAAGAATGATAAAACAATAAAAAATAGTGTATCAATAGAAGAGGAAGCAAAGATAGTAAAACTGGGAAGCAATAAACACCCACCCATTCCTTGAACAGGGATGTACTCATCCAAACCAAGGCTTGGACGAGCACTCTTGTTCTTATCATCATCCTGATCTATTCCTCATCACCTTCCTGGAGAGTTTTAACTAACCAGGAGGGTCCAAACTACTGGTGGCTATACTGATACAGCAGATGACCCTGGTCACTTCCTCAGGACCTATAGCATCAAACTCATTCCAAATAACAGAAGACAGTGCTTCAGCCATCTTCTCAAGAATCTGCTATCAAAGTGAGATGGTATCCAACTTTACATTGCCACTGTGAGGGATAGCTTATCTTGGTGCCTGGGAGGCTGTTAGGGTCCATCAAAGTCCACCAGTATCATCTCTGCTGGGCAAAGGTTATCCCTGGAGGATCAGGTTTGCACTCTGGGGTTCCTTTGCTACTCACAGTTCCTGCTGGTACATAACTAGGATGTTCTATGCTCAGCTTTGGCTGGTGCACTAGTTGTGACCTTACCTGACTGAAGAGGACTATCCTACACTAACTTATGCCCTCATTATCACTCATTTACTCATTTCAAAGCTTTTTACATGGAGCTGCCCACCTTTGAAGACCATTTGGAAGTTGCAGTTCATCCAAAACGCAGTGGGCCATGTGTTAACTGGTTTAACTTGGTACTGTCCCCTTTACTTAAAACCTTTCTAAAACTGAAACAGGAAGGCAGTCTTCCCTAAACTGCAATTCTCCAGCCGTGCTAGGATTTTAACTCTGTGTCCGATGGAAATTCTAGGAGTTGCAATCTGGATACATCTGAAGGTACCACATTGAGGACAGCTGTCATGCCCAAGTCAACATGAATGGCTAGTGAAGGGTTACTCAGAAACCCAAATCATTGATCTAGGTAAAGGCAGCACAAAAATCTTTTCACATTCACCCAGTTTCCCCCCACCCCTTATCCACTTTCAAATGATACAGTGTAACAAACCAGAGGGAAGAAATGTGTGCATGTTCCTGATGCAGAACAGTTATTTCACCTTCTGGCTACTATAGTAGTTGCCACATTTTTCTGCTTTTGGCTATAGGCTGACACAAATTTATGACTGAGCCTGGAATCTCACTTCCCTATCCATCTCTTCTCTTTTCTCAGTCCTTTTTGTTCTTTTTTTAAAAGGCAAACTGGCTGATAGAGAAAGTCCCCCCAGGATAGAGACATGCTGTTTGCAAGAAAAATGCAATACTTCTGTTTTTTATCCAGTTTGACTGTCCCTGTCATGTTTTATTTTGTGGAGTTAAAAATAATACAATGGTAGTTAGATAATCTCAATTCATGTTTCTGTTACGATCTTGGCTGCAACTAACCCTGATAGGAAACTCTTCAGTTTCCATGGTTGATGAAGAAATGAACCCATCAACCAAAAGAAATGGTACTTGGACATGAAAATGACAGTGTAAAACATTTTGCAGCACTCCAAAAATGTGCAAAGACATGACATTAAAGAACAAAAGAAGTAAATATTTGTAAAACTTGCCCATTTAGCTTGACTTTGCTCAGTTTTATTCAGGATATTTTGTAATGCTGTGCATGTTTGAAATGTCAAGGTGTCAACTATAATGTTGGTAATACTTGTCATCCTGCTATAGACAGTATAAAGCAAATTCATACTGTATATAACATTCAACTATGTTTCCTAAGTCACTTTCCCTATCGTTTGACACAAGAACAATTTGGGGAATATAATTTTCAAACATTTTAGGAAGTGTTTCTTTTCAGAAGGCACTTTCTTAAAAGATTACTGCTACCACTAAAAGGATGCAGTATGTAAGAAGAAGAAGAACCCCCCCCCCAAGAAGACTTATCTGAACGAACTGACACAACAGCAATCTTGTACTTTGATTATCTAAAGTGCAAACCTCAATAGAAAATCAATCGAGCATTTTGGGAAAAAAAAGATTAAAAAAAAGAACAAAAACCTGCAACCTTCATTATATATAGTGGGTCTCCCAGCTTGAAAACCTTCCCTTAATGTTCTGTAGGTTAAAGTTTCCATCAATGTTCTGTGAAATCAGTAGGAATGTTATAGCAATGTGAGAAGTTATAGCCACAAATTAACAGAGTGTACAGTAGGTAGCCTAAATTCATTTAAAAGAATAATTATTCACTTGTCATTTCTTGCATTAAAAAAATGTTTATAGAATGTTGACCAGGTCTCAGAATATAAAGCAGATTTTCCCAATCTAGTGACCTCCAGATTTGTTAAAACAGATTTTGTAAATCATTCCTAGCCAGTCTGGAGGATGCTAGTTTGAAGAAGGAGAGTATATAAGGAATCCACAAGTAGAAATTAAGTTCAGTATTTTCTTTGTAAGCTTGGTGGTTTCTGTAAGCAGGCTACTTTTGGACACCCTTTGAAACTGTGACAGTGTTAATCTGGCACTCCCCAAAGAGGATAAGAAAGAGTCAATAGGAATTATTTTTCTTCCAAGCACTTCTTCAGAATTCTCAACTCAAAGTTGGTGCATGCAGGTAGTGGAAATAATAAAGATCAACCAGAAAGTTGGAAGCGATATGGAGAACAGCGGCTCATTCCGCTTAAACCTCGCACTCCACACTTAATTAATGTAATTGTTAATTAATGAATTGTTAATTAAATAATTAATGATAAATTGTTATCAAGCAATATGCACTCCAAACTTAATTAAGGTAATTGTGAATGAATTACATGTTAATTAATTAATGATCAAAGAATTAATTAAACAATGTGTGTTTAAATACTTAATTAAACAATTATGTTAATTAATTTGTGGGTTTTGATCGAAAAAAAAACCACAGTTGGAAAAAATAGAATAGGGCACAAACATTCAAAAACAGTCATTTGAACTCTTGGATTGTAATTAAGGTGACCCATGTGAGCTACACACAGGTTTTTGTCTCAAAAGACCCAATCTAACCATTGATGATAATGGGAAACACATGTACTGTATATCCATCATTAGCAACTTAGAAGAAAGTGAATGAATGGACAAACTAAAAAACTGACCACTGGGAAACTTTTAATTTACATGCAAGGATAAGATGCTTATATTTATATTTCAAAGAGCATATGAACTGAACAAACCAAATTTTGAATATTATAATAAATAATAAACAATAATGTTTTCTATAATATTTTCATTGGGGAAAAACAACAAAATATGGCACTTTCAAAATGAATGGGGTTCAGATTATATACTTATGTTTACAAAAAATAGCTGACAGGAATATCAGAGGCACAGAAAAGAAGGAAGTCATTTTGGATGGGTTAGAACAGAAGGAAGATGACAAGAAATAAACAGTTGGAGATAATCTGCTTTATCCTTTGATTTGTCCCTGTAATTTCATATTTCAGCACTGATCTCTGTTGTTTTTACAGTTATGTAAGCCATTGTATATTGAAAAAAATTGTAGCTTGGTTTTTGTTTCTTTGTGTTTTTTTAGGAGAAGGGATAGAAATTTTCCTCACACAGCATTTGATGTGCTTAATGTAGTCTTTTGGTAGGAGCTGCAATTATTATTATTCTGTTTTCTTATACTGTATCTAAGCCAGTAGTTCTTAAACCCTTTGACCCAGTTACCACTTTTCCCAGTCTCAAATAATTTCATTAATCTCCAAAGAAACCCTAGATTCTGTTGTTTTATGCAAATGTCTTAAACCAGATCCTTGACTCACAAATAAACAATTACAAATTTCTCCATTAACCTCAAGTTATGCTCAAATTACCTCAGTTTAAGAACAACCCATCTGAGCACATCTATCATATTGAGATCTCAGAATGATCTGCCTAATAACTTCAAGCTGTTTGTTCCTAAATGACATTTAAAATAGGAAAAGATACGATCAAGAGAGCTTTGCCACCTGATATTAATTTGGACCTGGGTATTATCAGTGAAATATAACAAACTGACTTGAGTCTACTTGATTTAATTGAGCGTACTTTTGCCAAACAATTCTATAATCCCTCTGTACAAGAGGAGCAATCTGTTTTATAAAGGTAGGTATGATGGAACATTTTCAGTTAAAGGATTATTATGTAGAATAATTAAGGGTTGTCATTGTCCGAATTAAAATGGTCTTTTGTAGAGCTGTTGAGATATTTTTCAGCAAGCGCATGACTGAAGTGTTGTTAATGCTATCTGTCCTTGTCATGAGGTTTTACTAAAAAGTTTGTAGAGGGAACAATGAGAAGAGGCTTGAATAATTGATTGTGAAGTGCCAAGAACGGAGAGTGTCTTGACTGCCTGGCCCTAGCGAATGCTCAGCCTTAAGCAGTTTAGTACTATTGGGAAGACATAATAAAATTAGCAACTTTGGAGCAAGTGTCAAGTAGATGTTCCTATTCTTCCTTGTTCACAATGTGTAATGTAGCCAGAGGTGGGCTTCAAAAATTTTAGCAATGGGTTCTCTGCCCAGGTGCATGATGGGCATGGCCTAGTTGGCTTCCTACACCACAGCCGGGGGGGTGTGTGTTTTTGCCCTCCCTGGGCTCTGGAGGCTCTCTGGAAGCCAGAAATGGGCCCATTTCTAGCCTTCCCGAACTTCCAGGAGGCCCGTTTTTTGCCGTCCCTGAGCCTCCACGCACGCCCTGCACTTACCTGCATCCAAAATGGGCCACATGGGGACTCCTGGGAGGGGAGGGCGGGGTGGGGTGAGGGGGGCCAGCCAGGACTGGGATTTGGGGGTTCTCAAAACTGCACAGAATCTTAGCTAGGGGCTCTCCCGAACCCCTACGAACCCCCAGCAGCCCTGAATGTAGCTGCATTTGCAAAACAAGGAGAGGTGCTGCTTAAGTATGAAAAACAGATGGAATAAGACAGGGCAGCAGAGGAAAAAAAATTAATGTATCACCCTGTGTTTTGTTCCTTGTGATTTGATTCAAGCTACAAGTGTATTTCCCATTACTGTAGCATATTTTTAAGGGGGGGAAAACCTGGGTGCAGTGATGCTTTGCTATGTAGATTGTCAACAATTATGCTACGTAAAACTAGATTCAGATTTCTAATTTGCTTCTTCTCTACTTTTGTGTATGCTCAGTTTTATGTGTTTGTGTTCATGCAGCTAATTGGTATTGCATTGGGATGTGAGTTTTAGACCTGATGTTTAAAAAATGAATTGAATGGAAGGGGAATACAATTGGTTAGATACAGACGCTTTTCTGCGAAAGAGATCCACTGGAATAAATGGGATTTATTTTTCTGAAGACTAATTTGTCAGATTAATTTTAAACAGAGATTATTATGCTAAAGTGGTTTATTCAGAACCTTTTTGGTGTTACAAATTCTCTCTCTCTTTTTTTCAGCCTAGTTGAACATACCCAGTCTGGAATAAATATGCAAATATATTCTAATATGCCAAGAATGTGACATTGGGTATGGTCTTGCATCTATTAAAAAATCATTGCAATTCAGAGATGATCAGGAAGGAAAATTAGGGGAATTAGCAACTTGTCATCACTGTACCCGATAGTGTCACTTGATGACACAACCTGACCTTTTAGTGGGGCAATGTTGGCTATGCAAATGGATGAGATCTAGGTGCTCCTTTATAGATCGAGACTACTATGGAAGAAGATTCAAGGAACTCAGTAGGACTCCTATTCACATTCTGTATTCTTCTGTCTCCTACTGATAATTTTTGGTAGCTGACATAAGCTAGTTTTGTCATTCTTACAGCTGCATGGCAGCTTATTTGTGATTGATCTCATAGAGACTGTAGGCTGAAAACTAAAAATATAAACTAAAAGTACAGTGCCATGTACTTTCTCATCTGATCATGGGAAACTACCATTCCATATAGTGCTTGAGTTACTATTCTATGTATTTTTCCAAATTGCTATAGTTTCATTTCTTTCATTAGTTGTTCCATGTGGAAGAGGAGAAATTCATTGCAAAATACCTTATGCCACCAGACTTGAAATTCTAGACCTAGAAAACCTAGAACTATGCCGTCTTCGGTCTGATCTAAGTATAGTATATAAAATCATACATTGCAATATCCTACCGGTCAATGAATACTTCAGTTTCAACCATAACAATACAAGAGCACACAATAGATACAAACTCATGGTTAACTGCACCAAACTTGATTGAAGGAAATACGACTTCAGCAACAGAGTGGTCAGTGTCTGGAATACTCTACCTGACTCTGTAGTTTCTTCCCCAAACCCCAAAAACTTTAACCTTAAACTTTATACTATTGACCTCACCCCTTTCCTAAGCGGTCTGTAGGGGGCATGCATAAGCGCGCCAACATGCCCACCATCCCTGTCCTATTGTTTCTTTTATTTTTCTTATATGTATTCATTTCATGTATTCATATGAATACATATGTTTATGCTTATACTTGTAAGCAATTGACAAATCAAAATAAATAAATAAAAAAAATTGGAGGCTGGTGATACCTTAACTATGTGTATCATTCAGTATCATGGAGAGAGGGGTTTAAAAGAAAGGCATGAGGGGAAGGACTTCTTGAAACCTAGCAACCACACTTTCCTCTTAAGATCTTATTTTAGTTTCATTGATGATAATTTATTGATGTCTACACGTATGTAAGAAGAGACTCAGAATGCATGTAAAATAGCAAATTTTGGCAACAGGCATCTAGCAAAAGTAAAGCTTGTCAGTTTTGGTCCTTTTGTTTTGAAGCACGGAAATCCGAGCAAATAAGGTTATCTCAAATTTATGTTTAAATAAATTTGAAATACTCTTGAATATTATTTACCAGAATCAAGTTTCTAAAACATTTTGAAGTGGCTGTTAGTCAGATGATAAAAATGTAGAAGCAAAATTTTAAACGCTTGCTGAACTCTTGCTAGATGTTGTTGATCTTGTTTCTGACATTGTGCAAGAGAACAGGTAAACTCACACAGCGCTTCATAAATATAGATTATTGCAATGTGCTGTATATGGGGCTGCCCCTGAAGAGCACTCAGAAACTTCCACTGGTGAAAAATGCAGCTGTGTAGGTAGTAAACGGCACCAGATATACAATGCATGAAGTACCACTACTGTATGAGTTACAATAGTTATGGGTATGTTCCCAGGTGCAATTCAAGGTGCTATTTGTCAACTTCAAAGTCTTACATGCTTGGGATTGGCTTACCTGAGCAACTGGCTTTTTCCAAGGGTCCCTCCCCATCTAATTTGATCTAGCAGACTGGTCATGCTGCAGATCCCATCAGCCACAGAGGGTTGACTGGTAGGGATTTTAAAGACAGACCATTTCAGCAGTAGCCTCTGCTCTGTGGAATATCCTTCCCTTTGGAGATGAGAAGGGCTCCAACCCTGTTGGTGTTTCTTTCATAAGACTTTAAAAACTTGGCAGTGTTCCCAAGCCTGGGTTTCTAAATATGTTATGGACCCCATTTCTTGAGTCTACTGTTGACTGGTTAACTATCTCAGCTGATGTGTATATTTATTTTGGTTGTTTTTTATTATTTTTAAATGTTTTGTTTTAATTGTTTGTATAGTTTTGGAATTGTAAACTGTCCAGAGTAATTTATTGAGATGGCAGCTATAGAAAATTGTATGTATGTATGCATGCATGCATGCATGCATGCATGTATGTATGAATATATATCTGGAAAGCTCTCACACAAATGTGTTGGAATCTTGTCAGATTTTGCAGGCTTTCCTTTCCATCAATTTTGGGAGGCCATGGACATCAATTGGTGTTAATAACCTGGTGCTTACAGATATTATTTTCCTGATCCTGCCTTAGATTTTGACAATGAAATATGTTTATTCACTACCTAATATTTTTGCTGCTACAATTGAACAAGTTGAGCCTATTAAGGTAAAGTTAGTTAGTTCCTCCTGGAACTCCATGGAAGTTTGGTTAAAACTTCCATGTTTTTTGGATAATGTCTTGCAAAACAACTTTAAGTAATATATTTTCCACTAATATAAGTTAATGAAGGGCTTGATTTTATGGCTGCATATTTTGTATTGCCAGACAAGCTAATTGGATTTTATAAGTAAGTTTTTAATACAGTTTTCTATTGAGCATTCTCAGAATTGATTATCCATTAACTGCTGATTAAAGAAAACTACCCAAGAAATTGAAAAAAACAGCAACTGACTTTTTATTTTGAGTCAGCAGCATCTGTTCATGATGATAAAAGTACAACTTTACTAAATGCCAGACTTTCAGGTTAGTACATGAGGAAATGGAGTCAGCCTGGAGTTGTGCCAACAGTGCTTATGCTAGACACCAACCACAAATACTCAGCCAGTGAACTGGGGGTGATCTTTAAGAATAATAATAGCAGCTGATTAAAGTAATTCTCCAGACTGGCGGTAATGAAATCATGATTTGCTGTTATTATATCTGCTAGCTGCTATCTACTCCAAGAATTAATCCATGCATTTTAAAGGCTTATCATTTGGACTTACACAAGAGCTGCATAATGTGGTTTTACTTACTATGAATGACCCTTTGGCTGTGATTGAAGGATAGAAAAAGAGGTTATTTTCCCCAGCTCCTTTGCTAATAACATCACTACCAACAAAATGCAATATTCTTTTGGTTTTTCATTGCTCTTTTCCTGTTGTCCATACAAAAATGTGGCACCCTGTTTAATAGGAATCAGTGTGACAAATATCACATTAATTCTTTTTGTCTGATCACTGTGTTGTGTGTGTGTGTGTATTATGCCTGTGAGGATTTAATCCATTTGTGCTTCACTGAGACACTGCCCTTGTACCAAAAAACAAGCCATAGCCTACATGACACAAAGGTTATCTTGATTTGAGGTTGCCTGTGAAGAACATACTCCTCAAGTTAAATGGGTCGGGTGCCCCATTTCTAGCTACAGCAGTGGGGCCCTACTTGGTGACATCATTTCTGAGACCACGTTAACAAAACTTCGGCTGAAATGAAACACCTTTTGACAATTCTCTCATCTAAGGTTAAAAATTAAAAATGCCTTTGAACTGAACTTGATTCTAAGTGACGTTGAGCTAGTCACTTTCCGTCTCTCAATCCTAGGAAGAAGACAATGGCGATCCATTTCCCCAAAAATTGCCAAGAAAACTGGAGAGACTTCTCCAGGCAGTTGCCAGGAGTCAATCACTGACTTGAAGACACACATGGACTTTGTGCTCATTATGTTTGTACACTGCTAAAAAAAATAAAGGGAACACTTAAACAACACAATGTAACTCCAAGTCAATCACACTTCTGTGAAATCAAACTGTCCACTTAGGTAGCAACACTGATTAACAATCAATTCCACATGCTGTTGTGCAAATGGAAGAGACAACAGGTGGAAATTATAGGCAATTAGCAAGACATCCCCAATAAAGGTGTGGTTCTACAGGTGGTGACTACAGACCACTTCTCAGTTCCTATGCTTTCTGGCTGATGGTTTGGTCACTTTTGAATGCTGGCGGTGTGTTCACTCTAGTGGTAGCATGAGACGGAGTCTACAACCCACACAAGTGGCTCAGGTAGTGCAGCTCATCCAGGATGGCACATCAATGAGAGCTGTGGCAAGAAGGTTTGCTGTGTCTGTCAGCATAGTGTCCAGAGCATGGAGGCGCTACCAGGAGCCAGGCCAGTACATCAGGAGACGTGGAGGAGGCCGTAGGAGGGCAACAACCCAGCAGCAGGATCGCTATCTCCGCCTTTGTGCAAGGAGGAACAGGAGGAGCAGTGCCAGAGCCCTGCACAGTGACCTGCAGCGGGCCACAAATATGCATGTGTCTGCTCAAACGGTCAGAAACAGACTCCATGAGGGTGGTATGAGGGCCCGACGTCCACAGGTAGGGGTTGTGCTTACAGCCCAACACCGTGCAGGATGTTTGGCATTTGCCACAGAACACCAAGATTGGCAAATTTGCCACTGGCGCCCTGTGCTGTTCACAGATGAAAGCAGGTTCACACTGAGCACATGTGACAGACGTGACAGGGTCTGGAGAATGTTCTGCTGCCTGAAGTTCCTGCAAGACGAAGGCATTGATGCTATGGACTGGCCTGCCCGTTCCTCAGACCTGAATCCAATTGAGCACATCTGGGGCATCATGTCTCGCTCCATCCACCAACGCCACGTTGCACCACAGACTGTCCAGGAGTTGGGGGATGCTTTAGTCCAGGTGTGGGAGGAGATCCCTCAGGAGACCATCCGCCACCTCATCAGGAGGATGCCCAGGCATTGTAGGGAGGTCATAAAGGCACGTGAAGGCCACACACACTACTGAGCCTCATTTTGACTTGTGTTAAGGACATTACATCACAGTTGGATCAGCCTGTAGTGTTTTCTTCCACTTTAGTTTTGAGTGTACCTCCAAATCCAGACCTCCATGGGTTGATGAATTTGATTTCCATTGTTAAGTTTTGTGTGATTTTGTTGTCAGCACATTCAACTACTGTACATTGTGTTGTTTAAGTGTTCCCTTTATGTTTTTGAGCAGCTTACATTGTGTTGTTGAAGTGTTCCCTTTATTTGTTTGAGCAGCTTATTTATTCTACAGGCATAAAAAGCAGTTCAGTTTCCATCACATAACAAGTTATAAATATTCTTACATACCGGTGGCAGTATTAGGAAAGAATATGAACTGATATTCCATCCTTAATGCCTCAGATTAAAAGCCAGCACATTAAAACACAGACGTTGAATTCTTGAATTGGTTATTCTGTAGCTGTCTTTGGATTACTTATTTAGTTAGGAATCCTGAAACTTGCTTCCCTATTGTAGTTTTGTCTTATTTATTATATTGTTAAAGTTAGACTTTTCCATTTTAAATCTTTAAATATTCTAAAGGTTAAATATTTGTTTTTAAGAACAAATAATGGCATTTATTGCCTGTCTCCATTAAATCTGGCTACAGGCTGTGAGGATGAGTTACTTTCCTTATATTGCTGTGAATTAATCTATGATTGGTCTCTGAGCTGTACCTTTACTAGGTGCTGTATTAACAGACTCCCCTTTCACTGAAGAAATCTTTAGCTATAATAGTTTATTACTGTGATTGGCTGACAGTAAGAAGATATGAATGTCACATGATCAGTATTTAAACTGCTAGTAGTCTTACCAAGAGAGTATGGGTGGAACAAAATGGGTAGGTCAGCACAGATTAGACCAATCGTTTGAAGATTCCTTTATGCTGTTCATGATGAAGTGGATATTTTTTTTGAAAGGATGGTCTCTCCTGCCCATGTGCAAAGAAGTTGCAGTCACTGGAAGTTTTTCCTTCTTAGTAGAAACAATAGAGTTTCCTGATAGGGTCTTCCTGGATGGGTTGGACCTACAATAATTCAATATTCCTAGCTAACCTGACCTTCATCTGGAGTTGTGATCCTACCATTAAAGTCCCAAGTTGCCCCAACTTATTATCAAACGATACAATGAACCAGTGATGGGATTCAAATTTTTTTACTACCGGTTCTGTGGGCGTGGCAGGGGATGGATATTGTAAAATCTCCAGTCAGAGGTGGTATTTGCTGGTTCTCCGAACTACTCAAAATTTCCGCTACCGGTTCTCCAGAACTGGTCAGAACCTGGTGAATACCACCTCTGCAATGAACTTTTCTTCAGGTTCAAGGTTTTTTTTTCTGTTCCATTGCAAAAGAGCAAGCTAGATATTAAGAAAGCATGTCAGATTTTAAGTGGGACCTAAATGTTTTGAGTGGTTCTCAGGTGACTTTATTTGGTCCTGGCATGAGATTTGTTCTCACCTTTTTTACCCAACAGAAAATCTGCTTTTATTGGTTTTAATAACTTTGGGTTTGTTTTTGTTTTAATAATAGAAGCTGCCCAGAGTCACGTGGGTGATATAAATGGAATAAATAAATAAAATTTCCAAGAATTTCATCTGATAATGAAATTATCAGCAAGGATCTTGTTGATTCTTGCTTTAGCACTCTTTCCCCATTCATTAAAGGTATGGCTGCAGTAGTGCCTCATAGTTGATACTTTAACTGCCAGCAAATAAGGTGCACCCATTCTCCTAGTTTAAAAATAATGCTTCATTAATTTCACAGGCATAGCTCTCTGAGTAAGAGGAAGATCCAGCATGTCCTTTGTGGACATTTCTCCTTTTCTGTGGTGAGTACAGCACAAAACATTGTGGGCTGTCTCCTGGTATCATTAGATGACATTGCTAGGGCTCGCTGCCTTAGAAGAGCAAGAAAAATCCCGAGGGACGACTCACACCCTGGTCAGCACTTCTTCACTCTCCTACCATCTGGTAGGAGATATAGAAGCATAGCCGGCCGTACCAACAGGCTGAAGAACAGTTTCTACCTGTGAGCTGTCAGACTCCTGAATGGAAAATAACTTTATGTTAACATGGTATGATAGACTTTCAGGACCGGCGCGTTGTGGAATAAGTTCACATGGTGCAATAAGATTGTGTGTTTGTTAGTAGGATACACTGAGTTAGGGACTTTTTGTCTTCACTGTGAGTTGTGTTGGGGGGGTGCATGAAGGGAGGCTCAGCCAATCTCATTGTACACATGTTGTATTCTCCCAGTAAAGGTTGAAATTCTCCTTCTCCTTTCCCCGCTCCTCCTCCCCCTCCCCCTGAAGTCATCAGAAATCCTTTATGAATGTACTTCCCTTGTGAGTACTATACTTTCTAGTAGTATGATATGAGTCTTGGATGTGCAGGAGGCCTACTATTGAAGTTGAAGCTAAGAAAGCAAAGATTAACAACAGCTAGAAGCTGATTACATATTTCAAACTTTTCAATGATTTTTTTTTTTTTGCAAAATGGTCAGAATATTATATTAGAGTGAAATGCTATGCCCTCTAAAGATGTTTCTTCTTACGATGGCAAAAGAAAGAAGAAGCTTTTTCTGTCATGTTTGCCATCCACTGGCATACTGGCTGGGGAATTCTGGGAGTTAAATTCACCCTACTGAAAGCTGCCAGTTTGAGAAACACTGACCAGCATTGTTGTGACTTTTCTATCCAGATTTTGGATGGATGGGCCTGGAAAATATGACCAAGCTCTTTTATGTATCAGTGCCTTAGATTTATGTTAGTGCTTTGGATATTGAAGAGAATTCTTGTGTCAGTAAGTTTTGTGCTTTCCTGGAAGTAAAAAAGCAGAGATGAGAGTTTAGACACAATTGGTTTAATGTTGCAAAGACACAGTTTATCATTAGGCTGCTTCATTCTTCAGCAGGTTAAATTCTAGAGGGCTTTGCTTGGTGTCATTTTCCCCCTTTAACCTGCTAAAATGAATTTCACTTCAAGTGTTTAAACTTTCTGACTATTTCAGAAGGAGCCATGTGTGGCTTTGCCCTTATAGAAAGGAACAACTTTTTATTTTTCAGCTATAGCCAGAGTCATTACTCCTATTACACACACACACACACACACACACACACACACACACTGCTGAGTGTTCTGTGTGTTTATTTTTTCCAACTTAGAGCATAGTGTTATTCATCAGTGGGATAATATTTCTTAATGTTCTCATGATGAAATGATGCCAAATTGGAAAAAAAAGTCAAGCTTACTGATGGTATTTAATGGATGCTCAGAAAAATCCATTAAGAAAATACTCTGAAGCAAGAAGTACAGTGATGGGATTCAAATTTTTTTACCACCAGTTCTGTGGACGTGGCTTGGTGGGCATGGCAGGGGAAGGATACTGTAAAATCTCCAGTCAGAGGTGGTATTTGCCGGCTCTCCGAACTACTCAAAATTTCCGCTACCAATTCTCCAGAATTGGTCAGAACCTGCTGAATACCACTTCTGAGGAGGTGGCTTATTCTTTACAATTCTAGCTGAAATTGTAAAGATGAAATTCAAAATCTTGTTTCTGTTAAGGATTTCTCCCACTAGGAAAATAATTCTGAAAGCTGGCTATTTTTCTTAAAAATTCTTTGTGGAGGTATTCCAGGATCTATTCTTCTATTTCAGTAGAGGGTTTTAGACAACGTATTACCTTCCTGATAATTAAAATACAGCTTCTGTAATTATTATTGATCTTCCCTCCCTCCCTCCCTCTCCAGCAAAATAATCTTTAAATTTAGTTCCCTTGGAAGTAATGTGTCTTGGCATTCTGTAAATTAGCCAATTTGAGATACCTTTTTTGACAAATTTTGCCTATGATGCAGCATTTCATTCAACTGAAGGTTAAAACTATCAAATAATACAAGACTTTTAGTAATATATAGGTAAAGGTAGTAATACTGTTTCTTTGATGGGTTGCATTTTTCATAACAAAGCAAGCCCACAGTTTGATAATGCTTCTGGATCTTTGGGAGGAGCTTGAGGTCCAGAGAAGACAGATACACCAATGTATCCCTTTTAGAAAAAAAAAGCAGGGTTTGCCACTACTTTGCATAACTAGAGAACTTTGGGGGCTAATGTCATCACTGTTTCTCCAGCGAGCTGCTCCGAGCATCCAGGAAGTGGGAGGTGCTCAGTCTCTCTGTTCCGATAGGCTGAGCTTTACTGAAGGACGTTCTGACTCCTCCTCCTCTCCTCCCGTATGTCCCCCAGTTTAGCTCAGCCTTCGGTTCGGATAGGCATGAATGTAATTTGTCAATCCTGTTGGCACTAACTGGGACACAAACTGATAGCCCAACGAAAAACAGGCATTAGGCAGTATTGCAAATATATCATCAGTTTTGCTGAAGCTCAACTCGATTACTACTTTGTTCTATAAGCTGTTATCAAGAAGCTAAGCTTTGTTTCATTTTTAGATATTGTGTAGGGTAACTTTTTGCATTTTCCAAATTTGCCATCAAAGTTTTCAGCATAATAACTCTAAAATGCATTTCAAAATGTTCATGGTGAAAGACAATATATTTGAGCATGCAACTTTGGGTGAAAACAGGTTCCAGTTTAGGGAGATCTCTGCCAAGGGTACTTATGTGAATAGCATCTCAGGCAGGCTGGTCTTTGGTATGTAAGTCAAATTTGTATCTGGAGTTGGGTATAGTTTTTATTGCTGTGCTTTTAAAATTGTGCCTTGAACTGGTGCCTTTAGTTTTGTTGAAAACAACTTGAGAGCTGTTGGTTGATAGAAATGCAGGGTATAATTCAAATGAATAACATATATTACTTAGCTTTGTATTTGTCCAATGTTCAGTGAAGGAGAGAAGAAAATATTTAGAAGTAAAATACAATTTGATTAGAATGTAAAAAAAGGTGAATCTTTGATCTGAATAGAGGTTCAGGTTTTAACACACCAACAGATACACAGAGGGAGGGGGAGGGGGAGAGAGAGAGAGAGGGAGGGAGGGAGGGAGAGGGAGGGTCCAAACAACTGTCTTTTACTAGCCTAGATGCAATTGCTGGGATGAGGAACCTACACGATGGTTCCGCCCCAGACGCCTAATGGACCCGGATAGGTTTCAGACGGCGCTGGGGTTCTTGCCCGCCTCCCTCGACCACAGCTCAGTCGAGACGCGGACGGCCGCCTGGCAAAGGGCGCATCGGAGGCGCCGACCGGGTTGTCCCCTTGCGGCCTCTTCCCCGCCGAGCCCGATGGGCCCCTGGTTTTCCGAGGAGCTCCGGGGATGAAACGGCGGAGAAGATGCCTGGAGAGCAGATGGAGGTCCAGCCACTCCGAATTCGACCGCGTCCAGTTGCGATCCTATATTAGGACCTATCTGGAAGCAATCAGGTCGGCGAGGCGTGCTTACTTCTCCGCTCTGATTGCGTCTGCCGATGATCGCCCTGCTGCCCTGTTTCGGTGACCCGCTCCCTCCTTCAATTGAGGGGGGATGACCCGTTGCAGGGCAGAGCAGAGGAATTTAGTCTACATCTGGCGGATAAGGTCGCCGAATCCTGCTGGCTTGGACTCTGATTGGCAGTGGTCTGATGATGGGGTGGCGGTGAGTCTGGTGGAATCTACCTGGGTTGAGTTTGACCTGGTCTCCCTCGATGAGGTTGACAGGATCATGCGGAGGCTGTCTTCCACCACGTGTTTATTGGACCCGTGCCCTTCCTGGTTGGTATATGCCTCCAGGAGGTTACGCGGCTGGCTCCAGGCAGTTGTTAATGCTTCTTGAGTGAGGGAGTCTTTCCTGCCGCCTTGAAAGAGGCGGTGGTGAGGCCCTCCTCAAGAAGCCTGCCTTGGACCCGCCGTTTTGAACAACTATCGTCCTGTCTCCAACCTTCGCTAGCAAGGTTGTTGAGAGCGTTGTGGTTCAGCAGCTTCCCTTGTTCCTGGAGGAAACTGAGTATTTAGATCCGTATCAGTCGGGCTTCAGGGCCGGACACAGCACGGAGACAGCATTGGTCGCACTGATGGATGATCTCTGGAGGGCTCGGGACAGGGTTTTTCCTCTGTCCTAGTCCTTTTAGATCTCTCAGCGGCTTTCGATACCATCGACCATGGTATCCTTCTGCAGCGGCTTAGAGGACTGGGGTGGGGGAACCGTTTATGCTGGTTCTCCTCCTTCCTTCGGGCCGCGCAGTCGGTGTTGGCAGGGGGGCAGAGGTCGGCCCCGAGACCCCTCACTTGTGGGGTGCCGCAGGGGTCTGTCCTTTCGCCTCTCCTGTTTAATATCTACATGAAACCGCTGGGTGAGATCATCCGAGGTTTTGGGGTGAGGTATCATCAGTATGCTGATGATACCCAGCTTTATATCTCCACCCCAGGCCAGATCAGTGATGCTCTCTCCGTGATGTCCCGGTGCCTGGAGGCTGTGCGGGTCTGGATGGGTAGTAACAGGCTTCAGCTCAACCCCACCAAGACGGAGTGGCTGTTCTTACCGGCATCTTGGTCTTTATTGGATGTACCATCTTTGGTCATGGGGGAGAGGTGTTGCCCCCGTGGATAGGGCGAGAAACCTGGGTGTCCTCCTGGATTCACAGCTCGGTTTGGAGGAGCATGTGGGAGCTGTGGCCAGGGGGCTTTTGCCCAGGTTCGGCTGGTTCGCCAGCTTCGCCCTTATTTGGACCGAGATGCCCTTCGAACGGTTACTCATGCTTGTCACCTCTAGGATTGACTACTGCAATGCTCTCTACATGGGGCTTCCCTTGCGGACGATCCGGAGGCTCCAGCTGGTGCAGAATGCGCGCGCTGGGTTGTGATGGGGGTTTCCGATACTCCCATGTTACACCCCTCCTGCGCGGCTTGCATTGGTTGCCGGTTGCCTCTCGGGTCGCCTTCAAGGTATTAGTTACAACTTACAAAGCCCTTAATGGCTTGGGTCCAGGGGCCCTTAATGGCTTGGGTCCAGGGAACGCCTCCTGCCAGCATCACTCTCCGATCGCCCTGTTCGCTCTCATAGGAGGGGCCTCCTTGGGGTCCCATCAGTCAGATATTGTAGGCTGGCGGTCCCCAGGGCTAGGGCCTTCTCCGTGGGAGCACCTGCCCTTTGGAATCAGCTCCCCGTCGATCTCCGTTTGGCCCCTGACCTCCGCTCCTTCCGCCGGGACCTGAAGACTTGGTTGTTCCAGCGGGCCGGCCTTGAATGACCCGGGGGGGGCTTTTATTCTATCTTAACTTTATTTGGCTTGTTTACTTGTTTAATTTTGTTTTATTGTAAATTTTTCTTTGTTTTAATGTTCGCCGCCCTGAGTCCTTAGGGAATAGGGCGGCATACAAGTCGAATAAATAAATAAATAAATAAATAAATTGTACTATAACTTCTAGAATTTTGAGACAGCATAACCAAACACTGATTGGCCACCATTATATAATTTAGATATATTTAGGAAAACTCTGGTTTTACGCATAAGAATTATTTATGTATTAAATTTATATGCTGCCCATCTCTCTGTTGAAGCAACTCTAAAGAAGAGATATTTTACAAGGAGGTATTTAAAAAGGAGATTGACATTTATAGAGAGTACTGTATCCTAATTATTAATTAGCCACATTTGGGGGAAGGAAGTTTGGGCGTAATGAAAACTATCAAAGGCGTATACGCTTTGGATATAGAGCAGATGGCTTTTTTCATACCGAATTTTCTTTTGCGTTCTTTTAAATATAGATACATTTCACTCTCTGTAGCTATTTCTGGTAATGGCTCGTGGATTTACAAGAAAAAGTGCTCATTACAGTTTTTAAAAGAATCTAATTAATTACCAATTACCAAGAAGAATTCAGTGAAAAATATCTGGAGTTCTCTATGCCAGTGGTTCTTAACCTGGGCGATATTGCCCCCCAGGGGGCGATTTTGTTTTTCAGGGGGGCGATGGAATGAAAAGGGGCGATGTGGGGGTGAAGGGATGGAAGGGGGGCGATATGGGGGCGATGGAGTGAGATATATTGGGGGAGAGAGAGAGAGAGAGAGGTATTGGTAGATAGGTAGGTAGGTAGGTAGACAAAAAGATAGACAGGTAGGTAGATAGGCAGGAAGGCAGGCAAGCAAACAGACAGACCTTTTGGATGGATGGATGGATGGATGGATGGATGGATGGACAGACAGAAAGAATGTGAGAGTGGCAGCACTTTGGGAAAGCGCTGGCGGCGGCTTTTCCCAACATGCTGCCACATTCAAGGCGCCGGTTCAGGTGCGGTACTACAGTCAATGGGTGAACCTGCAGGGCCGGCGCCTCAAACACCCCCCTGCCACCTCTTAGCCCCTCTCTGCTGGCCCCCTTGGGGATGCTAAGAGGTGGCAGGGGCGTTATGTTGGGGAGGGGGCGATGACAACTTCCTCAATGGCTCAAGGGGGCGATTCTTTCAAAAAGGTTAAGAACCACTGGTCTATGCTGTTTAAACTGAAAATTTGGTGTCGCATCATAAATTAGTTTGCTGCTGTGGCTAATGGAAAATATAAAGAGACACCAAAAATCAATAGTAATAAATGTTTGTACTTTTGTCATAGTTGGTGTGTGTGTGTGTGTGTGTATTCATGCCTATAGGAAGTGAACTGACACATATGTATGGTCATTGTATTTGTGGGAATTAGCAGTATTGATTGTGCCTCTCATCTTATCTACAAAGTTGCAAAAGCCTTTTATTATTATTTTTTCTCATATATTTCCATCTGGTCAATAATATTTACATAATGTTAAATTATAACAAGTGTCATAAATGGATGTCTATGTGTAAGATGTGAAGAAGAATGTGTTCTTTGTTCTGGGGAAAAATGGACATCTGGAGGATAAGAAAAAGACATGCTGTAACCATTTTCTTTAAACCTTTATTTTATTAATTATTTCTATTTTATTTCATTTTACTTTTATTCCATTTTTAGTAACCTGGCAGATTTAAATAAAGATAAAATTAGAATTAATATATGTACTTAGAAAAAGTATTAAAACAATTAAAAATTAAATGTTTGTTTTAACAACACAAGACGTAATTTATAGCTATGTATATAAAGTAAGTACTTTCAGTTTATTTATGAAGTTTAGAGAATATTGTTATGCATTTGTATGTAAGAATCAATTCAAGTTTCTTACTTGAGCTTCCCGCAAGTTTGCATACCTAAGTCTGCAGCCTCAAAAACAGAAGTGCTATAGAATTCAAAGAACAATTGATCTAGGAGAAATGGTTTCCAGCTATTTCCAAAACTACTGAAAAGCCATGGGAAGAATGCAATTAACAGCTCACTAGATCTAACAGCACATTTCTTTGGGTAAGCGATGCTGTCTTGTGTAGTGTATGCAGAAATAACATTTGAATTTGAGTGCTGGATAGATCTGTACACTCCACATATATCATTATCTTCATAACAGCTGCAGGGTGTGAACCTCATCTCCTGGAGGTAGAGGGTAAAAGTTTCTGTATGACTGATGGGAAGTCCTGTCCCAATCATAACAAAATGAAATATAAACTAGATTTTTTTATCTATCTATCTATCTATCTATCTATCTATCTATCCATCCATCCATCCATCCATCCATCCATCCATCCATCTACAGTATCATCTATCATCTATCTATTTATCATCTATTTTCTGAGTCTAGAACATCTTACATTAAAAAGAGAGAATATAATATTTAACTTAGTAAAATAGTCTAAAATAACTTTCAATAACCGTATAACAAATATAAAAATTAAAACATAGAAGGAATTTAAAACACTATTGTAACATTATGTAGCATTTGAGTCCCAGAAAGTAGCGTTCTGAATAGCTATATCATTGGCCAGGAACAAATTGTCTATCGTACATACTCCATCAAGATTATGGCATATCAATAAATGTTCAGGACTCTGCAATTCCCCACATTCACAGTTTCCATCTCCTATGATATTGTCCCAGCCTGACACGATTGGACTATAAAGCAACTCCTCTCTATCAGATGCTAGTATGGGACCATGTAGTTCTTGAGTTGCTCTGGCCCTAACCCTTGACAGTTATCCTTAGCATTTTGAATTGTACTTGGGAACCAACTACTAGTACATTCTTATCCTACCTAAAAGCAGTAAGCAAAAGTCTTGTAGTTGCATTGTGCACCAGATGTGGTTTTTGAAGATGATAGTCCAATCTGGATGGAGCACTATATCCAGATTTAATCTTGTTTGAAATTGATGCTTAAACTGGACAAATGCTGTCCTAACTTCAGGTCCCACCAAAACTTCTCAGTGCAAATCTTAAGTTACCCCAGGCTGACACTGTGATGTTTTAGGTAAATACAATTCTATCCAAAACACATTGTTTTCTATATCCTGGATATCTTGTCCATTTTAATTTATTAGCATTCAACCAATGCATTATTCCTTTTACTGAAACTGATACTGATTTAGAACATGAAACATTTTTTCCCTGGTACATGGAATCACAATGTGTTTTATTGGAATACTGATGACAGTGCCTCAGATCTTATCATATTTCTTGATGATCAGATGTAGATGCTAAATAATTAGAGATAAATCAAGATTAAACCATAAGGAAAAGTATTTTCTGATGTCCATGAGCTGAACGCCCCCCCTCCCAAAAGCTCCAAGAAAATGATATAATCAGCAAAAAATGGTCTCTCCCAAGCTCATTCCTGTCAAATGGTCCAGAAGAGTTTCATAATTGATGATACTGAATGTCACTGATCGGTCCTGCAGACCCAACAGAGTTGGACTCCCGTGGTCTAATTCTCAGCACAGACCTTCTACTGAGGCAAGCCAAACTGAATTAACTATTCCCTTTTTCTGTTCTATCTCAGTAATGAGAATGGTTGATAAATAAATCATTTGGTGCATCATAAGAAAAATAAATGTATTCCACCTATTGCAGTCATTTATATGAAAAAAAAGTTTCTTCACTCATATTTAGATCTACTTAAATTACTGAGATCCATGTTGTAATAATACTAATATATCAAAATGAACTGTCAGGAAATAGTATGTGATATATCCATGATCTGCTCTTTCAAAAAAATCTTCCTATGCAGCATAATCTGACTTGGCTAAATTTGTCTGTACTTTCATTTTCAGTTAGTTAGCTGAATGTCTATTTTGGATGGGTGAAATGTCCATAAGCAGTTCATTCATTTGAAATTATTGGATTAGTTCAGAGGTGTTATTCAGCAAATTCTGACCAGTTCTGGAGAATCAGTAGCAGAAATTTTGAGTAGTTTGGAGAACTGGCAAATATCACCTCTGACTGGAGATTTTACAGTATCCATACCCTGCCAAGCCTACCAAGCCATGCCCGCAGAACCGGTAGTAAAAAAATTTGAATCCCACCACTGGATTAGTTTCTCAAATATCTGTGGGGTAAGGCGTATAATAAAAGAATTGTTTTAGTCCTAGGTACAGATAGTCCTTGATTTATGACAGAAATTGAACCCCAAAATTCCAACCTATGTCATGAGGGTCATAACGCAAGGCATCCATGTGTCCAATATGGCTTTGCAACATTTTTGCACTGATTGTTAAGCAGATATGGCAATCATAAATTGAATGCCACGGTCTTTAAGCAGATGCCAAAATGTATGCACAATGTAACCGTTGTCTACAATGGGCCTCTATTTGCCAGAAAATGCTAATTTCCTATTTAAAAAAAAATTGCATGAATCACAGTCATGTAAATGCAGGATGCTGCAAATGGATGTAAAACAGCCTGGTTACTGAGTGCCAAAATGTGATCATGTGATTGAAGGGAGGGAATTCCCTGGGTCATGAATCTGGGTCATAAGTACCTTTTGGGGGTCCAGCATAATTTTAAATGGCCACTAAGCAACCTGTCATTAGTCAAAGACTACCTGTATCTCCAGGAAACGAGGAATAGTTCAGAATGCCCATTTCACATTGTGAAACCCACAAATATACTTCAATGCAAACATAAAGTACATTTTTGAAAAAAATAATGGAAATAGCATCACCCATATTCAGATCTAGATTTCTAAGATGACTCCATGATTCTGTGATTCCCTACACCTTTCAGGTATGAACTGCACCTTCTTAAAATCCCTTCTGTAAGTTTGCAATTCATACAGGGACTCCAGGAAGTTTGTAGTTCGTATAAGAGACATCCAGAAACATCAGTCTCAGGTTTTATGGGACAACTTCCTTTTTTCTTTTGTTGCATGACAGTGCCGTTGTTGCTGGGTGTTAGGCTGATACACCTCGGAAGCTTACTTAACAATCTAGAGTTCAGACAGCTTATGTCAGTCTGAGCAAAATTATAACTGGAAGGATGATTAGTATTCCCGCTGGTTGTGTTATCATATTAGTGTTATGTTTATGGTTAAATATGTCTTCCAATTTTGTTAACTGAAGTACATTGCTAAAAAAAAAAGTGTCACATGTTTGTTTCTATTTCCAGTTATATTGTTATAAACGGCGAAAGTTGACCATCTGTAGGATCAACTTTGCATGCACGATGGAGGTCCCAGGCAAATAAGACATTTCCCAACCCACCAGCCTGCAAATGTGTTACCAACGTAGTTGCTAACATATGTTGATCTTAGATAATGGACACATTAATCTAGGATTTGCACTTTGACAGCCTGTTGGGCTGAGAACTACTCTATAGAAGCCGAATCAAATTCAATTCGCTTTTATAGAAAAATACTGTAATATTTTCGTCTTTTGGTTTGTAATTTTGGGAAAGTTTCTAGTCACTTCTGGTTTATAATTTTAAGAACAGTTTCATGGAAATGGCACAGATTATTGTAAATTATCTCCTGCTGTTAAATAACTATATAATAACAGATCGGCTGCAATGGATTTTCATAGTAATATTACATTGGCAAATATTTTTATAACTATTGCTGGATATTGAAAACAACAGGGATGTTAAGTATAACTCTGTAAAATGAAATGAATCCAAGTTGTTTTTAGCACAAATTGCTATTTAGTTTTTGACTGGCTTTAGTGCCAGTTTTACAATTTATACCTTCCAAAAATTGAATCTATCTCCCTCCCTCCCTCCCTCCCTCCCTCCCTCCCTCCCACACACACACACACACACAGTTTAGAAAACAGTAAAGAAAAAACACTGTTCTTTACTTTTCTTTAGTGTATGGATTTTATAATATTGGCTTTTACTTTTCACGTTAAACAAATTGAAATGGGATACATTTTTTAAAATAACATAGGTACTTGGATAAAAGAATTGTGCAACTTATTAAATATGGAGTATTATATGGTTATATACAAGCCCATACAAATTGTGAGAGAGACAAATTGTGTGTGTGAGAGGGGGGGAGGGAGAGAGAGAGAGACCAGGCCATTAACAATTGGATAATAATCACATAGGATTTTACTTATATAAGTGCCATCATGTAACTTATAACTTCCAGAATTCTCCAGTCTGTCAGCTTTCGTTGGAACACGATGAAACTTCACCAATGAACTACTTTACTCATGTTTTGTTTGTGGCAAGATTTGTTTATTATGGTCTGTTTCCTCCAACAATCAGCAACAAACGGTAATTCCCGAGCAAAGCCAGCGCTGAGAGCATTTGCCTCTCAGCACTTTTTATAGTCATTTTCCCTCGATTGTTAACACCCGCCCCTGGAAACACTTAATTAGCTAACATCCGCCCCAGCGCTCCTGCGCACCCCCACCCTGCGAAACTATCCTTAAGCTAACTCCTGTGCTGAGCCCCATCCCACCCCGCTGGTCGTGCCACCCAAAATCCCAAAAGCCTCGATGTATCATGCCATGCCAGTTCGAACGCCTCCCTCCCGCTCGCGCCGAACAGAGGAAGGGGCGCTTGCCGCCAAATAGCTGACGAGCACACCACCCAACAGCTGATGAGTCCGTGAAGCTTCCCAGCTGGGCATGCTGACACGAGGCAAGTCGAGATTGTCTGGGCAAGCCAGGGTAACGCGCCGGGTCTGGGCAAAGTTTCCCAGCTGGTCGCGCCAACATGAAGTAAGGCGTTGCGGCCAGAGCGTCATGGACCCAGGATCATCAAGATCATCTGGACAGGCCAGGGCAACGTGTCAGGCGACATTGGGTGGTGTGGCGGTGTGGTTGAAACTCGACACAGTCATCCATGCTAAGTTGAGATTTAAGGTTTTGGTAACAACTTATAAAGCCCTGTATGGCTTGGGTCTGGGGTACTTGCAAGAACGTCTCCTTCCGTTGACAAACACCAATTGCCCTGAGCGCTCCCACAGACGGGACCTCCTGGGGATACCGTCAGTTAAACAGTGTAGGCTGGCGGCCCCTAGGGGTAGGGCCTTCTCTGTGGGGGTGCCCACCCTCTGGAATCAACTACCCCTTGAGTTGCATTTGGCCCCTGATCTCCGCTCCTTCTGCCGCAACCTCAAAACATGGCTATTTTTGCCACCCGGCCTGGACTGACAGGGGATCGGGGGTTTTAATTCGATTGTTTATTTGGCATAATTTAATATCTTTTTAATTTCTTTTAACTTTTGTATTTTCTGTCTTTTATGTACGCTGCCCTGAGTCCTTCAGGAGAGTGGGCGGCTTGTAAGTCCAAATAAACTAAACTAAACTAAACTAAGTTGAAGTCTACCCATCTCAGGTCTTCTAATCCAACCTCCTGACCAAACTGAATACCCTATAACATTTCAGACAAGTGGCTGTCCAATCTCCTCTTAAAAGACTCCAATGATGGATCACCCACAACTTCTGAAGGCAAGCCATTCCATTGGTTAATTGTTCTCATGGTCAGGAAATTTCTCCTTAGTTCTAGGTTGCTTCTCTCCTTGTTCTATGGAGATTCTCAGTCATCCAAATCATAGTTGTCCCTTTTTCAGGAGACACCTGGATTTTCTTGTTTTTTCTTTGAAGAAGTTTCACTTCTCATCCAAGAAACTTCTTCAGCTCTGGATGGTAATGAATGGAAGGATTTATATTCCTTGCAGACAGCTGGTCATTTGCATCCTTTTAAAGAGTTGTTGAGGCCACTGGGAGGTTTATATGTGTCACTAGGGTCATCTGAGAAGTGCAAATGGGAGTGGAGCTTTCTTGGTTGCAGGGTGTTTTCTGCCCTGTGTCCCTTCACTGTTGAAGACAGGTGCAGACATTGGGGTTGAGTCTGTGTGGTCTGCATCTCAAACTGAAATACAAATGGTTCCTGAGGTCTGCAATTTTTTTTGGAAATCTGTTTATAATCACACCATTCAAAGGGTGTTCATCCCAAAGTGCATAGCTAAAAGTCTATGGAGCTTCTCAGTCATCCAGGTCACAGACTCAACTCCCAACACCCTCAACAGTGAAGTGTTGAAAGAAATTTCAATGTGCTATGCACTTTACAATATTTAGATTTGAAAAGTCAAATCAACCAATGGCAGCGTGATGTGACATGCCAAGTGCTGGTTTTAATAACCACGCCCCTTAATTATACTGGAGTATAAAAGGGGCTGCCCAACTGCCATTTACCTCAGTTGTCTCTCATGTTGTCTCTGTTGTTATCTCTGTTGTCTCTGAGTATCAAGCTGTCAGAAGGAAAACTGTGCTGCATAGGCAGACAGTCTCTCAAGATATCTGTGCTGCATAGGCAGACAGTCTCTCAAGATATCTGTGCTGCATAGGCAGACAGTATCAAGAAGCCTCAAGAAGCACCAAGCTGTAAGGAAAAGGACATTCCTAGGCTAGAGACTATTTCTATTATATTTCTGAGGCAGAAAAGACAGAGAAACTCCAACTGCATAGGCAGTTGTCAAACTAAGAAGACCTGAGGAGAAATCTAAAGGAAGAGAGGACACTGGTAATATTCTTTCTGAATGTTTATTTGTTTAATCTGCTTTGTTACAATAAATATCGATTTGAATTTAACTGGGCTCAACTTTCTTTATATAATTTAAATATATAGACAGAGGTTTAAGGTCCTTAAAAATTAATTAGTCATAGGATTAGTTAATATTTCTAACATGAAGGGACACAGGGCAGAAAACATCCTTCAGCCAAGAAGGCTCCACACCCATTTGCATTACTCAGGTGATCCTGAGGACACAGATAAACCTCCAAGTGACCTCAACAACTCTCTAAAAGAATGCAAATGACCAGCTGTCTGCATGGAATATAAATCCTTCCATTTCTCCACCTTCCAGTTAGAGCCGAAGAAGCTTCTTGGATAAGAAGCGAAATGTCTTCAGAGAAAAACAAAGTCCAGTTGCCTCCTGAAAAAGCACCTTTGGGATTCTCTCCTTGTAAATAGAAGACATGTTTAGCACTTTTTAAGTTTTCTTTTGAGAGTTATTCAGATAGTTCAGTATTTATTTTACTTGGTTATTTCTCTTTGAAAATGATTTTCTTAATCCATTTAAAATTTTGTTGAACATAGTGATTATTGCTGTATAAATTTATTTCCAATTCATTCTACATTTAAAAAAAAACATTTGTATGTAAACTGATACTAAACATTCATGTTCCTCCAGGCCCTTTTAAGCTTTCAAATGAGTTTTGTATATATTTACCTCTTGCCTTCTTATAATTGCAGATGCTGGAAATTAAGTATGAAATTAGACAATGGAAAAAATGATGCAACAATTCTACTTTTATATCTTGAAAATATTAAAATAAACTCTTCCCAGTTGTGGGTATAGATAGAGATATCTTTTATAATTTGTCTGATTGTAGGCAATTACATTTTATAATTTTAACTGATTGTAGTTATTATTATTTTTAATTCACATCCAGCTTGAATATCTCCAAAGTGAAACACCAACAGAGATTGCTCGTCTAGATTGTGGAAGAGTGTGTTTCCTTTTGAATAATGTCATTTTTTAAATTGAAACCTGTTAGATGTTTGGACACTCACACTCTTTAACTTATGGGGTTAGTCAACAGCATCTCCCTAGGCTGTAACTGCAACTATTTTGAAATAAATTAATTCAGTGAAATTAATTCCCTGGATATAAGATTGCAGCATTTGGCTGTTAGATCTGTTTTCTGCAGGGTGCCCGAATGTGTCATCTTTGGTTTAATGTTTCATTAGCAGCTGATATAAGTTAACTACTTGTAATGTCTAGGAAAACTACACCAGGGATCTAAGTGGTTTAAAAATCTTAATTTTGTGAGCGAAGTAGAAATATCTGATACATTAACAGATAACAGATAATCAGAGTTGGAAGGGGCCTTGTAGGTCATCTAGTCCAACCCCCTGCCCAAGCAGGAGACCCTACATCATTTCTGACAGATGGGAGTCCAATCTCTTCTTGAAAGTCTCAAGTGATGGCACTCCCACAACTTCCAAGGGCAAGCTGTTTCATTGATTGATTGTTCTCACTGTCAGAAAGTTTCTCCTTATTTCCAGGTTAAATCTCTCCTTGTTCAGTTTCCATCCATCATTCCTTGTCTGGCCTTCAGGTGCTTTAGAAAATAGCTTGACCCCTTCCTCCCTGTGGCAGCCCCTCAAATATTGGAAGACCACTATCATGTCTCCCCTGGTCCTTCTCTTCACTAGACTAGCCATGCCCAGTTCCTGTAAACGTTCTTCATATGTTTCAGTCTCCAGTCCCCTAATCATCCTGGTTGCTCTTCTCTGTACTTTTTCTAGAATCTCAACATCTTTTTTACAGTGTGGTGACCAAAACTGGATGCAGTAGGTGTGGTCTTACTAAGACTTTATAGAGTGGTATTAGTACCTCACTTGATCTTGATTGTATCTTCCTGTTAATGCAGTTTAGGATTGCATTAGCTTTTTTGGCTGCTGCTGCAGACTGCTGGCTCATATTTAGCTGGTTGTCCACTAAGATCACATTTATCAAGGACACGCTCTAATATTCTTTGAAGTGAGCCATCAAAGCTAATCTATACAGTACTGTAGATTTACATACAAAATATGCACATATTCTCTGCTCAATCAGTAGACTCATCACTGTGTTTTGTCTAAAGGGAACTCGGAAGAAATATGAGGATGTGGCAGTCAAACAAGTTTGAACCCAATGATAAATTAAGCTAGAACCAATAATCCATGGAGATTGTAATATTTCCATGTTTAACTTTGAGCCTCTTAAACCAAGATGGACAATTTCCAATTAAAGAATGTGGGTACCTCATATTTAATGCTTTTTCTAAAAATGCTTTCAGGAATTTCCCAAGATAGTTTGCTGCCAGAATTCAGCAGCTTATTACCAGCAGTAGGACCATACTTTTTGGGGAATTTGAGGGAAATGATTTGTGAAAACAAATACATGAATCAAACATATAGATTTAATCTTTAAAAATGAAGAAGCAAGACTATATAATAAAAATCAATTTTAAATGTTTCACTTTTATGATGTACTATAATACAGTTTTCACTTGTTTCCTATTAGTTCACTTTTAGCTTTGGTTATACTGGTATTTGTAAGCTTGGCATGACTATTGCTTAAGAGAGTTATCATGTGAATTCAAGGTTGTTTGAATTTAAGAGGACCATGAAAAGAATTTAATTAATAAATGAAATGAAAAAATATTGTGAAACAAACAGAAATGTAAATGGTGTAATAGGTTTGAATAAGAGTCATTTGATCTTGTGCAGTGGAGTTAACAAATATGTGCAAGGAAGTAAAGGTATAAATTGAATTGTGAACAAAAATAAAGTAAAATAAAAGGTGTGTGCAAGTATGAATTTACAACTTGGTGACAGTTTCATGTTATGCTTCTTTGAATGATGATGATGAAAACACAGGGATGAGTTTGAGAGAGATTATGCAATACACTGAACGAATGTGATTTGGGAAAAAGTTATTCTGCTTAATGGCAGAAAAACAGAGACATCTGTACCATGTTTATGTTCCATTTGGCCTACAAATCATTGGTTCCCATCTTGCTATATTTAATCCTGGGTGGTTCTGGATGTGGTTCAAACTATTTTCTGGAAATTCAAGAGTATTTTCTTGTAAAAGAAAAGGGGAAAAACTATACTGAATGTAGACTACAAGAAGAGAAAATATGATTCCTATATGAAAGGACAGATTAATTTCCCAATAGAATGCATATAGAAAACTGCTGGGGAGATAGTAAAAATAATTATGTTATATAAGTTTGTGCAGGTATCCTAATGGGAAATATGAAAAAGGATGCTTGAAGGAATTATGAGGTGAAAGGGTGCATATAAGAAGAAATGCACATAAGAAAATAATTGTTGCAAAAATGAAGATGAGAGATCTTGCTGAATGTATGTATAGGGGAAAAGATAGCAAAGCATGCAGTCAAAGAGGGCAAGGAACTGTTAAGATTAAAGTGGCAATGCAAATTGATGATTTTGATGAAGAGTTTTAAAAATGTGCTTTGGCTGAAACAAAGTGATGAAATGACTTGGGATGAAACTGAAGAAGGGAATGCTTGAAGGATTGTTTTAGAGATTTATATTGGAATGATAGTGAATGATTCCTGTAAGTCTCCAAGAAACAAAAAAGTTGAAAAAAAGTCAGGGTTGCTGTGAAAATTATGGAAAATTGGTAGGACTGAAAATAAAATGTAGACTGTGTTTATTTGAGAGATGTTAAAATATGGATGTGCTTTGTTAAGGAGAGGATGTATGATTTATCTAAAGTACATTTGAAGACCGCATCTATAACATATGACTGGAATTATTGTTCCTTCATGCCAAAGGAAAGACAATAAGAATGAATGCAAAAATGATGAGGGATTAGTATAGGTGGAAAAGAAAGGTATATACAGTAAGAGATGATAACACATTTTGTGTAATACAATTTTTATGCTGGGCAGGTAGTGTGTAGATCTTTCTGTGTTTAACAGATCTTTTATAAATGTATGAGTGTGAGTAAGAATGCTTATTGTATGTGTATTGATTTAGAGAAAGATTATAATAGTGAACAGGTTTGGATTATTATGAGTAATTGCAGAGTTGACTTTTGGTTGCAGAAGAGCTATTAGAAGATACAAGAGTAGTATTTACAACTATATGTCTATACTAGACAACCCATACCACCCCCCATTGGATAATTATTTCAGAGATATTTACTTAAACAGAGAAACAAAAAGATCAAGGGCAAAAAAGCAGTGGGAGCAGGACCGACTTCCGACTTCCTGCTGCCTTCCCCATTGACTTTCCTTGTGGAAAGCTGGCAGAGGGCATCATTAATCTTCCTCCCTTCCTCCCTTCCTTTAAAATTTATAACTGGTTTGATATAATTTAGATTAATTAACCCTCCTTCCTTTTTTTCCCTTTTGGCTTACTAATACTTACACTTTTTTTTGCTATGTGCAAAAACATTATTCACCCTTAAAGGGAATTGAATGATTAGTATAAATGTGTTTGCATATAACTTTTCTTAGCCTCCAAAATAAGAAACAAGTTCCCTTTTCCATCTTCTGAGCTCTTACAGTATTCACCTCCTAGTTCTGAAAGTTCTGACTAGGAAAGTTGCAGGCATAATAGAAAGGAACTCAAGCTAATTCTAGATTGAACCAGTTCGTAGACCACTGAGCTCTGATCTGTAGTTTCATCATATGTTCTACTTTTCTGTTTGTTTCATCATGAAAACAGATGTTAACCTTAATAACAACCTTAAGATCTCGTATTCTTTTTTTTTTTAGGTCACTGGGGACGATGTATTGGTGACTGTGGTTCAGGTGGTGTTCAGAGCCGAGTAGTGTGGTGTGTACACTCAGAAGGCTGGACAACCCATCATTCAAACTGTGAACAAAGTGATAGACCTGAATGCCAGAGGAGCTGCTTTAAAATATGTGATTGGCACCTTGAACTCTTCGAGTGGGAAGTTTCAGAATGGAGCATATGCGTCCTAGTCCCTTTTGCCCACGGTGAAGTTAAACCAAGGACTTCAGAGTGTGTAACCGCACAGCATGGATTACAACACAGAACTGTGCAATGCATACAAAAGTTGAATAGAACAGTGGCTTCGAATGAGATTTGTGGATATTTTACTCCTCAGCCATCTACGGAACAAGCCTGTTTAATACCTTGCCCGCGAGATTGCGTCATATCCGAATTTTCTGCCTGGTCTGAATGTAGCAAACATTGTGGAAAAAGTATACAGTATAGAACCCGTTTTATTATTGCTCCTCCACTCTATGGTGGAAGCAAATGTCCAAATCTCACTGAGTCTAGGGTCTGTGAGGTTTCCATGTCTTGTCCTCATGCGGAAGAGGAATATTCCTACAGTCTTAAAGTCGGACCTTGGAGTAAATGCCGGTTGCCTCATCTGAAAGAGCTTAACATGGTTGGGAGAACTATTCTGGATTTCAGTTCCGATTCATTAGAGCGAAGCAGTTTTAAGCTTGAAATGGTTGAAAATTTGCAACATTCTCACAAATTTAGGTCCCACTACAATTCCAGGGCTTGGGATATAGAAATTGGTTATCAAACAAGGCAGGTGAGGTGCACAAGAAATGATGGGAAAAATGCTATACTGAGGTAAGTTGTTCTCTTTATTCATGACAAATCTTTTCTTGAAAGGCAGTTACATTTCCTAATGGAAGGGCTGTTTTCTAATGGAGCAGCCTACCATGGGAAGATGGAGGACCATCTGCTGCCAATTATGTGAGCAGAGGCTGAACAGGTTGCTATAGCAGAGAAGCGAGAGCTGGGTTACATCATCTTCACGATCTTTTTCAATGTTGCGTTTCTCTGATTCTATCTGTTTTTGTGTACCATGTCTATATTCTGCAATTTCCAGTAATATTGTATATTTACTCTTATTTAGTAATAGAGTAATCAGGATCAAATAGTTCAGAGAGATAGTACCATTTAAATGTTTCTCCTTTTTGGGGGGGCAGAGTTTCAACCCATATTTTCTGCTAAAGGGAGCAGATAGCATTCATTGCCTACAGCAATTACAAAGGCCATTTCAGATATTTCAAATCACTCAACTGCTGATTATCAAAAGTGACACAGATGCGTGGCAGAAGTAATTCAAATAATTCTCACCCATTTATGACTACCACAGATTTATAAGAGCAGAAGATCTGAAATATGTTCTTTTAGGTTGTGTAAGAGCCTTTCTTATTTGGGACTGCAGCTTGGAGAAAAGACAACGGAGACAGAACTAGATGGAGTTTTATATATATATATATATGTGTGTGTGTGTGTGTGTGTGTATGTGATAGATATAGATAGATTAATTGATATATAGATGGATGGATATAGATATAGATGATATAGATATGTTTATATATGTTCTTACTGTAAATTCTTAACTATCTTGCTGATTAGGATTGAATCATCAGGCTTTATAATTTGTTTATTAATGAGATAGACAGACAGACAGGCTTCTTCCATCAAACAACATTATTTTTTCAGTAACCTATCACCTTTTGTGATATTTCAATAAAAAATCTCTTCCACCCATATCTCATCAATATATATTTATTACATATTTGTACATGTGTGTGTATTTATCCACCCATACACACACACACACATACACATATACACACCTTGATCAAAAAAATCAGTTTTGTATTCCCATCCCTTATTTTTAACATGATAATTTATCCATTAATTCTTTGGAGAGATATTCTGAGGTGCTGAGCCATTCATTGGGACCTTGTTCCAATGTGCTTGTCTTCATTCTCCTATGATCTGTTCAGAGCATCCAGTGATGGGAGGTGCTTCAGTCTCTTCTAGTTAGGCTGGGCTTAAACTTGAGGACGCTCCTCCTCCTCCAAGATACTCCTCTCTAGCGTCCCCAGTTTTAGCTCAGCCTTCTAAAGAGCAGGTTGTGTGTTTCCACTGGTTGGAACAGAGCTTAGGCAAGCAGCACTTCGCTGAACCAGGTTTGATTTTTTTATCTACACCTTAAAAAGGTAATCTCTCTCAAAACAGTAACTCTGGGGGGAACAAACGTTCAAGAGTCCACGTTCTTAGCAGAGCTGAGGCTTATCTCTCCGATCATTAGCCTGTTCTCACCTGTTCTGAAGCACTCTAGTCTCTTTCACTCTCAGTAGAGCAGACTTCTCTCAGCCTGTTGCTGACGCCGGCTGTTCTGAGGCAACCTCAAAATAAACATTTATCTCCTGAGCGCTCCCCCATCTCAAGGCAGAATTAACCCTGTGCCTTCCCTCGGTGGAGATAACTGCTAGAGCACCCACACCATTTTAAACAAACGTGATACCAAATACTCTGCAGACGCTAACCTTAATGCCATTAAATTTTTGGCTAGAGCCATCTCATCTCAAATTTCAGCTAGGAGACTACTTTGGCTCAGACTCTGGCAAGGCGGCAGACATAAGTGTCGCGTGCCTCAGCTCTATTTTGGGGGACAGGCTATTTGAAGGCGCACTTGAACCCCTTCTACCAAGATTTCAGAGAATACCAGGATATACGCAACAGCCACTAGACCCGACTTTGGGGAAAGAAATAGACGAAGGGATTTTCTCTAAGGCCAATTTCGGGGGTCAGGAACCAGACCTTTTTGCCGGCCCAAGTAATAATAATGAACTTCCCATTGGAGGTCACCTGAAATTGTTTGCCAATCAATGGGGTTCCTCTACCCTTGATGTATGGGTCAGGAATTCAATAAGATTCGGCCTGGAGCTGGAGTTTCGTTCCAGCCCCTCGAACTTTATGAGATGCACATTTTCCAGGGACCCTGGACAAAGGTTACCCCAGCAAACAGATATAACACATTCAGTGGCAACCGGGCCATTCGACCCATTTCACCTGACCATCACGGTCTCGACTTCCACTCATACCTCTTTGTGGTCCTGGAAAGTTCGGGGCAGATGGAGAACAGCAGGGAGGCTTACTCACATTCAAATTAGACCCACACGCATGAAATTTCTTCGTTGTGCTATAAAAATGCTCATTATGAACACAGTACTTAGAGACAGGTCCATATGTCTCCAATCTTACTTGGATGACTGGTTTCTTGGCATCATCAGTCCAACGACCTAATTCGGATACTTACATCATGCTTGCAACTTTGCAACAGCATATTTTTTCTCTAATTTGTATTAAAAAAAGTTTATCAACCTCGACCACATTTTCTCACCTAGGCACTGTTATCGATACCAGGGAAGGAGGTTTTTCCTTCCCCAGATAGTCAGGAAAGCATCAGACAATTAGCACAGGAAATAGGAACTCTTACAAGAGGTACAATTAGTTCCCCTTTCCAAATTACTAGGGATGATAATTTCTTGCATTTCTATGACCCCCTGGGCCCGTTTTCACACAAGTACCCTGCAGGAGTTTCATGTTGCCATACCAACGCGCCGGGAGAGACATCTCCAAGATCCATGTCATTGTACCACCAATAGTACTCAGCTCTATACGATAGTGGACATGTCCCTGGATCACCAAGGGCTGCCCTTCAAGGATCCACTCATATCAACTCACAACATCAACTAGTTAGAGCTGAGAGCGATCCACCTGGCCCTCTGTTAAATTCTTCCGCTACTTCAGTGCAAACACATACATCTTTTCATGACAGCCGTCCAGATATCAGGGCTAACAAATGTACAGGTACACTGAACCAGCAGGGCCACAATCGATCAATCCAAGTGGCGCCTGGATCCAAGAATTTTTCAGGGACTGTCCAGAGATTGGTCCAACCGGTGGTTGACCTATTTGCCTCCCCCCATCAATACCCGAATACCGTGATTCATTTCATGGTACCCATCATAAGGAACAGATGATGTGATTGCCCTGTGATGGCCTCCCGAACAACTATACGGATGTCCACCCCTCCCTGTTATACCCAAACTAATCCATACTCCTGGAGGAGGGGGCAGAACTGTTAGTAGCTCCTTACTGGCCAAGGTGGGCTTGGTTTCCAGAAGTGAAGGGCCTGTCAACATAACCACCATGGAGCTTCACATCATTGGCAGTGTCGCTGTCTCGAGGTCCAGTTCTATATACGGAACCACAACGGCTCAACTGAGCCATAGGGAATTTGAATGACGATGTTCAAGAGGCGAATATATTTCTCATCAGGTCATTAATACCATACAGATGGCCAGACGTCTTTTGCCGAACAGGATCTATGTGCCACCTGGTCCAGTTTCTACCGTTGGTGCTACAGGCCTCAGTTAGCGGCCCTAGCTTTGGTCATATCTGGGGGGGACCCCACCTCGGATTTCTCACCATCCTCGCATTCGCAGTTTCCTTTGTGGTGCCACAAACTTTAGACCCCACTTGGGACCTATACAAGGTGGCTCATTCACTACTACCCCACTTGTGACCTATACAAGGTATTAACGTCTATTACTACAGGTCCTCTCGGACTCCTAAGGATCACGGAGGGTCATCCTTCACTCCAAGAATTAATTCGGCATTCCATCAAGTACAAGAGCTGGTGCTCCCAAATTTTTGTTCATGTCCTTCTTACGGAATCGAACGCCAAAGGCACCATTCAGACGTAAAGAGCCATCTCATATGCATAGATCATACGGCACCATTCAGGAGGACAGAAGCCCTCTTCATGTCGTTTTTCAACCTATCATTCGGGGGCGTGAGGTGTCCTCCTCTACCATAGGTAAATGGTTGAGAGCCACAATCTCTAAGTCGTATAATTACCACTCACTACCAGTATCTCAAGGTAGTGCTCCTCACTCAATACCGGAGATTTGTCAAGTAGCAACTTGTGCCTCACTTTTGCCATTTATTCGAAATGACACACTTGGTATATTTTTATCCGCTGAGGTTCATTTGACAGGTGAGTCTTGCAGCGGGTTATTCCAGACTCGGAGAGGACTTCATTCCAGACGGGTCCCTCCCTTAGGACAGTTCCAAGCTTTGGTATGTCCCATCACTGGATGCTCTGAACAGCTCATAGGAGAAAGGGCGTTGGTACTTACCTGATACGCCCGTTCTCTGTGAGCTGTGAAGAGCATCCAGCCCCACCCTTAATTTCCGTTTGGTGGGGGTCTGTTCCGACCAGGGGTATTACATAGGTTGAGGTATGTGGGGTGTCATCACCTCAGCTTTGCAAAACTGGGGAAGCTAGGGAGGAGTATCTTGGAGGAGGAGGAGCATCCTCAAGTTTAAGCCCAGCCTAACTAGAAGAGACTGAAGCACCTCCCATCACTGGATGCTCTTCACAGCTCACAGAGAACGGGCGTATCAGGTAAGTACCAACGCCCTTTCCACCAATGTTGCCCTGGGAGTGATAGCCATTGCTTCTTCAGAAAAAAGAAGTTTTTCTTTCTCTCTCATACCACTGGGACGAGTAAGATTGTTTGGAAGGGGATCCAAAACAATAAAAGAAGCAATGTTTTCTAAAAGAAATGCAGAGGTTTGCTAATTTGAACAACTTTAAAAGGCAGTTCAGGGATAATAGGACTATCAAAACTTTTTGGTTTTGAAGATTCATTCTTTCGTCCAGGACAGGGCCTGGATTCCTCCAGATGCTAATTATAGTGGAACAATGGTGGAAGAATATTATGTTTCCATAGTTTGGATTGAATTATCCCAAAGGAATCTGGTTGGGCATTGAGAGATAAAAAAAATGTTGCAAGGGTTACTTTTACATGTGTTAATACTGGAAATTAATAGGAATGTTGAAGATTGAACTGTGCCAATGTATAGAGATGAATAAATCTTGCTTAGGCTACAGGATGGAAATAGATTGTAAATCCACAGGCTAATGAAAGGAATATATATTTTGTTATGGTATTGTGTCTGCTAATCTGATAATTTAGGGTGAATCAATATTCATGCCAATCTAATGTTTCAAATCTAGTTGCAGAGAAATGACATTGATACATATGGAAGAATTTAGAGTTAAATTGTTTGTTGTAACTACCCTGACCTTCAACCAAAAAGTTGCTTATACAACTACTGAATTCCAATTCAAGCAGAATTTTGTTTAAATAAAAAAAGTTATATAGTTGTGGAGTAGCTAGTAAGATTAATCTTTTTCAATACATCAGGGAAGATAATAATTCCATCAGCACAAAGTCTATTATTATATTCAAACATAGCATTTTATAGAATGGGAACTTCATCATGTCTTTAAGTTTAACATTTCTTTATGTCAACCTTTTCTGGGCTAATTTTCTTATCATTCCTGTAATGTAAATGTACTAAGTAAATAAATGGAAATTATAATTTGAATACAAAAATATTCCAACAGGAAGCAACAAGAACTGATAGGTAAAAAAGCATTGATAGCTAGTATTAGGTTCGATAAAAAATGTAATAATGTTGCTGGCTGAAATCGTGTGAGAGGATGTGGATCCCTCTCAATCTTCTTGGTACCTTTATGTGACCCCTTTATCTGATCTGTAATTCCCAGATCTCACCAGAAGAAAATAAGGAAGAGGATAGAAGGAGTTTTATTAATCTTGCTGAAATATTTGCAGGACCAGTGGAATAGAAATGTATTTGTTAAAATTTTTGTGACCTTTTGTTTATTACATTTTATATATCTTCTTTTTTGGGGTGCGATTTAGACAAAAGGCATGTTGTTTTAGAGTTCCGTTAAGTGCAAATTGTTCCTGTAGTTCCCCTGTAGAGTTAAAGATACAGCCACCTTCAAATCTTGTTTGAATTATTCTGCAGTATTGTAATTGCACAGGAGTTTCTGTACTTAAATTCCTGTATAGACCAGATTAATTTGCCATATGACTCATGCTGGAGAAAGACATAAGCACATGCGTTAAAACCAAATTATTTTAAACAGTGCTTTTAGCAGCATTTTCATTCGTTACTAGGTTAAATATATATTTCAAGAGAAAAAGACCCCTGACAATGAATGAATGATCCATCCATTCATGAACTCATTTTGGTACAGACTTGAATTCTTTCCTCTTCTAGACCAGTTTTTGCATAGTTTATACAGATTATTCTTTCCTATGATACATTAAAATTTATGATAATGTTACTGAATCAGTTTAGGCATGTAGATACCTGATTAGATAATGGCAGTCATATGATTCCTTTAATAATCTACTTGGATCACTCCATCCTTATATTTTGAAAAAAAGAATCAGACTGGGGCAAAAGGTACAAAATCAGCAGAAGTCCCTGGCCCAGGAATCAACCCAATATATTATGCTATCATGTAGGAGTGATGTATGAGCCTGTGAGTGGATCCCTGCTCACTTAACTGGAATACCAATAATATAGCATTATAATTTCAATTGTTCTATGGTGCACACTTGCCAGTCCATGATCCTGAATGATACAGCTATCTAATAAGAAGGTTGATAGAAGTGAGAACTTTTCTTTTCTTTTCTGTAATATATGTTTGGATGTAGCATTTTACTATTTTTGTTCTACTTTTTGGAGTGATGGAAATTATTTGTTATCAAAAGTAATTTCTCCACCGAGGGTCCTGAAAGATCTCATTTCCAGTAGGTGAAGATGCTTGTTCAAGGCCATGCAAGTACCAATCATTGCTTCCTTCCTTTGTCTGAAATGAAGTTATTGGGCCTTGAAGCAAAAGAATGGAAGAAAATAGTGATGATGGACACTTTCAACAATAACAAAGACAAAGACTGCCGCATCTCTTTGTCGTATTGCTATTTACAGGGATATGAATAGGAGCGATTGCTTTGCTGAGTACCCCTGCTGCAGTGCCCATCTCCAACAGTAATAATAATAATATCATTCAAGCTGAGAACATCAAGCACTTTGAAGTCAAGAAGAAGGTTTGAAATGAATACTTCCCAAGAGTGAAGAAGATATTAAAGTCGAAACTCAATGGAGGAAATACCATGAAGGCAATTAATACCTGGGAAATTTCAGTCATTATATCCGCCGCTGGAAAAGTATACTGGACTCAAGCAAAACTAAAAGCCTTCGGTAGGAAGACCAGAAAAATAATGACAATGTATCATTCATCCATGCAGCAATGTTGACAGACTCTACTTACCAAGGAAAATGGCTGGGCATGGAATGTTGCCACTACATTGGAGGTTAAAGGGAAAGGAAGGGAAAGGAAGAATATCTGAAGGATAGTGAAGAAGATGCACTGAAAATAGGCTTGATGAGTACTGGAAAGACCAACCTGGCCTGCAAGAATGACCAGATGAAGAAGTTGAGAGGGGATAAATAGGCCACATCCAACCTAACCATCTGGCTGGCTTTGCAATGTACCATGATGATGATGATAATAATAATAATATTTTCAAACAAGCTATCTGAAAGATCTGTTTTTACATTTTAATGTAGCAAATATCAGTTACATTAATTTCCAGTTTACAAAGCAGAAATGACCCTTTAGCACCTTTGTAATTTTATACTACATTTAGTGTAATTAACCTCACATTATATGCAATTAAATGCTGTGATCCTGTTACAAAATTGTGGCATCATGAGACATTATACAGAGAGGGGCTATTGAGCTTGTCTCTCATTTCAAGAAATTTACACCCCAATCTTAATTATTTGAAGGAGAAAGTTATTAGGGGAAGTCTCATTTTCTGAATTGACATTTGCATGGCCGACATACTTCATCTTTCCAAAAAGCAGCCTTAAATCAATTAGATAGTAATATTGGAATCCTTTCAATGTTGCCATGCTCTGATATTAATTTAAAATAGTCTTTTAATTGAACCACATGTACATTCTTACTCTGCAATGTCTCTTTGGTTTCCTTAATCTCTTCTACTACTTGGCAAGAGATAACAAATTAGGGGATTGATAAAATGTAATGGGGGAGAATCTAATTATTATGGAGTGATGTGTGTGGGGTTTTTTTTCCTGCTCTTCAGTGATAACTCTTCAGGATTTGTTTCTAACAAAACACTTTCTTATCACAGCCTTTGTATGCAAGAAGCCATCCCTTTGACCTTTCGCTCCTGCATTATTCCTAAAGACTGTGAAACATCAGGCTGGTCTTCCTGGAGCTCCTGTTCAAAGACTTGTTACTCAGGGGATCTCTCACCAGGATTCCGCAGCAGAAGAAGGATTATAAAGCATGAGGCTCTTGGAGCTGGGAGGGAATGTCCTGAAACTGAAGAAAGAGAAGCCTGCAGTACTGATGGTGGAGGAAAACACCTTCAGCCTTGCCCAAGGTATCGCATACCATTGCATTTCCTTTGTTTCAACCAGAGTTGATCTTCAGGTGCCTCTAGTGCAGGGATGGGATTCTCCCAGTTTGGACAGGTTCTATAGAACCAATTGTTACGATTCTGCGCAGTTTGGAGAACTGGCAAACCGTGCCCCTGGCTGGCCCTGCTCCTCTCCATCTGCCCCTCCCCTCCCAGTCAGTTCTTATCGCGCATGTGCAACATATCGCGCATGCCCGACATCGCTGACTGCATTCTTCCCTGCCCAGTCACTCCTTAAGGTATTTTTCCCCGCTCCCGACAATGCCAGGATTCCCCTCACTGTCTTACTGCTTCGCCCAGGAGGCTTCCCTGAGGTCCAGAAGGCCTCTAAATGGAGCATGGGGCATGCTGCAAAGAAGAAGAAGCAGCTACGCCCATGCAGTCACATGACCACACCTACCTAGACACTCCCATCTAGCCATGTCCACAGAACTGGTTGTTAAAAAATTCGAATCCCACCCCTGCTCTGGTGGCTTTAGGGTTGGTCCTATCGTTGGCATCTTTTGATCTAATGATGAACAAAAGCGTGGATCCATGCACATTCTTCTGAATATGAGACAGATACCCAAACCCTTGTCCTCCATGCATGTCGGGATGTTTTTTATGTTTTTTTTTTAGTCTAGAAAATAAGATGACCTTCAAAGAGAAATGCAGGAACATTTTTTAAAGTCTAAAATAGCTAGATTGCATTCAGGAAGTGGCTCAGATGAAATAATTCTACCGGTAGTCCTTGGCTTACAACCATTTGTTTAGTGATCATTCGAAGTTACAATCTTCTTCTTCCTAGCATATTCCCACAGGAGTAGGGTCCGCTTTATGGATCATTGAACACCACCTTGCACAGTCAGCTGTGCCTCTGGGGTGCAGGCCCGCGGCTTGCATATCTTTGTTGATGGTGTCTTGCCATCTGTGTTTTGTATGCCCACGCAGTCGCCAGCCATTGACTTGTAGTTGGTAGGCAGTCTTGGCCACAGTGGAAGGTGCTGCTTTCTGGGCATGTCCATACCAACAGAGTCAGCCTTTGTTCCTTTGCAAAGTGATTTAGTGATCATTTGAAGTTACAATGGCATTGAAAAAGGTCACTTAAGTGTGAAAAAAGTTTTTCACACTATGATTGTTGCAGTATCCCCATGATCATGTTACCACAATTTGGATGCTTGGAAGGTGGTTCATATTTATGACAGTAGCACTGTACCAGGATCAAGTGATCACCTTTTGTGACCTTCTGACAAACAAACTCAATGGGGAAGCCAGATTCACTTAGCAATTGTATTACTAACATAACAACTGCAATGGTTCACTTAAGAACTGTGGCAAGAAAGGTCATAAAATGGGGCAAAACTCATCTGTCTTGCTTAGCAATGGAAACTTGGGACCTGACTGTGGTTGTAAATGGAAGACTACCTGTATAAGAAGGATGAGATAAAGCACCTTCAAATCTGCAGAATTCTACTGTAATAGCCAATCTGCAGCCTTGCTGTATTGCAGGTCTGATCCCTATAGTGGGAATCGCCTTCTGTATCACAACATACAATTATAGGTACCTTTGTATTAGTATTCTCTGAAGCATTGCCTAAGTTTGGTAAAGAGTTAAATGAGTACAAAGAAATTAGTAATATATGGATTTGGAAATGAAGTTCAGCTTGTCCTTGATGGTTTGTGCTTCCCCTGAAAGTGTGTGTGTGTGTGTGTGTGTGTATGTGTACTCTTTGGTTTTCAGCTATTGTTAGCTTCCGAGATGACAATTCTAGAGAGGAGTGCAGTTGCACTGTTACTGCTAGAACATAGCTGCTCATGAGTCAAATAGATCTGCAGCATTTTGAGTGCCTTGAGCACATTCCAACTTGGACTATGCAAAATGTTCTACATGAAAAGTATGCCAAAGTTGACCCAAGTGGTAGTTACTAACCGATGCAAAGACCTGGCTCCCCGGATTTGGAGACTGAAAAGTCTGCACACTTCCAAGCACACTTTAAAGAATTGTTAAGTTCTCAATGGTTTTAGGCATTGACTATCTGAGACTAACCTGTTAAAAATCTGCTGCTGAGGCATGTAGGAAACACCCTCAGAAGTTGTCTTCCCATCCCCAAAAAAGCATACCCAACCTTATGAATAAAATAAATGTGTTGCCAGTGCGAGGTAAACTTAACTTTTCAGAGTATCTTCCTCAGTATTTTGTAGGCTATGTTCAGAGGCTATTGGGTGGGGAGATATTGGAGGAAACGAAGGCTGAAGAATTCAGTCTATGGCCTTTCATTGCCGTTTCGCTGCTCTCAGAATTTTTAAAACATTCATAATGTCAAGTTTTTGCACAATCTGTCTTCCTGGTCATGGTCCTTAAAAGGAGAAAGTAAGTTTAATAGTAGAACATAACAAAATATGAAAGAAACACATATGTAGATGTTTAGCACATAATGATTAGGCATAGAACTAGATGTGTAACATAACTACCAGGCATAGAATTATCTAAAAGCAATGAGGTTTTAAATTCATTAAAATTTATCCCCGCCTGTGGCTTCGGACCTCAACTTTCTATTTAATTACTGAATTCTCACTGACTTGATCTTCTACTTTTGGAAAGTTAGGAATCACAAGCAGATAAAAGTAAAAGAAGAAAAAGGGATCGTGGATTAGAGGGCTGTGTGCCAAAAGAAGAAGTCACTAGATCACACCTACTGCTATTTAAAAATACTATCATTGAAGTGAGAGCTTGTCGAGGATATTTTTTAAGTTACTAATTTTTGCAAATTCAGAATCCTGCTATACCGTGTTCAACATCAGCTGAAAACCAGAATGTTCATCTCTTTAAAAGCAGTCAAATAAAAGCTATTGAATATGAGTATGCAGGCATCCAGACTTGAAGAGGAAATGCTCTCTCACCATACATGAGAACACTGACTTCACACTTATCAGCAGTTCTGTGTGATGCCAAGAAACTGTGGAAGTGCCAGTAGGTGCATTGTGAGAATAAAACAAGAGGAAAATAACGCAAGTGTTTCTGAGGGTCTTTTTGCTTGTAAAACTATAGAAAGAATAAAAGCAAATGTCACTGTAATTTTCCTTTCTTTGCGTAAAATACCCTCTTTGTATAAACTTACAATGTGTGACTTTCAGTAAATAAGGAAGGCTGATAGGCTATTCTGTCCCTCCCTCCCTCTCTCCCTCTCACTCACACTCTCACTCTCTCCATGATGCACACACATAGAAAATTCTAGGCACATTTGGATAAAATTGGAATTTCCTGGGAAAAGACAAAACCCAAATAAGTATCAAGTTCAAGCCAGTTTATCTTAATCGATGAACTTACCTTGGAAGAAAGCAAGCTCCAGAATAAGATGTGAATATTTATAGTACGCCCCCAAGCCAACTTTTTGATATTTTTTAAAATCTACAGTTCTAGTACCTGTAGTTCTAGTACCATGTAGCTAAGGGGGGCATTTACTGAACTAACCCAAAGAATTCATTCCAACCAATATGAAGTCTTGTCTGTTGGTCCAATTTGATTCTCCAGTCCACAATGGCCTAAAGCTGTCTCTTTTTTAAAAAATTGGAATATTTAGTTGGCAGTGATATGCTGCTCCAATTGAAACTGGCTTTCAATGGCTTACCCTTCATATAAATCAGGTAGAAGACTGCAAAGTCTAAAAGAAATCATAAGAGTTCAAGGCAGTGCACAGTGATGGGCCAGGGGAAAATGTTTTAGAACTGTGGTCTTTTCTTGTAGGTAAATCTTTTAGGACCATCTTTTATGGTTTCATTGAAGACCTTTGTTATGAGCCTTGTCCAGCTCTTTGTTCTTGAAAGTTTTTATGTCTGCCCATACACTGCTGTTTATTCTTCTTCCTGTGAATGGTGGAATTCTTTTCAAATTCACCCAGGGAGGAAGAAATAGAAAAAAATGTAGAACATGGAATTATAGGGCTGGAACTGACCTCAGAGGTCTTGTAGTCTAGCCCCCTGCTCAAGGCAGGAACCTTATATCATCCCAGTCAAAAGAAATATCCATAGTTTTACAGTGAAGATAGAAAAAAATCCTTACAGCAAAGATAGAAAAAGAAAAGTATAACTTTTCACCAGCCCAGCAGCCCAGGATGAATGAAATGGCCATGGAAGGAGGTGACTAGGGCCCAGTCCTGCCACAGCGCAGATTGGCCAGTTGGAGCTGTGTCATGTTTAATGAAATGAAACACATCAAATGAAACACAGAACCACTTGAGACAGCAACATTGAAACAAAAATGTGAGAGGTCTTAATTGTGAGATTGTACACATAATCCTTCTTGCTTTTCTCTGTCATTAAAAAAATATCTGTAGGTTTTTTTATTTTAAATAATATTTTAAATTTTGGTTACTGATATTTGCCGGGGTATTTTTCCCTCATGTGTTTTTCCCTTCCTGTTGGGTTTCTTTCCATTTAGGGAAATCCTGAGATATTCAGAATGTTCCTGGGGGGAATGTAGGTGGAGTAAATTCATCTAAAAAGCATGGCATTTATGCTTCAAAAAATAACATCTAGTCTTGCAGTTCTTTTATTTGCAAAATTGTTGAATGGATCTCTTTGTGAGTGGATAAATGTTTTCTATTCCTTGTTCTCTACAAGATATTCATGGAAAACCTCTGAATGGAAGGAATGTGATGTTTCTCTCCTGTTGGAAAGGCAGGACCCTCGACTCGATAAACATGCAGCACTCTGTGGAGGTGGGATACAGATCCGTGAGGTCTACTGTGCCCAGACAACTTTGGAGGAAATGCACAAGTCAAAGGAAGGTACATATAAATTATTTATATCTCCCCTGATGAAATAGGTGTGTGTGTGTGTGTGTGTGTGTGTGTGTGTGTTAAGGGGTATAAGAAAATCCCATGTTTTAGCTGCCTCATAGCTAGGTGAACTGGGGTGGGTGGCAACTTGCTTTGAGTCTGTGTAAGGCAATCTGAATAAATAACCAAACTGACATGAAATCAAAATGGAAAGGTAGAATACATGTTTATTAGCAAAATTAGAAAAGTATTATTTTGAGTTACCATTGCAAATAAGTAAAATTTAGATGAATGTCATGTAGTACACATGTACACAGAGTTTGAAATAAAAATATTGAAAGAGTGGACATATGAGCTGATATGGAAGTGTTAGATTAAGGATCATGTGTATTTGTTTCGGTTTGTCAAACCATCTCATTTTGATGCAGGCATCCCATTTTGGAGGTGGCTCGTAGATGAGTAGAAGAACCCACCTCCATCCTGTCTACAAATTGGCTCTTTTCTTCTGTTTTAATATTAACTGTAATGTTTTAACTTTTAACGTCTGATGATTTAGTGTTTTTATTCCTGTAATTGTTTATCTTGTCCTTTAAGTTGCTCAGAATGTCTTGCTAGAGCGATGGGCGGCACAGAAATTTAAGTAAATAAAATAAAATGTTTTATATTTATTTTAAAGACCCACTGTTGAAAAAAATGCAATTTTGTTGCAGAAATGGTGGTCAAAATCATGTACCTGAAACCCTTTGTACCTTTGTAAAAATGCCGCTTAGTAATAAGCAGGCATATACAATGGAATGAAGGCTATTGCTGAGCGCATTGGGTTGCACTCCAAAAATTGTAAGCCGCCCTGAGTCTTCGGAGAAGGGCGGCATATAAATATGAATTAAAAAAAAACCAGAACTGGCTTGTTTACAAAGAAAAACCAGGTTGCTTGCCTCCCATGTTTGGCCTGAAGTGGGGGGGATTGGGTACCTTTATCGCCACCCCACCCACCACAAAGAACACCTTTGCCTCCTGCTAAGCTTACATTCAGCATTTGCAGGGAAACTCTTTATAAAGTGAGCAAGATAATCACTCCCTTTGTTCACTGTGTTCATTAGCGATTCTGCTATGTGTGTTATCTTCTGCTTTCTTTCCTCTGGATGGCTGCCCTGGTGTCAGAGTTTTACAGAACAGACATGGAACCATCAAAAAAACTTAAGGGGACTGGCTTGATCCAAGCCATAAAAGCAGAGCTTTGAAATTGTCTGATTTGAAATACTTTATAAAAGTATTGCAATGCAGCCAACTTATAGAAGTCAGCTCTTAGAATTAATTAGGAAAAACCATGGTTAATTGGTTTAGTTCACTGCTGTGGGGAAAAAAAAGATTTTCCAAAGTTTTATGCTGCTTTTAAAAATCGAAGGGGGAATGTTTCCCATAATAAACATCAAAGGCCAGTTAATGCTGCTGTTTTAGTACATTACAATAAAAGCAATTTCTTTCTTTAGAAGAGCTCAGAATGGTATAAAGTCCACCTTCCCCCAAGCACTCAGAGCGCGGAGATACAGATTTTACATTATGTCATGCCCCCATGTAAAAGAGTTTTTACACAGTATGTAACCTACATGGAGTTTTTAGTTATATTGGCCACAGGAGGCACTACATGGCTGCTTTCATCCTATCTGGGATTTATCAGGCATTGGTAGGCAGACATTATTCTGTGCGGTTCAAATCCTCCATCAGGATTTGAATTTGTTGACCTTGGTGTGTGTAGACTGCATACAGTGCATTAGAAGCTATCCATGGTGCTCAGTGGTTTCAGAAGAGATATATGGAAGCTTTCAGAATGTCCTTTACTTTGCTCTCAGTTTGACATAGAATTGGTATATTTTATTTCGTTTAAAGACAGAGCCCATTAATGTCCAAACATTATTCTCCAAAAATAGAGGTCAGCCCTTATCTCAGAATTCTAGGTAAAAATGGACTCCTACTGTAACACAAACTAATTGATTCCATTTTGAATCCCTGTTTTGAAATGATTCTAAATCCTTTTGGTTGAAACATCTTGGCTTATTGACTTTTCCCCAACTTCTGTTTGATTTGCACCTCAGAGTATTCAACCACCTATTCATTGTTGATCATCTGGTGTTTATTCCTAAGAAAGGTATTGCTAAGGTGGTTGTATAATATCATGCAGGGGTTTTCATTCTGTAAATTTTAAAAGCTCAGAGAAGAGGTCCATGACCAAATGTGGGGGTCGCAGGAAATTTGAAAGGAATTTGTACACTTAAGGCACAGTCCCTGGCAAAACTCACTTCAGCTCTTTCTGAAGTAGATACTTAGCCAGATGGAGCAGGACTGTTTTTTTGGCAAGGCTTTGATGAGACCTTGAAGGACTTCAATTCTAAGCCTTAATAGTATGCACACCTGGGGCTTGATTACAAGATGCATGGAGAAATCCCAGAATAAGCTCTTGTATGGTCCCAACCACATATATTCCTATGATGTGTGCCTACAACTGGACTGCTGTCTCTCTTATGGAATAATGCATGTTTGTTTCAGGAATAAAAATAGTAATCCAATAAACCAGAATATATTGGATCAAGAACAAACATTCCTGTGCATGCATTCTTTCCTCTTATCTTCCTTTTTTTATGTGCTTCATGTAATATACTCCTATGTATTTAGAGATTAAACTAATCCATTCCTTTTCTTATTCAGATGTTGTGGTTTACATAACCTTTCATTTTGCCTTAAGGCATGGCGAAGAAAGGGCTGGGTCACAGACTGATTTTTGCCTGCTATAATCTCCAGACTAAATAATCATACAGTTCAGCCATGAGATTAGGAAAAGCAGAAAGCACATCAGAGATAGAGACATGGGCATGAATGGCTTATGGAGATAAAGTGGTTTGATGTTAAGGGGAAGCATAAAATACAACTCTACTTTCTCATATTATCAGCTCCGTAAGAGCCAAAAATGTACTAAAAACCCTGAGTGTAACATAGGAGGTATGATTCAACAGCCTTACATTACTTAATTGCAATCTATAAATGGATATGTAGAGTCCAGTGCCTCTGAAATCATTAATATTGAAATCATGAGCTCTACTGAATTCAGGGCGGTAGATCCAAAAAAGGGGTTTCAATTTGCCACTAAAAAGGATTATTTTCTGTGCTTAATTCTTCATGTTGTTTTCCAAACACGGAATTATTTGTGGCAATAATCCTTTAATTACAAGGGCAATTTATTGCAATATGACCTTAAATTAGTAGCCAAATATTTTCAGACCCTCTTCCATCTTTAATGCCATGTGCAGCCTATAATTCATTTTAACTTCATCTATTTATGTTTCTCTTTTTTTAATGTCTGCTTCTCTTGTATTTTCTCTCCTGTTTTACTTTAAAAGGCAAACAGTAACAAAAAAAGTTAATTGTTTTGCCTGTGAGGGCTGATGAGGGCAAGGGATATGACATATGATCAGTACAATCAATAGTTATGTAACTTTCTCATAAATTGGAAGATGAATGAGTGCTGTTTTTTCATGAGGATCCTGTAAGGCTAGAAACAATGTCTTACCTGCTGCAATTGTATCAGCAGGACTGGTGTGATGAGTTAGGATCCATAATAGTGATTCTCTAGCCTCAAGGTGTAATTGTGTCATTGAGAAGCAGTCTGTAAACATGTGGGATTGATTAAACTGATCAACTGAATGATTGAAACTGAATTCAATTATTGAAACTGAAAGTATATTTTAATAGGCACAGAATAAAATATACAGCAGATAACAACCTGGACCTTACCTTTTCTCAAAGACTGGAAACAGGAACATCAAGAATAAAGTACAGAAGGCAATGATGAAATGAATTGATTTTGTTTTCCTAAAATTGACATGGGTAATATAAAATACATATCCATTCTAAGGAGCTTAATTTTCTTGATAAATGACATACCTTCTGACAAGATACAAGTGTATTTTAACTGTTTCATACTAAGTTTATTGGGCCATTATTGGGGCATTCATCTATTGATTAATGGTTCATTGCCAAATGTTGGTAGAACTAGAATGGATCAAATTAAAGCTACATTGTCAGATATGACAGAGCAAGTCCTTACATTATGGGTGTCACATTGCTGTCACATGACGGTTCACGACATTTTCTCTTTGTGGAGTTGGGTGAGCATGACACCTCTGCCATACATGAAGGAAACTGATTAAATCAGGGGTGTCAAACTCAAGGCCTGGGGACCAGATTTGGCCTGTGGGATGCTTAGATCTGGCCCACAGGGCTGCCCGGGAAACAGTGAAGGATCGGCCCGTGATGTCTACCAGTGAAAATGTTTTGCAGGAGGCCATCACAGCTGAAAACAGACGTCGTGAGGGCTGCGTGCGTCCCCCCCAAGTTCCGTTTTTGCTGGCAGAGGGTTGCAAGAGGCAGTCGCAGCTGAAAACAGAGCTTGGGAGCCCGTTTTCACTGGCAGAGGGCTTAGGCCACCATAGCCGCCCCCAACACTAGCGACATCAAGTTGGGTGTGCCCAACCTGGCCATGCCCAACCTGGTCATGCCCACTCCAGTCCCCCAAGGTGAAACACAACCCTGATGCGGCCCTCAATGAAATCAAGTTTGACATCTCTGGATTAAACTGATATATTGCTAAACAGCCTATGCACGGGAATCTTCTCAATTAAACAGCACCTGCCTGGAATTAGTTAAGAGTCAACAGAATTCAAGGGGAGGAGATTAGACTTAGTCCTCTTGTGACTATGTAGAGATTCTAGATGGTCCCTCTTTTAACTTTGTTTTTTAATTACATTTATATGCCGCCCTTCTCCGAAGACTCAGGGCGGCTTACAATTTTTGGGATACAACCCAGTGTGCTCAGCAATAGCCTTCATTCCATTGTATATGCCTGCTTATTACTAAGCGGCATTTTTACAAAGTCAGCTTATTGCCCCCAACAATCTTGGGTCCTCAGTTTACCTACCCCGAGAGGATAGAAGGCTGAGTCAACCTTGAGCCTGGTGGGATTCGAGCCTGCAGTAATTGCAGGCAGCTGGAACTTAAGTGCTAGGCATTTAACAGCCTGCACCACCAAGGCTCTTTTGGCTCCCATGTTCTGCAACTCCTTGTCCTAGATCATAAAGTAATGGCACAATTAATGGATAACAGCTGACACCTTTAAAACAAGGTATAAATGTATTATTTAGGTTTTATAATTGTCAGTACTGTATACAGGTAAGCTTACTTTCCAAGGAAGTTTGGAATTTCAAAGATGTAAATTCATGAAAAAAGCAAAATTTTAACTTGCAATCAATTTTTTTCCTTCATACTAAAAGTGGAAGGAATAGATATTAAAGATGACTCACACCTTTCCCATACTGAGCCTGCAGCAATACATCTTAAGTGAATGCCTTTAAAACTTTTTTGGAAACTTCATCAATACAGAATGCTATAGCTTGACTGTTAGTCGACAAGAACCTTTATAAGGATATCACATTGTTTTAAGGCCATTGCACTGGTTAGGAATGGGTGCTTTTCAAAATACTAGTTTTAGTCTTAACTGGCTTGATTCCTAAGACTTTTCACCCTGGAAATATTTTGAATGGAATTTGCCCATCCTGTTCATTCAACAGAAGAGATGGTACAGTCTCTGTTCCCAAGAAATGATTAGCATCGTTCCTAGTGGCAATGCTATTTGGAATAGTTTTGTTTTACAAAATAGTTGATGTGTGTGAGATGTTAAGAGATGCTGGTTAGTTGCTCCCTTGATTTGTGTTTTCTTTTAAATTCACAGTTTATATTAGACAGTTATAAAATGATTTAGTGGCATTAATTGTTTTTATGTTCTTGTTTTTATGTGAACCACCAGAAGCCATTTTGTATAATATTTTATATATAAGGGCTAAATTGATTAATGATGTATAAAGGCAGAGATCTCTGTAATGGTAGCTTAATACTCTGACGAAGGAGGCTGACGAAAGCTTAGTAAGTACATTAAATGTAATTTTAAGATCATAGGATGTCTGTTTCTTCTTTTACAAGTATACCTGGAACTCGTATTTTTAGAATAGTTTTATATTTATATATATTTTTGTATGTATGTACGTATGTATGTATAGAAAGAATCACTATTTATTTGATTTTTATCCTGCGTTTATCACTTGATAAGTAACTCAAGGTAGTGAACATACACAAATATATATACATACATACATGTATGCACTAATAATATTTCTGCCAAGCATGCTATATATTATTATACAGTAATGTTTTCAGGGCCAATAAAACATTTGCTTTTGTGACAACTGTTACACATTAGGCCTTAATGAAATCTTTTATTTTTTGTGATGGAAGATGCAGGAATTTATGTGGATCATTGCAGGCTTTTCTTAAATCATATTAATTCCTACATTAGAGTTTCTTTACTGAATGATCAGATGCCCTGTATATCTTGCCTTGCTCCTATCTTTTGTGTGTTATAAATCTGCTATATTAATCACGGGAGGATGGCACAAAACTCTCTGTCTGTGTTGATTGCTTAATAGCAAGACAGTGAGCTTTAGGAATAGCTTACCAGCTGGATAATTGCTGCAATGAAACTGGTAGAAACTGGTAGAAATACCTAGCAATAGCATTAAATCTTCACACAATGGCAGCAACCTACACAGTCTGCCTTAAAGATGATATACCAAGATCATTAAAAAGCTCATAATAGGTTGGTTATTCTTGACTCTTTCCTCATGGTAAATGTCAGTTATGCACAACACCAGCTATTACGTACTAATAATATTTTTTCAGTCAGTTTAGAAATGCAGAATGTTGCATGGCTAGAACTACTGTTTTCAGGGCAGTATTGAGTCAGACAGATCTTGTTGAAGTCTTACTGTTTCCTGGTATTCTGTCACTTTTCTGTTGCTGAGTCCTCTTTGCACATTAATCTAACTAACGTGATAGATTAGTCAAACATGGCTGAGGCTATTCCAAGAAAATTTTATGCATATTAGCAGTTCATTGTTGGTGTACAATTGTACTTGAGGTTCTGTCTTACTTTGCTTTTGACCTTTATGTAAAGTAGAATAATACTGAATAAAAATGTTTAGCGTATTTGCATTGTCTGTTTTACAGAATATTCTTCTTCCAATTTTATTATCACTTCTTTTTCTTTCTCTTTTCTCTACTTATATGCCAACCATTTCCTGATATATTTGAAAATTCAAAACTTCTTTGGTTTGCATAGTTCGTCTTTGCTCTCTAGAAGCTTAATTTGGTCGGTAATAATTGTGCTCTGGTGATTTTTAAAAAATTTTCTTTGTTTTTATCGCATCCAAAATCACTTGTACTTTCTATTTCCTTTTCTTTTTAAATTTACTATTTTGTTGTATAAAAATACCCTCTTACAAAAGCTTTGCTTTCATCCCAAACTGTTCTTAGTCTTGTATCTTTATTAAGGTTATTCTCGAAAAAATTATTTTAACTTCTTTTTACAATCCTTCACTACCATTTCTTTTTGTAGCATCTCATTCAGTCTCCACTTAATAGAGCTATTTTTCCTATTAAAAGTTAAAGTTAATGAATTGCTGTGTTTGGTAATTTTTATAAGTTAATAGCAAAAGCCTAAGACATCCAACTCATATCTATTCTAGAAAAGATTTATGCCTCTCAGAAAAATAAATATATTCTTTTGGGCAACTATTTTTTACCTCTCCATAGATCAAACTCCAAATTATCCATTAAATTGATATTGAATTAATTATTCCAATTAAAAATAATGTGCAGGTGGTTTACTCAATTGTTCTTATAATTTTAGGGCCATTATTATATGTTGTAATTGTACAATAGTATAGTAACAATAGCAGTTTAAAATATATATAAAAATGTAATTCACCAGTTACTGATAAACTGCATACTTACGTTTTAAATATATAACTATTTCATATATAGAGAAATAAAAACATGTGAACCTACAACATAATGCATGCTTATAGAATCACTTAAGAGACTGTATAATACTTTCATATTTTATTTACCTTAAAGTGAAGTAACAAATAATTTCAAAAGATTTTACCACACGTCAGGCATGCATTGACATTCCTTCTGCGGGTATCACGATTCATTGCCTGAGACTTTAATATTGACGAAAGAGAAGTCAGATCCAATAGTCCTTCTGAAAGACAATCTGTCTTGATGTTCTCATTTTTTAAAAGCCATTCTAAGGTTTTTGTTGTTGTTGTATTCAGGAAAGCTCTCAATTCAGCCTGCTGATATTTTCCAATCTATAGGGAATATAAAGTTAAATAACCATAAGAAGCTGTAATATTCTTTCTAGGAGATTGAAAGGATAATGGGAGAGAGAGAGAGATGAAAGGGTATCATATTTTGTTTTCTTGCTTATTTTTGTTTTTGTTTTTATCAGTATCTGGAAGCGTAAATATCTGTTGTTCTAAGCACCTAGGATTACAGTTAAGATTAATATAATAAGTAGTCATTTTTAATACTAAATTTACTTTGTGCCAATTTAATCCAATTTACTATTTTATCATAGTAAGGAAGTTGTAGATTTCTTAAACATATCTTTATTTGCTCCTTTTTATCTTTGTATATTGTTTTATTATATTAATATAAAACAAAAGTAGCACATTATTTGAGTACAATTATCTTTATACAGTGTTGACTGGATATTATTAATACTGTCATGTTTAGACTAAATTGAACTTGTAAAGATAATACATGGACTATGTTATTGCCTTGAAGAAAATAAGTTTGTATTTTATTATGGTCCCCTTTTGTAGTTCTGTCAAAAAATGTCTGTAAATACTAAACTCTTCAGCTTGGTAGCTGAACAGGACAGTCATGTTGTCTTCTATTTCTGGTGCTTCACAAACATAGAAAGTGGTGGAATTGTGCATATTGAATCATAGTACTCAGATTCTGAGTCAGACTCGTCAGGTTTTTATTTATTTATTTAACAAGACATTTTACTCTTAACCATCATTTCAACCACATGATGTTTGCAAGTGACTCAGTGTTGGTTTGAGCTAATGAACTAATATGTTCAAGGCTCTTTGAATATTGACTTGGCCTGAGGTCTATCTGAGAGTTCATATTGTGTGGGTGAATCAAGCAGTTCAATGATTTTGTTCATCTATACGAGAGGTGGGGAACTATGGCCCTTTTATGACATGTAGACTTCAACTTCCAGAATTCCTGAGTTACCATGGCTGGCTCAGGAGTTCTGGAAGTTGAAGTCCACAAGTCATAAACGGGCCATAGTTCCCCATCCCTATTATGGTGAGTTTTAGAATGCCAATCTGTTCTTCAAGACATTTTTGGTAGCATGTCAGATTCCATTGGAAGATTTGACCTCCACCAGTAGCTGAAGAGTTTAATTACTGTTATGGTGTAAATAGAAGGGGTCCTTGCTTCAACTCTGACTGCTGCTGCAGATGAATTCCTATTGATGCCAGAAGAAAGTGTGCTTGATTTTGTTGGGTGAGGAGCTTTGATAGGCTCCCCCACAATTCTGTACCATATGTCTTAGGATATGAAATTATCTCTTACTTAAATGTGATTTTTTAAAAATGGTTTACAAATAGTATTTTTTAAAAATCATCTGGCAAAGAAAGCTTTGTGTTGTTGTTTCTCAGCTTGAACATATAAGGTTATTTTGTGTCTTGAACTTTCAGGGATAGCTTTGCTTCAGAAATAATAGCTATGAGCAGCAGATTCCTTGAACTGGAAACATTTGGAACATTAAGCAGGACCATATCTTAGTTAAGCTTAGGGAATAAATGTGTCTTGCATTTTCCCATTTATGAAGGAATTTTTACAGGGTTATGAGCACATCAAGTTCACTTTTCCTCTGTATGGAAATAACTGTCAGAAGTTAGTGATAATAATCCAAAAGAACTGGCTGTAGTTACCATTATGGAGTCTTTAAGGGAGAAAAAGAGAGAATAATACTGTAATAGGATTTTCCATAACATTATTTATATTTTTACATCAACTAAGGTTAACCTATTTTAAATAAGTTGCATTTCATGCTATGCGTCTGGAATTGATAATAATTCTTTTGCAACTTTGTACTCTTACAACTTCTGTTTCAGGCGAATTGCTAATATTGATGTCTGCTTGATATCTATCTCTCTATCTTCCACTAAGAAGGTTCTTTTTTGTAGCATTAAAATAGCAGAGTCATTATTGCAGCCTGTTGCATTCTATTTTTCTGATTTCTATAACTTTTCCATTTTGGAAAAAAAAAGTACCTATTTTTCTTAGTTTTAGAATTAATACGACTTACTATATTTATCGTTGGTGTACTCTAGAGCAGGGGTGTCAAACTCAATTTCATTGAGGGCCGCATCAGGGCTGTGAGTAACCTTGGGGGAGCCGGGCAGGTGTGGCAGACTGGGTGGGTGTGGTCAATTAGGTGGGCATGGACAGACTGATGCCACTCCCCAAACTCCTGGCATGTTTTCTCTTCATATTGGGTAGACCAGGCCGAAGCTACGCTAGGCTGCTCTTTCCTCTTCGTACTGGGAGACTGGGCCAAAGCTACACTGGCCCGATCTTTCTTTGCACTGGGTAGACTGGGCCAATCTTTGCTCTTCACATTGGGTAGACCAGAACGGCCCCACAGTCCAGATCCAACCATATCGCAGCATGGGTGCGGCCCGTGGACCTTGAGTTTGACACCTCTGCTCTAGAGTAAATAGATTGTTGCTTATGGGTATTTCAAAACTATATCTAAACAAGTGAGAGCACTTAGCAACATGGCTAATATTGTTTTTGTGTTGCTTAAACTGAATCTGTTTGTGATAAAAAAAATGCAGTGAGACTGATATGCTTCTTTGCCAGTAAATTACTAGAATGATAAATTGTTTTGCAAAGAACAGTGCTAAAGGCCACATTAAGAAATGCATGAACCTCGTTGACAGGGAATAGTTTGATGGCTAAAACAAGCAAGGTAATATTTATCTCACACTTTTCTGCTATATGATTTTTTGAACCTGTAGAAAAAGAACTAGAGTATTCAGAAAGTAAACTCAGTTGGATTCCTGCCAGCTTTCACAATCCTAAGCCTTACATGGTTTAGGGCCGGGGTATTTGCGGGAGCACCTGCTGCCAGCAACAACTGCCCATTGCCCCGTGCGCTCCCATAGACAGGGCCTCCTCAGGGTGCCGTCTGCCAGACAGTGTTGACTGGCGACCCCCAGGGGAAGAGCCTTCTCTGTGGGTGCACCCGCCCTTTGGAATCAGCTGCCCTTGGAGCTTCGGACGGCTCCTGACTTCGATCCTTCCGTCGTGACCTGAAAACATGGCTTTTTCAACTAGCCGACCTAGACTGATGGGGTTTTTTTATCGGTTTACTCGTTAGTTTTAATTAGGTTATTGGGATGTCTATTTAATACTTTTTGAATTTTGTATTGTATGTTTTTATTGTTGTGAGCCGCCCTGAGTCCTTCGGGAGATAGGGCGGCATAGAAATCCAAGCAAACAAACAAACAAACAAATCAATCAATCAATCCCTAAATGAATATATTAGAGACAATGTTTTGGAAATAAGTAATAATAAAAGTAATCTTTGTATCGAAGTACCACTGTCTGTTAATTTTGAATTAAATATTATCTCATCGTGAAACAAGATTGTTATGGCAATTGGCTGTGAAACCTTAAAATACCTATTTCTCGGCCTTTTTGCATTTCATGCTTCTCTGCATGAGGTTATACATCGTGTGCATGCTTGGTTTGCGAGCAGGAACACATAGAATGAAAAATAGAGCGTAGGATATTTATCTTTCCCACCAGGATAAGTCAAACCTGAGTTAAAATTATACAAAGAGAATGTATATTCTTTGCACTCCCATGTGTACTCAAGAGTGCTTGACTTAAAGGTAAAATACCCTTTACTTATTTGTTTGATATTGTTTAGACTGTTCTTCAACTATTTCCTTGAACCCCATTTTCCTTCCTGTTCATAAAACAATCACCCCCTCCCCCCATAAAATTCTAGTTATTTATATTCATTTATATCCTGGCATCATTATGTGGCAGTGCAGTATTCTATGAGGGTGCTCAGAAAGAATATGTGATTGTTTTAGATGTGCATGCAGTGACAAGCTTACTGGCTACAGGGTGTTATTGCATGGGGATGCTTGGATAGAGATGTAGAGGATGTCGGTGAGGAAGAATCTAATCAATGATCAGTGATATCTTTTGAGGAAATAAGAGAGCTCCATGGTGAAGGTTGGCAGAAATGGAACAACAAGACTTGTAATCAAGGCAGTAATATATCAGAAGGAAACAATGAGGCAAGAAGTCAACATTACAGGCAGGTTCAGGGGAAATAATTGTGATGAATGGAGTCCTGAACTGTAGATCTAATAAAGCAATTTATGCATAACAGCAGGTTCTGTGATCCTGGTCAGAATATATATATATTTTGAAAACAACAACCAAGTAATTAAAATAGATAACTTAAGTATAATGTAAGAACTTTCGTTTCTTCTGATTTTTACACTATTATTAGCTTGAACTCAGATGTACCTTTGGTTGCTGTGGTGAGAATCTGCCCATAGTAATGCATTTGAATTCGGAAACACTCAGTGATTTAAAGGAATAAGCTGCACAATTTCTTTTTTTTCTTTTTATGTTTTTTATCCCCTCTTAAGTGACTAGACCTGCGGAAAAGAAGCTTTGCCTTACTCTTGTTCCTCCTGCTTCTCAACTGTGTAGCATTCCGTGTCCTCCTGATTGTATGGTTTCTTCCTGGTCAGCATGGGGCCCTTGCATTCATGAAGACTGCCAAGAAATTCAAGGAAGAAAAGGTGAATTTGAATATAAGTTTCAACATAATGTAGGGTATTTCTTCAGCCTGATGCTCTGCAGATGTACTGGATAATATTTCATTTCAGTTTCTCCTGATACGTTTGACTTTTTATTCCCTTTATAAAGTGTGCTTCTTTACTGTGTAGCCTAGTTTTTAGCAAATCATAGTTATTTTGCAAATCAGAATTGTAATCCACGATTAAACATAGTCCTACTTGGGTGTTTAACTTAGCCTATTTTTATTTTTATTATTTTTATGTATTTTTTGTTTCATAAGAAAGCAGTCCAAGATCACAGTCACAGTCATGCAATTTTGATGCAATGCAAAAGGGGTGGTAATTAGTTCATATCACTATGTTCATCTGAATCTTACCTGCTTTGACCTTTTTCGTTAAACACCACTACCTCAAAGGTTCACTAGAGCAGCAATTGCCAACCGGTGGGCCGCGGCCCACTGGTGGGCCATGAGAAAATTTTGGTGGTCCACAGAGAAATGTCACCCCCAGAGCACCCCTCAAAGCAATTAATATAGGCTGTGCCACCACATGGCCCGCGGGAACTCTCCCTGCCCACACACTCCTTATCTGGCAAACTTGCCTGCTAAGTTGCTATTTTTCCTTTTTTGTGTGTGTGAGTTTGCTTGGTAGAAAATTTTATGAGTTTGCTTGCAAGCAAATTTTATGTGACAGACTCAGGTAGCCAATGGCAGATTAGATCTCTGAATGATTCTGTGAGCAACTCAATCTGCCTTCCTGCTTTGCCTGATTTTGGGTAAAAGTTGCTCTTATTTTATAAAAAATTCAATATTTACATACATGGTGTGTTGTGGGTTAATTTTGTGAGTTTGCTTGCTAGCAAATTTTATAAGTTTGCTTGCCAGCAAATGTTATGTGACAGACTCAGGTAGCTGATGGAAGATAGATAGATCTCTGAATGAATCTGTGATTCTGTGAGCAACTCATTCTGCCTGCCTGTTTTGCCCGATTTTGGGTAAAAGTTGCTCTTTTTTTATAAAAAATTCAACATTTACATAAATGTTTATAATATTTACATACAAGCCATGCCCAGTCACATGACCACCAAGCCACACCTACAAATTAAGCCACTCCCACAGAACCGGTTGTTAAGAAATTTGAATCCTACCCCTACCTATATGTGTTTGTGTGTGTGTGTGTGTGAGGGAGAGAGGGGGAGAGAGAGGGAGCTTAGATCAGATCTCTCTCTCTCTCCCACCAATGTCAGCAAGCCACTGTCAGTCAAAATTCGTATTAGTGGTCCCCGGGATTTAAAATTATGAGTTTGGTGGTCCCTGAGGTCCAAAAGGTTGGTGACCCCTGCACTAGAGCATAGGGACCGCAAAGGCATGAAATGAGTCCAGGAAGCATATGAGAATGAGTTTCTGATTCAAACTAATGTACCAAGAGAATATTTGTACCTCAGAATTGAACTGTGGAGCCCTTGGTGCTCTCCTAGCTTGGTGGTTTTCATGCAGACGTTTCATTACCCACCTCAGTAACATCATCAGTGCTAGAGGATAATTTACCTAGATGTTACCTAGTTTGGCAACAAAGCTAATGTGCTTTATGCCAAATTCATGATTATTGAAGAATTCATGCAAATAAGTTCCTTTCCACCTATTTAACAAATGTGGATATTTTTTTTTGAAAATGGATTTCTTTAAACATCAAATGGGAGTGACTCTGCCTGCACTCTGATTCCTCCAACAGTATATGCTTGCATAAAGTAGACCTAGAAACCAGTAAAGTTATAAGTGGGAGTAAAATTGTTCAAATACACATTTCTCCAGGAGTTGAATATTATATGAAAAGAGTTCTATTATGTATAGTTTGTTGTTGAGCAAGTTAAATAGTCTTTTTCATAACAATGCAAATATGTAGACGTAATGGAAAAGCAGTCAAGTTCTCCAGCGAGTCTATCCTTTTTCCCATGTTCCCTCAGTACAAATGTGGCCTATGCTAATGTGTAATTTCCTACATCAGAAATAGCCAGGGAGAATGGGAAAGTGGGAAAAATACGTAATCAGTCTTCTTTTCTAAAGTGCACAAGCATGATTTGATCTTCTTTAGTACGTGCAATGTAACCTGAGAGATTTTTAACAGCACCTTCTTGTCATTTCATTGTAAGTATGCAAGGTAGCTTAAAAGTTAGCAGACCAAAGACAATGAGCTAGAAATGTGAGAAAATGTGTTTCTTACCTCTGTTGTTTTTGTTCATCTTCAAGATGGATTGACGGTTGGAAATTATTCAGTATTGTTTCTTCCCTCTGATTTTAGCTATTTGCCTCCCCCCACCCCTTCTCTTAGGTTTCAGAATGAGGCACAGACACATTGTTGTGGATTCCATTGGTAATTCTGAGAACTGCCCACATTTGATAGAGGCTATTCCGTGTGACAATCCAATGTGTTATGACTGGAGCATTTCAGAAGGAAACTGTTTCCCTTATAATGGAATATGTGGACAAGGAAACCGTGTGTTGTATGCCCAATGCAAAAACAACAATGGTATGTAGCTCAAAGATATTTCATTTAAATATATGCTTCACTGTGGGGTCTTTGATGCTCTCTGAGCTTGGTTGTTTCCTTGCAGACGTTTCATTACCTAACTAGGTAACACCATCAGTGCTAACATCATCAATGCTGCATTAATATTCAAGATGCTTTGCACTGCCTGTCTTCTAGAAAGAATGTATGATGTACATCTTAAGTTCAGATATGGATTTTACTAAAGTTTGTGGCTTTATTTTGCACCACACTTCGTCTTGTGCAAGTGTGTTGCTTAATAATTTAATCAGTTCTTTCTAGCACATCAATCTACCTTCTTTGTGGACTTCCACAAAACTTTAATTGCCTCAGTATAAGAAAAAGAGGGATTCCTGCAGTGAAAATTTCAGTGCTGAGGCCTAGTTTTCAGTGGGTTGCGGCAGGGATTTAGCTCCAAGTGTGTAAATGATAGTTATATTGGCTTCGGGCAGGAGGTGTTAGGGGAGATTAGATGCTACTGGGCTACGAGTAGAATTTGTGCAGTGGGAAAAAACCATGCTGGAGATAAAATCCTTGATTGTATTTGTGTAAACAAAGCCACATAAAGTAGCACAATGCCAAGGAAAGAAAGTTGTTCTTATTGAGTGCATTGCAATACAGTGCCAAGGTGCCTGGGCTTCATGGGATTTGGGGTGAAAACTGAATATTATCAATTTGTGGCTCCAGCTTATTGTTTTTTTGGCCAGCCTTATGATTTAAAGCATAAAAGCCTAAATCCTGCTGGATTAGTCTGAATGCTCCCCTAGTCCAGTTTATTGCACAATTCTTTAGCAAATGGGATGGCATTGGGGAAGATATTGAACTTAGACAGAAGAATATGAGCTCTCTTCCACCATCCCTTCCCCTGCGTATGATTCAGAAGATAGGAAAGAGCTATTGGTATTAATAGCCATTGATATGGAGCCTGATCCTCCATAAACTTTGGTTGGATGCTAAATTGGCTGTGCTTACCACAGCTGCTGGCAGTGAATTCCACAGTTTAAATATGAGCTGCATGAAAAACCATTTCATTCTGTTGGTTCTGAATTTGCATGCATTTAATTTCAGGAAATGGCGTCAAGGGTTTTTTTGGAGGGAGGAGGGGAGGGAGGGAGGGAGGGAGAGAAAGAGAGAGAGAGAGACTTCTTTTTCTCCACAATTTGTCTAAAGCAGGGCTTTCCAAACTGAGTGGTATTTTCCTTGAGGAGGTGCAAATAGGGGTGGTGTGAAGAACTTTTTAGTTTTACAAAATTTCACTAAGTTCATCTTTCTCACACTGCAATTCAACCGGTGTAACAACTGGTTCATTGAGTGCGCGCTGTGTATGCGCCAAACACACAATTCATGTGCGTGCTCTACATTTAAAAAAGCCCATTTTCAACTCTAGTACTTACCTTCTACTGCAGCCCCGGTGACTGAAACAGCTGAGATGCGGCAAACCGCTCGGCTGCACGAATCAGCTGTGCTAAAAAAAACCAGGAAATAAAGCACAGCAAAGAGCAGGGGCAGGTGGGTGGGGCCAAACACTTGCCGGAACTACTGGTTCACCCAAACTGGTCCGAACCGGTAGAATACCACCCCCTGGGTAAATGCCCCCCCACCAAAAAAGCTCCCTAAAGCAGGTCATCATCTTTTGTGTTGCCCAAGTACTTTACCACTAGCATGGTTTCAGATCTAGCAGGTTTTAGTAAGACATGTTCCACCTCTTACTTACTAAAGCATCTAGTAGAAATAAAGTTATTTATTTTATTTTTAATTACATTTATATGCCGCCCTTCTCCGAAGACTCAGGGCGGCTTACAATTTTTGGGATACAACCCAGTGTGCTCAGCAATAGCCTTCATTCCATTGTATATGCCTGCTTATTACTAAGCGGCATTTTTACAAGGTCAGCTAATTGCCCCCAACAATCTTGGGTTCTCAATTTACTTACCCCGAGAGGATGGAAGGCTGAGTCAACCTTGAGTCTGGTGGGATTCGAGCCTACAGCAGTTGTAGGCAGCTGGAACTTAAGTGCAGGCAATTAACAGCCTGAGCCACCCAAGGCCCAGTGACTTTGTCTCACTGACACCATTAGACCTACAGCTCTGAGAGTGACAATCCTTTTTTAAATAATAATTTTACAATTAAAAATATAAAAAGTAATACAAACTAAAAAAAATAAGAGTAAAAAGAATAAATAAAAAATGCAGAAAAAAATAATATGGAGATAAAAAATAAAGAAATAACTTCTCCCTCCCTCCATCACAACAAGGATAAAAAATTTGAGTAATTTATCATCTTCTCTTTAAATACAACAAATTATCTCTTCTTCCCATATCTCACCTCTTCATTATAAACAAATCCTTAAAGCCTGACTGTTCAGTTTTGGTCAGCAAAAACTCCATTAAGGATTACCAGAGGTAACAACATATCTATTTTAACTGTGACAAATAGCTTGAAATAGATAAATAAAAGAACCTTATATTCCTTTTACTTTAATAATCTTTAATTCCTTTAAATAATGTCCTAGAACTTGATTTCTTTTCATTTTTATTTCTTTTGCTCTTATCATAAAATCTTTGAAAACTTTAACAGGTCACTTTTGTAAATCCAATGTAGAATAATTTTCCAAATCACTCTTTTGATTTGTTATTTGTATATCCCTCTTAATTAATGACATTATTTTTGTGGACGGTCTTTTTAAAATCCACTTTCAAATCAGTCTCAGTCTTGTCTGGTAGAACTTGCTCTTCTTCCATAATAACTTTTAAACACAATCTACCTATAATGGCACACATTCTTAAAATTATTGAGTCCATGGTTCACAAATTTTCTTCAATATGTCTAAAGTTAAACTATTTTGTATTGGTCAATCAAATTTCAGTGTTCTTCCCATTCAGTTGTAATCTTTAGTCCTTTCTAATTCTCAAAGAACTTTGTGTCCATTAATGCTATATTACAGTTGTGATCTTGATTGAAATCCCTTGATTCCCAGTTGTTCATCTCACAAGTTGACCACACACACACACAAAAAAAACCCCTCAATTCCTGCAGTCTATTCATAAGAAGCAGCTGTCAAAAGTACACGTAGCAACTTCACAATCTCCCCTTTTTTTGGTGGAGACTTCATCTGCCAGAATTTGCTGTCTGGCTACCAGTCTCCGCTGCATTGTCATCCTCCTTTGGGATGCCTAGTTTGCATGTCTCCTCATTAGATGTCTGGGAGTGACAATCCTCTGCGTGTAAACAGAATTATCTCTCTGCTTTGTCAGTTATGTTTATAATGGAGCATCAAGAGAAAATTCTTTTTATGACAGCGGTGTGATTTCTTTCCAAGAATGTATAACCTTCCTCAAAAAGGTACATCAATGTTTGCATTCTTTTCTAACTGTAGCCAATACATGCAGTCACAAGATTTACCTCAAGGTTTTACGACTTATTGCTGACTAGTTTGTTGCATAATCTGAACTGGGAAAGTGATTTTAGTGCTGTCTCCAAGCCACATTGTATAATATGAATGGAATGGAATGGAATGGAATGGAATGGAATAGAATAGAATAGAATAGAATAGAATAGAATAGAATAGAATAGAATAGAATACTTATTTGGCCAAGTGTGATTTAATGGACACAAATAATTTGTCTCTGGTGCAGAAACTCTCAGTGTGTATGCAAAGCAACAGAGTAATAATAACCATAATACCAATAAGAGAGGGTAGTAATGGAGATAAGCATAATAATAATACTTCTGCCATATGAGTAAATGTACTTAGATATAAATAATATTGTGAGAATTAGGTGTTCAGTAGAGTGATGGCACGAGGGAAAAAACTATCCCTGTTTCTAGTTGTTTTGGCATGCCATGCCCTATAGCAGTGTCCTGAGGGGAGGAAGCAGTTTGTGTTATAACTTTTGGTTTTCCATTTTAGAAGGATAGCTCACATCATAATTTTCTCCTTTGAATGACATAGAAAACAATGTTTAGATAGACTTAATCGGAGAGGAAGTGGGAATATGTGGACATGAGCTGCATCACTTTTTTTATCCACTAAAATCTATTTTTATTTTTTTAAATTTTTATTCATATTTATATCCCGCCCTTCTCCAGAGACTCAGGACGGCTTACAATTTTTGGGATACAACCCAATGCGCTCAGCAATAGCCTTCCTTCCATTGTATATGCCTGCTTATTACTAAGCGGCATTTTTACAAAGTCAGCTTATTGCCCCCAACAATCTTGGGTCCTCAATTTACCTACCCTGAGAGGATGGAAGGCTGAGTCAACCTTGAGCCTGGTGGGATTCGAGCCTGCAATAGTTATAGGCAGCTGGAACTAAGTGCTGGGCTATTATCAGCCTGCACCACCAAGGCCCAAAATCTACACCACTAATTTTCCAGTGCTGCCTCTAAAACCAAGGATAGTAGAAATCTTTTAAATGAACAGAATTTCCCCTTTTTTGCCTTTGGTAAGCATCATGCTTCAAATGCTTACATGCTCTCTCTCTCTCCCCCTCTCTCTCTCCCTCCCTCCCTCTCCCTCCCTCCCTCCCTCCCTCCCTCCCTGTTTCTTCTTGCAATCTCATTACATTTTTTTAAAAAAATAAGGAATGTGATTTGAAGTCCCAGATTCTGATGATATGTAAATTAAAACATCGTGCTGAATAACATGATATTTATATTGCAGCATTTCAGACCCAGAGGATGTTCAATTTCCAGCCCATTAATAATGAATGAGGCACATTTTCATGTGAAGTTTACTAACCTGTTGCAACCGCTGTTTTCCTTGGTACACTCTGAACCTATCCCACAGCTTAATTATTTTTGATAGAGTGACTATTGTCAGATCACAAGATTGTTTTCTGAAGGGCCTATTCCCCTGCTTTTAATCAAATGAATGCTGCACTATAACCATAACTAGCTAAATCAGAAACACGCAATGTCTTGGTGTAAACGTGGCATTGGAAATATTTCCAAGAAGAAACAAGTAAGACTGATTATCAGACTGGCAAAATTACTATGTGAACTGTGAATTGTTCTCTTCTTATTCCACTTTTCTCTGTTTTCAACAGTGCTTATTAATCAGAGCTTCATTGACTTTACCGTGCCAGCCACTGAAATCAGAAAATAATAAGGAGTTCTGCTGTGTTAATATGATTGCTGTGGACTTCTCCATGAGTTCAAGCAAAGCTTCGTCGGTGCAAAAAATCTAAAAACTGGATGTTGCCATTTATAATATAGGCGGAGCTTTGATTTCTGTGTGGTGATTGGATGTTCCTTGGGAATGGTAAAAGAAAAGTTGTACTGATGAAATTTTGCTAGAATGTGTCAAGAAGCACATGCAGCATTCATGATCTACACTTCGGTGCAGACCATCCTGAGCCTGGAGAATGTCAAAGAAAGTAGGTCCAGAAAAGTAACTAAGAATAAAAATAATAAAGAATCAGGGCAGTCTTAAAATAAAGTTACAAGTCTATATTCAAAATAACAACAACAAAAAGTAAAACGTTATTCTTTTGGACGCAGGATAAAATTTTAACATAAAGATCAAAATGAATTCCTAAGTTGGATCTTAGCATAGACTGAATGTGCCTGGAAACTAAAAGACAGAAAATGAATTTTATATATGCACTGGTCTTTTGGAAGGAAAACTTATTATTAAACAATTGGGGTGTTTTGAACCCCTTTCATAATTTACAAAAGAGCCTGTATTTTACCTAATACATTTTCCTTTTTTCTTCCTTCCTCTTCTACGAATCCTCTCTTGGATGTCCAAAATTTTCCAGGAATGTTTACATCAATCTTGTTTGGAGAATAAAAATGATATTAACATCTATATCTATAAAATCTTTTCCCCATTTCTTTTATTATTAGTCATTTCTAGCAAATGGATCTATTGGAATTATTGCCACTAATACCAGTGTTGAATGGATTTTACAGTTTGATTTTTTTCCCCTTGGTTCTTGTGAAAACATTTTTGCAGAAATCTTGAAATCTTGTGTATACTCAATTCAGGGCCCTAAATAGGTAGTATTATTTTAGCCTATTTCATTTTTACTTTCCTGATGTAAAATGTATTACCTTGTAAGTTAGGTTAGGCTAAGAGATTGACCAAACTCACACAATGAGCTTCATTAATGAATGGGAATTATATGCCATATAACTTCATCATCTTCCAGTTTATGTCCGTTGATAGGATTTCTTTTTTTTTATAATGAAAAAAAGTTTGTTTTTTCTCACTCTCCGAACAAGCTTGACAGGTATTGTCAACCTAATGTAATTGCATTGTACTGTGTACAATTGTAATGCCAGCCATCTCTCTGCTTTTTAAAAAACTCAGACTTATTTTTGATCCTGCTGGTTGCTTTTAACTGCTAGAGAAGAGAAAGAGAGAGTGATAAATTCGTTCTCATGCAAACAACCTTGACCTCAGATTCTGACATTAAGACTCAGCATCTTTGGCTGTGAGAGTTAAGCCTGACGTGGACACTTAGTTTAAGTCTCTCCTTTTCTAGTCCACCTTCTAAGTCCTCCTAGCAACACCACTAAAAATTGGAGCCCTTCTCTGTTTTTAATTGGCTGTGGTGTTCCTGAGTGAAACTGTATTAGGATAGTAGATGTGGGTCAAATTGCAAGTGACCTGCATCTGCCCATCACAGATAACAACCCTGTTGCGGTATCCCATGTCTTCTCATAAGGCTGCCAACAGCATAATAATAATAGTAAGTGACCCTGGCAAGAATTTTGTGATTCCCTTTGAAACTTGGAAGTCACTTGTCTAATAGCCACATCTCATGAAAAGAAAATACAACATGTTGGTTGCTATGATGGTCACATATCTACGTCTATAATATACTCTCTTTGCATTTCTTTTAAAAACATACAGTGAAGTTTACTTTCTTTCAAGTTTGTTGTTTTTGTCAGGGAAAGCTGTTGATTGAGACAACACTCATTTGTTCTGGGGTGTCTTTTACTGGTGTGCAAAATGCCTTCAGAAAGCTATTCACATCATTGTGAATAGGTATTATATTTTCAGCATCAAAATTTATTTTGTTTTCAAGTATACCTCTATGGAATTTCAGGGTGGCCTTTGGATCTAACAGCATCCAGCTTTTTTTTCAGACTTGAAATGTTTCTCAGCCTTCTATTATGTAATGGAATAGCAGATTTTTATGAAGGCGGACAGGCAGACAAGTAATTTCCTTGACATCTTTTGCCCTCAAAAGAGTGGTCTTAGTGTGTATTGCTAACTTTGAGCTCTAATACAAGTTTCAAATAATGAATCATTCTGGTACCTTTCTTTTTTAATAGATACTTGTTATTGTTGTTGATAGTTAGGTAAGAAATATGGAATATAAGGTTGGATGCATGGTTAGATATTTTATTGCTGTCCAAGGTCAGCATTATAAAAAGAAAACATTTCAACCACAACCAAACAAGCATATGAAGGAAACATCAAAATTTAAATGTAAAAGTCTGATTTTGCAGCCATTCTTCTCATCTATCAAGGACTGTGCAAAAGACTTTTTGATTTTCTTTAAGGTGCTGTTAGATAAATTTGTTTTTTGTTTTTGCTAACTTATTCAATTTGGAAAGAATACAGAATAAAACCATACTGAAAAAGTGACTTATGACCACTTTCCACACAATAATCATCGCAGCATCCCCATGGTCATGTGATTAAAATGTGCCATAGCCGCCAGTTGCCTGGTACCACCCCTCCACACTCACAATTGCTTCTGCATGCCACTGCTGCCTTGCATCCCCCCAAACCCTACTGGGATCGCTTCTGCACACCACCAGTTGCCTGGTGCACCCTCCATGGCCCCCATTATCACTTCTGCATATAACCGCTACCAGTTGTCTTGTGCCCCCCCACAGCCCCCATTATCGCTTCTGCGTGCTACTGTTGCCTGGTGCCCCCACGCGCCCACACAATCACTTCTGCATGCCTCGACCACTACTTGACTGGCACCCCTCCCAATGGCTCCCGCATTGGTGTGCTTCCCCCCCACAGCCTGTCACCCATCGGTTGCTGCTGCCTGCCCCCATTGACTGGCAGCTTCTTGTCCCATGCAGCCAAGGGCTGAGTCAAACAGTGTCTGAGTGAATGGGCAGGGTCAAAGGGCCAGGGGCCATTGGCCATGTAGAATGACCAGGAGAGGGGCAGCAGAGAAAGAAAGCTAGCTATAAATCAGCTGAAGCGGGTAGTTGGGGGTAAAGGGGCATGGCCAATGGTGGGCGTTAAAATGTCCCATTCCATTTGGGACATTTGTTTTGGCCAGGAGCAAATAAGCAGCTTATACCCCAATCAATATTTCTTTAGCCTCATGGCAGTTTAACAGAGAAGTTTGAAAGCATATAGAAACAGTTTTACATTTTTTTTACCTCTCAGTGTGAATTGTTTATGGTAGGTTAACTGGTAGAATTTCCTACAGATTGGTCCAGGGAAACTTTTGTTCTGCTGAAAGAAGGGGCAGCCAAATTATTATTATTATTATTATTTATTCGACTTGTATGCCACCCTACTCCCTAAGGACTCAGGGCGGCGATCATTAAAACAGAGCAAATTTACAATAAAAACAATTAAATAAAACAAGCCGAATACATTAAAACATTAAGAAAAAATTAAAACCCTGAATTCAGTGCCCCTGAATGAGGACAATTATCTGTTGCTGGATAGTTCCCAGAATTTCATGCAAAGTGGTAGAGCTGCATTTGATAATTCAAGGAGAAGGAAGCAACTTGAGAGATTTGCAAGCTGAAACAAGGCATCCATAAAGTTCATGAATGCCTATCAGATTTTTCAATTACATGCCAGAGGTGTTGAGTGGGATGATGGATCAATTTCAAGAAGGACTTGCTGATGAGCTGATTTAGTAAGACTAGGCACACCAGAGAATTTGGAAGAAATGTTTCATTGTGTCTCTTTTTTTGTTAACTGATGGGTGATTGGAAGAGTTGAAGTATATGGGAAATAGTAAAGGGAAGGGATTTTATAATCTCTCTTCATCTCTCTCCCCATCCCTGATAGCTTTTCTGACCAAGGCTTCCTGAGACACCAACAAACACATATAAAATCCAAAACTCTTTTATTTTAGTTCAATGGCTGTGAATTATTGTCATTCACAGCCCAGAATGAGTCTTAACTGGTTATAATTAGTCCCAGGGATGTCTGCCAAAGTTCTTTGTAAGATGTCTGATAAGAATGCACCTTATCTTATTTGAAGTGCTACAAACAACTAAAGTCCCAATTAGTCTTTCCAAAACCAAACAGAGAACAAATTCACCATGGAGCTTTCAGAGTCCAAATCGATCAGAGCGAACGACTTTGCTTGCTGCAAAGGTTTCCCTATCTTTGCACCTCCTTTATACCTTAGGGGAGGGGCAATCACCTCCAAGCCTTACTCCCAAGCCGCCCCTTTTGTCTTAGCTGCTCTTGCCTTCTGGCAGCTCTGCGTACACATGCACTGGGAATAGGCTCCCCTTGTTCCTCTGCCTCACTGCTGCCAGATTCTGGAGGCTCCAGAGTCAGCACATAACTCCCAGATGGTCCTGGCCCCATCTGTGTATCAGTCACAGGACCCTCATCCGAGTCCTCCCCAGACTCCCGGACTGGTCCCTGTTCTTCCCCAATGTCCATTCTTCTGCCATCTGCACAGGTTGCCGGTGAACCACAACAATAGCCTCCTTGCACACCACAGTGCTGGAGAATCCATTCAAATAGAAGCACTAAAAAATAGACGCCTTTATCTGCAACAGAGAAGCAGAAAAAAGAGAAACCTAGGTGGCTGTGCAATTGCCAAGCAGTGGTCACAAGTGCTGAAATTGCTCAGTATCCTCAGTAAACTTTGCAGAGTCCCCTCTCAAGACCCAGCAGGATGGCTGGCAGAGGGAGGGGGGAAAGTCAGACAATTAGGAAAGCCTCAAGCAGTCAAGAACAGGAAATTGCATGCCACTTTTCTCTGTAATTCTTTGTTCAACTTCAGCTCTCGTAGATATGGATGCTACAGCCAGATTAAATAAAACCACGGTGCAACACTTCAAACTGCCCACATAGTTATGAGGAAAAAAAACCCATCTTCTTGTGAAAATGATTGACAGATGGAAAGCCTGAGTGTTGATTTGTTCTATGACCCATTTGTCTGGACATGGTATTCTCAGAGGTTTTCTCCAAAATCATAGTTCTGAAGTGTCGATTCTCTATCTGCAGAGTCTCTCTCTGGGAGTGAGATAGGCAGCCTCCAAATTTGATGAATAGTATTTTCTTCAGAGTTCATTTTTGGTATCTATCGAGCATCACAGAGAAACCTCTCTGCATAGAGGTAGTCCTTGACTTATGACTGCAACTGAACCCCAAATTTATGTTGTTGAATTGTTTTTGTGAGTTTTGCCTCATTGTACGATCTTTCTTGTTTGTAAAGTGAATCACTGCAGTTGTTCAATTGGTAACATGGTTGTAAAGTAAATCTGGCTTCCCCATTGACTTGGTTTGTCAGAAGGTGTCATGCCCTTGTTAGAGTCAGACTCTGAAGGAGAGGAGGAACAGCCGGCAGGGAGTAGAGGTGTGGCTCCGGAGATTGTGGAGGAGGCTGGGAAGGGCAGAGGCCGGCTGGGCAGTCAGAGGAAGAACCAGGCCATCCCCTCTTCATTCTAGGACATGCAGGGAGAATGGAGAAGGAAACAACTTGGCTTACGAGAGAGGAAGCGGCCATGATCCCCCACATTGGTTGCAGCTGGGGAGAATAGTATATAAGAGAGATGGTTAAAACACAGTGTTGCTAGAAGCAAAGTGTGTTTTATATTGGGCTGAAGTTATCTTGGTTGGCGTCCTTCCAACAGACTGTGCCTTGTTATCTCCTTCAAGTTGGTAATTACTTATCCTGGTCCATTGTGGAAATTCCTTCATTGTAGTTTGTTTTGGTTTTTTATTTCACCTTCATCTGCTCATTGAGTTCGGACTATATTGCTTTCTTTTGAAGACCATTTTTGAATAAGTTTAATCTTCAACTGAGAATTATTGAACAGTGGGGCCAAGCTGGAGGCATTAAAGAACATTTATTTACATTTTGGATTTTATTACATTTGTGTTACACTCCGGGTCATCACAGAAGGTTGCAAAAGGTGATCACATGACCCAGGGACACCGCAACCATCATAAATATGAATCAGTTACCAAGCATCTAGAATTTTGATCACGTGTTCATGGGGATGCCACAACGATCATAAGTGTGAAAAATGGTCATAAGTCTTTTTTTTCTAGGGTTGTTGTAACTTTGAGCATTCACTCAGTGAACTGTTGTAAGTCAAGGACTACTTGCAATTCTAATCTTTGTAGACCTAGACACATCACAGCACCTGAATGGCCTTCATTACTATCTTACTAAGAATTTGTCTGTGGCATATTAATGTTAATAATTATCCCCGAAAAACAAACTATCCACTGTTTCAATATCTCTATTGTAAATTGTAGGACTGGTTGCTGATCCTGTTGTTATTCGTTTAGACTTCTTTTATGATCTCATTTTACACCATCCTCCTGGACTGTATTAGTTACTAGCTCTACATCAGTGGTTCCCAAAGTGGGCGGTGGGATGCCTTAGGGGGACGCTAAGAGCAAGGGGGCTGGTGGGGCTAAGAGGCAGCAGGTGGGCGTTTGAGGCGTCGGCCCCACAGGCTCACCCCATTGACTGTTGCACCGTTCCGGAGTCGGCGCCTTGAATGCGGCAGCACGTTGGGAAAAGCTGCCACCACCACATTCGAGGCGCCAGCTCCAGAGCGGTGCAACAGTCAATGGGGTGAGCCTGCGGGCCGGTGCTTCGAATGCCCCCCTGCCACCTCTTAGTGGCCCTCTGCCGGCCCCCTTGGAGGCGCTAAGAGGCAGCAGGGGGGCGTTCGAGACGCTGGCACCGCAGGCTCATCCCATTGACTGTTGAACTGGAGTGGTGCAAGGGGCTCAATGGGGTGAGCATGCGGAGCCGGCGCGTCGAACGTGCCCATGGCAGCACGTTGGGAAAGTACCTCTACTTTCCCAAAGTGCTCTGCTGTCGCATTCTGTCTGTCTGTCTGTCAGTCCATCCATCCAAAAGGTGAGTCTGTCTGCCTGCCTGCCAGCCTGCCATCCGGCCTACCTATCTATCTATCTACCAATATATCTATCTACCTATCTACCTATCTTCCCAACAACTAAGCCCCTTCCCATCTAACTCCTATCTACCTATCCATACATTCATCCAAAAGGTCTGCCTCCCTGCCTCACTGCCTGCCATCCATCCATCCATCCATTCATCCATCCATCCATCCATCCATCCATCTAGCTGCCTGCCTACCTACCTACCTACCTACCTACCTCTCTCTCTCTCTCTCTCCCCATCCATCCATCCATCCATCCATGTTCAAAGCGCCAGCCGCAAGCACATTGGGAAAGTAGAGCAAAGCCAGTCTGGGTGGGAGGGAGGAAGGGAGGGAGGGGGTGGGGAGAGAAAGGGAGAGAGAGAGACTTGATGCATCAGATTAAAATGAGGCCTAGTTTAGACTGAGACCCTTTTCCACATTGAAACATCTTTGCCAGCACATTGAAACCTCTTTGGCTTCTGTTAAAGGTTTTATGGATGAAACATGGTCAAGACTATCAGGAAGCTCTCCTGTTGAGGCTTTAAACGGGATCCATTGGAGCAGATCTCCATCCTAGAAAAAATACTTTTCCCCAATATATTACAGTGCCAATTCTGAAGAAGGCAAAACCAAAATGTACTTGTAAATTACAAGGAGAACACGCACACACACACACCCTTCTAACCCTGCTGGAGCAGGTGATTGGACTAGAATAGATATCTCATTATCTTTCTCCTCCTTCCTCCCTCTCTCCCTCCCTCCTTCTTTATTTCTTTTTCTTTCTGTCCCTTCCATCCCCCCTTTCTTTGTCCCTTTTTCTTTCTTTCTTTCCCTTTTCTCTTTCTTTTCTCTCTTTTTCCCTCTTTCAGACTCACCCCATTGACTTAGTGCACCACTCCGCTCAGACTTGCTTGGGCAGGCCCCTCTGGTGCAGCGGGCTCAATGGGGTGGACCTGAGGGGCCGGCACCTAGAATGTGGCAGTGGCGGCACGTTTGAAAAGTAGAGCAAAGCCAGAGGTTGGTAATTTTTGCTGCAAAGAATCACAAAAGCTTCTGGGTTGTGCACAAGAAGGGACACACATGTCAATGCAATTCAGCAACATAAAATAAAGAAATACAAATAAAAATTAACACGAATCGGCAAAGCATCTCTGATTAGATTCTATTCACTACTAGAATCTAATCAGAGATGCTTTGCCGATTCTAGTTCAATGACCTGCTCCAGCAGGGTTGGAAGGAGTGTGTGTATGTGTGTGCATGGCTGTCAAAACTTCAAAAACAGGTCAAGTAGCTCTGGGGAGGCCAGTCATAAATTAGAACACTTGCTAAACAGCCATTAAGTGAGGACCACTTGTATTTGGTTTGCCAGTCATCTGGCCATGCCCACCTGGTCACATGACCAGCAAGCTACACCCTCAACTTAGGCCACACCCACAGAAATTTGAATCCCACCCCTAGGTGGGGGGCACCGAGTTTGTAGCACCAAGCGGGCGGTGGACTGAAAAAGTTTGGGAACCACTGCTTTACATCATTAGAGATTGCAGATCATTTGCAATCTTTGCTATCAAGAGTAGTGTAATCTGCATGGAGTAGGTTATTCAAACTAGTTATTTAAAAGCCACACTCATTTTTCTTGCTATACAATCTAGACTTTTTTTCAACTCTTTTGTAGAGGGAGGCGGAGATAGTGAAATAATGCAAGGACCGTTAACTATGGGCCTAATTCAGTGAATAGAACTGGGTGTTTGGATTTGGGTACTCATTTGTGGAAATATAAAACATAAATTCTGGGTTAAAACCCAGGTAAGAGATACAGGTATATGAGTCGGTAACTATACACGTACTCTGACACATTATTCATGCCAGCAGGGCTGCACAAATACCTGGATTTGAAAGGTAAAAGTGGTTTGGGAGAATTCGTGAACATGGACATCTCATCTTTCAGAAGTTGTATTGCTTCCTGAATTTATACTATGCAATCCCCTAAAAAACCTGTATCTTTTAAGGTGATATAGACAGATGTGACTTGCTTCTACATATTCTCCAAATCATCTTTCACCTTCTGAATCTACTACCTTGAGTCATTTTGCCAAATGAGTAGCTGTCTAAATTGAACAAATAAATGAACAAATGAATATGAAAATCTGGATCTGTGCCATAAGGCACAGCACCCAGTGGAAAGATATCTCTAATTCAAATGGTAATTCGTATCATGCATCAGACAGAAACCTTTTAAAATCCATTTCAAAATCCACTATTGTTCAATCAATCAACATTTATCTGTGATCCAAGACCAAACACAATAAAAGACCGGTAAACAATACAATAATTACTGTATAAAAGGGAGTTTTAAAATTGTGAGAAAATCCTAAAGCAGTTAGCAGTTAACAGATTGTCAGGAGCAAATAACTAGGAGCATTCACTGAGTTCAAAGCACTGAAGAGTTTATTATTGCTACCTATACATAAGAATCTAGTCAACTAATGATTAAAGATTTAATGATTACTGCTCAATAAAGGTCATTGGAATTCTTGGGAGACTAGACTGGGATCTCTTGTGACAATTCTATACCAAGGGTCAGCAACCTGCGGCTCTGGAACTGCATGTGGCTCTTTCATCCCACTGCTGTGGCTCCTGTCGCTGGTCAGCTTCACAACTGACAGGGCTTTCAGTTGGGACAGGTAGAGGAAAAATGGCACTGTGCTAGGAGGAGACTCTATGGTGGGGGAACCAAACTTCTGGCCGGCTCCAGAATTGAATGGGGGGTTTCCAGTTAGCACTTTTGTGGCTCTTTTAGTGTTTAAGGTTGCCAACCCCTGCTCTACACTGATGATGTGTTTAATTCTGCCTTGTAGCTCTTCTCACACAGCTATTGATAAGAATGTTGGAACCTTTTTAGAGGTTTCTGAAGAGTGGTCACTCTTCATCTGTGATATTTACATATCTATTAGTTGTTTCCCTAACAGGCAACACCCTACCTTTGGTCTAAAGTGGAGCATATGTGATGTAATAGAAATATCTAGAAACAGACTAAGAAGGAACATAGTTATGCTATAAAAGGGAGGGAGGCTTTGACTCTGTCATTTTGGATAGCCAGATCCCAAATTCTCTATTTTAATTTAGCCAGGTTTTAACAATCCCAAAGCAGGTAATGTTGACAAGGTAAGACTACATTATGCCGAATTATAATTAATCTCCTCTTCATAGATTGGAAGAGAACCTATCCAGCAAGGTGAAGGGAGCAGTTCCCTCACTGTGATCTGCTGAAGGTCAGCCCTTGGTTGCTTTTTGCTTGTGGCTCAGTGCTCATATGTGGAAACTCTGTGCTAAAACATTCATAGATTACCTGATTCTGGGTGAGGGTTTCATGAAGAGCAGTTCCACCCATTGTGGCATGTTTCCTAGATTGATGAACACCTAAACTTACTTTATTTTCTAATTTCTTTGTTAGTTTCCAAGTTACCTTTGCAAGCATAATTATAGTGACATTAGAGATTTCACCTTTGCTATTTTCTTCCTCCTTTTCTCTCCTAAAGGCTTGACTAGGTAAGCTGGAGACAAAGGTTTCTAATCATACAGGATAAAATTATTTCTGTTAGTACTCAGTTGATTATGAGTTAATGTGATGTGTTTTGGCTTAACAAACCAAAGACCTAGGTTTTGGTGTTAATTATTATTTTAAATATTTGAGAGACAGACTGGTCTGTTATAAAAATCATGGGGCTGCCCTTGAAGCTACAGCTGATGCAGAAAATGGTGGCATGGGCAGTTGTATGAACTTCTCAATCAGCAGATATTACGAATCTGCTCTGTGACCAGCAATGGTGGCCAGTTGGCTTCTGAGTTTAATTCAGTTCAAGGTGCTGGTTTTAGCCTACAAAACGGTTAATGAAATGAGTCAGAGTTTCTGAGGGTCCAATTACATCATGTTCTGGGTTCTGTCTGCTCAGGAATGCAACCTGGTCAGTCTCTTCCTGCCTTTGAAATATCATTCCTCAAAGATTAGATTGGTAGCAGATCTGTTAGCTATTCATAAGGTCTTAAAGATTTGATTTCGTCACTGAGTCTGTGGATCAGAAGCTAGGGCTGAACCCATACTTTGATTATGTTTTGTGATTTAGTGGCTCTCTTTTTAACTCTGACTGCTGTTTCTATGTACATGCTGTTTTATTTTTATGCTTTTATATTTTTCTTTTAATACTGTTAGCTGGTCAGAGTCATGAATCTGAGATAGGTATGTATAGCAATAGCACTTAGACTTATATACTGCTTTATAGTGCTTTACAGCCCTCTCTAAGTGGTTTACAGAGTCAGCATATTGCCCCCAACAATCTGGGTCCTCATTTTACCTACCTCGGAAGGATGGAAGGCTGAGTCCACCTTGAGCCTGGTGGGATTCGATCTGCCAAATTGCAATCAGCCAGCAGGCAGCAGAAGTAGCCTGAAGTACTGCATTCTAACCACTGTGCCACCAAGGTATATCTAAATTAAAATCTTTATCATCAATACCCTCTAAAAAATTCATTTAGGCAGTATTGGTATAGTGGTTAAGACATCAGGTTAGAAACCACGAAACTGTGAGTTCTAATCCATAGGAGGAGGAAAGAGTATTATGTATGTTCATTGCCTTGAGTTACTTAAAAAGTAATAAAGGCAGGATAGACAAAAAAAATGTAATAAAATGTTAAACTCCATACAAAGAAAGCTATCTTCTTATTAGCTAATTTTGGGAAAGCTATAAAGGACTGCCCTGATATTTTCCTGGCTATCAAATGTGTTCTGCATAGCTAACCCAGATTTCATTTACCTCTTAATACTTCTGTCTTAAGAAAAAAATAACAGGGCATTCTGTAACCTTAAGAAACCAGATTCCATTGTGTGGTTTAATTTGCAATGCCTTTCCATTTTCTTTATATCCCTCTAAAGTACTCTTGCTTTGCAAGGTCAGATTCCACTATGAATCCAATTTTAGCTGTATTAAGGGGCTATATGTCTGAATAAACAAATGTCGAACTCTAATGAATGTGCTGAAATTTTAATGTGGCTTTCAAAAAGTGGCTTTCCTTAAAGCAGTTACGTAAGTTTTTTTTCCTGATGGAAAATCTTACAGAAGAACGATGTGTTTATTTCTTGAAACAGGAGGGAAGCAATTGATTGCAAGAGACTGAATGATGCATCTTCTGCCTACAGATATGCAGTGAATTGGACCTGATTAACCTAATTTAGCAGAATACTCACCAGAGAAAAGAAATTTACACATCAGCTGAATTATTTAACTAAGATTGATCTAATTGTATGAAGGCTAGAAAGGCCTTTAAGAGGATTCTCCTGGTTTTGTTTTGTTTTTTTAAATATCTTTGAAACTACATTATATATACTGCCTTGGTGACAAGATAAAAACAACGTTCCCGGTTGTAAAACGTTAGCTTATTTATTTAGCCTTTCAGACACTTCTGTCTCAAATACTCACCAGTGGGTTAGCAACAGTTTCTCATAGAAGAGAAAGCAGAGAAAAGCCATTTTTATGATGCATTGGCAACATGGGAAGAAATATTGATGGTCTTTTTTTAATGTTTTTTTATGCATGCCTAAACTTCAGCTGTGTTGACACAATGGATTGCTTAGACATTGGAGTCGGGCAAGATGACCAGCTCCAGAAAATTCAGGGGAAAGGTTTTTTTTAAAAAAATTAAATTTATTCATGGTGCATCTCATTTCCAAAGTTGTTAGTGACTGGTCTCAGCTGACTGTGCTGATCTGATAAGCAAATAGTTCCCAGCATGAAGAGGACTAGGTCATATCTGCATGCTGGTAGGAATAGCCTTACCTGCAAGTAAAAAGTGGATAATGCTAATTTAGCTCCATGAACATGGTGGGATATATGAGGATATAAATATGCCAGTTCATTTGTTTATTATTTTTCATGGAAATATTGTATCTTAGTGATGGGAGTGTCCCGATAATCCCATGTTACACCCCTCCTGCACGACCTGCATTGGCTGCCGGTTGCCCTCCGGGTGAGATTGAAGGTATTAGTCATCACATATAAAGTCCTTCATGGCTTGGGTCCGGGGTACTTGCAGGAACGTCTCCTGCCAGCGTCGACCTCCAATCGCCCTGTACGCTCCCACAGGCAGGGCCTCCTGGGGGTGCCGTCGACCAGACACTATTGGTTGGCGGCGCCCAGGGGTAGGGCCTTCTCTGTGGGAGCACCCACCCTGTGGAATCAGCTCCTCTTGGAACTCCGGTTGGCCCCTGACCTCAGTTCCTTTCACTGCGACCTAAAGACTTGGTTGTTTCAACAGGCCAGCCTGGACTGAATGGGGTAGGGGTGGGTTTTTTTTTAAATCAATTTTTAGTTTTAATCGGGTTTTCAATTTTATTGGGCTTAGTTTAGTTTAATTCTATTTTAATATTTGTATTCTTGTTTTTATTGTAAGCCGCCCTGAGTTCCTTGGGAGAGAGGGCGGCCTATAAGTCCAATAAAATTATTAAATAAATAAATAAATAAATAAATAAATAAATAATCCTCATTAAAAAATCATAAATGTTGGGAAGCTCTTATTAGAATCATAAGAAAAAACAACAATCAACCTCCTATAAAAGTACTGTCATTTCTGCTTCTGATTAGATTATGGGCGGATGCATCATGCGCTGGCTATGTCCATGTCCAGTTTAGCGAAGGGGGAAAAGTTCCAATATGTCACATGATGTTGCCATGATAATGGGAGTTTGACACCCCTGGACTAGATAGAGGGAGCCATCATTGTTAGGGCTTAATTGCTCTTGCCAGCAATTCTGTAACAATTTCCGGGTCTTCTTGTACATCTAGATAGTATATCTTGGATAGTTTACAGCTTTATGATGCTCTCCATCCAAAGGAAGAAAGATGGTTAAGGTAGGATAGCAAGTGAGCAACTCTGCAAAGCTACTAGTTCTAAAGAATACTTTTTAAATAGCTGTATGGTGAAACGTACCAATATCTGTATATGATGGTGATTCATAATATATATTTTTTCTACTAGATTTTATTTTAATTATACTGATTATAGAAACTAACAATCCCAAGCAACATGGACTTGGGCTTTCTTTTTATTTCTCCTTATTTAAGAGATGTCAATCATCACAGGTTGAACTGCAAGAGGGAAAATGCAGATGGTTTATTTGGTCTTCTACTTTTCCTCATAAGCATATTGTACACAATAGTCTCAACAAGGTTATGTAGCAATTTGAGGATGGAAATTAATACATTTTCCTTCAAAATTTGAAAGGATATTTGTTTCAGTCTTTCTAAATTATATTATGCAAAGTTGATGCCAAAGTTTAATTGCCTTTTGGATAGTTATCTGGTAGTACATCAAGTGTGCTGCTATAACTACCAAGTGAATGAATGCATTCATCAGTCTACAGTACTTGAAGAAAAACTCCTACCAAGCCATTAAAAAATAGATTCAGATTGCAATTCATGATACAAAAAAAGGCTATTGCAATGGAAGATAAACTTGAGTGCTTTGGGCAGCAATTTTCTTGATGTTCATTTAGTTGTCTGGAAATAAAATTAGAGTCGAAACATTAGAATTATTGAGAGCTGAGAAAATCAGATTGAAAGAGAAATGAAATATATTAATTATTAGTGCTCATTTATATCAGTCTGCACAATACACATGTCATGCCCTTGTTAGAGTCGGACTCTGAGGGAGAGAAGGAACAGCCACAGGGAGTGGAGGTGTGGCTCTGAAGGTTGTAGAGGAGGCTGGGGAAGGGCAGAGGCCGGCTGGGCAGTCAGAGGAAGAACCAGGCCCATCCCCTCTTCATCCTAGGACATGCAGGAGGAATGGAGAAGGAAACAACTTGGCTTACGAGAGAGGAAGCAGCCATGATCCCCCTCATTGGTTGCAGCTGAGGAGAATAGTGTATAACAGAGATGGTTAAAATGCAGTGTTGCTAGAAGCAAAGTGTGTTTTATTTTGGGCTGAAGTTATCTTGGTTGGAGTCCTTCCAACAGACTCTGCCTTGTTATCTCCTTGAAGTTGGTAATTATTTATCCTGGTCCGTTGTGGAATTTCTTTCACTGTAGTTTGTTTTGGTTTTTCTATTTCACCTCTATCTGCTCATCAAGTTCGGACTGTATTGCTTATTTTTGAAGAGTATTTTTAAATAAGTTTTATCTCCAACTGAGAATTATTGAACAATGGGGCCAAGTTGGAGGGATTAAAGGACATTTATTTACGTTTTGGATTTTATTACGTTTGTATTACACTCTGGGTCATCACAACACATGTATAGGCAGGCTGCATTCAAATGTCAGGATAAACCATAATTTATTTCATCAGGAAGGAGCTGCAGAGTGTTTCAGTTTCATCCATTCATTTCCTTCTCTGGGATGGTAACAAGATGAAATTTATGAGTTAATTTTATGTTAGTTAGTAGATTGTACCATCTGAAGTCAACAAACAGTTAACTGCAATGTAGATTAAATGGTGGTCTCTTTCTGCATATCATAATAACAAATAGTATCAGAAAAAGAACTGGGTGTTCTTAATTCAGCTCACAAAAAGAATTGAATACCCTGGAGTTCCAACCCAGATTTTGAAGAAATAAATAAATAAATAAATCCTTGGTCCAGGTAAAACTTTTATCTGAAAAGAGGAGTCTGTCACCATCATTTTTTCTTCACTCCATTTTGTTTTTCATTTGAGTTTATAAGAATTCATCTGAGTTTATAAGAGTTTATAAGAATATAAGAATTTCCTTTCTTTCAGTGTTCTTCTTTAACAAGTTCACAAGCTTTTCTTCCTGCTTTGATTATTTACTGATTGCTCTGTCATCTCAACTGGATTAACTGTAGTTAACCATGGATTAAGCAATTTATTTGTTTTTTCAACTGACCATAGTTACTGTTAACTCTTGTTTATAGTTGTTCCAGTTTATAGTATCAAAATTCTAATAAATCAAATAGCAGGAGAAGTTAGGATAGTGGGTTTTTTTTACCAGCCCTAGGACTAGACCCTGTCTTTAAAGATATATGATAATTTTAGAATTTATCTTCATTTTTAATGGGTTTTTTTAAAAATAGTACATACATGAAATATGTTAAGAATTTATCACACCTAAAACTTATCTGTTACCTTAGAATGAGTTAGATAATGACGTTCATAAACCTTTATTATGTAAGTTATTTTTCAAAAAAGCAAGAAAATATGCATCCTATCAATCAAGCTTTCTTTTGTCAGCATTTTACTATGTTGCAATTTCCTTTCAATCCCTTACTAATTTGGTTTTTTTTAATATTGGGCTCTGCAGCAAGAAATAAAATTAAGAAGAAAGATTACTTGGGGAATCATAAACAACTTCAATAAACCTCTAAATGACTAATCAGACAAAAGACATTTTATGGCATAAATTGGAGGAAAATAGCTAGTCTAAGAGAAACAGTTGAGAATGCAAAAACAGTGTTTGCAAAATTTTCTGAAATGAAGTGCCTTTCAGATTCCTGTTCATTCATGGAAGCTCCAAGTTTTCTAATATAAATTTAAGGGTCTAGAAGCATTATATGAGGGTGATGTAATTCACATAAGAAGCTGACACTGACATTGTGAGAATCCTTGTAGAATTCCATCTGTTTTGAATTAGAACGGATCAATTTCTGAACAGAATAGTGCCTGGTTTTATAGGTAGTCCTCAACTTACAATAGTTCATTTACTGAACTAAAGTTACAATGGCACTGAAAAGAGTGACATGACCATTTTTTCACATGACTGTTGCAGCATCCCCATGGTCACATGATTTATATTGGGATGCTTGACAACTGGGTTATGTTTATGACAGCCGCAGTGTCCCGGGGTCATGTGATCCCCTTTTTTGACCTTCTGATAAGCAAAGTCAATGGGGAAGCCAGATTCAGTTAACAACCAGGTTACTAACTTATCAACTGCAGTGATTCACTTAACAAATGTGGCAAGAAAGGTCATAAGATGGAGCAAAACTCAGTGAACAAATTTCTCACTTAGCAACATAAATTCTGGGCTCAATTGTGGTTGTAACTGTATTTTTGTACTGAATCACATTTTAAGTACCGAGAATTCTCTAAGTTAATCAGTAGCTTGAATTCATGAGCTATTGCAGAGGTCTCCAAACTTGGCAACTTTAAGACTTGTGGACTTCAACTCCCAGAATTCTGGGAGTTGAAGTCCACAAGTCTTTAAATTGCCATGTTTGGGGACCCCTGAGCTATTGTGATGCTCCAGAAACATTTTCTCATAGCTGATGTCTCCATGGTAGACAATAATCATGATAACCACGAGTTTGGAAACAGCCATCAGTGACGTCAACCTTCTTTTGTCCTTTCTGCTCTGCAAGAATATCCTTTGTCGGGATAGAGGATCATTTCACTAACTTAATGACATGACAGCCTTTCCCATTTATTCAAAATCACAGAAGGTTACCTAGAAGAATGTGGTTGGTGATAGCCAAACTTATCTCTTTTGTCAAGTTGAGCAGCTGTTCAAAATCAAATGCTTTTTTAAAGGTTAATGTTGAAGAGCCATTATGAAATTATGGTCCCTTATTTTTATTTTATGTCAGGTGAAAATTGAACTATTCTTTTTCAGAAGGGAGTTATAGGTAGTCCTCAACATACAGCCTGTCATGCCCCTGGCAGAGACTGACTCTGAGGGAGAGGAGGAACAGCCGATAGGGAGTGGAAGTGTGGCTCCAGAGGTTGTAGAGGAGGCTGGGGAAGGGCAGAGGCTGGCTGAGCAGTCAGAGGAGGACCCAGGCCCATCCCCTATCCATCCTAGGGCACACAGGGAGGAGAGGATAAGGGAGAGACGTGGTCTACTTGGGAGGAGAAGGCCTTGATCCTCTTCATGGGCTGCAGCTGTGACAACTGAATAAGAGGACTGACTTGCATATGGGCGAACGCTGGAAACAAAGCATGGAAATATCTCTAGTTTGGTTCCTCTCTAAGTTTGGCATCCTTCCCAGTGTGTGTTATCTGTGGACATCCTCCAGCCCTTATCTTGCCTGGTTTGTGTTGCTTTTTTCCTTCTTCTTGTAACTGTTTGTGTGGGAGTTTTTTGTCTTCCATCAAGAGTATTCAGAGCTTGGAAGCAAAGTGAAGGAATTAAAGGGGCTTCACCTGTTTTCTGTGACTGTGTTTGTTTTGTGTCTCACCCTGGGTCATCACACAGCCATTTGTTTAGTGACCATGTGAAGTTACGACAACAGTGAAAAAGTGACATGGTTTTTTCACACTTACACACTTACACATGACCATCCCCATGGTCATGTGATCAAAATTCAGGGGCTTGGCAACTGGCATGTAATTATGGCAGTTTTACTGTCCTAGGGTTATGTGATCACCTTTTGTGACCTTTAAAGATGGCTTCTGATAAGCAAAGTCAATGGGGGAAGCCATATTCGCTTAATGACTGGATGATTCAGTTAATAATGGCAATGATACACTCAACTGTGGGCAAAAAAGTCAAAATGGGGCAAAACTCACTTAACAACTGCCTTGCTTAGCAATGGAAATTTTGGGGTCAGTTGAGGTCATGAGTCAAAGACTTATCTGTATTTTGATCCTGACAAAATTAGAAGATAAAAGCTTAAAGATAAATTTGGGAATTTCCATGCTGATTTGTGAATGTATCCTGCATTCTCAGCCAAAAGGAGAAAAAGAGGGAGATTGAATTTTGTAGTTTCGAATTACTGATCATTTCTTATGTGTTTCTTTTTAATGAATAGAAAGAATATTTAGTACCGCTACATGGTATTAATTGGCTGGTAAAGTTACTTTCACCCACATGTAGATTGCAATTAAAACTGATTAAACCAATAATTAAAAGCCATATTTTGTTTGCCATATAGCTTTTAGAAACAAGACTGTTACTACATTGATATTTTGATGGACACAAAGGAGGAATCAGATCAATTAAAGCATTGTAGTCTCACACCACAAGCCCTCTGTACATGTGTTGTCACATTGCATATAGTATACATCTAGAAAAAATGCAGCTTATGACCCAACGTCAGAACACTGCTTTTATCATTCTGTGGATGCTATTATTGTAATGCACAATTCAAGGATTTCTTTCATCTGATGGAAGTAGTTCTCCAGGGACAGGAAAAACATTCCTTTAGAGCCAATCTAATTTCCATGAAGTGGTTCAGCTTATTTCATTCCTTAGCTATACTACAATAATACAATTGGATGTTTTGGGTATAATTGGCCTTCACACGATCCCTGTTGTATGTGTTGTTCACCAAATGCATAGCATTCCCTATTGGCACGGCCATGATGTCAAGCTTATTTCTAAATCTTCCCATCTCTTTACCACGTCAGTGCACCATGAAATTCCCACTGATACAGGTAGTCCTTGCTTATTGACTGCCTTGTTTAGTGACCATTCAAAGTTATGACAGCCTAAAATACAATCTTTGCAACGAATCCTCCCATTTATGAACATGGCAATGTCCCATGGTCACATATCACCATTTGGGCACTTAGTGCACATTTAAGATTGTTGCGGCACCCCACTTCTTTGGCAGGAGTACGTAATATAAAGATGTGATCAATACATTTCAGCAGCAGTCACTTGAATGCTTTTACAGACCCATCAACTTGCATGGAGGAGGAAGGAAAGGCCTCCCTTCTCTGTTTTTAAGGCAGTCTTCTGTAGGCTCATTTAGATTTTAAGACTATCTCCTGATGGAATAAGCTTCCAAGTCCAGGAAGCTAAAGCGAATGCTGTAACAGATGTATCCGATATGCTAGACCTGTGATAGCGAACCTATGGCACGTGTGCCGCAAGTGGCACGCAGAACCATTTGTGCTAGCATGCGAGCCGCAGGCAAACTTACCTCACTGCACATGCACGTGCCTCACAGCTGATTTTTCAGCTGGTTTCAGGCCTTTTTTGGCCTCCCAAAAGCTTGGAAACAGCCTCTGCAAGGCTTTTCAGGATGAATGGGCCCATTTCGTCACTTCCTGTAATACCGGAAGTGATGAAATGGGCATATTATTTAGCCTAAAAAGCCTTGCAGAGGCTTTTCCCAAGCCTCTGGGAGGCCGAAAAAGGCCTCAAACCAGCTGAAAAATCAGCTGTGAGGCGCAGTGCAGGTAAGGGAGTGGCATGGGAGATTGTGCATGCATACGCAGGGGGCGTGGGGGCATGTGCATTGCATTCTGGGTGCTGGCACGCAAATGCACACACAGTAATGCACACACAATTTTGGCACAGGAGCCCAAAAAGGTTAGCCACTACTGTGCTAGACTAATGCTGGGCAGCATCACAGAAAAAGCAAGGACCAGATAACCATCTGAACCAGGAGTGTCAAACTTGCACACCACACCCACCCCAGTTCCGCAAAGGGAAAATGACCATCATGTGATGGTAATATGACACTGTAAGTTTGATACTCGTCACCTGTACCAATCTGAAGGTCTCTGTCTTCCATATCAGGATTTGGGCTTGACAGTGAAGAGAACGGAACTTCATGGAAAGTACATTATAAGCAAGCATGAGAAATGATGTTGCAGAACAGAGTTATTAATTGTGGGGCATATCTATTAGGATAATATATGGGTAAGCCCCTTAAGGAAGTAGCTTTGCTGACATTTCTCTATTTAGTAATGGTAGGATTGAGTAAGCGTTGAGTACCTTCACTAGTACACACTTTTCCTAAGAATGAGGAGAATAGCAATAGCATTTATATACTGCTCCATAGTGTTTTACATCACTCTCTGAGCTGTTTACAAATATCAGCATATCACCTCCAACAATTTGGGCCATTTTACTGACCTTGGAAGGATTGATGGCTGAATTAACCTTGAGCCCTATTAGGATTGAACTCCAGGCTATAGGCAGAGTTTGGCTGCAATACTGCATTCTAATCATTGTACCACCAGGGCTCCTGGATGCTGGTTAAAGGTATTCATCTCTAAAGGCAGAAAAGAGAGGGCTGAGGGAGAGGTTTCATGGAGAAGATAAGATGATAGATTAGTCCTGTTAAGGATAGATTCTCCATCTTTTAAATATGGGAACATACAGGAAATATTAGAAATATTAGGCCAGTGTTTCAATTTTCATTTCACATAAGGTGCTCAGATTCATCTAGTGCAGGGGTGTCAAACTCGATTTCATTGAGGGCTGCATCAGGGTTGTGTTTGATCTCGGGGAGGAGGGTGGCGTGGCCAGGGGTCTTGGCCAGCTTGACGTCACTCCTGTCGGAGGACCTGTAGTGGCCCGAGCATTCTGCCAGCAAAAACAGGCTCCCGAGCTCCATTTTCAGCCGCCATGGCCTCCTGCAACCTTCTGCCAGTGAAAACAGAGCTCAGGAGGGCCCTCCCAAGCTCTGTTTACACTGGCAGAGGGTTGCAGGAGGCCCTGGCGGCTGAAAACAGAGCTCAGGAGCCCATTTTGCTGGCAGGAGCACCACGGGCTGGTCCTTCACTGTTTCCAGGGTGGCCCTGTGGGCTAGACCTAAGTACCCTGCAGGTATGTCCTTGAGTTTGACACCCCTGATCTAGTGCTTGCTTGGTTGTACAAATTCATGTTAGGGGGATGAGTTACAGTTCAATAGCAGAGCTCTCCTGCATGTATAAATATCTGATGTAGACTTTGGAAACTCCAACTCAAGTCGGGACATATTCCTTTCTGCAATTCTAGAAAGAGACTGGTGGTCAGTAAAATAACAGCTGTGAGCTAGAGGTTCTGATCAGCTTTCATGTAGGTTCCTACGTTTATCTATGAGACAGACTAGATAGAAAAAAAGGGATAAACACACAAATGTGGAATGTAATATTTGACAAATAAACAAAACTGAAAAACTGGGGCATTTGTGGGGAAGAAAGTCACTCATGCTTTAATAGCCTCCTGTAGTGTATTCTGTGTGGGGCTCCTTCTGAACACCACTCCGAAGCTACAACTGGTCCAGAATGTGGTGGTTTGTCCAGTTTGGGTAATCTCATGCTGATGTTAGAACTCCGCTCTGCAAACCGCAGTGAATTCAACCTGGGTGCTTCTGGTGGAATTCAAGGTTCTTGATTGTCACTTAGAGGCATGGGGTGAGTTATCTGTGGGACTAAAGCTCTCCCTAGTTGTTTCTATCCATTTATCAGATCTGACAAGAAGGGCACACGCTAGATCTCCTCGGTGAAAGAAGGCCATCTAACTTGCAGTAGGAATTAGGCCTTTTATTTATTATCACCTGTCCTTTCAAACATTGTTTTTCCTCAAGTTAGTTTGGCCCTGACCTTGCTGGTCTTTCACAAAGTGCTTTCAGTGAACTGGTGCTCTAGGAAATGGGGGTCAGGAGGTTAGGTAGCTGTGACATGCATTGTTACTGTTGAGTGTTTATTGGGTTTGTTTTCAGCAACTGTTGTATGTTTTTTACGGTTTTGTCGATATTGGTATTTGTAGCATGTCGGATGGACTGTTAGCTGCCCAGAGTCACTTCTTAGAGATGGGTGGCCTTATAAATCAATGTAATGGATAAATAATAAAATAAATATAGCGCCTTTCTTAGTTTGATTTAGAAGTATTTCCATTCTCTTTTTCCTCCACTTCCCCTGGGCATGATTTTTGCAGTCAGTAGAACTCAGAAACTGCTTTAGTCAGAGGTTAAGATGTTCGGCTGTCTACAAGAAAAGGAATTTGAGATGCTGTTAGCCTTATGTTCTTCAGAGGCCATACAATCCAAATCCAGCTGGAATTCTAATACCAGGCATAGAAAAGCACAGCCCACAGAGTGTTCATGTGTAATGTTGTGACTTTGTCAGTCCTGAAAAAGAGTCTTTACACCATGAGACAGTTGGGAACCTTAGCTGGCAAAGATTAATCATGCTATAGTTTAGCATTTACTTTCTCCTTACATTTTTATTTATATGGAATCTGGCTTCATATATGAAGAAGTTGATATGGTTTTTATGCTACAAATTATGATCTATCTATCTATCTATCTATCTATCTATCTATCTATCAGCTGGAAATATTTGGATTTATTTGTTATGTATAGGTTTAGGTTAGGTTTAGGTTTATTTGGACTTATAAGCCACCCTCTCCCGAGGGACTCAGGGCGGCGTACATAAAAAACAGAGAATACAAGTTAAAACAAAATTTAAAAAATATTAAATCAATGCCAAATAAACTTTTGAATTTAAAACCCCGATCCCCTGTCAGTCCAGGCCGGATTGTAAGAATAACCATGTTTTGAGGTTGCGGTGGAAGGAGCGGAGATCAGGGGCCAGGCGCAACTCAAGGGGTAGTTGATTCCAGAGGGTGGGCGCCCCCACAGAGAAGGCCCTACTCCTAGGGGTCACCAGCCTACACTGTTTAGCTGATGGTATCCCAGGAGGCCCCGTCTGTGGGAGTGCACTGGGCAATTAATAGGATAAACAGGAATGTGGGGTTTTTTTTCAATTAAGGGGAAGAAATGAAAATCCATACTTGGGCATTATAGTGGAATCTCGGGTCGTGACTGTAATCCATTCCAGGACTACGGTCGCAACCCGATTTGGTCGTGACCGGAAGCACAACTGACTGCGCATGCGCAGACAAAAATTTGCACGGATTGTGCATGCGCGGAAGGGGGAAATTGGCACAGAAAGGGAACCTGTTGCAGCCAGGTTTGTTTGCCACCTGATTTTTATTAATTTATTAATTTATTAATTTGACTTGTATGCCGCCCCCTCTCCAAAAGGACTCGAGGCGGCTCACAACTAAAAACCCAACAGTAAATAATTATTTTAGACCATATTAAACAGAACAAGCCAAATATACAAATTTAAAACCCCAGAAACTAAAACACCCATCGATCCCCCCCCGCCAGGACCCAATTCAAAAGTAGAAGTTTTAATAGATAATTTTTAGAAGTTTAAATATGATACATCTTGTAGCCTTTTCACGTGTCCTAAAACATGAACAGTCCAGAGCTGCTAACTTCCTAATATAGCTCAAAATGAGCTTGTGAATTTTTGAGTAGCAGTAATAATTTATTCAATATGTACCTCATAATTGAGATATAATTTGGTGTTGTTATTCTGAATGCCGCTGTTACTTAAAATTCAGCTCCCCTACCTGTCTGCAACATACAATTTGTATTCCTAAGTCAAGTGAAGAGGAGGACGTGAATTGCTATCACATTGGGAGCTTTGGAACTGAACAAATCACTTTGAAAACCCACAGGGAAGCAGAGTTTTCATAAGTCCAGCAAAATCTTGTGCGTTTAGGTGTATGGATCTTCTATATATCACCCTAACATAGGCTGTAATTCTAAACACTTTTTTGGGGGGGAGGGAAGCTGCTATATTACATTTCTGTAATTTTGCAAAATAAACGTATAAAAGGGATCACACTGCTTTCAACACTGTGAGCATTTCACTGCTAATATTTATTGTGAAGCCTGTCTTCCAGTCACCATGAGAGAATCACTTAACACTTCTGCTGTGGATGTGACAACCAGCTAGATGTTCTGTTAAACTACTGAGGCATCAAGTTATTTTAGGGTAAATACTTTCTAAAAGATTCATAACGATAATTATGGAAGACCCCTCTGGTGTTTCACTGTACACTTCCCTTGTTTATGACAGGGTTATGTTCCCTGAAAACGTAATATAAAGCAAATTTGTACGAACTGAGAGACTAAAGCAACGACAAAGCAGGACAGGCTGTCAAATGTTGTAGCCCAATTGCATTGACAAATATGTTCATAAATTTGTAGAGCCTTATTTTGAGTCATTGGGAGTTGAGTGGCGTATAGATTTTATTATGGTTGGTTGTGCAGTCAGCCAGATGCGTAGACTGGCATTTTTATCCACCTATCGAGTCCTTCCTCCAGACCTTGGCTAAACAGATATTATTGTTTGAAGATGTTAAAGGTATCATTGAAGGATGTAAGCAATGAAGAACAATGAAAAAATTCTTCCCCCTGCTCCTTCTCTCTCTCTCTCTCTCTCCAGCAAGGCTTAAAAAAACCAGCTAACTGGCAAAATAGGACAAAAGCCATGCGGAATCAGGGCGTGATGTGAACAAAAGGCAAGAAACTACATTGTCTGCATTTCTCTCTCTCACAAATGAAGGCAAATATGTGTGTCCCAGGATAATGTTGCAGAGTCCAATCTGGGTCATTCACTGGGATCAGAGGTGTAGTCTTCTGAACTTTCAGACTCGTGCTGGAGCCCATCCTCAGGGAACTTCTCTCTCACTTTCGGTGAGTCACAAGTCTGAAAGCTCAGAAGACTAAACCTCTGATCCGGTGACTGACCCAGATTGGATTTCTATCTCTGTCTCTAACACAAGGCACAGAATGTTGCGGAGTCCCAAAGAGCTATTCCAGCTTTAATTCTTTTACATACCTAGCAGTAGCAAAATTGAGATGGAAAGTAGGCTACTAGGTGATCCTTCCTCTCTTCTGCTTTATGAAAGAAACAGTTGGATGGCCAGGGATGGTGGATCCAGCGTCAGATGGGAGGAAAGCACATTGCTCAGAGACCCTCTTGGCTTTGGGAAAAAAGCCAGCACATTCGCTGACCTCATTTGAATCCTGGCTGTTGTGGAGGGAAGAGGAGAAAAGCAGGGAGCATGATTTTCCCCACCTCCTTAGGTTTTCCTCCAATTTTTTTTTTATATTCATATTTATATGCCGCCCTTCTCTGGAGACTCAGGGTGGCTTACAATTTTTTGGAGCACATATGCCTGCTTATTACTAAGCGGCATTTTTACAAAGTCAGCTTATTGCCCCCAACAATCTTGGGTCCTCAATTTACCTACCCCGAGAGGATGGAAGGCTGAGTCAACCTTGAGCCTGGTGGGATTCGAGCCTGCACTAATTACAGGCAGATGGAGCTAAGTGCTAGGCATTTAACAGCCTGCACCACCAAGGCTCTTTTTAAGAGCACAACTTCTGGAGAAAAGCAGAACTGAATAGAACAAGTGACTGATAGGAGCAGCAGTCTCAGGAATACTGTCCACGAACAGGTCACTGTTCCTACCTGAACCTAACAAGAAGAACCCTAGCTATCTTCTCCAACTTCCCAACATTTAAATTATGAACAGACAGGTGATGAAATAAGGTGGTCAAGAAACATCTTCTGCTATTTAGACTCCTCCCCCCATTTTTCCTCTCATTTATTTTTTCTCTCATTTGCATTTTTGGTGGGCTTCCCAAAACACTGCGGAGAAGGAAATGTTCTGGGAGTTCAGAAGGGGTAGACAGAGGCAGAGAGCACCTGTTCCTTGAATCCAATTATTCAGGCTTAAAAAAAGCCTTCCGGTATGTTGCTTTGGTGTATTAATTACAGAATTCAGGCTAGGTGTAATGCTTATTTATTTATTTAATTAATTGGTCTTATATGCCGCCCTATCTCCCGAAGGACTCAGGGCAGCTCACATAAAAAACACCCAATACAAAAGTTAAAAGAATTAAAAATAATTCAACTAATTAGACCAAATAAATATTTAAAACCCAAACCACAAAACATTTAAAACAAAAGCCCCCCCCCTCAGTCCAGGCCGGTTTGTTCGAATAACCAAGTCTTTAGGCCGCAGCGAAAGGAGCGGAGGTCAGGTGCCAGTCGTAGCTCCAGGGGAAGCTGGTTCCACAAAGTGGGCACCCCCACAGAGAAGGCCCTCCCCCTAGGGACCGCCAGCTAACATTGTTTGGCCGACGGTACCCCAAGGAGGCCCTGTCTGTGAGCGCGCACCGGGCGATTTGTGTTCGATGCTGGCAGGAGACGTTCCTGCAGGTACCCCGACCCTAAGCCATGTAGGGCTTTATAGGTAAGTACCAGCACCTTGAATCTCACACGGAGGGCAGCCAGCATCCAATGCAACTCATTACTTCACTAGATTAGATCGTAACTGTTACCTTATAGCATCCATAGCAGGGTTTTTTTAATGATATTGATGAAGCAGAAGAGGTGGAAGAAGAAACTATCGGAATAATGTCTTTTACACAGAGAGTTTTAGCACAGGATCATTCCAAGATGCCTAGCATCACTGCGTCTGGATGCTAACCAAGTACTTAAAGACTTCCCTTTCTTTTTAGCAGACATACCAAAACACAATTATTTTTGCTCCTGTTTTATTCTTTGAATATCGGTTGAGAGCTGATGAGAGCAGATCATTATGAAAATAAAGGTGCTCAGCCGTAACCTTTTGCAGTGGTATAAAATTCATGAAAAATATTTGACACAGGTAAATAAGTATTAGTCATAAAGGTCACTCTAACATTAAACCCATTATGTGATACTTAGCAGAATTCATATAAAAAGCAACAAAGTATTTATTAAGAGAAAAGCAAGTCTAAATCTATTTCAGCAAGCAAAAGGAAATCTAAGTGACAACCACAACGAACAATATTCTTGATTGCTGTCTATTTCATGTTTTAGAATGTAGAGAAAAAAACCCTAAAAAACAATTGCAGATTATATTTCTATCTACAATATATGATGGTTACAGTTTCTTTGTGCTTTTCTTTAATGCCTGTTAGAATATGTTCTTCCATTCTTGAAATAAAACATGTCACATAAGTATGTTCTTTCTTTCTTTCTTTCTTTCTTTCTTTCTTTCTTTCTTTCTTTCTTTCTTTCTTTCTTAGCATAGCATCATGTTGCATTTGCAATTTTTTTAAATTATTCAAATCTTTTAAATAATTTTTTTATTATATTTAATTTATTATAAATAATATTTTTAATTTATTAAATCTTTAATTTATGCTTGCAAACATAGAAAAGATAAATAGCATAATGGGGATATGTTAAACTTAACAATTTGGGATTGGAACACAGCATTCCAGAGCATGTGGAAAAGCCAACTTTCCATCAGACCATACAGTTCTTTTTGGGATGGGCAGGGAAATGGGGAATTTCTGGAAATACATTCTCCAAACAGAGATTGAGTCAAAGTATTGATTCTCAGACTAATAAAGATTCAGGCAGCCTTGGTATAAACCAGGGGTGTCAAATTCAATTTTATTGAGGGCCTTATCAGGGTTGTGTTTAACCTCAGGGGGCTAGGGTGGGTGTGGCCAGGGTGGGCATGGCCAGCTTGACCACTTATGTCAGGGGTGTCTGAGGTGGCGTGAGCACTCTGCCAGTGAAAATGGGCTCCCGACCTCCATTTTCAGCTTTGACGGCTTCCTGCAACTCTCTGCCAGAGAAAATGGAGCTTGGGAGGAATGCCCATGGCCCTCCTGAGCTCCATTTTCACTGGCTGAGGCATCGTGGGTGGCCCCTCGCTGTTTCCAAGGTGAGCCAGATCTAAGCACTCCGTGGGCCGGATTCAGTCCCCGGGCCTTGATTTTGACGCCCCTGGTATCAAAAAACCACAGTTGCTAACTTCTCCTTTATCACAAATGAGACCCATCTGTATATGGTGGGTTTCCCATAATGCTATGAGAAAAAGACTCAGTCTCAATTTTAATGATTCTACATTAAAAATATTTCACTCACTAGCATTTTTTGTATTCCTCACTACTTTTACCTTAATAAATTTTATTAGAGCAGCCCAGTGAGATTGATGCTTTGGAAAAATCACTTTGCATAAAGACAGTTAAGATACAGTAAAGAAAACATACCAGAGTTCTCCAGAGCTTTTGTATATACCTAATGCTTGTTTGGCAAAGGATAAATATCATTTCATTCAGATTAAATACTTGGCAATGGCAGCATTAAATTATGTGAATTGAAGACATAGTGGGGATAGGGAACTGTGTATTCTAGGAATTCTCACTAGAAAGTGAGAGAATAAGTATTTTGTGCTTATTAAATCTAAAGTCAGAAAAAATATTCATGAGCATCTGTCAGAGTGATGCATAAATGAGTTAACAAAGGGATAACAAATGATTATAGGTGTGATCGTGTCACCTCTCAACTTTTTTTTAAAATTTGTTTTTATTCTGCCTTTATTGCTTTTATAAATCAGTCAAAGCAGCAAAGATGCATACTATCATATTCCTTCCTCTTCCTATTTTCCCCACAACATCTCTGTGAAGTGGGTTGGGCTCAGAGGTGGGATTCAGCAGGTTCTGACCAGTTCTGGAGAACTGGTAGCAGAAATTTTGAGAACCAGCAAATCCTGCCTCTGGAGATTTTACAGTATCCTGCCCCTGCCATGCCCATCAGGACACGCCCACAGAACCAGTAGTAAAAAAATTTGAATCCCACACTGGTTAGGCTGAGAGAAAGTGACTGACCTGGGTTTTCATACCTAAGGTGGATTAGAACTCACTGCCTCCTGGTTTCTAAGCCAGTACCTTGACCCCTAGACCAGACTGGCTCTCTTTTACAGTTATCTCTCATGCCCATCCTCATGGTATCCTCAACATTTGTGATGTATGCCACTGCTTGCCTCATAGGATTCATGGAAGATCCACATTTAAACCTTCTTGAGAAACTAATGTAAATCTAACAAATAATAAATAAAAAGCAAAACTTGTGAGCTAAGGAGAATATGCAGATGATGCTTTACAAAAGCAAAGATATTTCAAAGAGGTATGAAGTAGCAGTGATGACAGATTTTACTTACCCTGACATCTCTTGGGACAGGACGGTTCTTCCGGATGATCTATGGCTGCCTTCCTGATTTGTCATTTGCAGGATTGAGAGAGTCCCCAAAATACGAGCTATCTAAATTTGATCTTTTTTTAAAGAACACAGTATATAACAGTATATAACATTTTATTGACTCATGGAGTAAAAAAATACATTACCTAATATTCAGAATGTACGTTGCATGTTAGGTAGTCTGGGGAGAGTGGGGGAGAGAGAGATTTTCACAGATTATATATACTTTATTGTCAGTTTCTTAGAATTGTTGGTAGAAAATAAGGAAAGATCTAAGTAATTCAAGAATTCATTGCTCTTTTTTAAATGTAATTATTTATAAAATGCAGAGAATATAATATATTCCAAATTCACCATATCAGGACTAAAATAAGAAATTGTTGTTTCATTTCCTTATTCAGTTAGGATGAACATTTTTTTAAAAAGAGGAGGTAGTTTTACTTTGTGTCTAAAATACAATTCATAAAATGAAGTATAACCTATAAAATGAAATATAAAAAAATAGGGTAGTGCATCAGTTGAAATGTGGTGGTGTCAACGTTCTGACTGATGAACCGAACCAAAGCAAGCATGGCGGAGATGGTCCAATCTCTTAATGCAAAACTTCATTGAGTACATCATTTCGGCAAAGATGAGGGCAAAACCCTATCTAACCATTTCCCATGCAAACCCACAAGTTTAGGTTTTTCCTCCCCCTATTAGACCAGGTCACATTGTCCAATGGAGTCTCCTGGTATTGTTGTGAGAAAGTCTTTTGGCTCTGGTAAACATCTGCCAAACTGCCCTTGGTTCTCACGGCTGGCATCTTGATGCCTGGAATCTACATTCCATCTACCCTTTCCCACCTCCCCATAGTTTTTTGGCAAGCTGAGAAACGATAATAGTTGCAACAGCAAAAGCGCCTTTTGAAGCTCGACAGCTGGAATGAAAATTCACAGCAAATGTACAAAGGGGAAAAAGGAGTGCTAGTAACAGTACATCAATATTAGTAGCCCGAGATCTGTTATCCAATTTATCTCTGATATTATTGCCAGCATAATAGAAGTACATCAGTGAAATTTGCTAGGTTTTGTAGAGATCTGCCAATTCAGATTATTTTTAGGTAGTAGTCCTTGACTTATTGCCACAATTGAGCCCAAAATTTCCATTGCTAAATGGGGTGAGTTGTACCCCATTTTATGACCTTTTCTGCCACAGCTGTTAAGTGGTTTTGCCGCGCAGTTGTTAAGTAATCATGCAGTTGTTAATTGAATCTGGATTCCCCATTGACTTTATTTATTTATTTATTACTTGGACTTGTATGCCGCCCCCTCTCCAAAAGGACTCGGGGTGGCTCACAACTAAAAACCAACAATAAAGAGCTTTGGTGGCTCAGGCTGTAAATGCCTGCTCTTAAGATCCAGCTGTCTACAATTACTGTAGGCTCGAATCCCACCAGGCTCAAGGTTGACTCAGCCTTCCATCCTCTCGGGGTAGGTAAATTGAGGACCCAAGATTGTTGGGGGCAATTAGCTGACCTTGTAAAAATACCGCTTAGTAATAAGCAGGCATATACAATGGAATGAAGGCTATTGCTGAGCACATTGGGTTGTGCTCCAAAATTGTAAGCCCTGAGTCTCGGAGAAGGGCGGCATATAAATGTAATTTAAAAAAAAAAATTAATTACTTAAAAAAATATTAAATACTAACAAGCCCCAATATACATTATACAATTTAAAATTTCAAACCCCCCGCCAAGAGGTCAGCAGCTTTGCTCACCGGGATGCCAATTGGGAACAAGTTTAAGGGGAAGTCCCAAAAGCATACAGCAAAATCATAAATAAGTTCAACCGGGGGAGGGGGAGAAGCTAATATGAATGCCAACAAGCTAATTAAAATATGAAAATAAAGAAGGACAAATATAGGAGATGGAAATAGCCATCTATATTATATCTATATATCTCTATATCAATTATTTGTTTGTTTGTTTGTTTGTTTGTTGGGATTTCTATGCCGCCCTATCTCCCGAAGGACTCAGGGCAGCTCACAACGATAAAAACAGAGAATACAAACTTTAAGAAACTATTAAACCTGAAAACCCCAACACTAAATCTAAAACCAATTTAAAACCCACAAACAACATGAGACAAATTAAAACTATTAAAATCCCCTTCAGTCCAGATTGGCTGAACAAAAAAGCCAAATCTTCAGGTCACGACGGAAGGAGCGGAGGTCAGGCGCCACCCGAAGCTCCACGGGCAGTTGGTTCCAGAGCGCGGGCGCTCCCACAGAAAAGGCCCTCCCCGTGAGGGTCACCAGCCAACATTGTCTGGCTGACTGCACCCTGAGGAGGCCCCACCTATGTGAGCGCACCAGGCGATCGGACGTTGTTGCTGGCAGTAGATGCTCCTGCAAATACCCCGGAGCTAAGCCATGAAGGGCTTTATAGATGATGACAAATGAATGTAGTCTGTATTTATAGAGATGATGATAAGCCTGGAACGAGTGAGGTTAACGAAGAACGCTCAGAAGAATAGGACAGACTTTCTAAGATGTGTTAAAAATAAAAGGAAGTTTAAAAAAAAAAGCTTTCCAATTGCTGAATCAAGGTGGCAAAATTTCTTCTATTTATACACTGTAATTACTTATTCTGCAATTGCAACTCCTGAGTAGCAGGACAAAAAAAACCAGCAGAAGAAAAGGAAGCAATTAACAATAATTACATAACATTATTATATATTTATTGTATCAATTTATACAGTTATTCATCTTGCCATGTGCCACTCTGGATGGCAACCATAAGATTAAAACTTGGCAATATACCAACAAAAATAAGGCAGTATTGGAACCCGAGGACAATCTAACTCAAAGCCGTAGAACACAGAATCATATAAAGAATAAGAATATCAAGAATTTAAATTGCACAGTATTTTGTGTGTGTGTGTAAGTTTTGAAAAGAAAGATAAACACTATCAGAAAGTAATTATAGAATAAAGATAATTGAAAAGAAAGAGAAGGTAAAGGTTTTATAAAAGTAACAGTAAGAGAGCAGTTTTTGGTATCAGTAGGTTTGCCTAGAGTTTTGTGGTCTAAATTTGGTAGTTCAATCTAAATTCCTTGACTTTATCTTTCTACTTCCTATTGACACAAAAGGCAGTTACTGTTGTTGGTTTTCTCTTAGCCTGGCATTCTTTCCCCAGTTGGTTTCTTTCTGTCCCTTCAACTTTCATTCTTAAGGCATCTACAAATGGTAGAATGTGATAGAGAATCATGGTCAAGTTCAGGCTGTCACAGTTGCTTTCTTTTTTACTTCCCTGAGCGACTGACAGCCCTACTATTCTGGTGGTGTCTCCACTGAGCATTGATCCAATTGATCTCTGCTTAGCTTTTTGAGTTCAGTTAAGGCTGGGTCTATGGTGCCATGAACCCAATGGAAAAAATAGAACCGGTAGTCACTGATGGCTGTATTCTCTGTGGGTTTTTTTAGATTTCTTTTTAAAGCCATAGGGGTTCCTTCTTGTGTCTTGTGCTAAATGGTTAATAGTTTTAGTATGGGACATACACACACACACTTTGAATTTATCCTCCATCTTCTACCATTCAGCTTTTCTTATAAGGGGAAGAACAACCATTCCCTTTCTCAATATTTGACCCATAGGATCAATATTCCCTGAAATTTCTGACTTCCCTAATTCAGTCTTCCTCTGATATATAATATTAAATTATTTCCTATATGATTTTTCTCTTTTCGTTGTAGCCAACTGCTTGTGAGTAAGGTTACATTGAGATTCATATTGACTAAATAATCTGATGGATTTAAAGGTCATTTTGAAACCAAAAGTCCCTAGTCTAAATCCACTACTTTTGATCTTTCTGAATTTGCTTCCATTCATAATATGAGATTTTTTAAAATGCATAATCAGATATTTGCAATGGTGTTGAAAAAAATCTGATCCATGTGTTGCATGATTGAATACAATAATAATACAATCATTTTTTAAAAAAACAGGCTTTACTTGCACAATATGCACTAAATTTTATTAAACATAAAATTATATTTACAAATTAATTGCCCGTGTTATGTATTTAATGATTCACATATCTTTTGTAAATTGAGTCAGCAAAGTCCCAGTGAATGCCAGATATTTTTCTCTTTAGTTTAATAACGTGAAAGACAGACACATTCTTAAATTTATTCAGCTGACATCTATGAAGCGGTAAAGTGCTTATTTAACCCTTGTGTACCTACCGTGTTTCCCCGAAAATAAGACCTACCCCGAAAGTAAGACCTAGCACTATTTTCTAAACCTGCCCTAATATAAGACCTACCCCGAAAATAAGACCTAGTGTAAATCTCCAGTTCCAGGAAGACTTTTCAGGGAGCAACCATGCACCCAAACACCCCCTACACACTCACACCCACTATTTGGCACCATAAATATATAAGACCTACCCCGAAAATAAGACCTAGTGTATTTTTGGGAGCCAAAAAAAAATATAAGACAGTGTCTTATTTTCGGGGAAACACGGTATGAAATGTAAATAAATACATTCTGAAAAATATTGAGTAAAAGCTGTCGAACCATTTCCTCCTTTAATGTGCATATGCATCATTTTGTTTTTTAAACTATATTTAGAGTCAAATATAGCCAGTACAGACCCCCTATAATTATCTTTATTCTGAATTTATTGCAAGGTTGCATATTTTATTCCTAAAACAGCATTTTCTGCAGGTCATTCCTTGATCAGGCCTTTAAATTATGACAATCAAAATAATGACAAATTTATCTGAAGGTAGGTAACTGAGTATTTTTTTAAAAAAATCTCTCCTCCCTCCCAAAACACTTCTTGGAATATTTGTTTTTAGTTCTTCTCTTTTTCCACAAAAAAATGGGGACATAGAGGTCTTGCTTACCTCCTTGTGAAGAGGATTAGTGTCTGCACTGAAGACCAAGATATGCCAGAGACCTATTTATGTAGTGGTTCGGTATATTGGGCCAGCTCTCCACTAGGTCCCTTGATATGGTCCATGTATGGAGAGACAATGTTTTTCCCCGCCCTTGAAGTGAAGGTCACTCTTGCCTTGCTTTGGTTGCTTATTTTCATTATTTTATTTTTTTTCAATTACATTTATATGCCGCCCTTCTCCGAAGACTCAGGGCGGCTTACAATTTTTGGGATACAACCCAGTGTGCACAGCAATAGACACATTATTTGCACCATCTCCATACGCTGGCTGTTAACAGCATCCTTTTTTTATAATCAAACTTATAGGCAGCGTGATCCCTGCTTTACTCCCTGAAGTGAAGCAATGGCATTTTGCCTGTCTCCCTTCCGGCCACTTATATTTACTATTTAAAACTCCCAGTATTCCTCTATTAGCCTCTTCTCAGCTATTGTCTGATGACCCTCTGCCCTCCAATTCACTGATCGTTATTGAGAAAGAAATCTTCATCTTCCTTTTGGATGAAGATAACAATTAGATTATTTTATACAAAAGCTGTGGTGAGTAATACATTCAAACTACATTAGACAGAACAAAGCATTAAAGCCTCCAAAGTAATAAACAGCCCTCCTTCTGACTTGTTTTTCTTTGTAATTTATGTTCTTTCCTTATAATGCAATTCAGGGCTCTTGTATTTTGTTTGAAATATATATATATATTAAATTATAGGTAACTGTTTTTGTTTTTCCTTTTTCCAATTATGAGTGAACTTTCTTAATATTTATGCAACACATAACGCTTATCTGTTATTTTAATCAATATCATGCTGGAGAAATAAAAATAAGTTTTGAATAATGAGTCTATAGCTAATAATAAAGTTTTTATACCAACCTTTGTTCTTTTGCTATAAAGAAGTGATAGAGAAAACCTTGGGATTGCTTCAGAGAACGATGAATGATATTGATTTATTTTAAAAGGATATATACCTGTCCATCGAACATACAAACTCTGGGCAGCTAAAAACAGAACAAAGCAAGTTAAAATAATCATAAAATACTAACCAAAATGCCATGGAAGGAACTCAGCGACATATACTATACCTATGTTGGCCTCATCTGTTATCACAACTCAATAACTCCAACAAAAGCCAAGTCTTCACAAATTGTTCCATTCTGGGCCAGTTGAAGCTTCCAAGAACTTTTGAAGGATAGCCCCGTATAGTTGCACTAATCCAACTATTTATTTTTTATTTATTTTGTCAAACATGCATTAGATAACATGTATAAGTATAAACATGATTATGAATACATGAAATGGATACGAATAAAAAGGAACATTAGGGCAGGGACTAAAGCCTGAGTCTTAGCGAACAGGGCCTCCAGTCCAGGACAGTTGTGACTGCTACACTAGATGAATCTATGCAATCTGTTTAATCTTCCTTGAGCTGGAGCCCTGACTACAGGAGAAATTCCATATAGCACAGCAGCTTTGTCTGGAGAGTGACAGTTAAAGCAGAAAAATATCTCATTTCAGGGGCCCAAGGAACTCAGTGACATTTTGTCTTCAGCCCCATCTATACCCTCATAGCCTCTGGGCACTGGGAAAGCACCTCAACTGCATCACAGCCAGGAGGGAAGATATATAATTCATTATTGTCAATATAATATTTCATCTTATATTCTTACCCAACAGTTTCATGTAGAATGGAAAGAGGAGTGGAAGGAGGGCCAGGTCCAGAGGTACCTCACATAAAAGCAGCATAGAGCTAGAATTTTCTCCCTACCACCAACACTATTTGGAACTGGCCTTGGAGGAAGGAGAAGAACCAGTACAAAATTATACTTCCTAGTCCTAATCCCTTACACTTACCAGAAGTAGAGCATAATTAATGGCATTGAAAACTGCAGTGGAAAGCTGCTCTGGAGCAGGTGTCGCCAATCTTTTGGACCTCAGGGACCACCAAACTCATAATTTTAAATCCTGGGGATCACTAATATGAATTTTGATTGATGGTGGCTTGCTGACGTTGGTGGGAGAGAGAGAGAGAAAGAGAGAGAGATCAGATCTAACGTCTCTCTCCCTCCCTCCCTCCCTCTCTTCCCCCCCTCTCAAACACACACAAACACACAGAGGCAGGGGTGGGATTCAAATTTCTTAACCGGTTCTGTTGGCATGGCCTAATTTATGGGTATGACTTGGTCATGTGACTGGCTGGGCATGGCTTGTATGTAAATATTATAAATATTTATATAAATATTGATTTTTTTAATAAAAAAGAGCAACTTTTACCCAAAATCAGGCAAAGCAGGCAGGCAGACAGATTAAGTTGCTCACAGAATCACAGATTCATTCAGAGATCTATGAGATCAGCTGCCTGAGCCTGTCACATAAAATTTGCTTGCAAGCAAACCCATAAAATTTGCTAGCAAGAAAACTCACAAAATTAACTCACAACACACCATGTATGTAAATATTGAATTTTTTTTTATTAAAAAAAGAGAGCAACTTTTACCCAAAATCAGGCAAAGCAGGTAGGCAGATTGAGTTGCTCACAGAGTCACAGATTCACTTAGAGAGATCTGTGTTTCTCCCATCGGATATCTGAGTCTGCAACTGAATAATAGAACCTTCAGTTCTAAGGGAGGTTCGGCTCTGCTTAAAAGCAGAGCCGAAGATCTAAAGATTAGCTAGAAAGCAAGAAATCTAACGGTTTCCTGCTTTCTAGCTAATCTAAATCTCCCGGCACAGCAGAACAACTGATGGTCGGAAAAAAAAATAGCAACTTAACAGGCAAGTTTGCCAGGTAAGGAGTGAGTGGGCAGGGAGGGTTCCTGCGAGCCATGTGGGCAGCGCAGCCTTGTGTTCCTGTGCAGCCTGGATTAATTGCTTTGGGGGGTGCTCTGGAGGTGACATTTCTCTGTGGACCACCAACATTTTCTCGTGGACCACCAGTGGGCCGCGGACCACCAGTTGGCGACCGCTGCTCTGGAGAGCATGGGTTCAGAGAGCATAACTTCATCTCATGTCCTCCAGAAGCTACCCACAAGCACAACCAGTGTCTTTTCAATACCATAAACTAGCCTAATTTTGATTGAAAAGTGTTTAGTTATACACTAGACAATCTATTACCTTTTGGGTCATCCTTTCAGAGATATTTCTTTCTCTCAACAGAGCAACAGAATGGGTGGACAAAAAAAACAGTGGGAGCATAAGTAACTTCTGACTTCCTGCTGGTTTCCCCTTTGACTTTGCTTATGGGAAGCTAGCAGGAAGTGTCGGAATAATGATCATGTGACCATGGCTGCCAGTGACTGATCATGGTTTGCGAATGTAACAAGTGTGTAAGTGTAACTGCTGTGAACATCCTTCACATTTCAGTTCCACAGAAATAATGAGTCCTAGAGTTTGTATACACGATTCTTTAAGTTAGTACATTTGAGATACTTTGATACAACAATTGTTACCCTATTATGTACCACTTATAGTAGCCAAACAGACTGGAGAGTTTTAATAGGATATAGTTATGTTTTATATATAATACCCTATTGATACTGGCTTCTTTTACACATAAAATTGCTATTGAATATAATCTCTATCTTCAAGTAAACACAGAAGACCAATGACTTTTTAAAGATGTAAAGTATTTCTAGGAACATAGGTCCTATTTTGGATAATATTCCCTGGCTTATTATGGATGTATAAAGCGTTTCATGCATAAACTGTTCATGCATGGAACAGCTGCTTTCCACTTTATTTTATCAAATAGTTGGAGATTTATTATTTGCAACCTTGTGCCGGAGCTGTAACAAATCAATTGATTTGTGATCCAATTGAGATATAGTGTGAGTTGCCCAATTTCTCCGTTGCTTTTTAATTTATTTCTTGAACACTTTCATCAGCCAGGTTTGAATATTTTCCTATGTTATTTGTTATTGTTTATCATTAATTATTTTTTCTTTGTTCCTTTTGTTTGTTTTGTTTTATTTGTATTTTTTGCTTTTGTTTTTCTTTTAAACTTATTTATTTTATTTATTTATTATTTGGACTTGTATGCCGCCCCATCTCTGAAGACTCGGGGCGGCTCACAACTAAAACCGAACAATGAACAATAAATTACTTAAAAAGAATATTAAACAATCACAAGCCCAATTTCACTAAAAATCCCAGTAAACGTTATAAATTTAAAATCCCCCCCACTAGGAGATCAGCACAGCCCGGCCTGTTCGAATAACCAAGTTTTCAGGTCATGACGGAAGGTGCAAAGGTCAGGGGCCAGACGGAGCCCCAGGGGTAGTTGATTCCACAGGGCGGGAACCGTCACAGAGTAGGCCCGTCCCCGGGGCACCGCCAACCGCCAAAAAAGGGCCTTGGTGGCTCAGGCTGTTAAATGCCTGCAGTTAAGTTCCAGCTGCCTACAATTACTGTAGGCTCGAATCCCACCAGGCTCAAGGTTGACTCAGCCTTCCATCCTCTCGGGGTGGGTAAACTGAGGACCCAAGATTGTTGGGGGCAATAAACTGACTTTGTAAAAATGCTGCTTAGTAATAAGCAGGCATATACAATGGAATGAAGGCTATTGCTGAGCACACTGGGTTGTATCCCAAAAATTGTAAGCCGCCCTGAGTCTTCAGAGAAGGGCGGCATATTATTATTATTATTATTTTATTAGACTTGTATGCCGCCCTTCTCCCGAAGGACTCAGGGTGGCGAACATATAAAAAAGAACATATATACAATAAAAATATATTAAATAAAGACAAGTCTAAATTACAAGAAACATTAAAAACAATTAAAATTACAATAATATAAATGTAATTTAATAATATAAATGTAATTTTTTAAAAAATGGCATTGGCTCGCCGATGGCACCCCGAGAAGCCCCTGTCTGTGCACTCGTACAGGGCGGTTGGCACTCGATATTTTGTGCACAGCTACTTTCAGATTATCTGTGACCAAACTAAAGCATGCGTATTTGGATGAAAACTTACGTTCTAGGCCAGGGGTGTCAAACTCAAGGCCGGTGGGCCAGATCTGGCCTGCAGGATATTTAGATCTGGCCCATAGGGCTGTTGTGGAAACAATGAAGGACCGGCCCACTGTGCTTCTGCCAGCGATAATGGAACTCACGAGTTCCATTTTCAGCTGCGATGGCCTCCTGCAACCCTCTGCCAATGAAAATGGAGCTTGGGAAGTCACATGGTTTCACTGGCAGAGTGCTTGGGACACCACAGATGCCCTGACATGAGTGACGTCGAGCTAGCCATGCCCCCCTGCCCACCCGAGGTCAAACACAACTCTGATATGGCCCTCAGTGTAATCAAGTTTGACACCCCTGTTCTAGCAGAAGAGTTGGAATATTGGTTAGTATGGAAATGCCATACTTGAAGCCAAATTAGTTGCTACTGTGTTCTTGACTTCAAGGATAGTACATTTAACTCCCTCACCATGCATTGGTGGGGATGAGGAATAAAACCAGGCTCAGATTTTGATTCATGCTAAGATTTTAGATATGGCTCAAATGGAAAATACGGTAGGCATAAACAGTTACCAGCTGTTATGGTGAAGACATGCTTCTGGAGTCTCAATGACATTGTTCCTTTTGGTTCCTTGAGTAACGCAAATTATTCTTTGTGGGATTTGAGGACTCTGTTAACTGAAGATGGAGGAATATTTTATTTTGTAATTTTTAGAAGACTTCACAACAAAATGATGATAAAACATAAGCTTAAAACACTGCTGTTACATTTAAAAAAAAGAAAAGTTGACTTTCCTGTTCATTATTATTTTTCAATGTTCTTATTAATACCAGATAATTAAGTTATTTACAGTATGTGCATGATAAAAAATAATCTTCTTGTGCTTATAAATGTAGAACTGAGACTTCAACCAATCAGACAAGTTTGAATGCTGTTTAAATAGGAACAAACTGTACAATTGTGGTGCATTGCTCACGTAGGACTTGGAAGTGTCTTATTCCCTGCCACCATCCCAAACTGAATTTAGTCTTTGTGTCCATTCAACTTCCTTTGGGGGACACTTTTATTTTCAGGTAGAAGTAATACATTTCTGGCTGCTCACTTGAGTGACTACAGAGGTTCATCGCTGGCATTTGAGGCAATAATGCCTTAGAAAGATGGATGATGACAGGGGAAGTGAAAGTTGTTATCCAAGCATTTGTCATGATTTGGGACATTGAGATAGATGGGCAAACCTCTTGAAAGGGTGCAGAGTTCCCTCTCTCTGGCACTCTGTGGTCTTGAAAGGAGTTTATCATCTTGCATAAGACAGGGGTTGTGTACTTTATTTAAGTTCATTTTAATTGGATGTTTGGTAAGGGAGGTTCACACTTACGGGAATTCTAGCATGAGTGCTTAGAGCTTAAAAGCCTTTGCAGGGAAGTGCTGTTTATAAGAAGCAATGTCACCTGCATCATGGAAAATGTATAATTACCAAGAGGTACTTTAATAGCCTTTCCATTTAGAGACAGCAGGATTAGGCAAAGCATACTAATTTATGGTCTTAACCCCGCCCCCCATGGTGCTGGTCATTGTCACAAATAGCACATCTGGGTCCCTACAACTCCCAACTGATTCCCAAGGCGTCATTGCAAGGATAAAATTCATAATATTTCTAAAGTCTATTTTTTTTATTTTGTCTCCACAAATTATTTTGAGAATAAAACAAATAATGATGTGTTGCTCCTTTGAAATGAATCACCGGGAGCCTGTCTTTTTTTTTTAGAGCTTTGCCACCTAGATCTATGAGTATGGAAAGAACTCTTACTTAACCCACTTAATGATAACTATCTACATCTGCGGAATTCATTAAACAACCTTCTGTTTCTAAAGAAGTCCTGTTTAGATACAAAATTAAATAGTTTTTTTTAAAGATATTGTTAATCATATAGAGAGCCAGTTTCATTTAGTGGTTGAGGTATGAGGATATAAATTGAGAGACAGTGACTTCTAGTTCTAGTCCCACCTTAGGCAAAAAGCCAGATGGGTGACCTTAGACCAGTCACTTTCTCTCAGTCCTAGGAAGGAAGCAATGGCTTCTGAAAAGCCTTGCCAAGAAAATTGCAGGGTCTTGTCTAGGCAGTCTCTGAGAATTGGAAATGACTGAACAGAAGGAAGAAATCTCATATATAGGAAATCTGCCTAAAATTCAAGCTACAGATTTACATAATTATGCACAGGGAATAATCAAATATCCCTGACAATATCTTCCGAATATAATCTAATATTGTACTACGTGAAGTGGATGAGTGAAATTGGGCAAGGCACTGATCCAAAGAAATCAATTCACTTGGTACAAATTGATGGTAGTGATGGATTATGAATGTAATTTAGGATGATAATGCCCAGAAATTTTTAATGTCATGTCAAATTTCAGTGGGAACTTTGGTTTTTTATTCAAACAATTGTTAAATGGGTATTAAATAAACAATGTCAGACCGTGCTAGCTGTAGATAGGAACAAAGAAAGTTGTTTAATTTAATATAATTTTACAATATGTATATATTTGCTGGGTGACTTACAGTTCAATAAAATAGTATAAAAGATTAAAACAATAAATACATTAAAATTAACAAAAAATAGCTAAGACCCATTAATTTCAGTGTCTGCATTAACTGATCACACTAAATCATGATTGGATTCAACAATATTTACACATTAGATTCATCTATCACATTAAATATAAATCAAGTTTACAAATCACAATAGTGGGATTCCAGTCGGTGCTATCTATATTAATCTATAATAAATGCCTAAAGCAATGTTTTTCAGCCTTGATAACTTTCTACTGTGGACTTTCTGCTGAGTGGGAAATTCTGGGAGTTGAAGTTCACACATCTTAACATTGTCAAGATTGAGAAACATTGCTCTAGATCAGGGGTGTCAAACTCACGTCATCATGTGACATATCAGGACTTTTTTCCCCCTTTGCTAAATGGGGCATGGGCGTGGCCATGGCCAGTATGTGACACATCTGGCCTGCGGGCCGGGAGTTTGACAGCCCTGCTCTAGATTTTCAAGGACTGATCCTAGGATCTTTGGCAAATGAAGCAAATGATTTTCAAGGAATCATATCTTTGGCAAATGAAGCCTAAAATCTTTTCAAGATCTATTTTTTTCAATTGCTCAGGAAATGGAATTAAACTGAATTCACTGCTGATAAATCAATAATAACATAACATATAATGGAAAGAAGAAAACAGAACCATGCAGCTGATGATACCTGAAGGTTCAACTACTAGTGGTTTCAGGATAGCTCATTAGTGAATGACCTTATTGCTTAATATATGTAAATAGGGGAAGTGTGATGCATTATATAGGATGTTTTATTTATTCATCTGTCAAATTTATATGGCTGCTCAAGCAGAATCACAAGAAGTGACTCGGCAGTGTACAGCAAAAAATATAAAACAATGGACATGTCAAAACAATCATATTATTTAAAAAGCATAAAACTCACAAGAGATTAGATTGGCAAGAGAGTTACCTCAACATCTCAGTGGTTCCCTGAGACCTTCAGACCTATTGACAAAACCAGATCTTGAGCAACTTCTGAAAAATAAATAATATTTTTTACATTTGCAACTTCTCACAACCAAGTGCTCTTCAGTTCTCCCCCGAGCTGCTCCGAGCATCCAGAAGTGGGAGGTGCTCGGTCTCTCGCGAAGCAGGCTGGGCTAAAATCTTACTGGGACGCTCCTCCTCCTGGAACTCCACCCCAACGCCCCAGCCTCATAGCGGGTAGTCGTTTTTGGTCGGAGCAGAAAACGTTTTCCTTAAATTCTACCTTTAGTGCTTCCCTCTCCTTGCCCTTAGCTCATTCGTCCCCGACGACTTCAAATAACATCTAACTGTCGGGGATTGCTAGGCAAGGAGCCAGCACAGCGCTCTGAGGCAGCTGCCTCAGAAGCTTATCTTCCCGATCGCTCGCCAGCTGGGAGCGATCGCAACAGCGTTCTGTCACCCGTCGACTCCAGAGTTCGTAGGCTTGCTCCACAGCAGGGCGGCGGCCCCGAAGCCTTATCTCCGATCTACACAGGAAGTGGTGATTATTCGCTACTCCCTCCTGCCGCCTCCTTTTTGCTCCAACTGAGCGTAATCAGCGATTGCGGCTGACTTTCCAAATACGTTAGTGTGCCGGGGTGTTTTCCCTTTTTGGGGACCGTGCACGCATAACTCTCAGGCGGCCACGAGGTGGCAGCGCCATTTTAGAAGGGCCGCGTAGCGCGTTTCTTCTCCAGGCCGTTTAGCGCACCACAACCCCGCAAGGTTTCCCTTTTTGGGGACTGGGGACAACATCCACCCCCTCCTTCTTCTTCTACTCCTTATCTACCCTTAGGCTTCCCTTTTGGGGGGCTTGGGTCATCAGGCCTTCACTGGTGTAGGCTTCCCTTTTGGGGGGCTTGTGTCAGGCCACATTACTCAATAAGATTATTCTGACTACTGTTGGCAGGCCTTCACAGGCTTCTTATAACCCAAGATTCTGGGTTTTCACTGTGCTGCAGGCCTATCATATCCCAGATTAGTCAAGCAATATAGCAATAGTAATAATAATAATTAATAATAACTAATAATAATAATAGAAATATTAGATTAGGCAACCCTTCAGCACAGGTAATTAAGTGAGCCAACCACCGTCGCTCTGTCAAACACCTCCATACGAGATGGCCAGTGGTCAGGGGTCTCGACCCGTTATACCAACCTCTAATAGGTCCTCACGGGCAGCTGAGAAGGATGCCCACAGGCGTCACCAGACCCTGGAGAAACTGGCATGAAAGCGCACCAGGGAGTCCGAGCACGCTCCTCCTCCCCATCTTACCGCCTTCACCCGTTCTCCAAGCCCCCCTCTCGCTGCTCTGGATCTCTCCATCCAAGCCAGAGGAAGCCTGCCTAGATCCATCCATCAGGAGGCTCCAGTGTCCGACCTGGCCCCGCGTAGGTCCCCTGAGGTGACATTCACACCCACAGCGGCGGGCCTACGTTCAGATGATGACCTCCTGGACGAAATACCAGCCAAAATGAGATCATGGATGGAGCTGGCAATAAGGAAAGGCATTGCCTCGGGCGTGCATCAATCTCTTCGTACCAACCAACCTTCCATTGCACCAGATTGCATGTCCCTATCGGGCCGCTCCGTGAGTATTGTGGAACAGCATTATCACCGTGTATCCCCCAAAAGGGAGTTTTCTAACCCTTGCATCCCACCACAGGGTATACAGGAGATGGGGGATCAAGGTGACTGGATGGATCAAGAAGCCAGGTCACTTCGCAATCTTGACCATGACCTTTCTGAAGCGGACCCCTGGAGAGGGGATGTCCGACGATGAAGGAATTACTCCTGACCATCCAGTTTTTACGGGCTCTTCAAGCCACCCTTATTCAAATCCCTTTTGTTTAAGGCGAAGAACACCGCCTTGCCAACCTCCCTCCCACAATTCAGTCAACGGGTCACAGCAAGAACCAGATGATCTAATCTTCCATCAACCTACCACTGAAGCTGAAGTTATTCCCGTTCCCCATATGTTCACCGACCTGGTCAACAAACAATGGGCCCTATCTGCTTCTTATCCTCCCCAACTGGAGTGCGACAAAGGTTCTATAACCTTGCCCCGAGTTTTCTAGCTCATTAAACACCCCTGAGGTAGATGACCCCATAGCTGCCCTGGTATCTTCTTCAGTCATCCCGGGGGAGGTGGAGGAAGCTCTGAAACCAGAGGAAAGGAGGGCTGAAATGGCCTTGCGCAGAGTGCACGTTTCTGACGCGTGGGCCATTAGGGCAGCCACGACCGCATCTTTCTTTACAAGGTCCTCCCTCAGGTGGCTTCGCCATCTGAGAGACATAATACCGGCTTCCAATACCCGGGCGCATCAAGATGTCGCCAAGATAATTGCGGCTGCTGAGTTTTCGGCAGACGCAACTTTCAACGCCGTGAAGTTTTCCTCTCGCGCCATAGCTTCCCAAGTCTGTGCCAGACGCCTACTGTGGCTCCATCATTGGCAGGCAGATGCGAGGCACAAATGGAAGCTCGCCTCTGCACCTCTATCCGGGGAGAAACTATTTGCAAGGCCCTTGATCCTCTCCTTATTGAGACAAAATCAAAGAAGAGGATCCTCCCCTCTCTGTTTAGGAGGTCAGACTCCCGACCTTCACAGCCATTTCGTAGGGGCCCCTCTCGTCCCTCTTATCCGGGACACTACTATTCAAGATTCCATCGGACTCCAATACAGAGTCAGGGGCAACAGTCGAACTCTTCCGACTTTGCGGTGGAAAGAGAGGGGGCAGAACAGGAGACAGTTCAGGGGAGCTAGTGGCAGGAACTTCCGTCGTTCTAAATGATGAGTGGGACCTAACACCCATAGGGGGCCGCTTAAGGTTCTTTGCTGACCAGTGGGATTCCTCCACCTCCGATGCCTGGGTGAGGAATACCATCAGGTTTGGTTTGGCTCTTGAGTTCCTCTCCAGCCCACAGCACTTCTTCATGAAATGTCCCTTCTCTAGAGACCCCACGAAGAGAGCTCTCATGCAATCTGCCATTTCCCATTTATTGGAGATTCGGGCCATCCAAACGGTTCCCTTAGATCAACAGGGTCAGGGATTTTATTCCCATCTCTTCGTGGTCCCGAAGAGTTCGGGCTGGAGGGTGATTCTGGATCTGAAACGGCTCAACCAATTTTTGTTGTATCGTAAGTTCAAAATGACCACTTTACAATCAATCTTATTCGGCATCAGGGAGGGGAACGTACTTATGTCTATTGATCTTATGGAAGCATATTTGCATATACCAATTCGGCCTTCCCATTACAAATTTCTTGTTTTGTTATAACAGCATCCACTACGAGTACGTCGCCCTTCCTTTCGGTCTGGCCTCTGCTCCCAGGACCTTTACCAAGGTCCTGGCGGTGCTGGCCGCCTTTCTCAGAAGCAGACCTGTTAGGCTTCATTGTTATTTGGATGACATTTTGATTTTGTCGTCATCCATTCAGCAGTCTAAGGCAGATTCCCTTATCACCATTTCCACTCTTCAGAGTCATGGGTTTTCTATAAATTGGGACAAGAGAAACTTGACCCCCACAACTAGACTAATTCATCTAGGGGCGGTTCTAGATACCACACAGGGCATGGTTTTTCTTTCACCCGACAGGCAGGAAAGTATTAGGAAACTGGTACAGGAAATCAGTACCCTTCGAAGGGTTCCCCTTGTATTGCTATCGCAATTACTGGGGAAGATGATTTCTTGTATATCCATAGTTCCTTGTGCCCGCCTGCATGCCTGGGATCTGCAGCGGTTCCTACTGCCGTACCAGCGGTCGGGGAGGGACAATTCCAGGGCCCAAGTTATGGTACCACCCAGCGTACTTAGATCCTTTCGCTGGTGGACTGCTGCAACAATCAAAAGGGGTGTCCTTTCAGGGATCCTCCAAGAGAGACCATCACGACAGATGCCAGCCTGTACGGATGGGGGGGATCATTATCTTCACCACACGGCTCAGGGACAATGGACCATTCCAGAGCGTGCACAAGACATCAATTGGTTGGAACTGCGGGCCGTTCACCTCGCCCTGCGCAGTTTTGTTTCAACACTGTTCTCCAACCATGTGTTGGTGCTCACGGACAATATCACCGTCAAGGCCCACTTGAACAAACAAGGGGGCACACACTCCATACGCCTAATGAGAGAGGCAGAGAAATTGCTTCGGTGGGCCGAGAACAACTTCCTCTCCGTCAAAGCCAAGCACATATCAGGCATCACCAATGTGCGAGCAGACTGGCTCAGGAGGGCCACGCTTGACCAGGCAGAATGGCGTCTGCACCCCTCATTGTTTCAGAAAGCAGTCCAGAAATTCGGCCTTCCTGTAATAGATCTGTTTGCCTCTCCCCTCAACACGCAATTACCGCGCTTCATTTCCCGGTACCCGTCCCAAGGAGCGGAGAATGTCAACGCTCTCCACTGCCCTTGGCCCTCAGGGCTCCTATACGCCTTCCCTCCTTTTCCAGTAATTCCCAGGCTGATTCAACGGGTTCTGGAAGAATGGGCAGAGATCTTGGTGGTGGCCCCCCATTGGCCCAGAAGGCCATGGTTTGCGGACCTGAGGAGCTTATCCATCCAAGAACCTTGGAGAATTCCATCGTCCATGATATCTCTCTCTCAGGGCCCTGTCCTTCACCCAGACCCACAATGGTTCAGTCTAGCCGTTTGGAGGTTGAGCGGGAACATCTGAGGTCAGAGGACATTTCCGCCAGAGTGATTGATACTATACAAGCGGCTAGGTGACTATCAACTGTGTGCATATATAATGCCACTTGGAACATCTTCTGTAAATGGTGCACGAAGTCAGGGGTTGTTCCCACCTCTCCATCGGTAGCACAGCTGTTGGACTTTTTACAGGAGGGGTTAGATAAGGGACTGTCCCCTAACACTTTGCGCCGTCAAGTGGAGGCCCTGGCTTCAGTTATATCCTTAGGTGATTTTCGTTCAGTTTCTCAACACCCTTGGGTTTGCAGTTTTCTACGAGGTGCCACCAATTTACGTCCACCAGTTGTCCACCCGGTACCCAACCTGGGACCTGAACAAGGTTCTGTCGGCACTTTCCAAGGCTCCCTTCGAACCCTTGAGAACCATCAGTCTACAATTCCTGACGTATAAGATAGTATTTTTAGTCGCGATTACCTCAGCAAGGAGAATATCAGAGTTGACAGCCTTATCAATTCGCAAGGACCTCTGTGTGTTCCACGCAGATAGGGTAGTCCTCAGACCTGATCCTACGTTTGTTCCTAAAGTCAATTCTGCCTTCCATAGGACACAGGAACTAGTCCTTCCCAATTTCTGTTCTAACCTGACTCATCGTCTGGAATGAGAATGGCATCACCTTGATGTGTGCCGAGCATTGCGCATATACATACAATGCACGGCGTCCTTCCAGAAGACGGAGGCCCTTTTTGTTTCCTTTCTCCCTAGGTCCGAGGGTCACAAAGTGTCTTCTTCCACGATTGGCCGTTGGCTCACGGCCTCAATACCAAGATCTTATGAAGTTCACTCTATCCCTGTACCAGCGGGCATCACTGCCCACTCAACACGTAGTGCGGCAACATCGGCTGCTTGGGCCACTCAGGCCTCGATAGACGAGATCTGCAGGGCGGCCACCTGGTCCTCTCCTTCGCCATTCATACGTAACTATAAGGTGGATGTGTTTGGCAGAAGGGTCTTACAGCAGGTACATAGGGACCGAGAGTAGATTTAGTGCCAGATGGCATCCCTCCCTGAGGACAACTCCAGCTTTGGTATGTGCCACTTCTGGATGCTCAGAGCAGCTCGGGGGAGAAAGGGCGTTGGTACTTACCTGATACGCCCATTCTCCATGAGCATCCAGCCCCACCCCTTTTCCTCTTGGGGGGGGGATTTGTTCCGGCCAAACGGTTTTGTGTAAATAGGTGAAGTATAGGCAGGTTTGCCACTTCGACTTTGCCAAAACTGGGGCGTTGGGGTGGAGTTCCAGGAGGAGGAGCGTCCCAGTAAGATTTTAGCCCAGCCTGCTTCGTGAGAGACCGAGCACCTCCCACTTCTGGATGCTCTTCGCAGCTCATGGAGAATGGGCATATCAGGTAAGTACCAACACCCTATATGTTGGGTTTTAACTCCCATAATCTTAGTCAGCAATGTTATATTGATGGGGATTGTTTGCAAAATTCTGATGGAAGAATGTTTGTTCTTCCAATTCAGACAACTGACTTACAAACTCTTATCCTCTCCTGATATCTGTTTTCCTGGGCAAATTCACTGGATGGGGCATTCAGATCTGCAGACATTTGCAGGGTGGGGTCCCCCCCCATTTGTTCCCACATTTACTTCGCTACTAATGCAAGATACAGAAGAACAATATAAAGTTGATTCATAGCAAAATGAAAAGTGAGGTTGGAGAAATGTTCTGTGTAATCATCTGATTAATTTTATCTCTTCTGTAAATTTAAAATGAAGTTGCGCTGCAGATACAGTAAACGACTATCCATGAGATCTCATATTCTTCAGTTTGTCTTATATTGCATATTAAAGTACCATTGAAAAACTTTGCTAAGAAGTTTTGAGTTCACAAGTAGAGTTCTTACATAACATCAACCCAGCCAGAACATTTTCTTCTTGGCACTAAAGTATTTAAACATGAATTAGAACACGTAACAGTTCCACAGCCATTCCTCATTTATTTCAAAAGAGGGTTTCCTTTCCTCTTGATACCATTAAATATATACAATATTAAGAAATGTCTGTGCAAACATTGTCCGCAAATCCAGTTGGTAAGACTGTAAGTATGAAATGACATTAAAACATTAAAATTACATAATTGGCCTTGGATGTGATCTTTAGGGCCTCTTGAATAGGAACAAAACAGAAGCCAACTTGGGTTTTCCGCAGACAGTAAGCCAGACTGTGTTTATCTGCTTCTTTGATAGACTAACTTTGATAGACTAACTAGCTTAGTAAATGAAGGGATTGCTTCAGACATAGTATATCTAAATCTCAGCTATGCCAGTGACGGAGTGCCTTGTCTACATAAAATTTCCTAGATAAAATTGTAAGTGAGGGCTAGTTGATACTACAATTAGACAGATTTTTGACTGAGTTATTTCCCATTGAAAATGGTCATTAAGTCTTATGTCAGCTTGGAGGAAATTATTGAGTGGAGTGTCACAGAGCACTGCATTTTTTTCAGATTTGGATAAGGGAGTTGAGGGGCACTTATCAAGTCTGCAGATGAGAGATGGAAGGGATGGCTAATATTTTAGAAGAAAGATAAGTGTTTCAAGAAGATCTAGACTGGCTTAGGCAGTGAGATAGAATTTTACATGAAGAAGTATAAACTTTTGCATCTGGGTAGGAAAATGTAGGTTGGATAGAACTTTTGGCAAGAGTTGGAGTCTTCTTTTTCCTCCTCCTCCTCCTCCTCCCCCTCCTCCTCCTCCTCTTCCTCCTCCTCTTCTTCCTCCTCTCCAAAAAAGGCTAACAATGCTAATACATTTACTGATGCTTGTTTCATTATTTTTTCCCAGAAAAATAGATTCCCAAATAAGACAGAAGGCTAACTTATTTCTTCACCATAATTATTAGGTGAATGTAAAACCATCCTGACAGTTGTTCCCAAATAGGCTAGATGGTGAAGCTCAGCTTCTGAAGCAATCTAAAGGAGAAAATTATTTCTTCTTGATTGAAAAATATCAGACTTTGCAGAATAATCAAGCTGTGGTGAATTCCCAATCACAGACATAGGAGATGTGTGTGTGTGTGTGTGTGTGTGTGTGTGTGTGTGTAAATATAAATTTGGTTTTCTGTTCTATCATTTCCCTAAAAGGGTTTGAGTTTTTTAGAATTGGCGTCTTTTTGGCTAAGTGATCTTTTATAAGGGAAAAGCACAATGCATCTGGAGTACATCTGCAATTCAGTGCTGCACTTATTACTCTGATACATTTATGGTTTAATACAAACTTCATGATGTGATTTAATCATTTTTTGTTCTACCACATAGATGAACATTTTTTTTGTCACATGCCTATTTAATACTTCTCATTAATGAAAATCTCAGTTGTTATCAAATCTTTCAGCTTAATCCACCACAGGGAAGGGTCTAACTGTTAAAAATCAAATGTTTAAAACGTGTAAAGACAAACATTAATATAGCATTAATAAAACAATGTGTTCCTTACTCTTATGGAAGGAATTTAGAAATGTATTTCTATTAACAGAAGTTACTTCAGGAAGAGTGATCTTTTTTTCCCTCCTTATAACTAAACTTGTAGCATTAGTAGGGGAGAAGAAAAAGAAAAGTATTCTCATCCAGGAGAAAGGGATATTCCATTATTCTGAAAAGGAACTGCTGATAACATTGGATACCACCAATGAACAGTTTGAATAATATTAGGTGTTATAATTATGTTGCTCCATATGAGTGTTGTGGAATTCTTTCGATAAATACACGGTGATGGCTATATAGTAAGAATATTTTATGGTGGAATATCTTAATAGTCAAGAGGAATCCTCAAAACTGTTTGAGAACAGAATAATGTCTTATTTTTCCAAGAATTAAAATCTTGGAATTGTCTCATTCTACTCTAGGTGGCCAGCCAAAACTTTATGGTGCTCATGAAAAGAAAATAGTGATGCGCTCTTCAATTGCTAGCAGAAGTGCAAAACCTGGGCTGCTTTTTGGTGCTGTACTTCTGATTACCTCGATGATATATCGTCAAGCTAGATTTTAAGAATGTACAAAGGCAGCAGGATTCTATTTGCTGTGGGGGGGATTCAATAATTTATAGAATTAGTAAAAGCTTCATTATATTTTTTGTGCCTGCACACACTCAATTCACTCAGCTACGCTACATAAAAGTTCAAAGGTAATATTTTATTGTCATGCATGCGAGTGAAATAAATTGGAGACAGTAATGTAATCATGCTTGCTGATGTGTTCTGAATTTTGAACACCATCTATTAGGAGCTTTGTCACAAAATACTTAGGGAAATATTTATTCATACTGAAAGTTTTAATATTTTTTCCCTGCTTATGCTCCTTTGCTTAAACACGCACATGGGAAATTTATCCTGCAGACAGCAGTTGCTGTCAAATAGCACTTTTTTCTTTTTAATAACCACATAAGCTGAAGTGGTTGTCCCCTTACTAAGTAATAGGTGTGTGTGTGTGTAAAAATGAACTATCTACAGAGGAGAAAGGAAGAGGGGATTGTGACCTACAACAATTGTTGGCTTTTTCCATTTGGAAGTTGGTTCAGATTTTACCATCAATATTTATTGTGTTTCTTTTAATTGCCAACTGAGTGAACATATTGTTCAGAAGATTGGAACAATCAGGACATTATCCTTTTACAATCTGTAATGTTATGGCTGCCTTGTATCAGGTGTGGGCTTAATAATTGGTCCGCAAATAAGAACATGGCTGTGAAATCTGCCATTAGCGTAATTGTACCTAGTTTGTCTCTAAGGCCACGAATCTGTACGTGCTTAACTGGGATCAAACCACACTGAATTTATTAGACTTCTGATTACTCACTGCAAGGATTGTATGGTAATTGGATGTGAATCTCTCTATAATTCAGACCTTTATGTGCAGTCCTCAATGTGAAGCCAATGCAAATTCAGATTTCTTTGAATGCCTAATAAAATTTCTGTCTTTCCTCTTAAATTGCAAAAGATATTCATCACTGGTGGGATTCAAAAAGTTTTACCACCAGTTCGGTGGGCGTGGCTTGGTGGGTGCTTTGCACACGTGTATACACTTTGTGTGCATATGCACGCCAAACACGCCCTTTGCGCAGGCACAGAAGCGTTCCAACTCACCTCCTGCAAGCCTGCACTCTCCCGGTCACTTCAGCAGCTGCCACACAGCACTCTGCCCTGCCGCGCAAAGTAGCTGCGCTTCAAAAGCAGAGGATAAAGGTGAGTATGGGAGCCTGGGCAAGCGGGCAGGCCCAACAGCAGATGGCGGAGAGAACTGGTTCGGTCTCCTCTGATCTTCGGTGCTACCAGCTTGGCAGAACCAGGTCAAACCAGTAGAATACCACCACTGATACTCATCCTGAATGTGATATTAGAAGCTTCCCAGATTTTCTCTTTGTAAGTTTACAGTATCACCAGTAGGACTTCGGACATGGGGTAATGAAGTTATTTTATTGGAAATGTTGGTATCTTACAATGATGATTGGAAGAAAGAAAGTCGGCCAGAGGAGATGGTGGCTGAATTATTTGGGAGTTTGAGCAGCCGGCCTAAGGCTTTAATATGTACTCTGATGAAATCTACCAGTATTGTACCTGTAGCCTTCATGAAGCTTTGATTGAATTTCCTCTTCAAAATGTTGAAATAAAGCAAGCTTTTTTTTTACATGCTACATATATTAGCACACGGCAAGTGTGGAAAACTCTGGTGAGAGATACAGAGGAAACTAAGAACTAAATTGGAAGAAGTTAGAAAGATTTTGAAATGAAAGGTGGACTAAGAAATATTTCATAAAGAAAGAGAAATAAGCACAGAGGTCAGAAATAGATATAAACAATAAATAATATAGTCCCTTTGGGATCACCTGATTGTTAGACTCTATTCCTTTTTCTACATTTTACTATTCATGTTGAAATTGTTAGTTTTCTGAGTATTCTTTGTTTCCTCCCTCTTTTAAATAAATCTAGAGTTTGGGGTTTGCTTTTGGACTTTTGTTTTTCAGAGAACTCCCATATCAGAAGGATCTGTTGCACATTCTTCCATGCTGTTTAAGAGGGGCATACTCCTAAACTTAATGCATTCCTCACAATTTTTAGTGAACTATTGTTTTGAACGATGTGCTCCTCTTCGAAAGCAAACAAACAAAAACTAGTGAGGTCAGTATATAACATAAATTATATAAAACTTAATTATAATTCTAATTAATTAACAAATGCCCCATATATTAATTAAGATTTCCCTCATATATTTATTTATTATTTTTTTAATCCCACCCATCTCTCCTACAAAGTGATTACAACTTCATGAAAATATTTGAAGGCTTTGAGAAATAGAGGCTATGCCTTTTTGCACTACAGTATGAATTTACAGTATGTCCCACAGCTCCTATCTTCACCTAGAGGTGTAGTAGAAAATGTGGAATTATATCTGATATGGGCTTTAAGATTTAGTCTTGTCTTTGAAAGAGGAATCAATACAGTACAGGTTCCAGTGTTTATTTTAAAGAATTTTGGAAGCTTCCGCCATTTTAACAGCTGCAAGAAAAGAAATTTCAGAGGAACTAATTCTTTTTGGAATATTATGAATGATCCTTTCCCATTTTATAGATTTTACAGATGCTATCATAACTAAATTGTGTGTAGTATTAGATGGTTATTACAATATAATCATCAGATATAAGAAGGTAAAGCTGCTTTGATATTTAATACTTTTTAAATGGCTCCTCAGGAAACATGCCACGTTGGCTATAAATGATGGCATAATTATTAATGATGTAATTAAAATTTTAGGCAAAACAGAAGCCTGCTATAAAGATAACATTTATGTTATGACGTGTATGTCTCGGTATGTGAATGTATTTAGTTGAAATTAAACAATTGCATTTATCTAAGGAAGGGAGCCTGTCTTGAATGAAAATGGGAATAAAACGTAGTTAATGAGATAGTGAGCTCTACAAATAATAATGGAATATAATAGAATGCAAAGTAGAAATCTGCTTCAGCCATTGCAGTAAACTGGTTGTTCCTCATCAAGTGAGAATAAAGCACAAATAGGTAGAATTGTGGCACCTAGAATTGTAGCTTCTGTTCAAGTAGATTTTATGCTTTTTGCCAGATAATCAGAAAAGTAAAGGAGTCCCCGAGGATTTTACTCCACTAGTCACTGCTGACTATAGGAGGCAGTGCTCATCTCTGTTTCACATAAATAGAAGAATTATATAAAAAGTAAGAGCATTGTTTGGTCAATCATTCATCTCAAAGGAATGGTGGACACCCTTTAGAGAGCCACATTTACACTAATATTATATATAACATTTGAGATGTAATCACAATAGCACTCTTTTTAATTCCCTTTGCTCAGAGTACCTTCCGTTTATGCATCACAATCATGTCTGTGTGTATATACCATATTATTCTTGTTTAAAAATACATCTTACCTATCAAGACTTTTGAATGACATAGACATAGAATCACAGCATCACATGAATAGATTGGCATCTGTTCAGACTCGCAGTTCGAAACGTTTTCCAGCTGATGGCAGCCGCAAGCTAACCATTTTATTATATTCTGCTATAATACAGGACTTCCCTTGGAACAGATAGGTAAGGTTCAATGGAGCTTATAAGAGGCCACTCCTGAATCTCTTGTGTCTCCACTATGATTCAAGATTAATTCCCAGTTTGATTCCTCCCTATCTGGCTAGGTGATTTCCAACATGTCCTTTGCTTCTCTAATTTTCTGCAGTGTTTCTCCCAATGGATTTTAGGCATTATTCATTCGGTATGTTAATTTGTAAACTTGCTACCTTCAGATAAAACCAAATGTTACTCTGCTAGAACAACTAGGTCCTCTGCTAGATCCTCTGTAGCCCTAATTTGAAGTATATTGCTCTAGGATATTGGTAGAACGGCAATATGGCCTAGTCTACTTTTATCAAATGGTAATCACCTCAGTGTTAGCACCAGGGTTCAAATTCATTTATTAAGGCTCTGTATCCTTCTGTTCTGCCTTAGGGTCGTCCATACGCCATTGTCGGTTACATTTGTTGTTGCCTCCGTGTAATGCACAAAGATGATGAAAAGTACAGATGGAGTGGCTTATAATTATGGTGGTCTGAGTTGTCACTTGTGCATGAATATATTGAAGTTTCTTGCCATCCTTAATGCTCAATCCTTTCTTCCTCATGTGTCATGCCCCTGGTGGAGACTGACTCTGAGGAAGAGGAGGAACAGCCAACAGGGAGTGGGAGTGTGGCTCCAGAGGTGGTGGAGGAGGCTGGGGAAGGGCAGAGGCCAGCTGAGCAATCAGAGGAGGATCCAGGCCCATCTCCTATCCATCCAAGGGCACGCAGGGAGGAGAGGATCAGGGAAAAGCGTGGTCTCCTCGGGAAGAGAGGGCCATGATCCTCCTCAGGACTTACAGCTGGGAGCTATGAATATAAGTGTGAAATTGCACAGTCAGAATTCCTGGAGTCAAAGTTAGTGTTTCCTTTGAAGAAGGTTTATCTTTGTTGGAATTCTTCCCAAGGACTTTCCCTGATTATCTGTTTGGAACGTATAATTACCTATCTTGGTTTGCTTCGGAACTCTCACCTAGACGGTTTGTTCTTGTTTTCCTTTTGCCTCCTTATTTACTTTTGGGACTTTAAACTGTGACTAATAAAACAGTTAAGTTGAAGGCATTGCCGGACTTTAATTCATGTTTTGGGTTTTGGGTTATTTTGAGAGACTATGGGTCATCACATCATGTTTCGCATGTGATAGTAGACGAGAATTGAATCACTATAGTAAACTAATCCTGGATCAACAGGTGAAAAAAATAAAAGGCTTTAGAGTTCCATTAATATTATCAGGAAGCCCTACTGGTTCAATTCTGTGTATGTAATCTATATATATAAAAGCGAAATACCACTCACAAAACCTCCAGAATCATAAAGCCTACAAATTTGAAATTTGGCACTTATGTTCCTCTTGGCTTCTAGGCACTCACTAAGAAAGGATTTTTAGAAATTACCATCAGAGCATTAGTATTTCATATATTATTATTAACATGCTCTGATGCTAAGGAGTTCTATTCCCCCGCCCCACCTGAAAAGAAATCTGTTCCAAATGCAAAACACAAGCAGAAGAGGGGAGTTTTTTTTTTAATTACATTTATATGCCGCCCTTCTCCGAAGACTCAGGGCGGCTTACAATTTTTGGGATACAACCCAGTGTGCTCAGCAATAGCCTTCATTCCATTGTATATGCCTGCTTATTACTAAGCGGCATTTTTTAAAGTCAGCTTATTGCCCTCAACAATCTTGGGTCCTCAATTTACCTACCCCGAGAGGATGGAAGGCTGAGTCAACCTTGAGCCTGGTGGGATTCGAGCCTACAGTAATTGTAGGCAGCTGGAACTTAAATGCAGGCATTTAACAGCCTGAGCCACCAAGGCCCTTTTCAGTTTTAGTTTCAGTTTTAGTTTCACAGCACCAAGATAAAAAGAACTTTACTAAAGAACTTTAGTACAGAACAGTTGAGCTAAGCCATGCCCAGGCTCCTTGCTGTCTCCTTGCTCACATAGCAAATACTGTTTCAGTTTCCAAACAACCCTCCACTCTCTCACACACTGACAGGACCCTAGCCAGATTTTCCACTCCCTTATTTTCCTCCCTAGAAACTAAGCCTGACCACATAGTTTCGTAGCGAAGCACGGGTATTGAGCTAATTATTTGATAAATTTGGGTTTCCATCACGAGCTCCAGATAGTATTCAGTCCTCATTTTCCCATTGCAACAATCCTGTCTTGAAAGGAGGGATATGGATCTCTTTCAGCGCTTAATTGCTACATCACACAAGCTTAATGAGCATAGCCTTAAATCCATAATTCTATCCCTTGCACTCATCCAGTGTTGCTGAAATAACAATTGATTCCAGGTTGTTAATAGTATGACTTTCTAAGGAAGCCAAGTCTTTCTATGTATGGTTGAACATACTTTGGTTTCCACATGACCTAAAACTCTGATAATATCCCAGTGGAGTTCACAGGGCTGAAGTGTAGGATTCACGAGGTACTTTCTAGAGCGTGTTCAGTTCTCTCATTAATGTTTCTCTCCTCACCCCTATCCTTACGTCTGTCTTCATATTGCATGAATGACTCTTGAATCCTAGCACGTTTAGCAAAAATGATTCTCACTGAACAATGGCAGACATTTATTTTTTATTTATTATTTATTTTATTAATTCGACTTATATGCCTAGAATTGTATAGAAACCATTCAAAAATGTCTCACAGACTGGCTGAAGTGTTACAGTATGTTTTATTACCTTGTTTTGTTACATCTTCATCATGTTCATATAGAAAAAAGTTGTGTTATCTCTACATTGGCACCAACTACTCAGGAGCAGAATGGGAAGAATTACAGAAATATGTGGCTCGTAATTGTGAAAGCAGAACAAGAATAATTAAATGGAACTATAAGGGATAGAGGGGTTTTACACATTTTTCCCTCCCAGGGTTTTCATATAAGATTTAATTTTGCAGTGGACTGAAGCCTAGGAGTGCGGGATAAAAATAACACATTTCCACCCAGTTTACAGGGAAATAGTGGAGGATTTTAACGTGCTTGAGGTTTCAGAAAGAATGGGAAAGACAGTTTAGTTGCAGGGGATTTAGGAAAGATTTTTCCCTGTGTATTGCATAGTTATACAGCATTTATTAATTTAAGAAAATTACAAGATAACTGCAAAGTGATATTGGCCCCAAATCGAATAGCTACCGTAGAAAACATTAAAAATTGAGGAGAAAGAACTGAGAGTTAAACTGCCAGATCAGCCATTTAAAAAAATCTATCAAAAGAGAACCCAAGAGGAGGGAAATAAAGAAAAAAGGCCCCATGGCGATCAGGATTATGATGTATAAAGAGAATCATTGAGCAAAACCTGACAGAGAAAAATGAGAGAATTAGAGAAAGAAAAAGCAACCGAGCAAAGAACAAAGTTCCCCAAACTCTAGTAAGAGCCTACTTTGCATTCAGCTGACAGATGACTCTTTTAAATTACACTGACTTCCATCATTAAAGTTAAGAGAGCTAAAGTTAAGAGGGCTCTGGTTAGTCTCTGGAACAGGAAAGGAAGTCCTGGAAGTGTTTCTAGGATGGGGAAGGCCATTGAGAGCCACTTCGGTCTAGTGATTAAGACATGGGTGTCAAACCCGCAGGCGTCGTGTTGCCGTCACATGACGTTTCATGACATTTTTCCCTTCATGGAGCTGGGGTGGATGTGGCCTGTGTGTGACGCATCCAGCCCATGGGCTGCCAGTTTGACACCTCTGGTAAAGGATCAGGCTAGAAAGCAAAAGAATATGAGTTCTAGTCCCACCTTAACTATGAAAGCCAGCTGGCTGACCTTGGGCCAGTCCATCTCTCTTAGCCCAACTCAACTCACAGGATTGCTTGTGGGGGGGAATAGAAGGAAGAAGGTGTGTTGGATATATTTGACAGCTTGAGTTATTTGTAAAAAGAATGAATGAATAAATGATGTTCTGCATTCTATTCTGATTTCTACCAGATACAATCCCATGAATAGATCTACTTCTCTTTTAAAATTATTTGTGTTCCTTGCCATCAGTTAACCTTATATTACAAATTACATGATGTTCTGAACTGTGTGAAATGACAAAGCTGTTTTGACATTTCTTTAAATTCATGTCGTTTCCTTTCTTGTGTTGTTCACCTGTTTCCCCGAACCATGTCCGCAAACTCTGAAACGTTCATGTTATTTTCCATTTTCCATTTGTTAAACATTACTTCTTTGTTTGTTTTTTTCTCTCTCTCTGACATTTCTAATTCTTTTCATTATTTTATTTGCTCCCCCCCCCCCAACTTCCTTTCCTCTTTCAATTTCTGAAATAGTGATGAGTTATTTCCCACCCTGATGGTTACGCTTACAAACTGACAATACGGCTTGTTGGATTTATGTTAACTGAAACCAGCATCCAGATAGCAATGTCTGTGTGATGTAGGCTTTTCAGTTGGCAAAGCAATGACATGAAACTAGAATTACTAGGATTTGACTTGGTGTCTCAGAATGGGGAAAAAAAGTTAATGACAACATTGCTAAGAGTTTACATTACAAATGATTATATCAAATCAATTGTTTCCTCCTAAATTGTATTATTATTGTTACCTAGTATTTAAATGCAACAGTTCCTTTGGCTAATTAGACGTCTGAGAGTAGATTTTTTTGCCCATTAAGACAATTTATCCTGAAAGATTTAAAATTGCTATTAGTAAGCAGGCAAATGGTAACTTTGATTTCCTTCTGTCTCCATTCCTGAATTTACTACCATCTTCTGACATCTTTGTTATAGGGAAGCAGTTACTCAATGTTTATTGGTATTGTTTCCCAAGATTTAAATGAGATATAAATTTTTATAGCAAGTATAGTATTTTAATGACTGTTTCATTATTTTACAAGCAAAACAAGAATAGATACAAGAAGTAATATTGACGGACAGCATGCCATTAAATAAATGAAACTATTGCTTGAGTCATTTGTGTGCAAATCAGGATCTTCTTTTCTTAGTGCTTGGTTGCAAAATTATACACAGTCCAACATTGCTTGGTACAGCATAACAACAACAAAAATAATGTTACGTGTTGTAACATTATATTGTCGTAAAACTTGTCATTATGAAATAATTCTCTGCAACTGTTATTACAAATTCCCTAATTTCCATTCTTGTTATTAATTTTAGGAAGGAAGGTGGACTAGTGATCATGTGAGCACATTGCTATTACAGATAGTCCTCAATTGGAGGTGTGTCTGCAATTTAACCCCAAATTTTTATTGCCACGTGAGACAATTGTTCAGTGAGTTTTGCCCCATTTTATTACCTTTCTTGCCACGGTTGTTAAGTGAATCACTGCAGTTGATAACCATGGTGGTTAAGCTTCCCCATTGACTTCGCTTGTCAGAAGGTCACAAAATAGGATCACATGACCCTGGATCACTGCAACCATCATAAATACATGCCAGTTGCCAATTGTCCAAATTTTGATCATGAGACTGGGGATGCTACAAAGGTTGTAAGTGTGAAAAACAGTCATAAGTCATTTACTTCAGTGCTGTTGTAACTTCGAACAATCATTAAACAAATGGTTGTAAGTTGAGGACTACCTGTAATTAATTCTTGCATGTAATAACTGTTAGGAACCTGGATTTTAACGAACCTCTTTCTTCAAGCTCTATTTCACTCCATAAACACCTTTCTCATGTGCTGGGATCTTTTATTTTTTATTTAGAATAGAATGGAAAGAGATTTTAGATAGCTTACATTTAAAGAGGAATTGGTAACATTGGTTCCTTCTTTTATGAGTGTCAGTCCTCAAGATGAAAGCCAGAATATAGCTGATGACCGAAGAGTCATCTAACCAGAAGAAAGAAGAGTAACAGTCTGGTGGGATGGTGGCCCAGCCTTTGGTACGGAAGACTTACGAAGGCCATTACATTAATGTAAATTTGCCAATCAGTTTCACGGGAAGCCAGAATCCCAAAGGTGCTTTTCCAAAAGGCAAATGAACTGTCTTTGTTTTACCTTGAAGATGTTTTGCTTCTCATCCAGGAAGTTTCTCCAGAAGCCTTTTCACTTCACTTTTGGAGGAGAAGCAAAAGTCTTCAAGGAAAAACCAAGAAAGTCCAGTTGCCTTTTGAAAAAAGCACCTTTGGGACAACCATAATCTGGATGACCAAGGATCTCCTTAGTCAAATAATTTGTTTCATGATCTACAATTTATTATTCTGAGGAAAGTTGAAGAAATCAGAAATACATCTTCGGCAGAGGCTACGGATACCTTGTAACTGGCACGTTCTGAATAAATAGATTGTTTTAGACCATTTTTGTCCAATGTGAGAAGAAAGTCCCCTTTTCATAAGGCATGGGAATTTATGGCAACATGGCATGATAGGATGAAACTGCAGTAAACTCCTCTTTGGCATTCTAGTTTCCTTGAATGTTTTACATTTCTCATATACTGGGATTTTGAATAAAATATGTGTATAATTCATTTGTCAAACTGTCCAGTGTTATCCTTATGAAATTATTGTCTAATATTGCTTTTTCAAGTTGTGCTGAAGTAGGTGATATTCAGCACTTGTTATGTATCCTATTTTTCACCTGCATAAATATTTTCTTGCGATAACTTGAAACCCATGATCAGGTTAGCTCTTCTTTTCTTCGGTAATTCTATTCCTTGCTTTAGAGGTTATAGCAATAGTACCATTATTACTACAAACTAGAGTTTTTTGCTTTTATCCATATGGAATAGAAGAAACACAAAACGTAAATCATTTGAACTGTAGCTGTGAAAGTTGGGAAATGGACATGTATTCTGTGTTTTCTTTGAAAAAATGTAACAAATAAGACAGATTTTTTATTTATTATATATCAATTTAGAAACTGCCCATCTCATTGTTAGAGCATATCTGTGATACGCTTGTTTTAAACAGAAATGGTGAAATGATATTTATTTACTTACATACTAATTTACAAGTTGGCTCCTAAACCATCAAAAACTTCCAGGCTTTAAATAACTTTAAAGGGTTCTTTTTAACTTTTTAGAATCTTGTAACAGCTGCCATCCAGGCAGATTCTCAAAATCCTTGCAAGGGCTACAATATCAGAATGACTTATGGAGACAAGCACATATAATTGGTGCATGGTTTAATTCTCCTTCTCCTGCCACCCCCCCTCCCATTTAGCTCATCTGCTGTCAGCTAGATGTGACTATCCAGAGTGGTGTTGCTGTAATAGGCCATTCTCCGAGAATGACTAAATGACAGGTTGTAGGTGCAGCAAGAGAATCTTGCCAAATGTGTCATGGAAAGAGATTGATGTTGATTCATGATGAGAAGCCTTGTTGGAGGACATTTATTTTGACGTTTATTTCATCATTCTTATTTTGACGTTTATGTCATCATTCAGCACACTAGAATAAATATACAGTGATCATGAAAGTTAAGCTTCTCCATCTTCAATCACATAGGGACGTTGGAGGGAGGGAGGGAAGGAGGGAGGGAGAGAAAGAATATAGCAGTAGAAATAACTAAAGTCCTTCTTAAATAATAGCCCTAACTTTGGGTTATACTGCCTTTAGGGGTACATTAGCAGTACTACTGGCTACTTCTGCTGATGTTGTGGTTAGCTGGCAGCAGTGAGGAGGAGGATGATCCCGAGGAGCCTGTGCTAAGTGCGAGTGAGCGCAGGATGATTCATAGAAGAGAACAGCTGGAGCAGCACAGGCGACTCAGGAGTAAGGATGCAACATAATGGCCCCTCCCTCCAGGGAATATAAGCCTGGTTTCAGTTTTTGCTCTGTAGAAGGCAAACATGTTCGAAGGACTCAGCATTGTGTGTAGAGACTCTGGCTTATCTGAAGAATTCTGTCAAGGTTTTTCTGGTTGGACTAATTGGCTGTAAGCCATCTTTTATCTACAAAGAAGTTTATTTGTAGATTAAAGCTGTGAAGGTTTGAGTTACTGAGTTTGTCTGTGTTTGCTCTCTGGGAACCCGGTTGGGTCAGAACAGTTGACTGCGGGTTACCAGCAGTTCAGCAGTTCGAATCTTACCAGCTCAAGGTTGTCTCAGTTTCCCATCCTTCTGAGGTGGGTAAAATGAGGACCCAGATTATTGGGGACACTATGCTGACTCTGTAAACAACTTAGAGAGGGCTGTAAAGCACTGTGAAGTGGTATATAAGTCTAAGTGCTATTGCTATTTGGCCCTTCCTGTAGCAAAGTCTTCCAGAACATATAGAGTTGATTTTGTGTGTGAGAGGCGGGGGGGGGAGAGGGAGATGCAGCCAGTCAGCCAGCTATCTAGCCATCCTTCCCTCCCTCCCTCCATCCATCCATCCATCCATGCATCCATCCTGGCATGGTTGCTTGCCTGATTCTCGATTCTCTTTATTATTCCCCATAATACGCTTGAAAAGTTTTATTTGGATTTCAGAGGCTATGAAGCTGCCCTCATTTAGAAATATAAATGTAGAAATTACTGATGCACATTTGACAGCTGCTTCCACTGGCAGCATGTGTTCCTTTTTGTAAAGACAAAGGAATATAGATCTCTCTACATTATCATCATAAACCAAATAGCTTTTTTTCCTCCTTCTCCTTCAATTGCATTTCTTCGTTTTATTGCTATCTCCTCTTCATATTTAAATTACTTGCCTCTATTGGGTCAGTCTCGGGTTCCTTAAATATAACAAAAGCCAATGTCCTGAAGGAGGAGGAAAGTTAAAGTTATTCAGAGTGAAAATGTTTGTACAGGGATACAGATTTCCGATTTAAAAAGCTCAAACTGGGGAACTGTTCAGAGCTGATATCCATAACTCAGTCCAGTTTTCTGTGTCTTATCTCTGTGCACATCACCATGTTCTTCTATTTTCGAGTGCCCCAAAAGGCCAGAATCAACTAAACATATGTACTTCCCTTATCTTTGCAAGAAAGCACATAAATTTCTCTTAGGTTGCTCTATGATCAGAATTATTAAGTGTTTGGTTCAGCTTCTCAGTGGACATAATTTCCTCAGTTTTTTTGTTCGCATCAAGTGTATATTGAACTTTTATTGAAGAATACACTAAAGAAAATCTTTGCCATGTTTTTGAAGCTTGCAGTTGACAGGTAGAGACTTTTTTTTTGTACAAGTGCCTTGATACTTGTTTTGCTGCCCAAATATATATCCAACCTTATTGATGGGGTTTTGGGATTTTAATAGTAGTTTCATTTAAAACATTAACTATCTAACTGCTTCAATGTAGTTGATTAATTGTACACTGCTTTGAAGACTCTAGGACAGTGGTGGCTAACCTTTTTGGACTCCTGTGTCAAAAATTGTGCACGCGCTAGTACGCACACTTGCATGCCACCACCCAGAATGCAATGCGTGCCCCCCTCCCCACACCCCCTGCGCATGCATGTGCAATCCCCCACCCCACCCCCTTACCTGCACTATGCCTTCTTACAGGAAGTGATGAAACGGCCTGTAATTTGGTCTGAAAAGCCTTGCAGAGGCTTTTTCCAAGCCTCTAGGAGGCCGAAAAAGGCCTCAAACAGCTGAAAAATCAGCTGTGAGGCGCTTGCATGCGCAGTGAGGTAAGTTTGCCAGCAGCTCGCGTGCCAGCACAAATGGCTCTGCGTACCACTTGTGGCACACGTGCCATAGATTCACCATCACAGCTCTAGGAAGTCTGAAAAAGAACCAACAGATGTTTTGAATTTGACCTTTTTTCATATGACTTGTAGGAGATTTCAAAAATACGGTTTTGCATCTTGTAAATGTGATTACTGGCAAATCAAGGCAGTTGAAATACATCCTCTCTTATTTTGCAAAGATGTTCTGATCCACACATGACAATATTTCAATAAGGTCAGACCCTAGAGCAGTGATGGCAAACCTTTTTGTTGTGGTGTGCCAAAAGCACGCGTGCACCAGCACCCAAATGCAATGCACCTCACCCTCCCTCACATGCATGCACAACACCCCTGCCCTGCTCCCTTACCTGCACTGTGCATGTGCACACCTCCCAGCTGATTTTGGGCCCATTTGAGGCTGTTTTGGCCCTCCAGGAGGCTCGAGAGAAGCCTCTGCAGCCTCAGGAGGCCGAAAAACAGGCCTTCTGCCCATTTTCAGTCTCCAGAGGGCCTCTGAAGCCTGGGGAGGCCATTTTCGCCTTCCCAGAGGCTTGAGGGAAGCCTTGGGGGCCTCAGGAGGCTGAAAATGGGTCCGTTTCATCACTTCCAGTGTTTCCAGAAGGTCCATTTTTCAGTCTCCCGAGGCTGCAGAGGCTTCCCTCAAGCCTCCGGGAGGGTGAAAATGGCCTCAGGCCAAAAATCAGCTGGGAGGCACATGCATGAGCAGTGCAGGTAAGTTTGGCTGGGGCTCATGTGCCCGCACGAATGACTCTGCATGCCACCTGTGGCACACGTGCCATAGGTTCGCCATCCCAGCCCTAGAGTATTATAGGTGCCTTGTATATTGTTAGATGGTGATTTCTATTGTTTTGTATTGCTGTGCCTCCAAGGGCTGATCAACATTGAAATTAATAATATATGGATGGTGCGGTGATTCCATCCCTGCACTCTTAAGAAAGTTTCAGCAGTTGGCCCAAAGAAAGTGGTGGTGATTGAATCCCTATAAAGTAGGAGCATGTACACTGAACACACCTGACGTTTGTCAACACAAAGGGAGAAATGTGTGAACTGATAAACATTTGTTCCTCCCTATCTTATTCTTCATCATGATATTAATGATCTTTATCTTGATCAAGGTACTTATCATTTTATGTTGGCTTCTTTCTTTTTTAGGTGAGGATGTAGCTGATGATTTTTGTGCTGATTCTCCCTCACCTTCCAAAACAACAACTTGTGAAGTACCCTGTGGGATGGATTGTGTTGTGACGGAGTGGTCGCAATGGACACCTTGCTCTCAGTCCTGTTCCAATAAAAATTCAGAGGGCAGGCAAAGCAGAACAAGATCAGTACTGGCATTACCAGGACAAGGTAAACAATGGGTTTTTTTAGCTTATTTGTTTGTTTCCAAATAGAATTCCTGTCAAGTACCAAAGCTGGCATTGTGCTTGGGAATCCTTGCCTATCAGAAGACACAGGATATGCTAAAGTTTCACTCCAGTGGTTTCCAAACATGTAGATCACAGTCTTCAGATCACAATTGACTTGAGAAAATGTATTTGTCTTTAGGATGCTGTGGAAGCCAATATACTCTATAAAGTGAATAAAATTATAGAAACCATTTTTGATAGGGTTAAGTTTTCAACATAGCATTACATTTTTTAGTATGACCGTATTGCACTTTGTTTCTTATTCTGAAGTCTTTACAGTTTTATACTAAGGACTGCCATACTTATCAGAAACCACAATCAATAATTGTTATGAACACGGATAGCTAGAATTGTCAAATGTAATTTTTTTAAAAGTAAAAAGATGTGTGTATGTTTGTGTGGAGGAAGACGGAGAGAGGGAGAGAGAGAGAGTCTGAGTAAAGGATAACATTCAGGGACTTGACTTTTCAAGGTTGTTTTCTGTTTCACATTCCAATTCAGTGCCTTCCCAAGTGAATTATTAGAATAGCTTTAGTAACAGTTATTCAATTCAATTCAATCTTTATTGATTAGCCCTTGGGCCATATCAAAGTGCAGAATTCCAGAAACAAATTATTGCTAAAATTTAATAAAGCAATTTAAAATGGAATGGGATAAAATACAATCTAAAATGATATTAGAATAAAATACAATTTAAAATGAAATTGGAATAAAATGCAGTCTAAAATGAAATTGGAATAAAATACAATAAGATATAGATAAAATATGATAAAATAATATTTTGGTATCGCCCCTGCAATCAACCCCAGTCAGTCCCACATATGCAGATCTCAAGTAACAGTTATTATTAACTTGCAAAATTGAAGAAAAGTTAAACCTACAAAGTTACATATAAATATCTACTAATTCATGATGACATTAAATTGCAGATGATAACTTTGAAATCATGATATAATGAAGTTTTTAATATATCCAAATATTGTAGTATGTATTTATTAGATTTTTTTATCCCACCTTTTTTACTTTTTAGAACTAGCTGAAGGCAGCAAACACTTATGATATTTCTTCCTCCTCCTCCTGTTTCCCCCATAACAGCAGCCCTGTGTGATGTATGTATGTATATATGTACCAAACATATACATATACACACACACACCACACAGAGAGACATATAATGGTAATGTTGTTCTTGGAAACACATTCCCTATATCCAGGAAAATGGAAAATTAATCTGAATAGTTTCATTTTAACATAAAATGTATTTTCCTGCATATATCTAAATTCTGCTTAATTTTACCCAGTTAATGGATCTCAGAGAAACTAAGTAAGGTGCTACAATTTATTCATCTGGTTTTTATTTATAAAAATAAGTTAACTATGTTTAAAATTTACAGGAGTTAATTAAAACAGAAGATGTGACATTTCTGTTACTCATGGAATTGATCCATGAGAAGAATATTGCACAACACATAAAAATGAAGAAGAAAATGGGATTCTAAAAAACAATCTACTCACATACTGTATATTAATATATGCAAATTTAATATATTTACATATATTAAATCATCATATTTGTAAGGTCCTTCGGAGCAGATTTTAAAAGCCTGAATGAATGAGCAAGTGGAATAATTTGTACTGAATATGTTGAATATCATTTTTTAAAGAAAGTAACTAAAATTAATGAAAATATCATACATTTCTTGTTCAGTGAATCAATGTATGCATAGCAACAGGCAAGAATAAATGGTTAATTTAATCATGATATTAATTTAGGGTCATTGTCTGTATTGACTCTTAGCATCCATATATGATCTGTCTTCAGCTTGACCTTTAGGTCTCTCAATGCTTCACTCACTGCTGTCATAATTAAGTCTATCCATCTTGCTGCTAATCATCCTGTTCTCTTTACTTCAATTTTTTTGGCAGTATGAATTCTTCAAGAAGTTGGGTCAGGACATAATGTGCATAAAGTGCAATAGTTTGGGCTTGATCATTTGTATCATAAGTGAAAATTATAGATTGCTCTATGATCCATTTGTTTATTTCCTTGACTATCCATCATCTCAGGCATTATATAATGTTAAGCAGAGGCAATTATCATGTGTAGTTACTATCTGTACTTCAAAGACAATTTAATCTGTAAAGGTGGTGGTATAGGAGATGTCACAATTAGATGTCTCTTAAACAATTGTAAATACAGTATCTACATAATTTTTCATATAATAATAAAACAGCAACATAATTCCTGTGGAATGAAGGTTCATCAGTTGTATAGAAATCTTTCAATAAATATAGGAAGCTGTACACCACAGATAACTTCATCTACATTTAAATGGTAGAATGAAGTGGCTTGGGTTTGCATGTTTAAGTCCTCTTTTCCATGGAAATGGGCAGACTATCCCAAACTTGGATTCATTGCCCCAGGCTGCTTATTGCATCCCAATTATCATGGCTTCAATTATCATGGCTTCACAATGAAGCCTCCATCTCATAGGCGGTCTGCTGCAGAGGTAGTGATTGCCCTGGAAAAATGGAAGGAGACTTCAACTCCAGATCAATCCATCCAGTGTGGAACAGATTTAATGTGAAGCAATCAATGGGGGCTGGTTATAGTTGGCCTAGTATGAGACTGTCTCCTTTGGCCAGTCCTTGGGTCAGTGCTTTTTCAGTTTCCACAGGAACATCTTTGATTTTTCCTTTTGAAAGGAGCCAGTCAGCTGGTCAGCCAAAAAGGAGAAATGCTGAAATTGACTAGACCATCCCTGACTTAATACACATTTAACTCTCCTTTTGTCTTTTATGTGGCTGGGAATTCCCTTTTCAGGGGCTGTTTCTTTGAGGGAAGCTCAGAGTCAGCCCATAAGAGGTAGACCAGATAAAAAACAGACACCAAGTGTGCCTAAAACTACTTTTATTAACTTTGATGATTGTTAAAGAATCTTGTAAGTTTAAATGTCTTTCTCCTCTTCTCTCTACACATTAATTTGAGTAGGAGGTATCTGAGATACTTCTTGGCCCTTCCCCTTCATCTGACCTTTTTCTCCTAGTTGCCTTATAATGGATTTTCCCTGTCTCCATCAAGGTCATCCTCTCACTCTTTACACTTTAACTGCTCACTTCTTCTCGGGAAACATTCTTTGAAGTCATTTATTCTATCCTAGAATGTAGAGCATTAGGCTTTTCTCACTGGAGAGACCCTAATGCTGGGAAAGATTGAGGGCAATAGAAGAAGGGGACGACAGAGAAAGAGGTGGCTGGATGGAGTCACTGAAGCAGTAGGCGTGAGCTTAAATGGACTCCAGAAGATGGTAGAGACAGGAAGGCCTGGAGGAACATTGTCCATGGAGTCGCGATGGGTCAGACACAACTTCACAACTAACAACAAGAATGTAACCTGCCTCCACCCTAGCCTCAACCTAGAGCTGTCCAGCAGTACTTCTCCAGCAGCTGCCTCTTAACTGCAGAAATTCAAATGTCCAGTAAATGAGAAAAACCTGTTTTCTCCATCAAGTAGTCAATTGCGGAGATAGTAAGTAAATATATGTGAGAGATAAATAAAAACAACAACAAACATATATCTTTCTCACACACCCAAGTCCTTTTTGGAATTCCTAATCCATAAACACTTATTCAGCAACTGCATCTGGTTTTCTCATCTCCAAGTGACCACTACCTGGATGAGTGGTGAGCTCCTACCTGCCATCTAGTAGTTTTCAGTTGATAGGCTGACATTCCTTTAGAAGAGGGAGGGAGGGAGGGGAGTGATTGAATGCTCTGACTTTATAGAGTGAGAGGGGTTCAGATACCACTCTAGCACATTCCTGGAGATTGGCACTTTAAAATAAAGGGAAAAATGCCAATTGTTGACTTTCCAGTCCTTCCATGAAGGACCTGTACAAGCTACAACATAACATGGTCCTGTTCCAGTGGTGTTTTAAGGGCAAGATGTGGAGCAGTGTAATTTACACCATGGTGATTCCCTCCCAGCTCTAGGAAGACAGAAAAGCATGGCAAAGCAGCCCCGGAGATGACCCTTGGATGTACACAGTAATGTTCCCTCCCTGAATGGAAGAGGTGTGGTTGGGTCATGTTGACCTCCATTGTGGATTAAGGAATACATGCACCTTCTCTTGTTTTGCTATTGTGATCCTCCAGATTCACCTATGTGGGTTTTAAACATCAGCTTTCCTTAGCCCAAACCAATTTTTAGACGCAATCTGCATCTTCATTTAGTTTGTCATATTTCCCTGCATAAAAGGGAATTTTTTTTAAAAGAAATATTTTCATATTTTCCTGAAGTGTAATGATAATGACGATGATTTTATTTCTGAGCTTTATTTTCCTTCAGTCTTATTTTATAGCTATTTTTACAGCAATAAATTATGATTCAATTATTTGATTATTATCTGGAGTAGAATATCACTGTTTAAGAATAGTTTAGTTTTATAGCAATCAGCAGCCCACAATCTTGGTTTAGACAGTATGTTACATCAAATGTTTTAATAGATACTGCACCTTCAGCCTTAGGAAGTGATGTGCTTTTGCAATTTCCTCCTTATCTTTTAAAAAATGTTAGATGTTTCGGAAAGAGAATTATCAACTAAGGAAGGCAATATCAATCAATAACCTCTACTGTTATCAAAATTGTCTCTGGTTGGCTCCATTTTTTTATTAAAAGCACTCTATATTTCCCTTATGCATAAAGGTTCAGCAAAAAAATGCCATGAATATTCAATACTGATAAAAGCTTGTAGACTCCTAACTATGCTCTAAAACTGTTTTTGTTAAACTGGCTACCTTGAATGAGACCCAGGAAAGACTAAGGGCAGGGAAGGGCCAGAAGCCTCAAAACACCAGACTACAAAATGAACATACACTTGTCCTTCACATTGATGTCAGAGACAGGTATAAAAAATGCCTGTTTGAGGTTATTTCTGCCAAAGGAGGCAATACCAGATATTTGATCCAAGGGTGCATTTATTTTTTTGCAGAAAAGGAAATGGCATATCTGTTAACTTTTTGTTGAATAATTAATTGCCAATTTTCATATTTTTTGTTCAATGCCATCACCCGTTTATATGCTGTTTGAATGAAGATAAAATATTGAAATGTGTCAGGCATGAAAGACCAGGACCACACATGAAGTTCCAATTAAACTGATTTATTATTGCATGCCTATGCACAGGAATCTATCCAACTAATGGTGAGCACTATTTTGACACTAGATAAATAGCAATAGCGCTTAGACTTATATTCACAGTGCTTTGCAGCCCTCTCTAAGCTGTTTACAGAGTCAGCCTATTGCCCCCAACAATCTGGGTCCTCATTTACCCACCTCAGAAGGATGGAAGGCTGAGTCAGGAATCTTGAGCCTGGTGAGATTCAAACTGACAAATTGCAGACAGCCGGCAGCCGGCAGGCAGCAGAAGTAGCCTGCAGTTCTGCACTCTAACCACTGCACCACCATGGCTCCTAAAGATTAATAGAGTTCAAGAGGGGTTAGATTTAGTCCATTATCGCTACCTAGTGATTCTAGGCTGATTCCTGTTTTGATTTCATCCCTAGGATGGAACCTGCCACTTCTACAAAATGTCCAAACATTTTAAAAAAGAAAAAAAAAGATAACACGGGATGTACTAACTTTTTCACATGACTGTAGGCTACAGAGAGAATTTATTTATTTATATATTTATTTTATTTATTTATTTGTCAAAAGCTTACAATACAACAGAAACAAGAATAAACATAAGTTTAAATACAAGAAATAGGAACTAATAATCGGGGACAATAGGACAGGGACAGTAGGCACTATTGTGTGCTTATGCACGCAATGAAAAAAAGTAATATCAATTGTTCTAAAAACTGAGTTTTTATCCAAGGAACAGGAGCATAGCCCAATCGTTGGATATTGATTTGTTGGCGAAAACCTTAACCTTCCAAATAATTGTAAAATTCAAGCTCAAATGTGTGTACTTTGAAAATATTAATTTTACATTTACAATAGGCAGTTTGCTTTTTGTTTTGTGCCAGTGCTCTGTTATAAGTCCTTGACTTAGGACCACAATTGAGCCCAAAATTTATTTTGCTAAGTGAGACAGTTGTTAAGTGAATTTTGCCCCATTTTACACCCTTTCTTGCCACAGTTGCTAAGTGAATCACTGCGGTTATTTAAGTTAGTACATGGTTGTTAAGTGAATGTGGCTTCCCCATGGACTTTGCTTGTCAGAAGGGAAGGATCACATGATCCCAGGACACTACAATCTTTATAAATGTGCGTCCGTTGCCAAGTGTCTGAATTTTGATCATGTGACCATGGGGATGCTGCAACAGTTGTATGAAAGAAAAGTCATAAATCACTTTTTTAATGCCATTGCAGCTTTCAACTGTCACTAAATGAACTGTTATAAGTCGAGGACTACCCATAATAGTGTTTTCTCTCTTGATTAAGGTTTCTAGGATTTTTTTTTCTTAACCCTAACAAGACCTAGAGCAGGGGCGTCAAACTTGCATCGTCATGGTGGCATCATGTGACGTATTGGGACTTTTCCCCCCTCTGCTAAACCGGGCGTGGGTGTGGCCAGCGCATGACGCATCAGGCCTGTGAGCCGCAAGTTTGACAGCCCTGACCTTTGAAACCTTGAAAACACCTGTTTTACGATATGTATAACACATGTAAAGATTCCTCTTTTTGTTTGATTGATTGCTAAAATGCACTACTTGGTTTTGGAACTTTGTTTACTGCAGGCAAGGTGTCATCTTGAACAGTGGCATTATTTTTGAAACCATTGCTACAGTTTATGCTGCTTTTATCACTCACAGGTGGAAAGCCTTGTCCTCCTCCTTCATCACTCCAGGAGTATCGACTGTGTAATGAGCATTCTTGCAATCAGCTATACTGGGAAACCTCTGCATGGAGTCTCTGTTCAGAAAATGCCCTCCTAACAACTCTGAATACTACTATCAATTGGAACAACAAGGCAACCTGTGGAGTTGGAATACAGACTAGGAGGGTCTTTTGTTTGAAAAATAACTCTGGCCAGGTCCCAGCTAAAAGGTATTCAATATGGCTATAATATTTGTTTTGTTCTCCTCTGAACACTCTCATACTTTTAATTCTGTACAAATTGGAGAAGGCCATTGCAGAACTGGGCACTTAGCAGGATGGTGGATATGCCACCCTCATTACCACATAACTCCTGTCATTCTTTCTCTGGTGAATCCATGCTTCCCTTTTTAAGAGATGAACAGAGCTGCATCGAAGTGGTCAAATAGGCAATCAAAAAGACAGAATGGTCTCTCCCATGCAAAGCATAAAACAGATAGACCTATAAATTTGTAAGATGCAAAGTATGTGTTTCTCCCAGATTAGGTGGAAAAATAGCCCTTAACTGTACTGAAATTCAGGCAGGGGCATAAATGTGCAGAAACCCATCTGGCACAGCTACCACTTGCAGGAGCTATGAGTTTTGGAGGAGCCCCACGTTGTGCATAATTTCTGAGCTGAGATATAAAACCCTATTCAGAGACAAAGATAATACTCCCCTGGAATTATTTGGCCCAGAGATGCAAAGTCTGTTCCTCTTCATCTGGACTTAATTTCACATGTTAAGATTTCTGCTTACCTCCAACCTCAAGATTCACCCTGAAAGAAACTCCTATATCAGAACTGAAAACACTTGTGTGATAGTGCAGGGTTTGTAACTGTTATTTTAAACTGCTATGGGCAAAGTTTCCGGGCACATGAGGCCAAATTTTACTGAGCATGTTTATCAAATGATTCTAGGAAAATGCTTTCAAAACTGATTCTGTTTCCTTTAAGGTAAATTTATTAGGACTGTGTAGATCTTGAAAAATACTTTGCCAGAAGTATTTTAGATCTTAGGTGAATAAAGGGCCCTCTCTGCTATTTTCTGGAACAGCCCCCAAAAGATATTGCAGAGTCACATTAATTTTAATGAGGGAGATTCCTTAAAGCATCTCTTTTTTTTCTCTTCAGGATCATAAACAAGCTTGTAAAAAAAACAGCCTATTTTAAGGAATAATAGAAAGGTGCTGTTTTCACGTGAGGTCTGAAATACTTTTTTCAAATTATATTTCAATTGTTCATAGCCCCTACACTCCAGCCTCAGATTTAAAAAAAATGCTAAATAACCACTACACCATTAGGTTTGCTTGAAATTATCCTGTGAAAAACAAATGTGATTCTAAAGAAGATATTTAGCCTCTCAACTGACCTACTCTGCTTGGCTTTAGTAACTGAGAGAAATCAGAAATACAGATGTTTCTGCATTTTTTTCCCAAATCAAGACATTGCTAATTACTTTTGTGCTCTGTTAATGAGTCTAGAGAATTACAAACTAGTTTTAATTCTGATTGCATCTTTTTCTCTCTCAAAAAAAAAAAACCTCCTGAAAATGAGCAGGCTGTGTTGACTCCTGTACAGTTAATTAAAATGCTTTAAGATAATGAGACTAATTGATAAGGAAAAAAAACCCTCCTGTTCCTTCAGAAGAAGAAAAAGCTTCATCAGCTTTTGGTTTTGTTCTCTATTCCATCATACATTGTTTAACACATAATTGGGTCTTTACTCTTATACAAAAGTCCAATGACATAGATGTATTGCTGAGGCAAAAGTTGTAGAGTATTGTGATCGGCTTGGAATATCAGAAGAAGATGTGATCAGAAACAATAGTGAAAGAACATCTTCCTCTAACATAATATGAATTTAATGTGCATAGCCGCAGAGATTTCTAAAATTGATACTTCTAATTTTTCAGTAGAAAAAAATGATTTAATTTGATCACTTCAGGGCTCATTTAGCAATACGTGTCAGAGTGAATGTGAAGATATGAAGAAAGCTTGCGCTAACAACTCTCGCCAGCCCTGGCTTCTTAGTCAACATAATCCAGTTGATTATATTTTTCTCATTGACTTTTGGAATCTAATTTTTATTTATCTACAGTACATTTTTATCTATTTTTTATCTATCCACAGTACATTGTGCCATGATACCAGAGAGGAGTTCACATTACATGAGCAAGCCACCCATTCTTTGGACAAGGAAAATCATGCTAGGATTAGCATAGTACCCATGTGCAAAAATGTGATTTAAATGGCAGAAAAATTAACATTCTTTAGGGTTTTTTTTCCTGCCAACTAAAATATAGTTAGCTATAAGATGCCAGTGTCCTGTCTTCTTTTCTAAGCTTTATGTTCTATATCTCATGTAATTCATTTAGTTTAAGTTGCTAGAAGTGGGTGGGATTTGCCACCCAGTTTCTGAATATGAATATGTGAATTTCATCACATTAGCAAAGAGAAAAAATAGTATGCAGCTAGACCTGCTCATTATATTGTATTTGTCTATTTATGAAAATTTAAACATTTGGAGTTGCTTTAAGAGCTGCTGTAGAGATGATTAAGCATAGGATAACTTCAAGGAGATCTATGTATCTACATAAATATTCAATTTACCTTAGAGTGCAATTTATGAAATGAGGATTTTTCCTTCTTTTTATTTGAAGGAAATGGGAGCTAAATACACTTTCCATTTTACAGATTTCCAAGCAGATAAAAAATGAATAATAAATTTGAAAGAGATAAAAAAACCAACACTAACAAAAAGGCATTGAATTCATGGGAGAACAATATGCAAACTTATTAAAACAATGCATTTCACAGTGCGCTTCAATTAACTTAACAAAAGCTTGACATTATTAAATTTGCACACAATTATAGCCATATGATTTATGTTTGGTTCCTACCAAATTTTTGACTGATTGAAACAAAATATACTCCATTGTATTCTAGTTCCTACCATAAAGACTGCCAGAGATTAATGTCTTAGTTATTTGGATGGTTTTATTTCTGCTATTTATCTATTGTTCTACCCAAGCAGACATGAGACAGCACACAAATACTAAAACTGAAACAATTCCATCAGCGTTGTTAAAATCAATGCCAGTGCTGATGGGTACACATAAATTGATTTCTAAAGACTCACAATGGCCAAGTTTTCATAAGTTTTTGTAAAGTCTTGAGAGTAGGAGCCATCCTCACATTGGAGACAATCTGTTTTAAGGAAGTAGAGCTGTCTCAATGAACTCTGCCACCATGGCACTTCCCCCATCACCTAATAAGAAGGGGACATCCCCTGGTTGTCAGGATTGGGTAGGCATGGCTATCTGGCAAAGTTCTCTTCTTGGATTTAGTGGATTTAACATCTCAGTGTTGTGACCACCTGGTGAAGACCCAGGCTGCTATATTTTATATCAGCTGATACCTCTGCATGTTCTTCAAGAGCAACCCCAGGTAAAATGAAATGCAGTGATCCAACTAAGAGGTGTTAAGGGCATGAATGGCCATCCCTGATGCACTTAACAGAGTCCCCATCCACCCTTTCTCCTATACATCCACTAAGTGGTTCTACTAATTCAATGTAATTAAAATAAATAAATAAATAAATAAAGTTCCATAATACAATGCCTCCAACTCCAACTCTTAGCAAGAACAGTGACCCATATAGAAAGGCACTGTAGCTTATGGTACTGAATGCCATGAAGGGTCCAGAAAGATATCTGGAGGAATGGTCCAAACACCAATCTTCCATGGGAGCATGGGAGTTCCTTTCTGATTTTTTTTCCTTACCTGCTTTAGCTTGTCTCCTCTTTTTGACAATTTCTACTACCTGTTCTGACATCTTGTTTTTTTTTCTTCTTTCTTTTCACAGTCATCCTTAAATCTTCTTTTAATACATTCCTCAAGTTTCTGTAGTTCCCTATCAGTGAGTTTCAGGATTTCAAAATTATTTCTCATGTTCTCCTTAAAATTGATGGGTATATGCTTAATACCAAATTGTGGAAGCACTTCATTGTTCTGCTTAACCTTGATATGGAATTTGCACATCAGCAGTTCATGCTGTATGTTCCATAGCCATCCCCTGCCCACATCTTTGCTTTTATAACTGAGCTTCACCACTTTGTATCAGTAGTAGGTAGTCAACTTGATGTCTGCGTGATCCATCTGATGATGTCCATAAATATAGGCATTGTTTTATTTTTGAAGTTTTATTTATGAAGATTATCTTCCTTATAGTTATGAAGAAATATTTGGATTGTAGAAATTGGTAAGTCATCTAGGTTACCCAGCTGGCTTTGTACCTAAAGCACGACAAGAACTCATGGCCTTCCCAGTTTCTAGGCTAATGCCTAAATCATTACATCAAACTAGATTTTGAGGAGCCCATTATCCAGCACTATATTATCACTATACTATTAGTTACTTTATATTGTCTGTCAGTGTGGTTATCTATATAAAATACAGGACTGGTTTACTACTGCCTTCTGTGCATTCTGAAATGATTCCCTTATCATTTTCATTAAAATGGCCATCCATCTCTAGCATCTTTTAATATTTTTGCTGCCCAGTACAGATCCCTGCCTACTTTACAGGGCAGATGAGATGAATTTCATGCCTTGGTGAACCCACAAGAAGAGTACACTTCATTCATCCCTCCCAGAAATATCCACCTACCCTGATGAGACATTTTTGCAAGCTCTCTCAAATCAATGCTAGATAGCACAGGGAGGGAAAGATCAGTGATAATCACCGCTTCTCACTCTTTCTTCACAGAAATATTTACAAAATCCTTAAGGTTTTAAAAAAGAAACTCAAAATCCAGCCTGCTAAATTCAATTTCATTAGGGAATGCCAAGAAAATAATTCAATATGCCTTGCAAAACAAAACACACACGCAAAAAAAACCCTGAAGAGATCTGTTTCCTGTCTGACTATCTGCACATAGCAATACTGCATTCAGAGCTGTGGTGTTGTGGTGGTGCAGTGGTTAGAATGCAGTACTGCAGGCTATTTCTGCTGACTGTCAACTACCAGCAGTTTGGCAGATTGAATCTCACTGGGTTCAAGGTTGACTCAGCCTTCCATCCTTACGAGGTGGGTTAAATGAGGACCCAGATTGTTGGGGGCAATATGCTGACTCTGTAAAACCGCTTAGAGAGGGCTGTAAAGCACTGTGAAGAGGTATATAAGTCTAAGTGCTATTGCTATTCAGTGCTTTCTCATCGACAGCAAGTAGGTGGGTACTTTTTATTTCATAGTGTCAGTTACTATAAATTATATTTCTGTGTGTAATTGTACAGTTCCTGTTTTAAAATAAATTTAAAATTAATTAGGTAATATGTACAGTCTTCCTACAGTAAGTGTGACTTGTTCTTAGTGAGTGTAGGGATTCCGTTTTGCTGAAGTAATGTTGGGGTCTAGGGGACTCTTGTGCAGTTATCTAGAATTGCACTCAATCCAGGGGCACCTAACTAACCACATGTTATACAATTGTATTGCCAGGTGTCCAGAATCCATTAAGCCAGAAACCGTCCGCTCATGCTTGCTCCCATGTAAGAAAGATTGTGTAGTGACCCCCTTCAGTGAATGGACACGCTGCCCTACCATCTGCCAACATGGTAAGCTGGTCTAGAAGAGTCAGAATTGATCCTCCAGTTGTTCAATCCTATCCTAACCAATACTTAGTAAAGTTTTGGATTAGAAATAAATTTTGAAACAAGATAAAATATACTATATAGAATGTTTTAGAATAAGTGATCTCAGGTAGCTGATGACCCTTTTAAATACATGATATACTCTTCAGGGCATGAGACCATATGAAAGAAGGCAATGAAATTAACATTTAAAAACATGGCATAGCTAAGTATATGCTTGGCAATAAGCCAATAAATGATAGGTTCAGTTCTATTGACTTGAATAGTTATTCAAGTCAGTAGAACTGAAGTGTACTGTATGTACCTAGTACAGATGTGATGGTAGAAGATAATGGGACATTCTATGGCAAACTGTAAGAGTTATCAATGCAACATCAAGCAAAGATATAGAACTTCTAAAAGATTATTAGAATCCTGGAGTGGAAGCTCCCAGAACTACTGGAAGCTCTGAGAACTACTGTACAGGAAGGTTTGATTTAGGTAAATGCTTCATAGAAATAGGAGACATACCAAGACACTTCCAGATTAAATTGTGGTACAAACTATTCATTGTTTGTATCAAATTTACAAATTTAAAGAAAGTAGGAATGCCAGAAAAGGTTGATCTTGAGTCATAATGTCAGTTCTATTTAAAGTACAGAACATGAGATGCTATGCAAAGAGATAATGGGCACCATAAAACCATTATAACAAAATAAATCCCAAAGTTTCAAAGATGAAGGGATCATAGTGACTTTTTTAAAACTTGAAAGGATAAGGAGAGACTTGGTAATTGGGCCAGGACCTACAACTGAGTTCACGCTTCCAGTTCATACGAGAAAGGACTAGGAAAGATACCTCAAGAATGTAAAAAAGAACTAAAAAAAGAATAAAATAGCAATAAAATAAATGGTTTAAGAAGACATAGGAAAATAGTTCTACATGAGGTAGAAATACTCAGTAGTAAACATGGAAAAATTTGAATAGAAGCGAATGAGATGAAAGAAAGATGAAAAGATTATGCTGACACAATTTAGAAGTGGAAGTGTATAGTGGTTCTCTACAAAAACATTTTTAGAAAAACGGAATATATGCAATTCCATTAGAAGGTGAGATATAAAAGCCCAGCTATCAATAGGAAAGTAAACGTGCAATTAAAATAACTGTATTGTTTGAAGCTGCAGCAGAAGAGGCAATTCATGTGTTAACAATTCTAGGTCACTAAATATAGAATAGGTTTGAAGTAGCTATTATACCATAAAAGGGAAATTTGAGAGAATACACAGATTACCGAATCATCACAGCAACTCTCATGCAAGCAAACTTTCACTTAAGATCTTAATGAAAATGACAGAGATGCCAATGCACAGTTATTTAAAAAGGGAGCGAGATATGCAGTCCAAATGTTAACATAAGATAGGTAATGGAGAGAGCAAAAGAAGGTTTATTTTTTGCTTCATGTGGCGCATTAAGGCCTTCGATTGTGTGCATCATGGTTTTTCCAACATGGCAACTTTGAGACATTTTAAAATTGCCAAGTTTGAAAAATACTGTTGGAGATAATGTCTGACACAGAACATATTAAATCTAAAGGTGTGCCAGAGCACATAATTATTCCTCTGATGAATCTTTTCCTTGAATAAGAAGCTACTGTTGGAACTAAATTTGGAGAAGCAGAATAAGGAAGGGGATGAGACAAGGGTGTATATTGTCACCGTATCTGCTTAATTTATGCAATGAATATATCACAAAAACTGGCAGGATTTAAATAGATGACAGCTGAAATCAAAACTGGAGATGACAGTGCTTTGTTAAAAGAAAATAAAGAAGATGAAGAAGAGGTTATTCTAAAAATAAAAAAGGAACGTGAACAATGAACATTAGTTTTCCAAATTTGGAAAGCAGAGGTAATCTTAACCTGGAGGCTCAGTGAACTTGGATGGTCGATAGTAAAGAAGTGACAGTTGATAGAAAGTTTTATATCTGAGCTTCAAAAGATGGAGAACGAGCTGGAAAAAATTAAAGCACAAATTAATCCTGGTGATATAGAACATGATTAACTTTAAAAACATCATAAAAGATAAAGATGTATTTATGAGTAGTTCAGAGTAATTAAAACTACAGTTTTTCCAGTGGTAGTGTATGAGTGTGAAACCAGAACATTTAGAAAGAGTGAGAAAAAGTAGATATGAATCTGGAGATGATTATTATCATGGACTGGAAAGAAAATCAGTTAATGGATACCAAATCAAACAAACATAGCTTTTCCCCTTTGTGATTATCGGTCAGCAGAAGCTCACATTTTTGGACCATGTAATATCAGCGGATGCTGAACTAGGACAAAATTTTTATCCTTGGCAAGATTGCTTGAAGAAGAAAAAGAAGGCAACAGATAGGGTAGATGAACAGGATCAAGGAGATTACAGAATTCTCTTTGGAAGAGCCACAGGGTATTATTAGAGAGAGGTAGAAGTAGCAAGCACTTGTCCATGGAGTCTACAAATAGCCAAGTTACCTACTTGCATTTCAATGAAAAATCCCTTCTTAGTAAATGCTTTCAAATATACAGTAAGTAAAGCCTTCAGAGAGGAGCTTTTCATCCTGCCGGGATAGAGAACTCTTTACCCTCCCTCCAATCCACAGTTTGAGTTGTTCAGGCAGCTCAGATGCTGCTATTTCAGAAAAATTGTAAGTTACCTGCATTCACATCTAGTTTGTCACAAACTGATTGCTGTGAAAGCAGCTGTTTTTACAATTGTTTCCCTACTGCCTGATGTTTTCCCCATTGACTCAAATCTTACACATTTACAGCTGATGTGAAGTCCGGTCTTCAAGTTAAACTCGATTCCTGGTGACTTCACAGACACATATTCAATACCAACCTGCACTTTATAATATTCCCCTCCTCGTCCCAGCTCTTTCTAATCTACTGTGAGTTTACCTTTGCAGTAGGCAAAGCACACCTATTTCTGTTCATGCATCATATTTGGAGAGGAATTGTCACTTCGGTTTGACTAAACCTTCACTAAACATAATTAAAGTTAGTGAACTTGATTCCTGGTGATTAGAAGGATACATCTATTTATTTAGGGTGAAGAGAAATATAGAAGTGGTTTCCCATTGCCTTCTTCTTGTATTTTTTTTTAACTTCTCAGCAAAGGAATGCTTGGAGGTTCTCATTCAGATACAAAGCCAAACCCAACCCAACCATACTTAGCTTTTAAGTCCAGTGTTCCACTTAATAATGTGACAAAATGTAACTTATCAACCTCAGCTGGATGTTTGAGTTAATTGTGCTGAAATCATAATAGCTATTGGTATGAAAGACTGAATAGATTCTAAAGATGAACTATATATTCTGATTTAGATAGCTGACTTAGCTCTCTCTGAAAGTATAAATTCAGATTCTACATAGAAAGCTAAAGTTTTCATTGGTATTTAGACGTACCCCAAAATTCATTGTCAGAGAGAATGTCATAGTAATGTTGTAAGAATAAAAGCAAGCTGTGGCTAAGTATTGTTCTCTTCCCACATGTGTCTCAGAAGAGATTTAACAACAAGACTATCTTTGGAAATAGCACATGGCAAAGTTCATAACTTAGAAAAGGTTTGATCTGAACTCAACATTATACTACCTCTCTTTACTTACTCCAAACAATAAAACATATTCCCTCTCTGAGAAAACACTTCTCACAATTTTTTTCATATCTGGTACAATATGGGGGTTTTTTAACGCTGATATAAAGCTTTTTGCAATATTTTTGCTTTGTTTGACTGAGCTTCTGTTTATTCTCATCTTTGCTCTCATTCATTTTACTCATTTTTTATGAGTAAAAAATGAGTTATTGCTTGTGAATGGCAACGGCACTACATTTTAAGAAAAGAAATCATAGTCCATTTAAAACAAAGCAAATAATACGGTAATTAATTGTTGCTTTTTATATGTTATTAGATAAAGAAAATGAATTCAGACATACATTTATTCTGCTCATTAAGAAATGTTGTAGCATTAAAAAGCCTCTCCAACATCATATTTAATTTCATTTAAATAGTTATCATTTAATATGATTCTAAATTAAAACTAAGTGGTAAAGAATTGTGTTATGCACTGGATTTACTTTCGATTTGCTATTTTGTGAGTTCTTTAATTTATGCTGCACAATTAAAAACATAGCACAATTGGAAATTTAGAAAACCACTCAATGGCGAATGCATCTAAATTAAACAGAAAAGATTATTTAACAAATACATAAACCGCTGAGTGGCTAAGCTGCAAACATAATCACAATCAAGTTTTAATTTGCCAGTGATAAAACAGAGTATCTGGAAAAATAACGGCAGCTTAAGCAAATAACACTGACAGTCAAATCAGATGTTGGCAGCAGTCTGTTAGATAAAATGTGAAGAACTGAACTGGGCAATTGGTGTCTAGCTTTTCTACTTATTGCTTGCCCTGCAGTTAAATGTCAGCAAAATGACTGTTTTCTACCGAAGACTTACTATGCTTCGTTGAGTGCTTAAGGTATTAACAGATATCAGAAGACAAAAATTAAAAAGAGAAATTTAAAACAAAATACAGAAAATGCCTTAGTTCTTTTCTGTCTTGTATACTCACTTTGCTTAGAAATTAAAAAAAATCTGAATATATTTAAAGTTATTCTAAGCAAAGTACTTTTGCCACTGACATGCAGAGCGGTTTAACGTAATAGGGTCTTTTTGTGAAATATACAGGAAATATTCAAAGAGCTAGGGTAAAACTGAAGAACAAAGTGGTATTGTTTAACTAAACCTTAATATCCAGAGTTAATTTCTGTGAATTGCATTAGCCAAGAAAATCTGTCATAAGTGGATTGCTGATGCTTTAAAAAAAAAAAACCACACCAGAGCTAAAGATGACCCAAATATAGAAAATGGATCTTTCTTTCTTTTCCTTGAATACCTATTCCATGGAGACAAGGCCCTGCTATACTGTAAGAAGTCAAAAGGAGCAAAATAATGATCCCAGACCCCACATATTCTTTCTTTCTGTTTCTTCTGCTGTAATATTTTTTGCCCACTGGATGCTTCTTTCAAAAAATTTCATGTTGAGCCATGCCTGTGCAAATACTTACTCTGAACCTGAAAATGGTCATTGATGCTTTATTTTTATGAATGGTTATGAGACTAGGAAGGGCAGGGTTGGCTGTAGAGGGACTTTTCTATAATCAGCTCTTTTTCTGGTCCTGATCCATCGGAGTAAAGAATTGTCAAGGTTTCAAGAAATAAAAATTACATAATATCCTTTATTAAAAGCAAAACGGGTAATCCTCGACCTACAGCCATTTGTTTAGTGACCATTTGAAGTTAAAACAGCACTGAAAAAAGCAACTTAAGATAGTTTTTCACACTTATGACTATTGCAGCATCCCATGGTCACATGATCAAAATTCAGACGCTTGGCAACTGGCATGTACTTATGACAGTTGCACTGTCCCAGGATCATGTGATCACCTTTTGCAATTTCCCCAGCCAGCTTCTGACAAGCAAAGTCATTGGGGAAATCAGATTCATTTAACAACCGTGTTATTCACTTAACAACTGCAGTGGTTCACTTAACGACTGTGGCAAAAAAAGGTGGTAAAATGGGGCAAAACTCACTTAATAACTGTTTTGCTTAGCAATGGAAAGGTTGAACTCAATTGTGGTTGTAAGTCGAGGACTACGTATATAACTGTAGACTGAAGTAAGTGAGATACTTCAGAAATAGAAGATCAGTGATGTGCAAAATCAACTATCCTTGATAGAAAACCATTTTTATACGCTAAAAAATACCTCAGGGAATTCCACCGCAAAAAAACAGTCCCGCTACAGGATCATCATTCAAGAAGCACTTAATGGAGGAACAGAGTGCCCGGACACCTTATTTGAAGAAAGAGAGTGTGAAGGCGTCTCGTTTGTCCCACCTACAGGTAAAGTAAGAAAATATCTCTAAACATACGATTTGTCAGAATGGCATTCCTCAGATCACCAGTGATGTACTTGCTTAGAAAAAAACTAATCAGTTCTTCATGGAAGCAACCCCTTTACTTTCAGGCCTTGGTCTGAATGAAGTGGCTTCCTTAAAGCGGTAGCATCTTTTTCTTAGGCTTGTGCAAAACCTTTAAAAATCACAAGAGAGCCAAAGCTTTTCTTCCAAAATGTTGTTCAGCCCTATTGATTGCCCTCTTTGGACAATGCATTGTTTTGATTGACAGTATAATAATATAGCTGGGTATATAGCAATGTACTATGGTATACAGTAATATACCTAAGTATATAATAATGTGCTGTTATTTATAAATGTACAACAAGGTTCAGGGCTTCAGAGAAGAGTTGATCTGATCTTGGATGAAATCCAAATTACCCTTTCAGCATGGATCCCTGGCTGAAATGAGATGCAGAAAGATCCTGAATCCCACCTTGTGGTGGGAATCCTATCTATATCTATATCTATATCTCTATATCTATCTATCTATTTATCTATCTTTCTAATTTTAGAATTTTATTTGGGAGCTCAAGGTTGAATTGTGAGGTCGTTGAGCTTAGTTTTCTTCCAGATGTTTTATTAATCAACAAGGTAACCTCATCAGTGCAGTAACATTTCATTAATCAGCTAGGTGACATCATCAGTGCTACTGTACTGATGATGTTACCTAGTTGGGTAATAAAACGTCTGGAAGAAAAAAACTAAGAATGCAGCAAAAGGCTCACAATTGTAACTGTTTTTATTTCATAAGTGAATGGGACAGCCTCTACATAATTCATCCTTTGGAGGATATGATCCTTATATTTACATTTTAAAAGGGTAGAAAAGAGAATATATGAGTCAAGGCTTTCTGTAGCTTCTTATAATATACATTTATTAAAATGCAATGTTTTATATATGGAAGTACTTATTCTGTTATCATTTACTTATGTAAATGAAATTAATGAGTAGATTAAACAGTTTCAGTAACAACATGAGGATTCTTTTTGGAAACCAAAATGCTCAAAAACACACCTTGAAATAAGATATACAAGTCTCCAGGGTTCCTTTGTATTATTGTATTTGAATCCAATTTTGTACATAAATGTTACTACTTGCATTGGTTTATTTTGATATTTAACACCTAACTTTAAATTTTAAGAAACACTATTAAAGATGTTACAGTATTGAAGTGTTAAAGACCCAACTAATGGGCACTGTTGATCTTTTGTCTAGAATGAATTATTTTTGATATAAACATTAATATAAAAATTAGTTTGTAACCTAACCCTAACCCCGTTATACATGCTCCAACATTCATGTCTACTGAATCCAGATACTATCAGGCCCTCAAAGAAGTAGACTTAGGCATTTTTAAAAAAATATTTTATTTAAATTGGATGAGTTTATTTAGCAATTCTATTCTAAATAATTAGGAAGAATCGCTGAAACAATTAGCAGACTGACATAGGTCCTGTTACTCTCAAGCATCATGTCATCAGCCATTGCTATAATAATAAAGCATAACATATGAGGTTACACAATAGGGTCAGCAATATCCCTAACAGAGTAAGCTAAGTTGTTGTTGGTGCAGCCCCTAATTAAATTCTGTGCAGAAAAATCAGAGCAACAAAACAAACTAAATCTGATGCATCATAACTGTTCTTCTGTTTCCATTTCAGTTGGAAAATCCACAAATGGGGTCAATGCTTATTGGTGCCTGATTCAGTAAGGCAAGGTATATTAGGAATCAATGAAGCATGTGGGCCCGGTTTGCAGTCAAGAGGTAAGAGTTCATAAATAAATGTTGTTACTCTTTATTAGCTATTTTCTCATGGTACCTAACACTTTGCTAGATGTGAATGGTATTTTACAAGATCATTTCAGATTAGATAAAAGTCATCTGCCTCCTCCAGTCACCTATGAACAAAACAATGACAGCAACAAAGGATTACATTAAGTATTTTTTGTAATTAAAGTATTCTGAATGTGGCTTATTGTGATTAATAACTCATATATTTCTCATGATAAATCTTGGCCTCAATTATGGCTACACAACTGATTTGGCAAGAGAGATGTGGGATATAGCTGAGGGATGCTGAGAGCCTTTCAAGACAACCAGACTAGGAAATCAAAGTAATGAATGTAATGTTAATTTTATTATAATGTTACAGTAATAGAATCTTGCAAGTCTGAATGTGCTTTACCTATCCCTTCCTTTATCACTCTGAGAACCATGGGGATCCTGTCTGAGTCCTTTACTCATACTACATTTATGCCCCAGACTAAGATTTCTTTTTATCTGACTAGTGTCTCAGTATCATTGTCATGTTCCTCAAGTTTATTCCTTCTGCCCATTACAAGTGCAAGAAAAATGCTAACACAACACATTGACCCTGGGCATCAGACTCCACAGGCTGAAAATAATCTCATTTTACAATGAAAGTTGCTGTCCTGCCTATCTCTCCAGATTCTGTTCATTAAGTGTCAGGGCTTCAACCCATTGGTTCCTGGTTATCAATGAGTCACCCTGAATAGATGACAACCGATTAACATAATAACAGCAACACTGTCAATTTGCCACTCTTATCATCACTGTAAAAGCTTGAACATGAACTTTTACCCGTGCTTGTTAGATCTACTTTTCACTTGTTCTACCAGTACTCCTAATGGCTCACCTGATGTTTTTGTCAGGTTTCCAAGTGATGAAATCCATTTTAAAAAGAAAAGCCCAAAGTCCATCTTCCAAGACAATTTCTTTTATTTAGGAAAGCATCAAATTGGCAAAGTCTGTGGTAATTCCGGATCTGACACAACCCAGAATTACCCCACACATTAGAAGTTAGAAACAACCTCCCCAAAGTCACATTCTCCAATAGAAGTAATTCAGTGTTGCTTGATGTTATAAATCTCCACCTCCAGTGTCTAGGCACAAACAGCTCAGGTTCCCACGGAAAGAATGATCACCTAGCCTAAACAACTCTCTTTAACTCCACTCCTCCCCCATTAGGAATGTGGCAAACCCAAAACCCTTCCCCCATGACTGCCAAAGAGAAAGTAAGAAAAAGAATATATATTAACCCTAACTTAAATGGCTACACATATGTCAATTCTGGGCTTGACAGTTTTATGTCTCTGAGGTAGTTCCAAGGTTTGCCAGCAGGAATGAGCTGCTTGGGAGCTATCCAATCAAACACCTGCATCATTTCTTGATGAGAGTCCAACACGTACTCAACGAAGATGCCCACTAGAGCACTGGGAAAATATCCAAGTGCCCACTATAATGTATCTAACAGGCCCACCCACCCTGTGAAAGTTCCAAGCTGTGAAAGCCACAGTCGGATCAAGAAAGGATCTTTCCTGGCCATGCAGCCAGTCTGATACCCTTTATATCCTGCTCACATATTGGCTGCTCAGAAGCAAAGATTAAACGAAGCATATGTCCATTAAATGAACTCTAAATTACTTGGCTAAGCCCAGATGCTTCCACAGTAAAGAAAGATTTCATTAAAATGGCAATGCATACACAAGCATTTCAAGTGCAAATTCTGCCCCCCTCTCCAGTTCTTGTGTGTGACTTGATACAAGTACAAAAAGAACAGAGTTTATGTTGCAGCATTGTGTTGTGTGTTTTGCTCTTTGTCCTCCCTGGAGAGGACCATGGAAATGTCTATGGTCATGAACTCCTGCAACTTCCAAGATCCCATGATCTCATGGCACAGAGTTTGAAGTTCCTAAGCACCCAACGGTGGGAGGATCTTAATATCAATATCCTGGCAGGATCTAAGATAATAGGTCTTAAATTGTTTTATCTGATTGCTCCCTTTTTCGACTGTCTCCAAATAATGTCATTACTTCCCAGCTTCTCAAAATCAGACTCTCTTGTTTTACACATTTGTTTTGGCACTGGAAGTCCAAAATGAATCCTCAGCTCACAAACAAGCAAACACAAATTGCTCCATTATCCTCAGGATATGCCCCAATCGTCCCCAATTTAGGAACTCTTGGCCCAGAATGGGACAACTCACCACAGCCAACTCACCATGGCTAACTTGTTTAGGAATAATTTGTCATAGCTAACTTGCCACAGGACAATTTAACAATTTCAATTTAATTATTTAAAACAAATAAATATTTTATTTTTGTCATTCACATTTCATTCTATCTCTCCTTTTGCATCCTTTCTTTAATGCTTCCATTCCACCATTTCTTTGATGTTAGTGTAGCAGCGAATTGTCCTTCAGCGAGTTGACCATGCTGAGATGTCCCTCTGTGAGTTGGCCATGGTGACTTGGCCGTGGTGAGTTGGCCATGATGAGTTAGCCATGGCGAATTGTCATAGATCCCTCAGGAAGAGCTCCTGCCAGGTAACAAAGTAGCCAATACATGCAAAGGATAATTATCACAGAAACAAAATATTGTAAGGAAAGAGGATCACAGTGGATGTTAATCACATCACAGTAATCTAGATATCAACAGTTACAATTTTGGCTTTTGTGATGAGCAGCAGCAAAAGTATAGTCTAGAATCCCTAGAAAAGTGTGTACTAACAAACTGTGTAACTAAACAAATATTTCAGGATAATGCTAAAAACTAGAGCATAACGTTATACCCAAAATTAGATTCCAGAAATATGAAGGTGATTGCATGTGTTGAAACATCATCCCAAATTTATTTCCATTCCTATTTACTATATGATTTGTCAGTGGTGATTTATTTTCCCAATAGATACATAAGCTATGTTATGAGAACTTTAAACTGTCTAATAAGACTTAAAGGTTTAAGATTTGCTGTCTTCAAAATAAAATAAACCAAAATCCCAAAACAAATACTCTTAAATTTTCCAATGTGATGTTTCCACATTTTCCTTTGTGATTTGCACTTTTTGTGAAAAAGGAGTAGTTAATGGATATTTATTGGAGAAAAAAATACATAAACATTTTATATTTGATAAATCAATGCTTTATTTTTTTTTACTTTAGTGGCAATCTCACACAGGGTAGGTATATGGCATACAAAGAACTTCAGAATTGTTTTGAGCTCTCTGGATAGAAGATTTGAGAAAACAAGTGATACCATAGCCATGGCATTTTTAAAAAAACATCTACATTTAGGGCAGTGAAATGCTAATTAAGCATTTAAGATCTATTGTACATAAGGAAGATAAAATCTATAATATCCTCCCTCCCTCCCTCCCTCCCTAATTGCCATGTGGGGCAGGCAGCAAGGTTGGAAATGGTACCCAAGAATACATAAGAGGTGCTGTGTGGATCAAGCTGTGTCCATGGGGTGGTGCAAGTCAAGAAGATTGCATGTTGAAGTCATAGTGGTGTGTACAAAGTGCTGTACCGGTCAGGCCCATTTGAAGCATCTTGATTCCAAAATTGTTGTCTTATGATACACCATTTTTTCCCAGTAAAAGGTCATGACAATGAGAGTTTTAGTAGTATATAGATACTTCGGTAAAATATGGTATCTAATATACCACTCTGTTTATTTAATGTGAGATTTATATCCTCACTCAAAACTAGGGTCTTAGCCCAAGAGCTCAAGAGGTTGTATCTATCGTTCCCACAACCATTTTCCCCCCTGCAATACTCACCCTTTGTGATAGGTTGAGATGAGACAGGAGAAAGTGACTGGGCTTAGTCACCAAATGATCTTTCTTGGCTTAGAATAGATCCATGGATCTACCTGATCTCGTCTGAAACTGTAATCACTATACCAGAGATTGGGGGGGTGTTGTGTTTTTTTTGGGGGGGGAACATCTTTTCAAGATGTTGAAATGTTAATTCAAGGTATTAGTCATCATATATAAAGTCCTACATGGCTTGGGTCCGGGGTACTTGCGGGAGCGTCTCCTGCCAGCGTCGACTTCCAATCGCCCTGTACGCTCCCACAGGCGGGGTCTCCTGGGGGTACCATCGGCCAGACATTGTCGGCTGGTAGCGCCCAGGGGTAGGCCCTTCTCTGTGGGAGCACCCACCCTGTGGAATCAACTTGGAGCTCCGGCTTGCCCCTGACCTCCATTCCTTTCGCCGTGACCTAAAGACCTGGTTGTTTCAACAGGCCAGCCTGGACTGAATGGGGTGGGGTAAGGTTTTATCGATTTTTGTTTTTAATTGGGTTTTAATGTTTATTGGGCTAATTTGACTGGTTTAATTGTATTTTAATATTTGTATTCTCATTTCTCATTGTAAGCCACCCTGAGTCCCTCGGGAGAGCGGGTGGCCTATAAGTCCAATAAAAGAAAGAAAGAAAGAAAGAAAGAAAGAGAGAGAGAGAGAGAGAGAGAGAGAAAGAAAGAAAGAAAGAAAGAAAGAAAGAAAGATAAATAAACTTGAAAGCGTGATGTACAAAAGTTAACTGAAAAGAATAGGTCATCGTTTTCTAAAGAGGAATGAAAGGCACTTTCTTCCCTTGTTTAACAGCAAAGTTTTAAACAGCAGATGAATGTGTGTGCATTCGGTTTTATAGATCTTACGGTAACACTTCCAACATTTTGGTAGGACAGGCAAGCTAATCTAATGCACTGGGAGCTGTTTGGAGCATAGATGTTGGTCTCCATCCAACAGAGCATTTACCACTGCCTGTTCGTTTGTCTGTTTGTTTGTATTGGAAGCTGGGTAGGCTGCCTTCTGCTTTCATTGCAAATGAAATAAAGCCACCCTGCTAATACAATTATTAGAAATAAATTAGTGTTACTCATCACAGTTGTTTAATGTTGTGTTAAACATTATGCATATTCTTATTTGCACATTATAGGAGTTTGAAAACATAAGGAGGCAGAAAACTATTTAGGCCCTAGAGTGCGATGTTTTGTTTTGCTTTCTGGTCTCTTCTTTTCATATCAAATGCTTAGTACTCCCTCTGCTTTAAATTAAATTAAAATTCCTTACAGATGCCACAGTTGGTGAAGGATTTGCAGGGCAACCATATTTACATCTGCTAAGAAGTAAGAGGATTTCACTTAAGGGGAAACATACTATAGAATGTTCCGCCATGGGTTGAATACATTGTAACAAGACCCAAATAATATGTGTGCTACTTTCCACTACTTAAGGGAATTGTGCTTACCGGTATTTAAACAGACCCCCTATACATTTAGGCTTTAAATTTGCTGCTTTGGACTTTGTGTAATTGCTATTATTTATTCATATAAGTCATCACACATACACAAAATTGTTCTATGAAACTACAGTGTGTAATTTAGGCGTTCTGTTAAATGCTGAAATTAACAAACGTATTATGAAATTCTAAAGAGTAATATAATTTAACATTTTGTTCATTAGGACTATTTTGTGATTATGGTACTCATTTCCCTGTGTGTCATTACTATATACCAACTTTATAATTATTCTGTCATGTTTATTATGCATATAGATACATTTATTAATTGGAAATGGATTGCTATAAAATGCTGTCCCAGATGCAAATCTAGGGCTTGTTTACTGTTCATTCTTTGGTTCTGCAGCATGAAATAATACCCATGTAGACATGGGTAAATATTATAAGGGGAACTAAAACTTGACAAATCCACAAAGAGCATAGCATAATTGAAAACTCAGCTAGAGAATTATAACCATGATGATTTGACTATAATGTTATGATGGATAAATCGCATGGTATATAAACGTTAATTGCACTTCTTTAAAACAATGTTTTATAGATAAATACTGTGATATCTACCTATAATGGACAAATGTTATGCATAAAAATGAAGCTACTTAATCCAGTCCATTAGGTGCTCTGTACGAAGACTGAACTGTCAGAGGCAATCTGTCAGTTTAGTCTTCTGATTACTTTGAAATATTCTTACTGACATCAGTGGAACTGTTGCATGAGAACGAAAAATCTGCCTGCCTGAAAGGTTAATTAATTAAAATGCCAGCCTCAGCATCATGTTTTATTTTGAAGAATGCTACCAGGGCTTCACCTACCCCGATAGTATTAATAGGAAGTAAAATGATGGCTGCTTAAAATCCTATCCTTTGTTCAACCACCCAGAAGAAAATTAAACGTTAAAAATCAACATAAGGAACCAAAAGGGGTTAGGCAGAGGGCATCTTTATCAATTTGCCTTTGATAAATTGATATCATGTGATTGACCACACTCATATTGGCCAATTTTTGAACCTTCTCATTATAGCCATGCTGTGAAAGTGCCCATAAATTCCAGTTATGCCTTCTACATAACTGTTGTGTTTTAAATTTATATTATATCCTGGTAATTTGGGGACAATTATTTAAAGGTAGCATTAAGACCATTAAAATAGTGACTGTATCTCTGAAGATATTATAGTTCTCCCTATTATAGTTGGAATTCAGAAATATACATCATCATTAATTTGGAATGTGGTAAAAAATCTAGATTCTGCATCTGTAAGTTTTAAAAGAGACAATTTAAGCTCTGCTATTCATCAGTCACTCTTGCTCACCTAGTAACCTTATTCCATTTAAATGTGTATTTTTGCATTATCAGTGCCACCCCTTCCAAGCCAAGTCTTCCTGGTGGTTTCAAATAAAATCATCAATTAAAATTCTGAATAATTAAAATACACAAAACAGCACAATAATTAAAAATGTATAATAAAATGATAAAGCAACAAAATAATAAAAGCCACAGTCCAAATAATTAAAATTTGCTGAGCAGCATATATATTTAATAACCATACATCAATTGATTAAAAGGTCTTAGATAATGAAAGTCCCCTGCTTCACATTGAAAACATTAAAATACAGTTGGCATCAGGCATATATCAATGAGACAAGCTATCCAAAATTGGGGCCCAATGCTAAAAAGACAAAGTTGCTGCATTTGAAATCTTAAGATGTGATAAAAACATATAGGAGAAACTTTTTGTAGATAAAGGCCAGTATGTTAGTTGGGACTGCAATGAACTGGGAACCAGCAAGTTTTGGGGCTATCTTCAAGGGTATCCCCCTTCCATTTAACAGATAGTTTTCCATTGATGTTGTGGTATAAGTGGCACTTTCCACAAGTACCTTTGCGTGGTAAAAGACGTTCAAATGTTGCACTGTGGGAAAATGCCTATATTTCTATATTGAACATACTCAAGGCTCCTTCATGATTTTGTGTTCTATTTCTACAGTTTATACTCTTTCCCAGTAATTGGTGCATATATCTTTATGTTTTAGTTAATGGAGTCTAAGCAGTGTGTGTGTGTGTGTGTGTGTGTGTGCAAAAAGCAAAAATAAATTGAAAGAGGAAGTTTATCAGATACAACCACAATCTCCTTGATACACATAATAAAATTTGATTGTAAGGTTCTTCCATGTTATGAAGGACATTTGTTGGCCATGACTTCCCATTCACATTTGAAACTATTTTGTTGAGCCAAATGGGGAATTCTTGGAAGTTTGACATTCAGGCAAACCAGCCATCAATAGACACCTAGAGATGAACCATATTTGTATACTACTCGAACGATAAGAGATGATAACAAAGCTAAGAAGGAAATAAAAAGACCAGAACACGTCCTCTCCAGTAGCCAAAATCCAGTTAAACTGATTAACACCAGAGACACAGAAAACAATACCCTAATCAAGGATCTACCAAGAAGAAAACCACAACCTCACCAACACTGGCAGAGCCAGCTACTGTATATAAACAGGAAGCACAGCCCACATTCACTGGCCCTGATAATTTTTTTATTTTATTTTAGGAAATTTATATTGCCACCTCTTTGCACATGACCACTCAAGGTGGCTTACAGGAATATAAAAACCTCTATATATGAAACAATAAAACTAATAAAAGAGAATAATCATATAATCATATAATAAAATAAAATAACCCCCGCCCCATCGACAACACATCACACAAGCCATTTAATGGGCTCCATCCCACTCTGCATTCTCCAGGCCTGCTGGCAGAACCAGGTCTTCAGCACCTTCCAGAAGAGTGTTAGAGTGGGAGCCATTCTAGTCTCTGGGGGAATGATTTTCCAGAAAGAGGGAGACACCACAGAGAAGGCCCTTCTTCTGGTCCCACCAAGTGTATCTCCCTCGAGGATGGGACCTGCAACATTCCTTGCTCCTCCCACTGGTGACTGACGTAGGTAGATGTGACTGACAGGAGTTACCTAGTTGGATAATGAAATGTCTGCAAGCGAAGAATCATGCTCAGGAAGCATCAAAGGCTATACTGTGCAACATGAGGTATATGTTTATAAATTATGTTTATTCTAGTGCAATTGCCAAGAGAGTCTCCCTCTTGGCTAGAAAGAAATGAAGATACTTCACCAATCAGTGCTGAGCTAATGGCTAACAATTGAGATCAAACAAAACTCATGTATTTCTCTGCTGCTTGTAAATTGGATTTCCCCCTTTTCTAAAAATGTTGGTCTAGAGTAAGAGCATGCTGTGACCTGGCATGTTTTCCAACAGCTACATTTTACCCAAGTTCAGGTATAGTTAATATGTTCTGTCAACAGATCTGAATTCTTAGAAATCTACTAATTCTTGCAATTTTGGAGAACTAAATTATGTGTATTAAAAGCAATATTAAGCACAGGTCTGTAATAAAGCCCAAATAGTTCATTTTTCCCCTGTAGTCATCACAGAATTAGATGTTGTCAAATCAGCCTTGTGAAGTGATTGAATTCTCTGAGTTTTCGTAGAGTTTCATCAGTGAAGCTCTAGAGACAAAGAATTTTTCAGCAAAAATAACGATAGACCTTTTAGATTTCATCACTTCCAAAAGAACTCCCGCCTCGTTCAATATCAAAGGAACTCCTGAGGTGATAAATAATTGATGAAACCAATATGCTAGAAATTAATAAGCTAAATTTAATGGTCATATATCGAACTATCATTGAGAAACTTATTATTTTTATGTGCATCCAGGGCAGGTGTTAGCCCTGGGGAAACATGTAAGAAATAATGGCATGCTATGCGTTAGCTATACACTCAGGTTGCCAAACAGCTAAGACTCTCACTTTTAACAGTCTAGCGTTAAAACTAGTTCATCTGCAATTCTTCTAAGAATAAATTCAGTCACAGTGTTCAAATTTCTGACATTATATTTGGATTAATTAATTGACTGTTTTTAAGAGCCAGAGGTGAGAAACAGGAGAAAGATATTTATCCTTCTTGAAAATCAAACACATGAAGCCTTATTGTACATTGGTCAACTCTTCGTTTAATGTAATTAAGCTAGAATCTAAGATAAAAATGGTATGACATTTTGATGGCAGATAACGTTTCCCCTATAAAAATCAAGCATCTAAGTTGGCATGAAGCTGGAAAGAAACTTATCCCTGAATTTGAGAGACAAACTCTCAGGACCTTTGCAAACCACAAGTACGTCAGCCAAAGCAAAATAAGTGCTTATTAAGGGAGCAGTCAAATTTTTATGTAGGATAGAGAAACAAATGATTACCTGCATTCAGTATATGTCAGAAAGCAGCCAATCAAACAGTAAAAGACATTAATGTGCAATAAGGGCTTTGTTTTGCTAGGCAATTAAAATACGTTGCATTTCTTTCTCATGCAGATTTACTTCCTTTAATCAAGGGCTTCAGAGCACCTTCCTTGTATGGTTGTTGAAAGGGCTAGTTTTTGTAAAGGAAATGGCTTTGGCTCAGAGGAAAAGCATGGTTTCCTAAACTTCAAAAAGAGGTCTGGATGCCGGGCTAAGGTGCTAATATCATCTTTGTTAAAAAGCTAATAATAAAGCCTAAAATGTGCACATTTAGTCAGTGTGAATAGTTTCCATAAAATATATCCATTACTTCTTGAGAAAATGAAAAATAAACAGTCCAAAGTAGTGGGCCTTGTTTTGTTCTGTACTCCCACTCCAGGGATGCAGCTGCATCTTTCCAAAGGCCATTCTGGGCCATCTCATTTGCTCTCTGTTTTTCCTCTAACTTCAGCATATCATTTCGCTGCTGGTTTCACTGGCCTAGTTTCTTGTGTCAAAATGAACAGGGTCTGTGACTAAATCCACTATATTAGGCATTAATCCATTCTGGTCCAACGCAGGAAGGTTTGTCAGATTTCATCTGCTTTTGCTCGACAGACCAATGCTGATTGCCACATGTGGAGTTAAGTAAATAACATTCAACTCCACAATCAAGAGCTTCTCTGAAATTCTTGATTTTGCAAGAGTTTTCTAAACCTTCTTCTCTTTCATCAACTTCCATGAGAACTGGTTAAAAAAGAACACATATTGCCCACATATTTTTCCAAATGTACACAGTCGTAGCATGACTGTTCATTCTAATTTTTAATTCTTTTTTTAATTGTTTTTTTTTAAATTTGTTGGTTGGTTTTTAATGTTTTAATGCTTGTAATTGGGGTTCTCTTATTTGATAGTTTTTTTAAATTTTGTATTCCTGTTTTTTATTGTTGTGAGCCACCCTGAGTCCTTCGGGAGATAGGGCGGCATAGAAATCCCAATATTAAATTAAATTAAATTAATGCAAAGTTATGATATGCGTAGCTTGTTTAAGCCCTAGCCTGCACGAAAAACTATATAAATATCCATATATAAATGGAGTGTTAGCTGCTGTACTGCCCATTTCAAGGAAAAAATGTTCACATCTGGCTTTTCAGATCAACTCAAACCCTGCCCACTTTCTTTCTGTTGTGGTCATAAAGAAACGAGAAGCATCTACTTCTTTGCTAATGGATTTACTGTTGTGTTATATACAAACCAAACTGTTATGGTTTTTTTTAAAGGAACCATGGTTTATATCAGCCGTGGGATCCTACCTGTTCCACTACCGGTTCGGTGATCGTGCGCGCAGCTTTCCCCACACCAGCTGAGGCCTGCAGCGCCAATCAGCTAAGTGGATAAAGAAAAGCTCAGGGGCAGGTGGGAGGGTCAATCCTGCGCTTTTCTTTCTCCTCCCAGCTGATTGTCGGAGGCTTTTTTTTCCTCCTCTCAGCTGATAGTGGGAGGCTTTTTTACTACCAGTTCGGCTGAACCGGTAGCAATTTTTGCTACCAGTTCGACTGAACCAGGCCGAACCAGTAGTATACCACCACTGGTTTATATGGTAGCTTTTGCATCACATACTAAAAGCCGAAGGTGGTTCTTAGATTTGGCTAGTTGAAATTAGCCCTCTTTGGAAATTGTAATTGGTTTGAGGTTGGCTACTTTCAATTTTCCATAGTTAGGATTAATCATAACTCTGTCCATTTTGGATGGCATCACAGTCTGCAGTTCATCTAAAACAGGAGGAAAAGTTTCCAAAGTTTTCCTTTAGTTCATACTGAAGAAAAGAGCCCCCCACAAGCCCCGGAAGCTGATTTATATAATGCTGAGCATTACTTCAAAATTTAGTATTGCTTCAAAGCGAGGCCAATATTTCTTTATCAACTGAAAACTGATAAGAGTTCCTTCTTTTAAATCTTAACATTTTATGGGACCCAGGGAGAATACCTTTTCTGCGATGTCTACCTTTCTCTGGAATGATCTCTCTGTTAGTGTATATCTCCGTGAGGAGAAACGAGTGCAGCCAGGAAAGCGCGAGTAGAGAGGCAATGAATAAGACACTGGACACGAGGAGTAAACTGAATACAGGAAACGGTTGGTTTTACTATCATTGAGGAACAGTCCAAGTCATACATGAAGCAAGTCAGTCAAATATCAATATGTCCTTGTCCTTACCAATCAGCAGTCACAGTTCATAGTTTGTCCAAACAGTAGTCAAAATTACTGGATCCACCTCAGGGACAATTTTAGTTTCAATAATCACATCATCAGTAGACTCTAGTCTATTCCACCCTATATGCTCTAGGAATTTGGCACTAGCACTACTGTGTGTATTTGTTGTGCCTGGTGCCCAAAATCTATATGATTTGTGATTAGAATTATATCCAACAAAGATCAGCTTCCTGGCTCTGGATTGCCCTTTTGTTCTCATCTGAGATGGAACATGCACCCATGCAGGGGTACCAAACATATGGAGATAATCTAGGTTTGGCTTCTTACCATGCCAAAGTGTGAATGGTATTTTACCTGTAGTGGAGTGCACTACATTATTCAACAAACTATTTGCACACATAATAGCCTCTCCCCATAACGACCTAGGCAAATTAGCATCATTAAGCATAGTACGAGCCATGGCTTGCAAAGTTTGTCCTCTTCTCTCAATGTACGAGTTATGTTCAGCCCTATAAGGTGCAGAACGTTTATGCTTCACACCTAGATTTGCTAACTTTGTTTGAAACTCCTTGTTAACAAATTCTGTCCCATTATCAGTTACTACAGTTATTAATTTGTTTCTTACTCTTCCGCTCGGCAAATTTTATCCAATTAAAGAAGTTCTGGCACGTTTCAGTTTTTGTTTTCATCAAATAACAGAAACCATATCTAGAGTAGTGATCCACAATACTTAGTATATAACAGGCACCACCCAAACTGGGTTTCATAGGACCAATTAAATCAACAAACACCACCTCTAGAGGTTCCTTTGTTTTAAAACCATTAACCCTGTTTGCAGGAATAACCTTGCTCTTTTCTTGGTGTCAAGCATTGCAGCTTAAATACCTGTTGCAAGGCTTCAATTTCACTCCCTCTGCTAACTTAATAGTTTGTTTTATCTTTTCAAAATTAACATGCCCCAGACGCCTATGTAGTAAGTGAATACATTCATCATGTGGCTTGTCGTTACTACAAAGCGAGTTAGCTGTCTGCAACTGGTCAGTACGTATGACATATAGCTCATTTTCCAGCTGAGCGGTAACACATTTACCCTCTTTTTCTATCAAACATTTATCTCCCCTGAAGTTTACTTCATAACCAAGTTGAGCTAAAACCCTAATTGATAACAGGTTACACTTCAGTTTAGGGACGTATAACATAGGTAAATGCTCCTTTAACCATGGACAATATGCATTACCTTCACCCTCTGCTTTCATCTTCCAACCGTTTGCTAATGAAACATGTTGTGTACTTTTGAACATTTTTACAAAATACTTTTTATTAGTTGTAATACATTGTGAGGCTCCACTATCAACAACCCACAAATCATGGTTACTAGTGGATTTTCTAAACACAGCCAGACTACTCTTCTGCTTAGGCTTCTGCAAATTTCCAGTATTTTTAGCCTTTTTACAGAATCTTGCTATGTGCCCCCTAGCCCCACAAGAAAAACATTTTTTCACAGTATAGGCATTTGAAGACAAATTATCTTCCTGCGGTTGTTGCTCCCTCAATTGGTCTCTGTCATTTCTCCTTCTTGCTTCTTCTAGCAATCTTCCAGTTATGTCAGTCAATGTTAGTTCATTTCTTGTTAAAACTTCCAGAGAAGAAACACAGTTATCATAACTTTCATCCACTGATGAAAGTATGATGTAAACCTGATGTAGTTCTGAAAAAAATACTTCTTTTTCATGCAGCTCCTGGAAAATTTTCTTCAACAAGTTTAAATGCTGTAGCATATCTCCACCTCTCAGAAGACGTGTTCTAAACAGTTTTCATGTTAGATGTATCTGTGCACCAACACTATCACGAACATAAATCTTCTTTAAATTCTCCCAACACCTAGCAGCAGACTCTTCCCCACGAATATGGACAAGCTGCTGGTCATTCAGTGTTAGTCCAATTATACAAAGAGCTCGTTCGTTATCACGCTTAAACTCAGCAATCTTCTTGGCATCGTCCTCATTATCAGGATTCAATGCATTCACGTCTGGTGGATCATTGACTGCATACCATAACCCTTCTCTACGCAGAAGTAGACTGCACTTCATAGACCAGGGAACATAGTTTGTTCCATCCAGTCTGGGTATCAGTGATAGACTGGTTGCTGGATCATTAGCCATCTTCAACCAGGATAGTAAGCCACAGTCAATCAGTAAACAGCTGTTTGTGTCTTGAATATTCAGACCAGCTCTCACTTCTTTGCTCTCTGGTCTACACTGGGCCCATAACCAGTGTTAGTGTATATCTCCATGAGGAGAAACGAGTGCAGCCAGGAAAGCGTGAGTAGAGAGGCAATGAATAAGACACTGGACACGAGGAGTAAACTGAATACAGGAAACGGTTGGTTTTACTGTCATTGAGGAACAGTCCAAGTCATACATGAAGCAAGTCAGTCAAATATCAATATGTCCTTGTCCTTACCAATCAGCAGTCACAGTTCGTAGTTTGTCCAAACAGTAGTCAAAAACACGGAGAACCATAAACAGGTAATCAACACAGTGATAGAGCAGAGAACAGGGGGGAAAAACCCAGGTTTCTGGCTCCCTCTTATGGCCGTTGCTGTAGCCACAGCCAATCACATACCGGCTACCCTTAAAGTGACATACACTTTCAATCCTGGCTTATATATTACAAACCCAAACGTTAGCTATACTAACACTCTCTCTCCCAACTAATGTATATCAGGCCTCAACTCTACTCATTGTTAGGAAAGCTGTTAAGTAGGCCTTTCCCTCCAGGCATTAGGGACTAGTTGAATGGAAATCTCTTTTGGGGTTTTTGCAGTTCCTATTTTATGTTCATAAATTGTATATATTTTAATGTTACACTGTTGGTTTGCTGCTTGTTTGTTTTTTATTATTATATACCACGCAAAGTCACATTGTTTGAATTGGGTGGCCTTATAAAACCAGGTAATAAATAAACAAACAATAAAACTGAGGAGCCAGCAGAATATACTCAAAAGAGACAACCAAAAAGCTCCAAAAGAAACAAAAAGATCAAAGCACTTCCTTACCAGCAATCAACATCTACATGAGCAGAGATTAATACCAAGATTAACACGAGATCAATATTCAAGTAAACATGGACCTATCAACATAGACAAAGAAGCTAACAGTAAATAACAGCCTAATCAAGGAACAAGAACCAAGAACAGTCCCATCAACACTGACAGGACAAGCCACTTGTATAGCAGGACAACCTAGCTGTTCGAAAGCATGTAAAAATGCAAGTAGAAAAATAGGAACCACGTTGATGGAAAGACAACAGTGTTCCATGCACCTTCAGGGTTTAGTCATGCTGGCCACTTGACCACAGAGACGTCTTTGGACAGCGCTGGCTCTTCAGCTTTGTAATGGAGATGAGCACCACCCCTAGAGTTGGAAATGACTAGCACACATGTGTGAGGGAAACTTTACCTTTTAATCCCATACCGATTCTGATAAAAACAAAACAAAACAGATAATTAAGGGCCAGGGTATATGTGAGGCTAGTACAGTGGATTGTATTCAAAATAGGTTAAATCTCTTGGCATAAGATGATACAAACCAAAGAATTGGAGAGTAGGTAATAGCTATGGATATTACATGACAAATACCTAAGCAAGGAAGATTAAAACTAAAAGAAGGAAAAGAAGAGTGACAAGACATCAAAGCTTTTCACAGTTGGATTTGCTTGATTAATTGAAAAAAGTGGGAGATTTACACCAGATCAATAAGAAATATGTCCATTAAAGACAAGTTCCATTATATACACAATTTGCAAGAGCTACTACCGTACCTCACTCATCTTCAAATGCTAGTAGTACACAGGCTACATTTAATAAGGAAGGAAACTAAAATCCATTTAGTTGAAGAAACTGCTCTTTTAATTTGACAATCAAGGGAAGGAAAGAAAAGAAGAGATCATGTTATATTTCATTCCCTTTTTAATTGTTGTTCTTTTTTTGACTCTCCTTAGATTTCTTTTATCAAGCATATATCTCCTTTGATTCAAATAGCTGTCCTAGGCAATTTTTCCCCCCTCCCTTTTTTTTAATGACAGCAGTTTAGCATCAAACAAGTGCATAATAGATAAAAAAAATGTCTTTGGAGATCCAAACTTTTCCAGAGGATGAAAAGCTTATTAAAGGAGCGAATGAGGTACCATGACTCTTGTCAGCTATGAAGTTCCTCTAGTTGTTCCTCACTTCACTTTGTGTCAGAGAAAAACTATTCTTCCTATGTTTAAGCATTATGCAGTTTTCATAGTAGGGTTCGGACTTTTCATAATTATGTGTAGACGACATGAATGTAGTCTGAGAAGAAGCATGAAGGCTGTAGCTGTGCTGAGAACCCCATATGAATGATTTAGGTGCAAAGTACGTGAATTAGAATGGGAGCTAGAATGCGCTGCAGCTGCCAGAAAAAGCCAGCACAGTTCTAGGCTGCATTAACAGAGGAATAGAATGAAGATCATGTGAAGTGTTAATACCACTTTATGATGCCTTGGTAAGGCCACACTTGGAATGCTGCATCCAGTTTTAACTGCCATGATGTAAAAAGATGTTGAGACTCTAGAAAGAGTGCAGAGAAGTGCAAGGAAGATGATTAGGAGCTGGAGACTAAAACATATAGAGAATGGTTGCTGGAATTGGGTATGTCTAGTTTAATGAAAAGAAGGATGAGGGCTGACATGATAGTTCCAACATCTCAGGGGCTGCCACAAAGAAGAGGGAATCAAGCTATTCCCCAAAGCACCTGAGGGAAGGTCAAGAAACAATGGGTGGAAACTAAGCAAGGAGAGAAGCAACCTAGAACTAACAAGAAATTTCGTGACAATTAGAACAAAACATCAGTGGAACAACTTGCCTTTTTCCCTCTTCGTTAAACCGGGGGAAGGCATAGCCAGCGGGTGACGAACCAGTCTGTGGGCTGTGAGTTTAATACCCCTGGTATAGGGTTTCCTGCCTGAGCAGTGGGTTTGACTAGAGCAGAAGTCTCCAAACTTGGCAGCTTTAAGATTTGTGGACTTCAACTCCCAGAATTCCTCAGCCAGCCATGCTGGCTGGAGAATTCTGGGAGTTGAAGTCCACGAGTCCTAAAGTTGCCAAGTTTGGGGACCCCTGGCCTAGAGAACCTCCAAGATCCCTTCCAATTCTATTATTCTATATTCCAAATAGCATCTGGAAATGCTGCAGATGCTTTATTGTTCTTGGCAATTTTTTTACCAATTCTGGAAAAAGCACTCTGCGTAGTAATGTGTAGGTAACTGAGAATTTTGTGGTTTCAACCAGCTCATGTGTATTTTAGATGTGTGGAGAAGTATGGCCAAATCCTGTTTTCCTAGTAGAACTTTACAGGTACTTCTCAACTTGCAACCATTCATTCAGTGATCTTTGAAATTATGGCAACTCTCAGGTGAGCAAAGGGATTTAGGACCAGTCCCTGAAGTTACGGCTGTTGCGGCGCTGCCACTGTTACATAATCAGAATGCAAGTCCTTGGCAGCCTGCTCATTCATAAGATTGCTTCAACTCAGCCCCATTCACCAATTTCCCCTCTTCCATGTCACCTTGGGAATCTTCCCAATGACTTTTATCTAAGTCCAGATGATGTTCTCCTCCATTTCCTTATTCTGTGTTTCCTTTATTGTTTTATTAGCGAGGGACTCAACTTACCATTTCTGTTGGGGCAATATAATAACCTTGTCTTGCAGGATTAAATACAGACCACCTGTATATCCACATTTGTGTGTGTATGTGCACACACGTCTAAGTGAGCTCCAACGGGAGCAATTGGATAGATAGATACTATTTGTTAGTATATACTATAGTTGCTATAGAGAAAAGGGCCTGATATTTTCCTTTCTGTAACATGATCTGCAGCCTAAATTGGGAGAATGAGTGAATTGTTGTTTCTAATCAGGCGACATAATGGATTTTAGGCGTTATGTTCCATAATTGCTTTTTGTATTGCAACCACCGATTTCCAATTTTTTTTAAAAAAAGATCAATAGAATATACCCATTTTTTTCCTCCTACTTCACCACCCCTCTCCATCTGTCTTCTCTCATAGAAGGTAGAAAATATCTATTATATGATCTTACCCTTTATGAAAGAAACAAAGAAATCATGTTTTCTCAGTAGCTTTGTTCCTTTCTCTGATCAAACCATAATATTTGAATTGTCTCAAAATAAACAATAAAATATAAGTGTTACTTTCAATCAAAAGTTGTATTCTCTTACTTTGAGAATTTCCTTCTCCTCACAATTGTATAAAACAGCATCCCTCCAATGATTTGTGCTGAAAGTCAAGGACATTCCAGCATGAGAATGAAGTTTTGTATGGGAATTGCCTGCTTTGCTATGGAGAATACAATTAAATAAAATGAACTGATACGGTACCCATGTCTAAAGTGGTTGGATTTGTGTCAGTTGAATCTAGTTAAAGCATGTTTGTACTGAACTTATTTTTCTATTTTAAAAAAAGTGTCCTCCATAGTAAATCTTCCTATAGAAAGTTTTGCAATACAACACAATAAATCAAATTAATCTAACAAGTTAATATGAAAAAAAACACTTTTTGGCTGTTGACTCTTTTGTACTTTAGATTGACCTGTTCTCATCTCTACTTGCCCCCAATGTTCTTTTTTGGGGAGAATACATATTTCTAAAAACTGAAAAAAAGCAAACAGTTGGGTTTTAATTCATTTGGATAAAGGAACCTTACAAACAGAAATTATTATTGTAGATATCACACCTAATTCATGCAAAGTTCTCCCACAAAATTACTTCTACTGAAGTTAATGAAATGTTCCATATGGCTAGGTAACCTTGAGTATATGAATCCTTAATTCATAAATTTCATCATTTTTTTCTCTAAGATGTTTCCAGTAAGCAAAGCTAAGCTTGATTTGCTTCAAAAAATAATTTAGCAGTATTCTAATATTGCTGGCAGTACAGGTAGCCATTGAGGGCAAATATCAACATATTTCATCACCATTTTAAAAGTACATTTAATATACTTTTGTATCATATATAATATAGTGTATTTTCTGTTATTATTATGTGCTAATACTTCAGTGAGCACCCTTTCAGATTCTACACTTAAGGCTTTCCATGCCCGAAAATTTTCAACTTATCTTTGGATGCAGCTGAGTTTCTTTTAGCTTCAAACAGTATCTTAAAACTTACCTACTGTGAAATCAAATCTGCAAGCCACTCAGATTAAAGCAATCTTGAATAAGACTGAATAAGAATAAAAGAGAGAACACCAGATTGTTCCAAATTTGTTAAGCAATTGCTCCTTATGTTACTGCCCTTTAATCTTGCTCGTCACCCATAATCTAGTGACAAAAATTATAACCCCACAAGTATTCATGGCATGTTTTTCATGGTGTTTTAGTTAAGCTTTTATGATTTAGATACCTGCTTTCCACCTTAATTATCTACCCAATTTTAGCATGCCCTCACTAATCATCTAGCAAGCGTGGTTCATAAATTTGCTGAAAGTGCCTTAGAAAACATTTTACCTGAAGAATACATTATTTTTTTATTGAGGCCTATAAAGAAGCAAGCCTTGTACAGTATTTTGATGACACAGTAATTTTGCCCACTCATTATGCTGGTCTGCTGTATAAAATTCGCTGCTCCAGTTCTGGCTTTAAAAAACCAAGTTTAAAAGAAATCCTCACTTGACCTTCAGTTACTCATTGCTGTGTGTTCTCTTCTTGACAAATGTTCTTCAGTGATATTTCTTTGACATTGCTCTCCTTGGACACTACAATCAAATCAACCTTCTCTTTATTGTGCCTTTGCGCTTTCTCTATGACTGGAACATTAGATGCTGCTTGTGATGATCACACATCCTTTCCACTTCCCTGTGACTCCACTGACTTCATAGAGATTTGAAAGAAGATGCACCTTTGGTGGGTGGGGTTTGGCAAGCATACACAAGAATCAGAGAGAGAGAGACTCTAATAGCAGGGAACTTGATAGTTCTATGTTATTTGAAATGGTGTTGGAAATGAAATTTGTCCACTTTCTGAAACATTCAACGGACCACTTATAGCCCCCTTAAGATTTAAATTTCTAGGAGAAACTAAGCAAAAACAAAGTAAGAATTTTTTGCTTGTGTTTGGAGCAATTCACGAGCACACAATAGATACAAACCCAAAGTAAACCGCACCAAACTCAATTGCAGGAAATATGACTTCATCAACAGACTGGTCAATGCCTGGAATGCACTACCTGACTCTGTGGTTTCTTCCCAAACCCCAAAAATTTAACCTTCCACTGTCGACTGTTGACCTCACCCCATTCCTACGAGGTCTGAAAGGGTCGTGCGTAAGCGCATCAACGTTCCTACCGCCCTTGTCCTAATGTTCCCTTTTATTCGTATCCATTTCATGTATTAATAATCATGTTTATACTTATATCCGTTATCTAATACATGCTCGACAAACAAATAATACAATAATTAAATAACCTTTGTGACAAACAATGTCAGTCTGGGAGAGAAGTGTTCTGGTTTTCTGGTCTCTCTTGGAGTTTGTCTTGAGGATCCAAACCTGGTTTTAAAGTAAGCAACCACTAGAAGGAAAACAAAGTGATAATGCCAAAAGATTCAGTGCATGAATTGGGTAAAATAGCTATAATGGATTATTAATCAGGCTTGTGGAATACGTGTCACAGTAAAAATAACATACAGGTAGTTTTCGACTTACAAACACAAAATTGCTAAGTGAGACCGTTAAGTGAGCTTTGCCCCATTTTACGACCTTTCTTGCCACAGTTGTTAAGTGGATCACAACAGTTGTTAAATCAGTAATGCGGTTCTTAAGTGAATCTGGCTTCCCCATTGATTTGGTTGTGAGAAGGTTGCAAAAGGTGATCACATGAACCCAGGTTTGTGCAACCATCATAAATATGAGCCAGCTGCCAAGTGGCTGGTGACATGATGCAGTTCTAAGTTGCATTAACAGAGGGATACAATTGAGATCAAGTGAGGTACTAAAGCCTTAGTAAGACCACACCTAGAGTACTGCATCCAGTTTTGGTCACCACATTATAAAAAGATGTTGAGACTCTAGAAAAAGTACAGAGAAGAGCAACCAGGATGATTAGGGGACTGGAGACTAAAACATACAATGAACGGTTGCAGGAACTGGGCTTGGCTAGTCTAGTAAAGAGAAGGACCAGGGGAGACATGATAGCGGTCTTCCAATATTTGAGGGGCTGCCACAGGGAGGAAGGGGTCAAGCTATTTTCTAAAGTGCCTGTAGGCCAGACAAGGAATAATGGATGGAAACTGAACAAGGAGAGATTTAACCTGGAAATAAGGAGAAACTTTCTGACAGTGAGAACAATCAACCAATGGAACAGCTTGCCCTCGGCAGTTGTGGGAGCACCATCACTTGAGACTTTCAAGAAGAGATTGGACTGCCATTTATCAGAAATGGTGTTGGGTCTCCCACTTGGGCAGGGGGTTGGACTAGATAACCTGTAAGGTCCCTTCTAACTCTGATTATCTGTTATCTGACCATGGGGATTCTAGAGTGGTTGTAAGTGTGAAAAATGGCCACAAGTCACTTTTCATAAGTCACGGTCACTAAACAAATGGTTATAAGTCAAGGACTACCTGTATAGCATTGGTTAGGAGTAAGATTACTAACCAGGACTTCAAATGGGACATATCTCACCAGTCTTACAGTTAAGGCAGTGGCCATGGGACCATTTCTAGGTATAATTAATCAGACATTTTATCTTGCTCATTGTCCAGCAAATTCTAAATATAATTGTTAGTACCAGGTTTCAATTTTACATGAATTAAATGGCTGTAGGAGATTACAGTATCCAAGAACTGGGCGGTGGGGACTTTATCTGTATTCTTCAATTTTTTTGTCTGTTTTTAAATGTATGTCCACTCTTTCCCTTATCCTACCACATATTGAATGGCACAGGCCATTAAGAGAGAAGGACTTATCTTTTTTTTATTAAGATGAATCTCTAATTCTCTTCTCAAGGTGAATCTTTGTACATTGAATGTGCTGGGAAGGGTTTTTATTGACATTTTTTTAAAAAATATGGTTAGCTATGAGGGGTTTTTGGTGCTCTCTGAGCTTGGTGGTTTTCTTGCAAACATTTCATTACCCAAACTAGGTGACATCAGCAGTGCTAATGACCGATGATACTACCTAGTTTGGGTAATGAAGCATCTTCAAGAAACAACTAAGCTCAGAGAGTAGCAAGGGCCCCTCATTTCAACCCTGAACTACAAATATTCTCCATTATGGATATACAGGTGAAACTCGAAAAATTAGAATATTGTGCAAAAGTTCATTTATTTCAGTAATGCAACTAATATATGAGATAGACTCATTACATGCAAAGCAAGATAGTTCAAGCCATGATTTGCCATAATTTTTCATGGTTTACAGCTCATGAAAACCCAAATCCACAATCTCAGAAAATTAGAATATTACATGCAATCAATAAAACAAGGATTGTACATAGACCAGTATCGGACCTCTGAAAAGTATAAGCATGCATATGTACTCAGTACTTGGTTTGGGCCCCTTTTGCAGCAATTACTGCCTCAATGCGGCATGGCATGGAAGCTATCAGCCTGTGGCACTGCTGAGGTGTTATGGAAGACCAAGATGCTTCAATAGCGGCCTTCAGCTCTTCTGCATTGTTCGGTCTCATGTCTCTCATCTTTCTCTTGGCAATGCCCCATAGATTCTCTATGGGGTTCAGGTCAGGTGAGTTTGCTGGCCAATCAAGCACAGTAATGCCACGGTCATTGAACCAGGTTTTGGTGCCAAGTCCTGCTGGAAAATGAAGTCAGCATCCCCATAAAGCTCGTCTGCGGAAGGAAGTATGAAGTGCTCCAAAATCTCCTGGTAGACGGCTACATTGACCCTGGACTTAATGAAGCACAGTGGACCAACATCAGCAGATGACATGGCTCCCCAAATCAACACAGACTGTGGAAACTTCACACTGGACTTCAAGCATCTTGCAGTCTGTGCCTCTCCATTCTTCCTCCATACTCTGGGTCCTTGGTTTCCAAATGAGATGCAAAAGTTGCTCTCATCAGAAAAGAGGACTTTGGACCACTGAGCAACAGACCAGGTCTGTTTTTCTTTAGCCCAGGTAAGACACTTCTGACATTTGTTGTTCAGGAGCGGCTTGACAAGAGGAATACGACATTTGCTTTGATACAGCACTTTGGGAACATCCAACTTTTGCAATTACCTTTTGACGCTTTCCCTTCTTATGGAGAGTGTCAATGATGGTTTTCTGCACAACTGTCAAGTCAGCAGTCTTTCCCATGATTGTGATTCCTACTGAACCAGACTGAGAGACCTTTTAAAAGCTCAGGAACCCTTTGCAGGTGTTATGGCTTAATTAGCTGATTAGAGTGGGACAGTTTGAGCCTAGAATATTGCACCTTTTCACAATATTCTAATTTTCTGAGATTGTGGATTTGGGGTTTTCATGAGCTGTAAGCCATAATCATCACAATGATGACAAATCACGGCTTGAACTATCTTGCTTTGCATGTAATGAGTCTATCTCATATATTAGTTTCACCTTTTAAGTTGCACGATATTCTAATTTTTTGAGTTTCACCTGTAGTTAGCTATATTTATTTGTTGGAGCTCGAGTTTTGTATTTATCAAAAGATTTACATACTACCACCTGTCATGCTATTAGGTCCTTATTGGTCACATATGCATTACAAGTTATGCATAATAATCTGTCATAATTCTTTTTTACATGGATTGACTCCTTTGACTGTTTAACTTAATTTTTCCTTGTCATGTAAAATTCTTAAACCACAAATTGATGGTAGAACACAAATATTTAGGGAAATCTGGTTATGGGTTGCGTGCAGCTGTGCATGGGCTTCTGAGTAAAACAGCTGCTCTTTGCTGTATATCTGATACTTAAATTTTCAAACTTCAGTGCTCCCTTTCAAAAGGAGCATGCTTGAGGAATTCTAATAGCTGCTCAAAGCTTTACATTGTTTTTCTCATTAAATTTTATTTCCTAAGCAAGGCCTTCCAGGATGAAAAATAAAATGGGATCTGGTTGGATAATTGGTCCTGTTGCTTTGTCAGTTCCTGCGGTTACCTATCCATTTTGATCTTTTCTGCAGTAGAAATGTCTAGCAAAAACACCAGAAGTAAAGACTTTAATTATTAGCATTTCATAAACAAGGTTTAAAAAAATACGTTGGTCAGCAGAATCTTTTAGTTGTCTAATCAGTTTCCATATTGATTGTTTTCTAATTGCAGATTTAGATTGACTGGACTTGTGTCTTTCCCAGAATGCAGTAAACATGTCATTACCTTATTGGGTGTTTTATTATTATTTTATTTATTATTTTATAAAATGTACATTTCTGTTATTGTTTTGAGATGCTGCCTCTCTCTCTCTTTTTTCTCCTCTTTTCATTTGGATCACTCATGTAGCCTTTTCCCACCCCACTTCTAATGGGACAGAACCTACTTCAGTGCCAGGATATAAAACATTTTAGTGCTGCTCTTCAGAAGAGGTCTTACATGGCTTACTCTGTTTTGAAATTAATCATTTGCATGCACACCTATGGGCAATAAAATGGGATATTTTGCAGTTATGAATGAATAAATAAATAGTGAATTTATCATTTCCTCTTATATAGCGATCTTATTATTATTTTCTCTTCTATTACCTTTCTGCTTTTAACAGTATTTCCATTTTTTTTTTGGGGAAGCAAGAAATTTAATTTTATCCAAAACATATGATAAGCCATTACTTTGACAGTATAGAAGGAATGTATAAAGCAAAAAAATAAAATAAAATCACAGTCATATGTACAGACACAAACATTGTATGGTCAAGCGTATTTCTATTCTTTCATAGCTTATTTAGAATTGTGACATATATAGATAAAATGGGAAAATTTTGCCAGGGTCTTTACAGTGGTCAGAAATCTGTGTGCTTCTTAAGTGTTCTTTGCTTTCTTAGTCATACCCAGAGCCCATGCTGTTGAAATTTGACAGCCAAAACTAGTAATCAGATTGCCTGCTAAATTTCATCTCTCAGCTCAACTCAACTCAACTCAGCTAATGTCAGACAGATTAAAAACATCAATAAAACTTAACACTGGGAAGATGAGGTGGTGGGAATGGCCAAAAATCCAAGTCCTGCTAACTCTGGAGATATAGTTATATCACTGCAGTTCACATAGTTACAAACATATTATTCATTCTTGTTTTAATAGATAAGGAATTATTTATATGGTGTTAGATGAGAACTTTATGATAAAGTATTTGAATATTATCATGATGCAGGACTGAGTATACTGTCATAATCTCACCCTATAAAAAGACACCAAACCGGAGTTTCCCACAATCTCATTTCTGTCTTGACCATAACACTAAAAGTCATTCAACAGTCCAAAAATAAAACTATGATTTAAATAATGTTTGAAATTACTGAACTCTAGGTCAGACAAACAATAAGTAGTCAGCACTTTATGGGGAATGTAGCTGAAGGAATAATTGAACTTTGTATACCAAGTAATCAAACAAAAAGCAGTTAACAATCTATGAGAATTTAGCACATTCACTATAACTAGAGAAAGGTATGAACATCAAGAAATAGCACATACAATTAAAGATACAAAGATGAAGCAGAGGTTGAGAGCAGCAGGAGAAATGGGATCAGGTTTCAAGAAATGATTGAATGTTCAGTTATAGGAGAAACCAGAAAAAGAAATAAAGAGACTCTTAAAATAACAAAATTTAGAAGTGTTTTTGCCCCTGTAATAGTTTTACTCCATTATGAGATGTAAAGAAATACATTATAAAATACAGGTGTTAGCTGAGCACAATGGTATTTATGCAAACTACAACTGTGATGTTTTTGATAAGCAAATTCTTTGAAGATAAGGAAGAAAAAAATTATATCATTCTTAAATATAGTTTCCAAAATTTTTGTACAATTGTATAATTAAAGCTAAGCATGGCACAGCTAGGCAATTGCCAAATACAAAATTATTTCATAATATGAAAAAAAGTTTCTGTATTTAGCTCAGTGCTTAATATTAAGGTCTCAACTGTTATTTATTTTGTTTATAAAATATTGAGGAAAAACAAGGAAAAAGTCAAAATGGAACTGCTTGGAAAAATAGGTTTTTTTTAATGTCTTTTGAAGTTTTCCATCTTAGGAAAGAGGGGGGAAATATATAAGATCAGGGGTGGGATTCTACCAGTTCTGTCCACTTCTGTAGAACCGGTTGCTCTGAAGAGCAGCAAACAGAGAGCATACATAGAACCGGTTCTATGTTTGCTGCTGTTTTGGCCCATCTGCCCACCTGGGCTCTTCTTACCTGACCTTTATTTCCTGCATTTTCAACCACAGCTGCTTTGCGCGACATAGCTGCGGTTGAAAAAGCAGGAAAAAAGGGCTTTTCCAACTGCTGCGCACTTGCACGCAGCGCTGCTCAGCTGTCCGGGCAGCTCAGCAGGTCATAAATTGCACTTGTGTGATTCATACGCGCATGCGTGCACAACGCAGAGCGACTGAACCGGTAGTTATACCGGTCGGATCCCATTCCTGTATAAGATGCAGCATTCACAACACACCTGCTGTAAGAGGAACCAACTTTTGCATTAGTACCACTTCACATGGCATGGAGAATGGCATTAAATATTTCTGGATTGGAGAGGGAAAGGAAGAAAGCTTGAGATAGATCTCCATGCCTGTGCTTTAGCTTGGAGATACTCAGGTTTTTCTGGAACTGGGGACTGGAATCAGAAAGAGATTTGCAAAGGGAAAAGGTTGGGCCAGGTGACTTTCAGGCCCTGAAAGTTACCAAAAATTAATGGCCTGGAAAAAGTTGTCTGTTTTTGATTAATAATAGAGGCTCCAAGGAAGAAATGGTGAATTATTGCACATCCCTATTGCTGTGAACAAGTGGAGGCATTCAGATCTTGGGAGGGAGTCATGTTCTAGAGGGCAAGTCATTATGAGTAACCAACTTTATATTCCTTCCTTTGACTTTTCATAATCTTGATCTTTGGGCCCTTCAAATAATGTTCTAAAACTTAATGGTTTTTCATTTTTTTCTATGTTCCTTCTCACAAATTTCTTCAAAACTTTAACAAACTCCTTTGGTAAATCCTACATAGGAAAATTATCCAGGGTGCTCTCTTGGTTTGTTATTTGTATATCCCTTTAAATATTAACAGATCAGCCAGTTTCTTTTGTATACACAGTGTATCATTTTTACCCATATCATTCTTGTGGCCTGTCATTTTTAAATCCACTTTCAGATCAGTCCCAGTCTTGTCCAGTAAAACTTGTTTCTCTGCTATAAATAGTTTATCTGTAGCAGCAGATACTCTTCAAATTAACTATTGGATCTGTTATTCAAAAACATCCTTCGATATTTCCAATGTTAAAATCCTTTGCATTAGTAAGTCAAATCTAAATGTTCTCTAATTTTAAACTTTAAGTCATATTAGTGCCTGTAGTTTCCAATCTTCAAAATCCCACCCTTTCATGATTTTTAAAAGAATTAAAAACAAAAGCATTTCCCCACCCCCAGAAAGAATTCTTATAAATGATTCAAAAATCTTATTTCAGATCCACCTGGAACCTTAGTCACCGGTAACTTTCTAAAATCAAAGTTGTAATCACCAGTGGTGGGATTCAAAAATGTTTACTACTAGTTCTGTGGGCATGGCTTGGTGGGTGCACTTCATGTGCGCACACACATTTTGTGCACACACATACTAAATGCATGCTTTGTGCGCACGCAGAGGGTTTGCTACTAACCTTCTCCTGCAATCCTGCACTCTTCTTGTGTCTTCAACAGCTGACGTGCGGCAATCCGCTGTGCCACACGAAGCAGCTGAGGTTAAAAAGCAGGAATTAAAGATCAGTATAGAGCCAGGGCAGGTGGGAGGGCCCAACAGCTGATCATTGGAATGAACCAGTTCGCTCACAGATGATCGTCAGAGCTACTGGTTCAGCCGAACTGGGCTGAACCAGTAGAATACCACCATTGGTAATCACCCTTTTGCTGTTTATTAAAAATGTTTTTTTTAAAAAAATCCTTAAATTAGTATTCAAAACTTCTTTAGCTAATGATTGAAGGAAATATTGATTTGTCGATCCAAAGTTTCGTAATAGCTGAAAGCAACTAACAATAATTTTCCAAAAGTGATTAGACACAGAAGTATGCGAACCCACTGTCCTTGTGAAGGTACTGATCATGGTTTGAACAAGATGGTTATTCCCTTGTCTCCCAGAGCTCTGAACTCACCAGAGAAAATTGACTTTCAGATTCCTCGTGAAGAGCAACTATGTGGAGCACTTGTGAGTCATCTCAAGTTTTCTCCTTGTCCAAAAAGGAATTATAAAGAACTGGTTTACTTACTGGCTCTTTATTCTGTTGTGGTCTAGCTCCATTTTCAGTTCTTCATTTCTTCCCTGGAAGTCCAAAATAAACATATTATTTTTGTGTGATTAAATTTAGCAGGAGGAGGATAGGAACCTGAATATATTTTATAAACTGTAATAACGCACCATGATCCTTACCTGAGTAGCATATGATGATGCCTCTGTTTCTTCTACATTATTTTTTTTGGAGGGAGGGGGTACAGTAATACAAAGGAACAAAATCTGTAGAGGGAATCCCCTTATCTTTGTTCTCTTCTTTCCCCTTTTATCTTAGAGCAGAAGAAAAAGGGAAAAAGCAAGTTAAAATGATGCAGCTGCTAACTTCTGAAGGGAATATGTTGCCCCTAATAATAAGCAAAACATTACCATAAGATCAGTAGGTCTAATTGCAGGCTCCTCTCCTCTTAAGAACCAAAGTGTTCAACAGATTCCTCTATTGGCAAGCAGACTTGGTGTTCTTGAAGGTCAAAGAAGCAAAATCCCTTTCTGTATTGTAGTGAAGATCAAAGTTTTGGAGTCTAATATAAGACACTCACCTCCCAGCATCTTTCCATCCTTAGCCCGTTGAGTATGTTTCTTTTTTCAAGTGACTTCACTGTGCTCTGCCTCTGAAGTATAATTCTGATAAACTATCATATTGTTCAGTAATATCAAAAAAGTTTCAGGATGGTTTGAAAACAAGGTGATTTTAACACGGCATCTTTTATTTAAAAAATGTGTGATACAGCAGAGACAGGGTTTGTTCTTAACTTTATTAAAAGCTCTGCAAGTAACTTTCACATTTGGTAACTTTGCAACACAGCTGATTTCCATTTTCTTTCTCTCTAAATTTTCACCATTTTCTTCTCTTATTCCCCCTTCCCCTGTTTTCAATCAATTCCAAAGTCAAGTTTCACTTTAAATATCTCTAGTTTTTCCCATATAAACCAGAAATATACTGAATTTTAGATATAATTGAAAATAATATATATATTTATTTTTATTCTTCAGAGTCAACTTACTTAAGAGGGGCTGTTGGCATTATCAGAGGCCAGATTAATGGGACATTATATATTAATTTGCAGTGAGGCTATAAACTTCACCTGCTAACTGCTATTAAATATCAAACAGCTGTTTTTCACCCAGATAAAGAAACATGCTTTGGCTAAATGCGCTTTTGATTCCAAATATATAACACCTCTCTATAGAACAATTAACTAATTTATTAGGACAAGTAAATTAATTGTCCCAGATTTTGCATGTATTATATTTCTTAATATTTCTTTGATACGTTAGGATTCTAAGAACCAGATGTGGAAAGACAAGATCTTTTTTCAGCATTAATTTAAACTTTGCAGAGGGAGAAACAACTGTTTTAGCATAAGTGGTGTGGAGGAGCAGTTACGTTGCTGAAGTAGCAGTGAAGAAATCCTGATCTCTCAGACAAATGCTATCTGGGTGACTTTAAACCAGTCTCTTCCCCCACAAACCACTTCACAATGTTGTTGTGAAAGAGAAAAATAGGAGGAACACTATGTATGTCGCTCCTGTTCAAAAGGTGATGTATAAACTCTTAACAGAAAGAGAAATAGGATATATCTGACAATACCAATTTGGTTTTGTATCATAGATGTATTTCCTCGTGCTAAAGTGCACCAATTTTTGCTTACTTTGGGCAGTTCTTGGATCCCAAGCTAAACCCTTCCCAATTCCCCTTAAGCCACACCACTAAAATTCAGATTGCAACAACTGGCAGCAAGCTTTGGTAGGGAATAAAATTATCCTTAACTCACTGCCTAGAGATAGGAGGCAAACAGGGGTGGGATTCAACCAGTGTTACTACTGGTTTAGTGACTATGTTTTGAGAGAGCTGAAAAGCGCAGCACGCAGGTGCACAGTGTTTGAAAAGCCTCTTTTTTTACTGCTTTTTCAGCCTCGGCTGTGCCGCAAAAAGCAGCTGAGGTTGAAAAAGCAGGAAATAAAGGACAGGTAAGAGCCTGGGCGGGCAGGTGGGCCAAACAGCAGCAAACACAGAACTGGTCCAGTGTCTATTGCTCTTTAGAGCTACCTGTTCTATAGAGCTGGGCAGAACCAATAGCATTCCACCCCTGGAGGCAATCCCCTTAAACTCTGCCTACTCACACAATACTTAGAAATTACTTTCTAAGTCAGGGGTGAGATAATAAACCTGAAGTGTTGACAAAGGAGTTATACACTGAAGCTGATAGCTACTGAATGTATTATTTATTTTATTTTATTTTTATTTATTTATGTATTTGATTTGTCAGTCGCTTACAAAATAATAGGTATAAGTATAAACATGAGTAAGAATACAGAAAATAGGTACGATTAAATGGGGACAATAAGACAGGGACGGGAGGCACGATGGTGCACTTAGGCACGCCCCTTACAGACCTCTTAGGAATGGGGTGATGTCAATAGTGGATAGTTTGAGGTTAAAGGAGTGGGGTTGAGGATGTAACTACAGAGTCAGGTAGTGCATTCCAGGCATTGACCACTCTGTTGCTGAAGTCGTACTTTCTGCAATCAAATTTGGAGTGGTTAATATTGAGTTTGTATCTGTTGTGTGCTCTTGTATTGTTGCGGTTGAAGCTGAAGTAGTTATTGACTGGTAGGACATTGTAGCAGATAATTTTGTGTACTATGGTTAAGTCCAACCTTAGGCAGCGTAGTTCAAGATTGTCCAAGCCCAAAATTTCAAGTCTGGTGGTATAAGGTATTCTGTTGCGAGCAGAGGAGTGTAGTACTCTTCTTGTGAAATACTTCTGGACTCGCTCAATTGTATTAATGTCTGATATACAGTGCGGATTCCAGACAGATGAGCTGTATTCGAGTATTGGTCTAGCAAAGGTTTTGTATGCCCTAGTTAGCAATTCAATATTTCCAGAGGAGAAACTTCGTAAGATTAGATTTACAACTCTTAATGCCTTTTTGGCAATGCTGTTACAGTGAGCTCCGGCATTTAGGTCATTAGATATGAGTACTCCTAGGTCATTGACAGAGTAAGGGTCATTCAATGAGGTCATATCTGCCTAGTTTGTATTTGGTGTACTGATTTTTTTTGCCAGTGTGTAGACAGAGCATTTGTTGGTCAAGATTTGGAGTTGCCAATTGTTTGACCATTCAGACACCTAATCAAGGTCACTTTGAAGAGCAGTAGCATTGTGGGTGGTGTTGAATAGTTTTACATCATCCAAAGAGGATGCAGTTGCTTATAAGATGATCGCAAAGGTCATTTATATAGAGTATAAAGAGTGTAGGTTCTAGAACTCTGCCTTGGGGGACACCGCTGTTAACTGGAGCAGGGTTTGATATAGCACTCCCTATTTTTACTATTTGTTGCCTGTTTGACAGGAATGCAGTAATCCACTTATGAAGGGATCCGTAAATGCTGTAAGAGTTTAGTTTTAACAGTAGTTTGTCATGTACCACTGAATCAAAGGCTTTGCAGAAGTCTATGTAAATTGCATCTATTGCTTTACCCTGGTCGAGTAGAGTAGTCCATATGTTTTTGCAGTGTAGGAGTTGTAGGTTGCAGGACAATTTTTTCCTGAAACCAATTTTTTGGGGGGGAGAGTAGGTTGTTTGACTCTAAGTGGAGGGTGATGAATTGGTTAATGATTGATTCCATGACTTTGCACATGACACAACACAGTGAGATTGGTCTGTAGTTTTCAACCAGGTTGGGGTCACCTTTTTTGAAGATAGGGATGACCGTAGCTAAATAAACCCAGTGATTACTTGTCACTGTGTCACTGGCACATTCAGTATCCAATTAATTTTGCTGATCCTTTCCATTTGTGGTGTGCTTTAACTCTTAACATCACAGTTCAACAACTTGTTTTTCTTTAATCTGGTTCTTTGAATGTACTTAATTTTAATTTCAGAGTCAATCCTGTAAAATATCTGATGAGGGCTATTATACCTGAATAACAAATATCCATATGACCACTAGATGGCAATGAAGAGAAACAGAACTGGGTGCCCAGGTTTCCTTGATGGACTTTTCTGCATCCTTTAAAAAGTTCTCACTGAGAGCATTTCTTTAAAAAACAATCACATATTTTATAATTCTAATGCCTCTTTAGCTAGAACGTGCTGAACCTTTCATTCTTCAAATTTGTTTAACATTATTCTGTAGGTGTTCTGGGATTCAACTATAAACTAGTTAGCTTCTTTTTATCTGGAAAATATTTAGAATTCAGAGAGGTCAAAACCCCAGATATAACATGTTTCTTTGAGTGTTAGGGTTTTTTTTATATCTCTTACTAACTTCATTTGAGATGTTCCTTCTAAAAATATACTACAAAGGGATTAAAAAAGAAGTCAATTTTTTCCTTTTGAATTTCAGTTCCCAGAATTTTCCTTAGTCTGTTGCTAAGAATTCTGAGATTTATTATCTGGAGGATATAAAACTTCTCCATGATCACTTAGAAATGAGACCGAGGTAGTTTTTCTCTTGATTCACTTTGTAAAAGGTATAGGTCTGTATTGCAACTGTGTTAAAAACACCAAATAACCCTATATTTGTGCACTATTTAAGTGGATTGTTTGTGAGGTAACATAATGGCTGGGTTGAGTGAAGCAATCACAAAGATGTAATTCTTGGGAGTAGAGGCCAATGACTTTATGGATTTATTGTAATTAATCAGAGCAATAAGCAAACTGAAAAATGGAAGTGCGTGAATTTAGAGTTAATTCAGATGTAAAAGGAAGTTCACTTGATATGATTTAAGGAAACTTGCATCATTTAGGTTTTGCTTATCATGCTAATTTTCTGTTTTTAAAAATAATTCATGGTTTCTCCTTTCTGGATTTGCAGATATATGAAGGGTAAAGAGGATTTTAAAGCTTGGCTTCTTTTGTAGTGGAAATGAAAGTTTTAAGTCACACCAGAGAAGGAAGGAAGCAAATATTGGGGAAAGTATCTCAGATTAAGGGCAATAATTGGAATTTTTTTTAAAAAAACTATGGTTTATACATATGCAAGATTTAGCTGGATCATGTCCCATTTCTTTATAGTAGAATATTTTTCTTATTTTATACCTGCTTCCACAAATGTGTGATTACTCACTTACAAGATAATGTGCATGAAAGGTTCTTCACTTATGAAATTAAGCAAAGGGATTAATTTTGCAGTTAGTGGTGAATATCCGGATTATAAAGTAATCTGGATTAAAGGGATTAATGTGTGTTGAAACCAAGATCATGGTTTATAGAATTCTTGCCAACCCTTTAGAAGCCCAACATTGGGACATGGTCTTAGAAGGAAGGCTCAACAGCTGCCTCTCCCATATGCATCTGGACTTAAAAATAAAAAATACACATTTGGAAGAATTTTGTGGTACCTTTTTCTTGAACCATATTTCTCTACAATCCCCTGCTTAATCTGATCCATTTTTAACTTGATCATTCTTTTCCAGCTCTCCTTCCACCCAAGCAAATTTGGCCTCATTCTGTTTTAGTTTCATAGACTTCTACTGACATAGGCTTGAACCCCATCACACAATTTCTTCCCAAAATTCTGGTTGTGTTACAGTTGAAGGACTTTTTATGTGACTAAAAGAAACTACAGCAATTAACTTTTTTCTCTTCTTTTTCTTCCATCTATGGATTCTTATTCTAAATGATTTCTTTTCTTTGCTAAAACTATGCAATTTACTCACAGGTTTTTTTTTAAATACCTTTGCAGTAGTTCTAAAGAACTGCTTCTAGTAGCTGAATTTACCCTTCTGATTGTCTGAGTACCGTTATGGAACAGGCCATATTTAAGAGAGAGAATATGATAAGTATTCTTAACATAAGAGCTAATGATTTCTTTCTATGGCAGCTACAGGAATAATTGTTTGGCTTCTGAAAATGCCCAGTAATTTTGAAAAAGAAAGGAGTGAGAAATCAAAAGCGTGTAGTTATTCTTCTTGCAGAACCCATATATACATAAATTGCTTCCTTCACATTATTCACTTCTTTGGTGTTACTCAGAATGCGGCCCAGAGAGTACAATGTAATTCTATAAAAATCCACAGGAAATTTTTATTCAGTTTGGTTTGTGGCATCTATAAAAGCATTGTGAAAAATGCCTTTTTTGCAACCAGTAGAAAATATAATAAAATTATTTGAATATTTCTTAAGCATCCTGGACTACTAAATCCATTAAATCCATTTGGTTCTACTATAGAATTATTTCCAGATGTGTGAAATCTACATTTGATGGGAAAATGAGTTACACATTAAAGCTGAGTGCCAGATTATAGTTCTGGCCTGTATATTGAAAAAAGATAGATAGGATAGATAGATAGATAGATAGATAGATAGATAGATAGATAGATAGATAGATAGATGGAGGATGGACTGATAGATAGGATTAGATAGGCAGGTAGAAAAAAAGAAAGACAAAATGGAGGGAGGGAAGGGAAGGAAGGAAGAAAGAAAGAAAGAAAGAAAGAAAGAAAGAAAGAAAGAAAGAAAGAAAGAAAGAAAGCCTGAGACATTACTTTGCTAAAACAGATGCCTAAGAGTATGTCTGGGTCTAGATTTCTAAACAACTCAAGACATGTGGGATTTAGTAAGAGCAATGACATTCTTGTTTATAGTTTTAATAATTTATAGAGAGCTACAGAGGGAACCACAGAGGAGAGAGCTTCTTAAATGCCCATCCGTTGCCTCTTTCCTCCTCCTCTTCTTCTTCCTCCTCCTCCTTCTTCCTGCCCCCAGAAAACCTTTCTTTGATATTTGCATGGAAATCTGGTAGCAGTAGCTCTTCTCCATAACACTGTTTACGTCTTCCATGCACACAAGGAAGACAGAGATCATAGTATTGTCTTAAAGACTCTTGCTTAGCATCACTTAGTGCAATGAAAGTGGGAGAAATGGTTCCAAGCAATATCAGGGAGCTTGGCCACCAGCATCATGCTTGTGCCTGTTGGCATGATGTATAATCTGAGCTTCTTATCATAGGGCATTAACAAGGGGGTAGAATTAAAGATATCAGATCAGGCACCAAATGTTTGCTACCAGTCTGTGTTTTGAATGTACTGTAGCTTGCTGAAAAATAATTGGTTTACACCAGAACATCTATAGATAAGGGTGGAATTGGATTTATAGAGCAATATAATTAGATTATATAATTATTTCTTTCTTTAGATGCAACTAAATATTTTAAATTTGCTGCAAAATGTATTTGAGCTCTTTTCTCAAAGCTCTTTTTTTTTTCTCCTCCTCTACTAACACCCTTTTGTCTGGTTCATTCTGCTTCATGTAACAATAGTTCATGACTTAACTCTTTTCTTTGACAGAGTTACCAATGTTCTCTTTATCACTTTCATTAACTTTGTGCTTACCCTTCAAGTATCCTCTGCCTTGGCAATTTTGTATTCTTTATTCTAGACACACACAAAAACCCCAACCCCAAACTGATCCATTAGTCAGTGGGCAACGTAGTTCCAGAAGTATAAATTTAGGGAGGGAGATATTATTTTGTTTCTCTGAAAATTGGATTGTTTCTTTAAGCAGTATGTATAACTACTTCATCCTCAAAGCAATGAGATAGTTCACATGTATTATAGTTGCATCATACGGAACATATATGATTATATGATTGACCATCTACATATAAAATAGTTTCTAGAAATGAAAGCAAGCACACAAACTGTTTCCACTCATTTTACCAAAGTTAAAAATGTAGGACACTACCACATATCACAGGATCCAGAGGGTGGCCAATGTATGGAATCTAGAATTGATTCTATAATGGGCAACTTTATAAAAGTGATCATCAAGATGTGGCAAACCATGTCCCTCTTTAGCTATCCTGATCACAAAATCAGTTTGCAGACTCTCGTAGTAAGTTAAAGTACTAATTTCATCATAATGTAAAACACTTACTGACCTACTTTACTGGATTTGTAGCAGTCACTCTGCAGTCTTATTATTTTGATCAAAGGGTTTGCATATTTTATTCCCTGCCTCCCCTTGATGGACATCAAGAAATTCATTAGTCTCTGGGTTTATAACATGCAAAACTCATTTGCTTGTTTTCATAACTATATCTATAATTGAGATTCCATGCTGATTCACGTATGGTGCTCATGAGTCAATTAAATTGCCCTAACAAGCAATTACCAGTTGATTGTTTAATTTATTTTAGCAAGTGATGTTAGTCTTTTCAAAAGTTTGTATATATGTAGAAAAAATGCCTTTTGTAGCCTGAAATATTAAAACATTCCAATTTGGGAGATCAAATACAAAAACATAGTCTTTATATTTTCTAATACTTGTGTTTTTGGAATCATTTAAAAGATTATAATGTAGATGTATATACCTATTTTTTGAAAGATTTATTATGTTTTGTACTTATTATAGTTATGATTATGCATATAAAAGCTAAAGAATAACAGCCAAATGATAAAGAATTATCCTTTTCATATGCTAGCATACGTGCTTTCCAATAAGGACAATAATGAAAATAATAAAGTGTGTTCTGACTTACAAAAGATTGAATCCAAATTATTACTGTGCTTCTTGATAATTTTAAATCAGTGTCAGCCAATTTACATATGTATGAGGTATCTCATTGGGTGGGAGAAGCCTTGTACCTGCACTATGCCTCTCCCCCACACCTGAGGCACTCCATGCTCCACTTAACAACCTCTACATTCATTTTATGATTAAATGAATTGTTAGATGTCATTAAGTGGAGCATAAGTGATCTAGTGGTGGAGCTCTTGCCTCACAATCAGGAGGCTGTGAGTTTGATCCTAGGTAGAGACAGATATTTCTCTCTCTGGTCACACTGAGAATATATCTGCTGAACAAAACTCTGCATTGGTGACAGGAAGAGCATCTGGCCATTAAAACACTTTGTTTGCTCCATTCAATTGCCCAGACTCTACCCCGCAAGGGACAATGGAGTTGTTAAATGAAGATGATGATGATTAAGTGAGGCAGTTCATTAATGGCTGTCCCGACTTTTGACTGTAATAGGCAGGCTCCATTATGAGTGCAACTTAAGATCTAACCGCATAATGGCAGATCTCCAGGATTTTGAGGATGCTGTTTTTCTATATTGATTAGGCATTGATCCAAATATTTCTGCTTCATGGCTTATGGTTTTATATTTCCAAAACATTATTAGTGCATTAAATACTATTCTGTTTTCCCTTTGTTTTGTGTTTCAATTTAATTCAGTTTATCAAGGCGGTAGAAACATCTTTGTTGTTAAAGTCTAGCTTAATCAGTAATCTTTCTAATGATATAGCCAGCTTATTGAAAGTGAGGTAGACTTTCAGTTCAATTATCACATCATTCCATAGCTTTGTTGAACTAAATACCTGTCTTACGTGGAATCGTGGAGCTGAGCTAGATCATAAGAGTCCAATTATAAAGTTTGAAAAAACATACTGTACATTCATAAATTCTCTGTCAGAATTCATCAACTTGAAAATGTCCCTAGTCTGTGAAATTATAGATTTAGTAAAAGCACCACATTTTTGCTTCTTTTTGGCAAAAAACCCAGAAGATTGCAATTTATTATTTAATCAAATCAGCATGAGCTAGTAAGTCTGGTAGTATGAACCTAAATATACTTATTTGGAAACAGTATTTAATCCTTGAAACTAGTACCTTTTTTTTTTACTTCTGTACATTATTTTCATCAAAGCAGACTGCTAGATAGATGCTTCTTGAATTACCATGAATATTAATTTATATAGAAAGTGATCCCCAATAGGAAGGAAATCCAGAAAACAAATAGAATATTATTTTGGTCAGTTTAAAGACAACATCTTCATGTGTATGAAATGTCACATTTATTATCTATCAAATTTATAAGCATAAATGATTTTGGGCAAAAACCAACTCTATCAAAATCACCATACCAAACAAACCAGATAATAACTCAAGGAATAAAATACACAATGAAATGATAAAATTGCCACAAAGCGCTTATTTCTTAATCCAGCCCATGGAGCAAGAGCCCCTTCTTCAAACTAATTTAAACAGAGGTCAGCGTATCTCCTTATCAGCCTCAACTGTTTTTGTGTGGAAATGTTCACACACAAAAACAGGAGAATTACTGCAGTACTGTGCCTTCCTTTCCCAATCACTGGAGGCATTCTAGAAGAGTATTGTGATCAATGGTATTGAAAGATACTGACAAATCACAGAAGACCAGAAATGTCCCACCTGGTTCCCCCAGAGATCATCAACTAGCACAATCAGTACTGTCTTCATACGCTCTGTAGCAGTCCAAATAATCTGCTTTATCTAGGACCCTCTAAAGAAGCAATCCTGGTATAAAAGGAAAACTTGAAGAAAAGAATGGACAAAAATTGTCCATCACTGTTGGGTCCATGATTGCTTCTGACAGAGAGAACACCACCTCCTCATTCAGCCTTATGAAACAGCCTCTCTGCTGAGGTGTGGAGACCCCTAACTCTCCTGTCCTTCTGGGTGTCTATGATGACATCTTAAAGCTTCCCTCTTTAAGATCCTGGATCAAAATAATATATGAACTTAATAGAGTGATTGTGTGATTGAATTTGTTATGCAGTCCTTAAGTTATTGTATTATGATTGTACTAATTATGTTAATTATATTTCTTCTGTTGGATTTATAGAAGTGTTATTACATGTTTTTGTTATTTAGTCTTAACCTCCCAGAGTTCATATGTAAGATGGATGGCGTTATGAATTTTATACATACATACATACATACATACATACATACATACATACATACACACACCATTACATGGTTGCAGCTACAAGCTACTCATATGGAAGCGTTAACTAGCCAGGGTGGATATGGATTTAAATGACAGATAACCAGTTTAGTAGTCTTAAGATCCTGTCCACTTCTTCAGGAATTACAAAGTCAAATGTCTTTCAAATACCAGGGCAAAATGGTGCCTTGGTCAGCTCACAGGGACTCTCTCAGTTGGAAATGAACTCAGAGTACATGTAAATGATGCTTTCCTCATAAAATAATTTCTCTGGTAGTACTATTTTCCCCCCAGAGTAATAGCTTATAAGTGTGGGATTATTCTGCCAGAGGGTAAAACTTTTATTGTTGGCCTGAGAAGTGAGCAAACCTGCTGTGTGTCCTGTCCTCAAGCTGAGCCAGTCCGTGTGAAGTTGTAAATCCAGCCAGCAAAGACACAATCATAAATAAGTCTGAGTTCAAAGGAAATCAAGTTCACAAGGCAAAGCAGTACTTACTGCCTGAGTCAATCAAGGATTAAAGTTTCCATGAAAGCGCAGCAGGTATGTACTATAGGGCATGACATGCATGGTTGGCTGATATTGAAAGAGCTAGATTACAAGACGTTGTAAGCCACTGCACACAGGCAAGACAATCCAAGAAGATAATCAGCGTTACTGCTATTGAAAGAAGGGACAGGCAGAAATTGGGTCTCCTGCTACAACAGAGGGGCAGAGGGCAACTGAGGCACAAAAGTGTTATGGCATAGTTGTTGTCAGTGACACATCAATCACTGGAATCCTTTTGTTAGCTGATCAACAACAACAGCAACAATAATAATAGTATCTGAATTGACTTGAGAGTTAGGGTTAGGGTTAGAATTCGTTCTAGCTGTGACTTGCTAGTTGAAATCCACTAGTGACTCAGCTCATCTGACATGGATCAGTCCTGCTTTCCCATTACCAGGCTGCTACCAGATGTCACCAGCTGTGCCAAACCCAGAGGATGCTCTCAGCAGCTGGGCACTTTGCCTCTACTTTCTACCTCTTCACACAGAAATGGCAGCCTTCTATTAGCTAGATGGGATATGATTCTTTTTGAAGAACTGAATGACAAAGATGATGTCGGTAATAGCAAATCCTAAAAACTTATTTTTAGCATTGTTAGGGTTGGGACTGTCTATGTAATTTCTGGTCTTGATACTCTTCTTTCCTATCTTCTAAGGATGAGTCAAATCAGGAGCATGATGCATTTCTTGCAGTTGTAGCTGTTAAGATTTTTTTTCAAAAAAATATATTATCAAGATATAATATAAATCTCTTCCGGTAACAAGACACCTTTGTTGATTTTGTCAAGATTACTCAGTCTTGACTTAGTGGATTATTGAGATTTATTTTATGTATATTTAACAATAATTTAGAAAGCCAGATCCTGAAGATGAAACTCAAATATTTTGGTGGCCTAATGAGAAGGAAGAAGTCACTGGTGAAGAGCCTAATGCTGGGAAAGATTGAGGGCAAAAGAAGAAGGGGACGACAAAGAAAGAGGTGGCTGGATGGAGTCACTGAAGCAGTAGGCATGAGCTTAGATGGACTCCAGAAGACGGTAGAGGACAGGAAGGCCTGGAGGAACATTGTCCATGGGATCGTGATGTGTCGGACACAACTAACAACAACAACAACAACAAATATTTAATAGGAGGGCTGACAGTATGACAAACAGGATCTGCATGTTGGGTGCTTCTGTTCACTACTCTTGTCATTCAACTGTATCCTGTTCTATGCACAATTCTTGATCCCCATCCTGAATCAAGTGAATCAACTGGTTTACTCCTAAGTGAGTGTTTAAGACTTCTGTCCTTTTTAATCATTTCCAAAATATGTTGTTAATGCAGCAGTGCTCTAAATTAAACTGTCCCCTTACTCCATTTTTAAACTTTAAAGTAACCCAAACTCCCAGCAAGCTTTTTGCTTTTAAATCCTTATAATTATTTTCTTTTTTTTACCATAACCCTTCCCATAGATTCAAAGTACACTTAACCAGGTGGCTTGAAGGTCTCTTTTCACTTTAAATTCTTTTGTCCAAATGTGCTTAAGAAAGTGGATTGGGTGAATCCAGTGTCCTTGAAACAGCTTCACCTGAGGCTATGAGCTTGCTATATCCTTCCACAGTTCCAGGCATTGCTAGTTGCAGCTGGTGCAGAATGCAGCCGCGTGGGCTGTGATGGGGGTGTCCCGATACTCCCATGTTACACCCCTCCTGCGCGACCTGCATTGGTTGCGGTTGCCTTCCGGGTGAGATTCAAGGTATTGGTAACAACATATAAAGCCCTACATGGCTTGGGTCCGGGGTACTTGCAGGAGCATCTCCTGCCGGCATCTCACTCCAGTCGCTCGGTATGCTCCCACAGGCAGGGCCTCCTTGGGGTACCGTCGGTTAAACATTGTTGATTGGCGGTGCCCAGGGGTAGGGCCTTCTCTGTGGGAGCACCCACCCTGTGGAACCAACTCCCCTTGGGCCTTTGTATGGCCCCTGATCTCCGCTCCTTCCACCATGACCTGAAGACCTGGCTCTTTCAACAGGCCGGTCTGGACTGACCAAGTGGGGGGAGGGTTTGTTTTAGAGTTTTTAATTAATTTTAATTTTATTATTTTAGTGTATTAGGCTTGTAATTGTTTAATGGTTTTTTATTGTAAATTTTGTACTGGGTTTTTTTATTGTTAGCCGCCCTGAATCCTTAGGGAGAGAGGGTGGCATACAAGTCTAATTAATAATAATAATAATAATAATAATAATAATAATAATAACAACAACAACAACAACAAAATATATGTAATAACAAAATGAGCAGAACCCAGTCCATCTTCTGAGAAGGAGACTTCATCTCCAGCACTGTTGTTGAACTGGATATTCCTCAAATAGGAGAGTACCTAGATGCATTACCTAGATCCATATGTAATTATATGTTGTTGTTGTTGTTGTTGTTGTTATTATTATTATTATTATTATTATTATACTCAAAAGTCACCAACAGTTCCTTCCTGATCCTGCAGGCTTCTCCCTTCCCAGGTCCTCCAGAGCTTAAGTGTGCAATCTCATTAAAGGGGGCAGTTTAATTTGAAGCATTGCTATGTTAATAAAATATTTTTGAAACAATTGATTAAATAAAACATACTTCTGAAAGAAAAGGTTGGGTCACTTATTTTTTCTGCTTCTTGTTCTTTACCTTTATGTTTCTGTTTTACTTTTGCACTTCGCTGTTTCTAGTTCTTTTTCTTTCTATGTCTGCTTTATTTATGTAAAATTCTCAAAAAAATTATAGATGTATATACACACACACACACACACACACACATTTTGTCCTGAAGAGAATAAAAATAACATTTATTATTTATTTACTTATTTATTATGGAATTTGCCACCCATCTCATATCTAATGACTCACTATGGATATATACTTACTGGTAGTACAAGTAGCATACTGCCTCATATAGTGTGATGACCCGGGACGTGGCACAAAAGCAACAAAGTCACAAAAATAGGTAAAGTCCCTTTAATACCTCCAACTTGGCCCCCAATGTCCAGTTATCCTCAGCTGGAGAAAAAACTTTCCCAAGAACAGTTTTTAAAGGGAAGAAATTCCATCCGAACCCAAAGTACATATAAATTATAAATAAAAACCAACACAAACCACACTGCAGCAATTAACGAGACAGGGCAGGATAAGGAATTAAAGACTTCAAAAGATAACGAAACACACACACGGTTGGGAGGATGCCAGAACTCAGATAAGACTTGACAAACCAAAGTAATTCACGCTTTGCTTCCAGCAAGTTGTTGTGCACAAACACCCTGTTTATCCTGTTTTCCCAGCTCCAGCTAATGAAGGGAATCAGGGCCTATTTCTCCCCTGTAACCCACGTTGCTCTCTTATCCGTTCCTCCCTGCGTGCCCTAGGATGAAGAGGGTGTGGGCCTGGGTCTTCCTCTGAATGTGCAGCCGGACTGTGCCCTTCCCCAGTTTCCTCCACAGCCGCCAGAGCCACACTCCCACTCCCTGTCAGCTGTCCACCTCTCCCTTGGAATCAGATTCCAACAGGGGCATGACATACAGTGACTTTCATAGTCACAAAGGGGATGAAAAGATAATTTTGTGATTAACTCATGTATTTATGAGCTTTGCAGATATAAAACAAAGGAAAATTGAAGTGAGATGATAAGAACAATCAAGGTTACACTTAGCAACCACTTTTCTTAATGATCCAAGTTGCCAATCACAATTGTGGCTATTCAATAGACTACCTGTTTTCCTGTCCATCTGCAGAAATCTCCCTCTTATGTATAGAATTTGCTGTTTTTGGCTGCTTAAAGGCTCTCTAATTACTGTAACATTCTTTCTGCTGTTTTGCATGGGAATAGTCCACTGGGGAGGATTTTGCTTTGCAGGATTGTATTCTTAATCTTCCCTCTAAGTGTTTTATGTTAACATAGATAATCCATTGTGCATCCCTAATAGATAAAGCTCTTCTCCAGAAAAGAGAAAAGTCTCCTGAAAAAGTTTTAATTTGTATTTATATGAAGAAATCATTCTCTGTGTTTTAATCCTAGCTGGAATTCTGTAGTGATCTTTATAGAGTCAATAAATCTCTTCCTTTTTTCTTCTTTATTTTTTGTTGGTGACCTCTATAATACAGTAGTATGATTGTCACAACTATGTAGATGTTCACTCTGGAATTTTCTGCAAGTCTTAAAACATTTAGAGAATAGAGATATGAATGAGCAATATTAGAATGTGTAAAGAAAAAAAAAGAAAATACCTTCCTTGAAATATAAGCACAGTTCTGAAAAAAAAGCAGTATAGTATTCCACAAAACAGTTATCATCAAAAAAAGCTTAATATGTATTTTTCATTTTTGATTAAATCTCATTTACTTAAAAAAAAACTTGATGGTAGTACACCTGACCTTTGATTCTAAACTCATCCTGTGCCTCCAAGGCGTTTCAAATCATTTATTTCTGTCTATATTTATTCATTCATTTTCTGCAGTTGTGACATGCACCTTGGAAGGTAATCATTCAATAGATGACAGTGAGTGTTTGAAGTGGGCAGGACCGATGCCTTCCCTTGTCCAGGATTGCTCAGTGCCTTGCAAAGATGACTGCATGTTTACTCCTTGGTCTAAGTTTACAGCATGCACTTCCGATTGTGAATCAACACGGACCAGAAGAAGAACTCTCACAGGTAGTATAAATCAATCAATCAATCATCCTTAGTCCTTTTGTTTCCAAACATCCATGGAGTCGACTTTGGAGGTTTGCCAAGGCCAATTAAGTGTATTCTTGTTTTGTTAAAAGTCTCATAATGATTCCCTCAGTGTTGACTTACTAACAATTTGCTCTCTTATTCTATTAAGTCTGTCAGGAGGGCTTCCTCCTCCTAAGGTGTCAGGATCATAATTTCATCAGCGAGTCCCTTAAGCTATTTGAATGCTGAAATTATTTCAACTAATCATAGCAATAGCACTTTAGACTTATATGCCATCCCATAGCGCTCTACAGCACTTTCTCGGCAGTGTCAGCATATTGCCCACAAGTCTGGGTCCTCATTTTACCAACCTCAGAAGGGTGGAAGGCTGAGTCAACCTTGAACCCCATCAGTATCGAACCTCCAGGCGGTGGGCAGAGTTAGCCTGCAATACTTCATTCTAACTACTGCATCATTAGGGCCCTAATAGCCAACTGGGGCAGAAATTTCTATTTCCTTATAGAATTTTAGTTTCTTTTCAATGAGTTTTTCTTATGATTTCTCAAGGAACTGCTCTTTCCAACTGCACAAGTGTAGAAAAGGTGTGGATGATATTCCTGTGTTGGTTAATGCAGAAGTTCATAAGGAATCAAACAAAAATGTGAATGCATGAATTGTTTAAGCACTATACACAGTTAATATGGACATCTTACTTCAAAGGTTTTAGCATGTGTATGTTGTAAAAAAATCTGAGAATCACACTTGTATAATTACTTGAAGGTCTCTCGGTGTGTTTATTTTATGAATTGGGTTTGTATGCTTATATTTCAGGATTCACATAGTCTGCTGCAGTAGATTCAGTGGGTAGCACACATATATACCAGAGTAGAATATTCCATTCTCTAAACTCTGAAAATATCCCTTATGTTTGATTTCACAAAGGCAGGATTTTAGGATATTGAATTTAGTAGCTGGAAACTTCAAGCGTACAATAGGCCAGAACACACTGTCAGCTTTGAAATTCAGCTGCCAACATAATGGGAAGGGGGGTGGAGGAGTTGACAAGTTCAAGGTTATTCTGTATGTTGTACTACGAAATTCCAGTTGCAGTTAATTTGTTCTCGTGATTTATGAAGTGTAGAAGTGGGAGGAGAAAAAGGTGGATTCTGTGTAGCGGGCACAAAAATTCTTTCACTTTGGGAAATGCCTTAGACGTACCAGATCTGTTTCTAATAAATCAATTAGAGAGAATATGTCTCGGAGTGATTGATATCCTGGATACTTTCTGAATGCCTTACACACACATCTGTAGTTGATTGGTTAGAAGTTGCTGACTCATGCATGAGGCAATCTACACTATGCTTGGTTGCTGTAAGTATAAAGGGGGGAGTTGCCCTTTTTCCCCACCTTTTTCTTCTGTGTGTTCTGTATACTGATTAATTTACCTCATGGTATTCCTGTGTTCCTGGTTATCTTATGTTCTTTCCTTCTGGGTGATGATAAAGACTTATCTGTGTGTGTATGACTACAAGTTTGTGTTAGTGTCTCCGACTTCATCTGGACAGCGGCTATGTAATTCCTCAACACAGGACATGTGTTTTAATGCATAAATTATTGCAAACTGTATATGTAATTGATTGTAAACTGTTGGCCTTGCTCAGCTGATTGCACATCCACATCCTTTTACAGTAGTATATGGTTCTGTATTAATCTACAAATACTACCAAGATTTACGGCTTTTCTGCAATGTGAGTCACTGTGTATATCTTCCACAGCTGAAAATCACTCCTCCTGAAGTCACAGCTAGTCACTGATTTTGGTTTCTAAGCATAGTGGAAGTGTCACTTAGCAACCGTCCATGTTTTTAGTAAAGAAATCTGCCTTCTCTCCCTGAATCCTCACTCTGCTGGGAAGCAAGATGAATTAGTAGCAGTCACAGGTCTAGCATGTAACTGTCTTAGAGAAGAGCCTAAAGTCCTTTAGCAAAGATCCGCTAGAAAGCACCTCACAAAAAAGTTTTTCATTGGGTAAGGATGTTGCTACAATGACAGCTGCTGCAGCTGCATCTTGTACTCAATACTATTATATTAGAAGATGAGGTGGGGCTGATTAGGAACATAAAATGCTCATTTGAAGTAGAAAATCGCTAGTTCAAATCCCATCTCAATCATGATCATACTGAGTAGGTGACAGGTGAACATTTCCCCAGCTTTAGTCTCAATAATGGGTATAATGATAATAGAACAATGATATTGTTATCCCTTGAAGGCATATTATGAAAAACTACATATGGTTTGTAAAATGTTCTGAAAGTATTAAAGTATTATATAAATGTTTATCATAATTATAATAACATCCATGCCTTAATCAGTTAGACATCTGTTGTTTAACTTGTCACTCCATCTAAGGGAATTTCTTCCAGCAAAAAAACACAATCCATCATCTTACTGTTTATCAGTGACAAGAAACTGAGCATCGCTGACTAGGGAGGGATGATTCCTGTCAATTTTGCTTTTGCTAAGTCTAACCTTTCCATCCACAAATTATATTTGGTTTAGCTGTTTAGCATTTAGGAATTAGGGAAAAGTCTCTCTTTGTGCATCTGCATCTGTTCTTTCTTGCATATCTTAAAGCTACACATGCTCTTTGAGGATGTGCTATTATAGGATTGAAAGGACAGTAGCATAAAATGGCTGTGCATGTATGTTTGGAGTAGCCACGTAAGTCATACCCAAGCCTGGAAAAGGATGTAGTTGCTTTAATTATTTTTAAAAGAATGCTTCATGCACCCTTTCAAAGGATTTGCATAGCTCCAGTGCATTGCGCATAATATTTCAAAGCATTATTCTACAAGAAAATTGCATTTTTCTATAAAAACTACATTTTTCTGCATATGTCCCCTAAAGTATATATCCCTATGGTTCTTCTGTGCTCCAGAGAGTGTAGTCTAGAATTATGAGAACACTTTTTCAAATCCCTAGCTATTGTATGTTGAAGATGGGTGCAACATTTGGCATTTTCACTAAAGTTAAAATTCCTTGCAACTTAACAATTTCTGGTATAGGTAGTCTTCAACTTACAACAGTTCATTTAGTGACTATTCAAAGTTACAACAGCACTGAAAAAAGTGGCTTTTCACACTTACAATCATTGCAGCATCTCCTTGGTCACATGATGAAAATTCCAGTGATTGGCAATTGGTTCATATTTATGATGGTCGCTGTGTCCTGAGGTCATGTGATCAGATTTTGCGACCTTCTGACAAGCAACGTCAATGGTTAAGTTTCACTTAACAACCATGTTACGAACTTTAAAAATGCAATGATTCACTTAACAACTATGGCAAGAGAAGTCATAACATGGGACAAATTCACCTAAATGTTTCACTTAGCAACATAAATTTTGGGTTCAAGTCATAACTCGGGGACTACCTGTAGTTGTTATATGAGCTGGATAAAGACCATTCTAAGGAAATTTTTGACACAAAATGTTACACTTCTTTAAAAATTGAACACACTGATGTCTACATAGTTTGAAATTATGGTGTCACCTCTTGCCCAGAATCATGGAGATTAAATTCTAATTCTTATCATCACAAAAAGAGATGTAAATTATAGATATGTTTGGAAGCACTATTCAACACCAATAATCTATCTCTCTATATAAAAGCGAAAAAGCACTCATGCATCATCACAAAATCTCCAGAAGCGTAAAGTCTACAAACTTGAAATTTGGCACGTATGTTCCTCTTGGCTTCTAGGTGCTCGCTAACAAAGGATTTTTCAAAATGACCATCAAAGCATTAGTATTTCTTATATTATTATTAACATGCTCTGATGCTAAGGAGTTCTACTCCCCCTCTCCACCTGAAAATAAATCTCTTCCAACTGCAGTTCAGCTAAGGCACACCCAGGCTCCTTGCTGTTTCCTTCTTGCTCACACAACAAATACTGTTTCAGTTTCCAAACAGCCTTGAACTCTTTCACACACTGACAGGATGCTAGCCAGATGAATACCTATGGATGCTGGTAGGCAGAGGCACAATTTCCCCCCCTTATTTTCCTCCCCCAAAACTTGCCTGATCACATAGTTTTGTAGCGAAGCACAGGTACCCTGATAGTCCTTAATAAAGAAGCTGTCTAGCCATTAAAGTGTCCATGTAGTAAGGGATTGCAGGCTATAGTGGGCATTAGAAAACATCTTGGAAGAGGGCAGTGGTAACTAGTTCCAAAACTGACATCAAAATCTTTATTCTAGTTTCTCTCTTGGGGATAAGAAATTGATGAGCAGAATGGAAGAACTAAAAAGAGGAAGAGAATTTTCCTGAAGTGAGTCGGTTAAAAGGCCTTTCTCCCCTTCCCTTCATCTCAACCAGATCATTCAAGATTTAATATCACTTAAGGAAGTCACCTAAGACCTCTAGCTCACTCTCAATTCACTTGTTTTTTTTCTCCAGCCTCTTCTCTTTTGAATATACATTCTCATAATTAGGCAAACCGGACACATTTCTTACTTGCTCTACAGCTATTTAAGTAACTACTTAATAATGAACTCCTTCCCAATGGCATGGATTAACATTGATTCTAGTTTTGGCTTCAGTAGCAAAAGTGTCTTCAGTTTTACCTATGTGTCTTTTTAACATTCTGTAACAAAAACTAACAGTTGGGAATCTGCCAATTCTACATAGTTGTTCAATGAGAATAGGAGTTTAATCTAAGTGTCCCAAATCCTAATTTAATTTGCTGCCTCTTGCAAAGTCTGAGACACAAACACACAGGGGAACTGGAAAAAAAACCCTCTGCACTATCTTTAAAAATTGGCTTAATATTATATATAGTATTTACCTTATCTGCCTAATTTTATATCTTCTTTCAGGTATGTAACATAACTTTCATCATATCACTGTTCTCACAGGAACGAATTACAACTTATAATTATTATTTTTTTAAAAAATGAACATTTGAAAATTCCTACAGGGCTTTCAAAACAAGGATTACAAATGTCATGAAGTTTTTTTGTTTTTTTTTTGCAAAAGAGATTCAACATGAATAATAGCAATAGTACATTTAGTGCAAGAGTAATTCTTACTTAATGACCCATGCTTTTGAATAAAACATTACACAGAACTTGCAAGGATGTTAATAAAAAACTAATCTCTTACCCCCAATGATACAGCAAGATATTAAATAATAGCGTATTATGGTTGGTTGCAAAGTCATCCAGATGTTTAGACTGGATTTGGCATTTTTATCCACCTATCTAGTCATTCCCTTGAACTTGAGATAAGTACTGTATTTTTCAGTCTATAAAATGTTCTGGACCATAAGGCGCACATTACCTTTAGAAGAAGAAAACAAGAAAAAAAATTACCTCTGCCTCCCAGCATGTTCCCAGCATTCATCTGGCTAGCATGCTTGCAACAAACAGCCTGGTCAGCTTTAGCACATTATTGCAGCCCCAGCACGTGGCTTGTCAGGGCTCCGCTACATTGCACCCACCAGCAGTCAACTGAGCTGAGCTGCTGCCGCCAGCAGGGAACACTGGAACCTTCAATGCCAAGCAGCTGATTGGCAGCTGTATCGCCTCCCTGCTCATTCGCCCTGATCGCTGCGGCCCATTCGCTGTGGCCTGTTTGCCACCTGTTCGCTGTGGTGAATGGGCACGGAGATCGGCAGCAAACAGGCCGGCTGTGATCGGGCCATGGCACACAGGCAGCGGCAAATGGGCAGGCAGTAGTAAACAGGAGGGCCACGAATGGGCAGCGATAGGTGGCAGTAGCAGTGGCGATCCCTGCCACCTAGAACAACTGATTGGTGGTATTCTGGGAGGCCGATCCAATCACCAATCAGCTGCTTGGCAGTGAAAGCTCCAGCATTCCCCATAGGCAGCGCACCAACCTCCCTCCCCCCACTGCAATATTCGCTCTATAAGACACACAGACATTTCCACCCACTTTTTTGGGGGGGAAGTGGGTCTTATAGTGCGAAAAATGCAGTAAATGTTGATGCTTGATGCTGCTAAAGGTATTGTCACAAGATGACAGTATTTTAATCTGCTCATTTCTACTTTTTCAACTATGTCTTCCCACCAATTTTTCATTAGCAGTACATGATAATTTTTACAGATGCTCAGTGAATCATTTTGGCAAATGTATTCTGTCATTGTTTATAATCAAGTCGAGTGCCAACCGCCCTGTACGGGCACACAGGCAGGGGCTCCTCGGGGTCCCGGCTGCAAGCCAATGTCGGCTGGCGGTCCCCCGGCGGTGAGCCTATTCTGTGGTGGTCCCCGACTTATGGAACCAGCTGCCTCTAGACCTCCGTCTGGCCCCTGACCTCCGCACCTTCCGCTGCGAATTGAAGACCTGTCTATTTGACCAAACCGGGCTGTGACTACCTCACGGGGGGTATGGGATAGTTTTTAAATTATTTTAATTTGGTCTTATTGGACTTTATATTTGTTTAATTCTTTTTAATTATTTATTGTATTTGTATGTTTTAGCTGTGAGCCATGAGTCTTCGGAGATGGGGCGGCATATAAGTCCAATAAAATAAATAAATAAATAAATCAGTCTGTGCAAATTTCTTGCATAAGCTGGGTACATGATCTATTGTTTCTTCTGCTTTTTTGCACACTCTGGACTTTAAATCGTCATTGATCTGGTTTATCACACGGTCAGTCAGAAGTTTATGACTGGATTTGGCATGTTTACCCACCTTATGAAGATAACAGGTGGTGTTTGATGGTATTAAAGGTATCTTTGGAGGGTGTAAGTTGTTCCAAGGGAAGCTGCCTTTTGCAAGTGAGTGGTGATGATTTGATCAGTGCCCGTGGGGTTCAAGCGGTGCTTCAGAGTTTTTTTTTTAATTACATTTATATGCCGCCCTTCTCCGAAGACTCAGGGTGGCTTACAATTTTTTGGGATACAACCCAGTGTGCTCAGCAATAGCCTTCATTCCATTGTATATGCCTGCTTATTACTAAGCGGCATTTTTACAAAGTCAGCTTATTGCCCCGAACAATCTTGGGTCCTCAATTTACCTACCCCGAGAGGATGGAAGGCTGAGTCAACCTTGAGCCTGGTGGGATTCGAGCCTGCACTAATTGCAGGCAGCTGGAACTTAAATGCAGGCATTTAACAGCCTGAGCCACCAAGGCCCTTGGTTTTTTGGGATTGTACCCAAGGCACCTATCACTATTGGTATTACCTTTGATTTTTTTTTTTTGCCACAGTCATTCTACCTATTTTTGCAGCTTTTTGCATTTTGTTATTTCCTTCAGTTCTTTCTCTTTTCTTCTGCTGTGTCCAGGTACTGCCATGTCTGCTATCTAGATTTTTTGTTTTTCTTATCGACAATTGTGAAGTTTGGCGTATTATGTGGCAGGTGCCTGTCTGTTTGAATTCTAAAGTCCCAGGGCACTTTAGTTTGTTCATTTTCTATGACTTTGTCCATTTTGTGGTCCCACCACTTCTTACTGATGATGCATGGCAGTTGTTGTTAAGTTGAGGACTCTACTATCTGCATATACTATCTACCATATATTCTGAACTATTAAGGAGGTGCTGTCTTCACCCTCTTTATCTCACTCATATGTGTATTGAATTGCCCCTTACACTTCTAGAGCGCAGCCCCTCCCACCTGGAAATCTATCTCTGCACTATATTCCATCACAACAATAGTTTTTAAAAGTCTTTCACTAGAGTATTTGTGTTACAGACTATTGGGCTCTCTAAAAGTTTATTATATAACTAGAAAAATACTTTGGGAAAACCATTGGAAACATGTGAGAAAAAGCTTTTATTTGCTGTAGATAGGATGTTGATTATTTCTTTCCTGAACAAAATAAGAAGCAACTTAAATAATATGATCTGCTATTTGCATTTCCCACCATATTTTAATGCAAACAAGCCACACAGAGTTGTGGCTTCTGTGTCTTAATTTATTAAGTTATTGTATTTATTCACATTTACTTCAAATGATGCAAGCATCAGCAACAGCCATGGCTTTTTCATAATATATGTGTTAGGTCTTTCTTTGCCAATAAGATATAACCTTTTTTTTTCTCATAATCTAAAATTTGACATTCCCCTAGCTCTTTGAAACTAGAGGTTTCCAAAGGGTGGAAAAATCAGTTCTATAAAGATTATACAACCTCCCAGCAGATACACCAAGCTAGAATTCCTAACCCTTTTTGCTTTTTTGCTATTCCTGTTCAAAAAATATTTACTTAACATATGAAAAGGTATTGTTTCAAATATAAAAATAGCTTTGGTGGATTTTTTTAAGATAGCAAGAAAGCTGAAAGTAACATTGTTCTGTAATAATTGTACCAATTCATGAAAAAAATTGCCCAATTTGGAGGCATTTAGGGAATATCTTCCTCTTCTTTTCTGCATTTTAATATTAAACATGCACAAAATTAACTTGCTTCTTACTTCATGTTTAATAGCATATGTTTTCTTATGTTTAAATCTGTGTGTGGTTTACCCATTTAGTATAACTCATGAGAGAAGCCTCCCTCAAGTATACGCCTGTTCAATCTAATTTGAGGTTACATGATTTTGCAATCTGTAAAAGAGGATGAGAGTTAAGCCTTATGTTCAAGCAAGGAGTATTTTGTTTAATTTCCAACATTTTCCCCCAACTTAACAGGTTTTTTTTAAAATGCTTCAAACAATTTGTATTCAAACAATGGAACAAAACAGTATTTAAAGCTGCAGATTCTTGAAAAAAGAATTTTAGAAAATGGCTCTAAAATATTTATTTATTTATTTATTTATTTATTTTGACTTGTATGCCGCCCCCTCTCCAAGGGTCTCGGGGCAGCTAACAACTAAAAAAAACAACAATAAATAATTACCTAAAATGACATTAAACAATACAAGTCAAATAGAACTAAAACCCACTGATTAACTAAAAATTTAAAATATTAACACATTAATTAACACAAATGGGAAGTAGGCAGTTCTGTGGGAAAGTTCTATAGGAAAACTTACTAGCTTGTGTGGCACTGAGTGAGCAAACAAACAAATTGAGTGGGAAAAGATTGGCAAGTCTTGTAAAAGACAGTCTTGGGCCCTGAGGGAAGCTGTTTATGTTCAGGTAACCTCTTCATAGGGTTCCTTACAGGCATGTTCTCTGATGTTTCAAAGAGTGATTCAGTTTGAAGGAAGCTCAGCTGAAATACCCCCTGCAAATTGAACGTTCAAATATCTAGGGCAGTTCAAGGCACCCCCTTTTATAATACTGAAAATCTTTGAATTGATTCAGAGGTGATTCACAGAAGTGATGGAATCTGAGCCTGCTTTCAGGAATGCTGCTTTTCTGTCTGCTAGAACCCATTTAAGGGGATCTACTTGATGACAAAGAGACAGAGAGACTTTGCTGCTCTTTTTTTATCTGATTCTCTTTTTTCTTATATAACCTTTTCATAAATTCATACTTGTTTGTCCTATTCTCCCTTAACTGATAGTCAGCTTATCTAACCTGTAGAATAATTCCTATTAAATATGTATCAAATCTATCTGAAGTTTTCTAACTCTTTTTATAGTTTTCATTGTCCTTTCATTTTCCAAACTTTTCTCCAAAAAGTTGCTTTAAAAAGTTCATAAAAATAATAATATTTCAGTTTTCATTCTCCTACATTTGGTTTGTTTGGCTTGCTTGCCTGTACTGAGCAAATGGATTTATTGCTTGTATGGGTAAGGATACTTCTTCTTTAAAAAATTGTATATAATACAAGCTACTCTTTTATTTTATAACGTGTTACGTGAGAAATACTAAGAACATAGATACCATCTCAGACTTTTTAAAAATGCTGCCCAGCAGCATGTAACACTCCAGAAGAGATGAACATGTCAACAACCTGGCTCAGGAAGGCTTCCTTCTTAGAAAAGTATGTGATTGTGAGTCAGGAACTCTGTGATCTTTAGCAAAAACTTAATTTTCCTACAATTTTTGAAAGTTTTTATACTGACTTATGATATTTCCCCACTGGTTCAATCAAACTTCTCTATAGGCTGTTTGCTGGAGAAACTAGAAGTTGCTAGGCTATCACTTCCTCATCTGAAGTGGGGGATAATTAAAAAATCTGGGATAATTAAAAAACGTGAAAAATAAAAGGCTGATGGGTCATCTGCATGAGGAAAATGTAATTCTGTTTCCTATTTCACTTGATTTTCAAATTCCACACATTACCTAAAATATTTATCAAGGTAAAGCAATGCTGACATCCAGGAATTTTCAGAACTTTTTAACACCTAAACCAAAACCAATAGCAATTATTATTTTTTATAACAGACATACAGTTCCCTTGTTTAGTTTTTTTTATTTTTTTATTTTTAATTAGATTTATATGCCGCCCTTCTCCGAAGACTCAGGGCTTACAATTTTGGGATACAACCAAGTGTGCTCAGCAATAGCCTTCATTCCATTGTATATGCCTGCTTATTACTAAGCGGCATTTTTACAAAGTCAGCTTATTGCCCCCAACAATCTTGGGTCCTCAATTTACCTACCCCGAGAGGATGGAAGGCTGAGTCAACCTTGAGCCTGGTGGGATTCAAGCCTACAGTAATTGTAGGCAGCTGGAACTTAAGTGCTAGGCATTTAACAGCCTGAGCCACCAAGTTCCCTGACCTATAGAACAATATGATACAACAGCCACTTCTAGGCCTTGGGATTCTCTGATATGCTGATAGAAATAATTGTGACCACAAATAGATTATTCTTATGACAACTTGCCAGAGTTTCATACATTACCACAGCTTGTTTAAAAACTAGCTTTTCAATAGTCTTTTAAATTATTATGGTCAAGGGGTGGAACTCATTGTTGTCAAGAAAAATTGATCATTCTATGGCTCCCACAACCACACTGTCAATATTTGGTACCAGAGCATACGAATGGTACAATTTCCTCCTATGACAGTATGCATAAACCAACAGGCAAATACACCTTGTCCCAAACAAGCCAAAAATTGAAATATTCACTCCATCCCCCTGAATAACATCATTACATTATCAATGTGCCATCTGTAACTCCTGGCTGCCAAAGTAATAGGAAAAAATATGATTCCCAGATACTAGAACATGTTGCCTACGTCTGTTGGCAACATTTAGAGGATAGTATACAAATAAGTCTGTTCTTTCAGAATAACAAGAATAATAGAGTTGGATGCCTTCTAGCCCAACCCCCTGCCTAGGCAGGAAACCCTATACCATTTCAGTCAAATGGTTGTCCAATATCTTCTTAAAAACCTCCAGTATTGGAACACAAGCCATTCCACTGATTAATTGTTCTAAATATCACAAATTTCTCCTTATTTCTGGGTCGAATCTCTCTTTGATTAGTTTACATCCATTGCTTCTTATTCTGTGTTCAGTTGCATTGGAGAATAGGTTGACCCCCTCTTCTTTGTGCAGCCCCTTGGATATTGGAACACTGTTATCATTCTGATATTTAATCAGAGCTTAGCAATTTTTTCAAGTAGTAAACCCTATTACAGGAATTCATTTGATCTTATGGATCGAATTTTAATACTTAAGATGACTAAAGTCTCATGAGATTTCATGCGAGAAAACAAACTTCATGAGAGACTGGGTTATCTCATGAGCTCTGGATTATTTTAATTTGTATTTTTAAATCGTTTTTAATAAAATATTTTGGCATCACCAATGGATGTTTCAGAACCTCTGACCTAGTCAATGGAACCCTGTGGTTTCTGTGGCATAGATCTTAAATTCATTGTGTCATCCCAAACTGCTGAAATCCTGGTTGGCCCAGATTTCTATAAATACATCACAATATCTGAACTAATGTAATAAATAATGAAGAGTAATAAGCCAAGTATACACCATAGTATCTTCGGGACGTTTGCCTGACTGTCTGTGTTAGAAAAAGTCTTGGAAAATTGAAGTTCTTACTCATTACTTAAATGCCAAGTAATTTCAAAAGATGGGCCCAGTATTTGTATGTGGAAATTGTGTTCAGTTAATTTATACCAAATTTATGCAAACGATTCAAAGAAAGAGAGGCAGCTTACTCTTCTACATTTGTAGGATCCCCAAGTATCCATAGGCGGCAAATGGAGAACGACACAATAAAATTATTTTCTTCAGATAATTACAGAGGGGAAGAACAGGCTTTTGTTTTCTTTTTCTTTTGTAACAAAAGCAATCAGATAGTTGCTCTCCTTGTTATTGTTTTGTGCTTCATCCAAAAGATTCTCTCCAAGTTTCTTTAGGTTTCCTGGTTGCCCTGGAGATATCTCCATGGTCTCAGCTCTCCAGAGCTCTGGCAGGAACTAACAGATGTCTTTGAACCAACTCTGCTGCCGTATTTACATTTCAGATGTTTTGGTTCTAACTGTATTAAAACCCTTCAAGTATAAATAATATGACATATTGTTATCAAAAGCAGCAGATGTTACGCTAACAAGCATATTTTCCTGGTTGGAACAGGAAGAAGCAAAAAGCGAGAGAAGTGCCAGAATACCGAAGTCTATCCTCAGCTTGAGACGGAACTCTGCCCTTGTGTAATATTTACCTCCCAGCCTTATGGAAATTGGTCGGAATGCATAATTGTGGTAGGAAGAACAGAGCTGCAGTTGAAGATGAGATTTCAGAGACATGCCAAAGAATGTGGAGAAGGTGTGCGCTTCCGAGCGCTTGCCTGCTATGATAAGACCGGCAGAGTTGTAGATCCCTCTCGGTGCAACCACTCAGGTAAAAGAGCATTGAACGTATGTAAAACATCACACCTTGAAAGGGAGTCATTTGTAATGCCTCCTTTGGCAGCCAGATAATGTGACACTCGCTGTAGCAAACATTGGTGTTATATAATCCATCCCATCACATGGGACAAGAAAACAGAATATGACTTGTGTGACCACCTTTACTATGTTGTTGGCCTTTAACAAGATAACTCTGGAAGTCCAATTCATTCATAACATCAGTTAATGAATATCTGTGGTGCCACAGCTGAACAGAAGCTAGTTTTTAGATGGGCAGACATGAATGAAAAATGTTTCTACTTCATTGTTTTTAACTCAAGAGAGGACCATGGTATAGATATATAAGCTAAATATAAACTAAACTATATCTCACTTCTCTTGCTCTAGATGTAAAATCCGGCTAATTAGTCTCTAATTACTTTGATACTTTAGTAAATCTCAGAGCAAAACCACTCGCTTAAAGAATAACAGTATGGCTTCCTGCCATGCCTGACTTAGAAATATTATTTCATTAGGTTGGATAGCTCCGCTCCAGAAAGAAAGCAATTTAAAATTTTGAGAAGTGTGGAAATCAGCAATTGTCAATTGCATAAATATCATCAACTGGAGTTACATTAACAGATGTTTTCCCCCTCCGAAGCTGGAAAACATTTCTCAACATCTCATCCTCATATTGTTTCCCACCCCACTTTTTTTGGGGGGGCATGTTGTCACATTCTGTTTCCGTTGTTGTTAAATTTGTTGTTAATAATTAGCACTGTTTCTGACCCTTTAGTCTTGTCTTCACTCAGCCTATTCTTACTTGGTTTTTTGTTTTTTGTCGTGCATTGCCTCTTTTCATCAGCATGCAGTATCCCCAATGGGAGGAATAGTCTGTTAACAGTGTTAGCGTTGTACCCATCGGTTTGACGGTAATGAGAATCCAAGGGGGGAAAAAACCAAACAGAAGGAGACAGGATGAAGTTTCTCCGTAATGGAGGTGTTCATTGGAGTACAACAATTCCATTCTAGCAGTGACAGTACATTCACGCAAGATAGTTCTTTATGAATCACTGCACACCTTTCCAGATTTTGCCTTTTTAAAGTTTATATGAGAAAATGCAATGCAAACAAATCATTTGCTGGGTAGGGCTTCTCCATATTTTCATAGTGTGTGGGCAAAAAAATGCTAAAAATGCTGTATTATTAAATATATCAGCATGCCAAAATTGAGAGATTTATTTGTGGCTGTGCAGTTTGTCCAAACGAGCATATTCATTTGTTTTACCTTACGCATCAGCATTTGTTGAAGTATTAGCTGTTATTATGAGATACTAAAATAATAACCCCAGCAATATCTACAATGAAATAGGTAACTCATGAAACAGATATTTGCATGTTACAAATTAAAATACAGATAGTCCTCGACTTAACAATCACTATTGAGCCCGCAATTTATGTTGTTAAGTGAGACATTTGTTAAGTGAGTTTTGCCCCATTTTATGATTTTTCTTGTCACAGTTGTGAAGTGAATCAGTGCAGTTGATAGGTTAGTAACATCGTTGTTAAGTGAATCTGGGCTCCTCATTTACTTTGCTTGACAGAAGTTTGCAAAAGGTGATCACATGACCCTGGAACACAGCAATGGTCATAAATATGAGGCAGTTGCCAAGCATCTGAATTTTGATCACAGGGCTGCTACAAAGGTTGTAATGGTGAAAAACAGTCATACGTCCCATTTTTCAATGTCATTGTAACTTTGAGCAGTCACTAAATGAACTGCTGTAAGTCAAGGACTACTTGTATTGTCAGAATCCATTGAAGAGCATGAAGGAAATCTATCAACAAGTAATTACATAAGAAATTCTTATTTTAGATTTCATCTTAGTTTGTGTGTGTTTTATTAGAAATATAATCTTCTCTGGACTGTTGGGCACCGTTGTGCTTCAGGTTTTACATACTGTGTTCTAGATAACAGATTTCCTGTCTTTTCAGTTGCAACTGTGGCCTTTAGCCTAGTTGGTTTCTGATTGGTGTAGGTTGGTGCAGGCTGATTTGGGTTGGTGCAACCTATATCAATCAGGAAGCAGCTCACCTAAAAGGCCGATCAGAAGTCAGGATACTTGGCTATAAAGACAGTAATCCAGCCACTCCCTGCTCAGTTGCAAAGCACTTTACCTTTAAAGATGCCAGGTTGATGATACATACGTGGAAAATGCAGAGTGCAATTCTCCAGTAAAAGAATAAGAAAAAAATCTTAAATTTCACAGGATTTCCACAAGTTCTGTGATACGCTATTAACAATCATGTTAATATTCCATACTTCCTCCTGCAATTTTTTCCTCATGGCAGCATGCTCATTAAATAAGTGGAGCTGAAAGAGACTGACTGGCACTGGTTGAGGGTAAACTTGAAGCTAAATCTCCTCAGTTTTTCTCCAATTTTTTTTAATCCAAATGCTACCCTGGCTCTCTCATCCTTCCTTTGGTGCTCGTAATTTACACCTCTTCCAATTCCAGCTTTTGTCACGCTAGTCCAAAACATTTGTACATAAATACAGAATGGTAACATGACAATAAGCAAAGGATAAGAGAACAAAATGATAATTCACATCCGTTGAGAAGAACAGGCAGAAACAAGAGACTTGTTGCTGTTAAAATTTACATCCAGAGGATTTAGTTATTCGCTTGTAATTGAGCACTAATTTTCATTGCATCAATAAATAAGACCCTCTGTTGAAATATATCACAGCAGAGGGAGCTTCTGCCTTTGAGGAAGGCAGAATCCGAATGCTCAAAGGCCTTGTAAATGCCAGGAAGGGCTCTGGAAGTTGTAGTTCAATACTATCTAGAGACCAGTCCATGTACTTATTTTATATTCAATCCAGATATGTTTCACGAAAACATCTTGAAACAAAAGGATCCTGGTTTGCTTCTATGGAAAGTGTTGCCACCGTTGCCATTGACCCCTGGAGTGATGTATGGAATTCTGTCAAAAGGCCCTGCGTTGTACAAGGCAGCTTGTGGTGCTGTTTTCCAAGTATACAGCTGCCTCAGATTTCTTAATTACAATGATGAAATATGCTAGTGGAGGAAGCAAATAAGATTAAAGCCAATTAGTTTACATGTGCATCTGCTTCAAAAGCTGCTTGCCTATCATATTTTATTTCCAAAACCCTAGCCTCCCTTTACACAAACTTTTTAACATGCTGGCATGACTCTGTGCAGCTATAACAGATTTACCACATAAGCAAAGAAATACACCATTGCTTTTATTAAGTGAAGATTGCATGCTTCTTGATTACATTTCTGGAAATCTACCCTTTGACCAAAGAAAATTCTTTTTATTATTCAGACTCCTCTGGAGCCTTTATCTTATTTACTCTGGCCTGCAGCTATAATGTTTTATTTTTTGCTTATGAATATATATGTGTGTGTGTGTGTGTGTGTGTGTGTGTGTGTGTGTGTCCATGTCCATTTATGAGCTCATGCAATTCATCAGCCTCTCAATATTTAGTATAAATATATATGTTTCCTTAAACATCTTTGAGTGCTTTCTGCCTTGGGCTTCACAGCCCAGCAAGATTGCTGATGTGGGAAACTGTCCAGTCATAAGGCAGGCAAGCGGAAAAAAAATGGAATCATAAACTGTAACCACTAATAATTTAAAAAGCTAATAAAAACTCAGTAACCAATCTGCCTTCTAGCTCTACGCATTATTCTACCCACAAATCCCATGAAACGGAAGTTTCTGTAGTTTCACTCCTCTCTTTTTAGTTAATGCTGTGTCAGTGTTTACCTGCCACTTTCTCAATCATTTTCCCCGCCTGCAAAAGGGCTTTTTCTGCACTTCTGCCGTATACTCTGGATTCTTGAGGATTCTTTTTGAATTTCCTTTGGGGAGATCTCTGCAGTTAATGTTATTTTGGAGATAACAAAAGATAAAGTTGTTTGTATGGTGGGTTTTTTTTGCTTTTTTGTTGTTAATTATTTCCTAGCAGACTAAATCTCCTTAGGTCTCTGTTATACATGCCAGACGGAGAAAAACCATGAAGGAACTTTCTCATGCTATCTTGCTTCAGGACTGAATTGTCATAGAGGAAGTGAAAGAGGCTGCAGACCACTCGAGGGACGTTCGAACAATGAAAGCAAGTTACTCACAGATCTACTTTGGGCACCTGGTCATTTCATAACTGGAAGAACCTCATCCTGAGCCCATGAGAATTTTGTAGAATGTCTTTCTGTTAAATAAATTTTGATATCAGTTCTACATTAAACACGGCTGATGGGGGAGGGAGAAACATGCTTACCATCTTCAACACTTGTACGCTGCCCTGAGTCCCCTTGTAGGGGAGATAATAATAATAATAATTTATTAGACTTGTATGCCTCCCTCTCTCCCTAAGGACTCAGGGCGGCTAACAATATAAAACTCATTACAAATTTTACAATAAAAAGAAATTAAACCAAATACAAGCCTAAGAATTAAAATTCAATTAAAATTTTAAAACCCTCTAAAACAAACCCATCCCTCCCCTTGGTTAGTTCAGACCAGCCTGTTGAAAGAGCCAGGTCTTAAGGTCACGGCAGAAGGAGCGGAGATTGGGGGCCAAATGAAGGCTCAAGGGGAGTTGGTTCCACAGGGTGGGTGCTCCCACAGAGAAGGCCCTGCCCCTGGGCACCGCCAACCAACAATGTCTGGTCGACGGTATCCCAAGGAGGCCCTGTCTGTGGGAGCGTACCGGGCAATCGGAGCGTGATGCTGGCAGGAGACGCTCCTGCAAGTACCCCGGACCCAAGCCATGTAGGACTTTATAAGTTGTTACCAACACCTTGAATCTCATCCGGAAGGCAACCAGCAACCAATGCAGGTCACGCAGGAGGGCATGGACGGCATAAAACTTTAATAAATAAATAAAAATAAATCTTTATATGCTGCTTGCCTAGATGTTGCTGACACTGAGTAAACCCCTGTATGGGAGCAATTAATTTTTAAGTACATCGTGTCTACTGTCAATCTCAAACCTGTGACAGCAGCTCCCAACAAGATAACTTAATTCTCACAGAATCTCATTAGTCCTCTTTACTGCAAGGAGATGGGGGTTAAGTTGAAAACTGCGTATGTGCTTTTAGACCTAATTCATAAGTGAATATGTTAAGACAGGCTTCCTCGATACCTTTGATTTTCTTTCTAATTGTCTTTTGACTTGGAAGAAGCTTGCTTCATGTTTGAAGGTAGGGAAAAAACGATCCCTGTGCTGCAATGCGTAAGAAGTGTCTATTTCCGTTCCAAGTTGCAGAGGATTTAATTATGATAGAAGGTATCTTGAATTTTTAATAGTTACAGAACTGAGGATTCACTCTGCACAAAATGTCTGCTTCATACAGAATAAAGTCATTGTAATCCAGGAGTCGGTTTGATTGTTACTTGGATTAAATCCACGCAATCAGACAAATGCTTGAAAATTTATAGTACTTCCATCAAACTATAGTAAAATGTATATGAATGAACAAGTAAAATATGGCCCAACCCCTATATACATAAATATAAAAGCTGATGGTATCAATTTATCTCTCAAAAATTGCTATTTTTAATTTGGTGGAAAGCCAACCGCAATGGAGCTGATCAGATTTTTAATTGATTGATTAGGTGTCATCAAGTCAGTATTGACTCTTAGCAACCACATACATAGATTTTTTTCCATAATGATCTGTCCTAATCTGCTCTCTTGTAATGGTGCATTCATTGCTCATGTATCTTGCTGCTAGTCAATTTGTTCTTCTTTTCCTTCCCACCTTTACAGACATTAAAGCTTTCTCCAGAGAGCTAGGTCTTCACATAATGTGTCTGAAGTAGAATAATTTGCACCTGGTCACTTGTGCCTTAAGGGAGAATTCTGGGTTGATTTGATCAATGATCCAGTTATTTGTTTTCTTGACTATCCATGGTATTCTCAGGAGTCTTCACCAGAATTCAAAAGTGTCAATACTCCTTCTATCCTGCTTCTTCAAAGTCCAACTTTTACTTCCATAGAATGTCACAGGGAATACCATCGCCTATGTAATTTTTATCTATTGTATATAGGTATAGACACATCACAGCATTTCAATATATTTTCAAAGTCCTTCATACTTGCATTGCCTTTTTCTAATCTACTGTGTATTTCTTGACTGCTCGTTTCTTTGTTGTTGTTAGTTGAGCCTAAAACACAGAAGCCATTCACCACTTTGATATCTTTATTGTCAGTTCTAATGCAGTTTGCTCTAACTTTGTCATTAGTTTGTATTTAATTTTAGACTTCTTTTCTTTTTTAGTGTTCTCCTTGTCTTTTATTCCTAGAGCTTACAGATCCTGTGCATTTTCAGCTGTCAGAGTAGATCAGATTTCTAGGAGGAGGTTACTCCAAAATGAAAGTGCACCAGTCGAAAATCAGAGCCTGTGGGCCTCTCCCCCTTTTATTGCTCAGAAGTTGGAAACAAAACTAGATCTACACAACATGTAAGAGTCAGGCAGATAAGAATGATTTGAAGTGGACCATCCAGCAAATATCTCAGTCCTAAGACATATAGGGCTTTAGCAGTCAAGACTAGCAGTTTAAACTACATTTGGAATGTGTGGGCATAGATTACCTTTATGAAGTACTCATGTTTTATGAGTTACAGGGAGGAGGAAAGAGGAAGAATCCTGTCTTCTTAGAAATATTCTCTGTTGTTTAGTTTCTTAAACATTGGAGGGAAACATCTTAACATAACTTGATCTGAAACAAGGAAAATATGGTGCTTTATCACTGCAATGGATCGTCTAAAGGACTCTGCAGTGAATTTTGACTAATATCTTTTTATTTTTATCCAGTGGCTATATATTTGAACCTCCTCCCATGATATTGCCTGTATATTTATTGGATATATAATTTAACTACAAACCCCATGATAACAGATAGTCTGTGAGAATTAATAGCTATTTACTCCCGTTATTCTGTTGATAATCATTTTATTTCAACTTTTCCCTTTAAGATACTTACTCTTTGCTGAAAATTAATTAAGCTGGCTGTCATGAGGTAGCTGAAAACTGAAGTTTGTTTTTGTTTCTCCTGAGTTGAAGGATTCCTTTGTAATAGGTATTCAAAATCATCTGGCAAATTTCCCACATATAACTGGGTCACCCATTATGCTTTGTTACTTAATGGGATAAACAAATACCTGTGGAGATTTTGCTGCTCTTTGCCTAATGATAGGAATTCTTTTATAGAGTTTATAGAGTTTCTTTTTAATGGTTTAGCTATAGATTCTTTTTGATATGCAAGTGTAAAGGACAGGTATGGATCAATATATTCCAACATGGGAAGAAAGAAGATGCTGATGAATAACAAAAAGAAAGATAGATAGACCGATATGCATGTATATAAAGAAGCTGCTAAGAGAAAACATTGGTATGTAAAATAACCAACCAAATTAATGTACATTTTAAATTAGACTGTTATACAGCTTAGGGAAAAATTGCAATATAGAGCTATTATGGAAAAATGGCTGTAACTATCAATTTGTTCTCTGACTCCAGTGCAAAAGGGCAATAAAATGCAGCAAGAAAAGATAAATGATATCAACCAATTTTAGTATTTATTGCTTTTGCCCTTCTCTATAAAATTAATTTTATTGTGGCTTAAGGATCCAGACAGTTTTAACTAGTTACCGGTATTCTAATAAAGCACCGTAACAGAAAGCCTTTTAAGGATCTATCCTTGTCATAAACAAATTCAGTGCAAAAGCCATCAGCCTGTTCTGCCAATTTGGTTTATAGCTTTACCTCAGTCTTTGCCTCCTATAGCAAAGCAGCATGTGTAATTTCATTCTTTGGGGATAAAGCTATTCAACTTTCCTTTTATTTTCTCAATACTGAGGGAACTGAGGAGTCAAAAATTTTTGACAGAGAGTAAATAGTTGGAGTATCAAGCTCAGACAATAAAGCACAGCTATAACAAAAAAAATGACACAGAATAGAATAGAATAGAATTCTTTTTGGCCAGGTGTGATTGGACACACAAGGAATTTGTCTTGCTGCATATGCTCTCAGTATATATAAAAGAAAAGATACATTCATCAAGAGTCAAGAATCATAAGGTACAACACTTAATGATAGTCATAGGGTACAATAAGCAATCAAATCATACTAGGAAATAGTCAATATAAATCGTAAGGATGCAAGCGACAAAGTTGCAGTTATACAGTCACAAGTGGGAGGGGATGGGCGATAAGGAGTGATGAGAAGATTAACAGTAATAGTAGTTCAGACTTTGTAAATAGTTGGACAGTGTTGATGGAATTATTTGTTTAGCAGAGTGATGGCTTTTGGGAAAAAACTGTTCTTGTGTCTAGTTGTTCTGGTGTGCAGTGCTCTATAGCGTTTTGAGGGAAGGAGTTGAAATAGTTTATGTCCGGGAGGTGAGGGGTCTGTAAATATTTTCACAGCCCTCTTTTTGACTCGTGCAGTATACAGGTCCTCGATTGAAGGCAGGTAATTGATTTTTCTTCAGTCCTAATTATCCTCTGAAGTCTGTGTCTGTCCTGTTGGGTTGCAGAACCAAACCAGACAGTTATAGAGGTGCAGATGATAGACTCAATAATTTCTCTGTAGAACTGTATCAGCAGCTCCTTGGGCAGTTTGAGCTTTCTGAGTTGGCGCAGAAAGAACATTCTTTGTTGTGCTTTTTTGATGACATTTTTGATGTTAGGTATCCATTTTAGGTCATGTGATATAGTAGAACCTAGAAATTTGAAGGTCTCTACTATTGATACTGTGTTATCTAGTATTGTAAGAGGTGGTAGTATGGGGGAGTTTCTTCTAAAATCTACCACCATTTCTGTGGTTTTGAGTGTGTTCAGTTCCAGATTGTTCTGGCTACACTATGAGGCAAGTTGTACAACCTCCTGTCTGTATGCGGATTCGTCATTGTCTCGAATGAGACCAATCACTGTTGTGTCATCTGCAAACTTCAGTATTTTAACAGATGGATCGTTTGAGATGCAGTCATTGGTATAGGGAGAAGAGAAGTGGAGAAAGCACCCAGCGTGGGGGGTAGGGCTGTGCTAATTGTACAGGTATCTGATGTGATTCTGCTTAGCTTCATCTACTGCTTCCTGTCTGTTAGGAAGCTTATGATCCACTTACAAGTGTGTTCAGGTACTGCTAGCTGGTTTAATTTAGTTTGGATGATTTGAAGAAGATGTTTAAATGCAAGTCAAGATAGTGCCTCTGTGTACTTTCAGTGACTCCTATACCAAGAAAGGGCAATGTTTTCATGCTTCTGCCTCATGCTTATTATTTTGCGATGTCCAGGGAGAATACAGGACAACACGTTTTCAAAAGTTTTGCTTCCTGAAAAACAGTTGGTGATACCGATAGATCCTTTTAAACAGAACACAAATATAATTTCAGAAAGACTGTATCATGTAGGTATGTTAAGAAATATGAAATCAACTTTTAATCACTGCATAAGTTCCAGAGCCTCGGTGGTGCAGTGGTTAGAGTGCAGTACTGCAAGCTATTTCTGCTGCAGCCAGCTGCCTGCAATTTGGCAGATCGAACCTCACCAGGCTCAAGGTTGACTCAGCCTTCCATCCTTCCGAGGTGGGTAAAATGAGGACCCAAATTGTTGGGGGCAAAATGCTGACTCTGTAAAACTGCTTAGAGAAGGCTGTAAAGCACTATAAAGCGGTATATAAGTCTAAGTACTATTGCTATAGGACTAAAAGCATTTTGCTGCTGATTTGCATTTGTACTCAGTTCCAAGTCATCTCACTGGTATGTCCAACAATAGTCAGCCAGCATTGATGGATTCCAGGTCCCCTGATACTGCTATGGCAATATCACGGTAAAAACTTTCACCAAGTTTGTCATTCACTGCAGCTAGATTTTCTGGAAAAGAGTCCAAGTATGAATGCAGAAAATGAATCTTCAGAGACATGTTGTATTCATGAACTTGTATGTAGGTTGATGCTGTATAGTTGTCAAGAAAATTCTCAACAACATCTTGAATATTTTCCAAATGGTTTTCTCTGGCCCCACTAACAGATATTTTAACCACTTGTCATTGATGAAATATCTGATCTGTGGACCAGCAAAAATGCCTTCCTTAATCTTGGCATCAGTTATTCTTAACTATATTATACTTTTTATATGTGGCTCTAGACAATTCTTCGCTTAGTGTGGCCCAGGCAAGTGTGATGATAGGTAGGTAGGTAGGTAGGTAGGTAGGTAGATGATAGATAGATAGATAGATAGATAGATAGATAGATAGATAGCAGTGGTGAGATTCAAATTTTATTTTTTTTAACCACTGGTTTTGTGGGCGTGGCTTGGTGGGCGTGGCAGGGGAAGGATACTGTAAAATCTCCAGTCAGAGGTGGTATTTGCCGGTTCTCTGAACTACTCAAAATTTCTGCTACCAGTTCTTCAGAACTGGTCAGAACCTGCTGAATGCCACCTCTGATAGGTAGGTAGGTAGGTAGGTAGGTAGGTAGATTGTAGTAAATATTTTTTCTTTGCACCCTAGGAGAAAAATATCTGCCACTATCTTGGATTGAATTCTCAACCTTCCAAGTTGGAGGTGAGCATCTTCATCACTAGGCCACCACACCACTCAGTAAAATGCTCAGCTCCATCCAGTTGCCTCACCTCTTCCCCAAATTAAGTCTCTTTGCATTGAGTCCTGCTGATTTCATAAGCATATTCAAGTTGTTTTCTTGACAATCATGTAGAAGCAGTTTGTCCCTTCTTTCCTTTGGGATGTTTCTTGATTTGCTAAGCTTGAGTGCAGCCCTTTTATTTCTTAGTGACCTCTTATGCACTAGCTAATCAAGTCTGACTTTTCTCAGGTGCAACACAAGCCTATTGAGCATGCCATCTAACTGGGCTTCCAGCATTGTAGATAGCGAGGGTGGAAGGAAAATGCACTGTGTTCAATATTGATAGTGATATTAACAGCAGGCATTCATGAATGTGTTACGTGATAAGATGAATATAGTTCCATTAGAGAGCCAGTTAGCACATATTTAAGAGGTTGTAATGCATGAAGTTGGCATATATTTATAGTAACTACTGCAGTATTAATAGCAACTGAGCTATTTTCTTTTGTCAAGCAAAGAGGATTGTGTCTTTGCTTTAAGCCTCATGTAATTATTTATGGCAATATTCCTGTAACATGTTGAACCAGTTAAACTAAGCCAGGTAAGTTATGTAGCCTAGAATGAATGGGGTTGAAAATTATAGAATTATTATTATATACCTTTCCAAATATTCTATTCTAGATGTCTCCAAGTTTTTTAATGCAATGTTCAATCCATGCATTAAGAAATTCAGCTGGCCTTCTTTCTCCAGGGACATACTGTAGACTGGATGCAGCTTCCAAAAATGCAATAATTTCACCATTCCCCAATTTCTAACTGTTCCTTCTTTCCTATTTTTTTTTCATTTTAGGTTATGTTGAACAGCCTTGCACTGTACCTTGTCCATTTGACTGCAAATTAAGTGACTGGTCTGACTGGTCTCCTTGTAGTTCATCATGTGGGACAGGAGTGAAAATTCGGTCCAGGTGGCTTAAGGAGAAACCATACAATGGAGGGCGCCCTTGTCCAAAACTGGACCCAAAGAATCAGGTGAGGTGTATCCTAAAGCCAATGTACCAATTTGGAATTGATCTTCTTTATCCAAATAATTCTGTGATTGATACAGTAGAATCCCTCTCATGAGAAAAGTCCCTCATCTGGTTGTATAGTTGCCTTTAACTGTCTCTCTTATTGCAGATGCATGCTAGAATAGTTAAACTTTTGAAAGGTTTTCTTATTCACAAAGCTATTAAACACTCCATAAAAGATTATTTATTAATAATAGCATATCTTGTCTCCAAACCTAAAACAGCTAAGCCTGGTCAGTGAGATCAGACACTGCGAATAATATTTAAAACAACCCGTGAAGCCTATTTTTTTTCTTGAATTATTCTTTGAAGATATTTCCCCCACTAATTCAATTTCACTCATTCTAATAGGTTTCTGTCTGACAATTACATGCTAATTTTCAAGTGTGTATTCTATTATAAAGGGATGCCAATATAAATGGGAATATTCAAATGGAAAATTAGGAGTAAAATATTTTTCAATTAATGTTGTAATTTAATGTAATAAAGGAACTTTGCAGTTAATACAGATAGGAGATTATTTCCATTCATACAATTTAAAATGTGTAATGCTTTTTAAAGACTATTGAAACCAAATCAGCAGTAGTCTTCTTTTTTATGATTATTTTCTTTTAAAAAAATCAGTCTCGATTCATTCCACTCTTTTTATGTTTTTAATACAAATATAGCTGTGTTTGGAATAGCTTTTTAAGTTTAGAGTATCCTAAATAGGGCTATGTAGAGTCTTCCAAAGAGGTCTGCATAGGAGTTCACACAAAGAATTTCTTTTCAAAGGTCGCTGAGGTGGTAGCCTTATTGTTTGCTAGAGTTATATGCCTGCTATCTGAAAAGAGGTTTTATTCATACCTGTTTGGAAGGTTTGCTCAACCTGAACCTTGAGTTCAAAAAGGAAAGATGCCTGTCCAGAAAGAAGAAAATAGTATTTTTTTTCCTTCCTCTGATTGCAATTTTGACCTGGTCATTTTTGGCACAATCATATGTTAACACAGAGCAAGAAATATTTCAAGTGACTGCTTTAATTCCTAGACTTAGTTCATGTACTACTCACACATGTTTCTCTTCATCCATCCATCACCCTGTTGTGTTGAATAGTAGCTGTGATGCTTAGCCTGAATGGGTAACTCTATAATTACGTACCTGGGCAAAGAGTTTGTTGATTGAAAAAAAAAAGATTGATCATAGAGTTTAGAAGTATATATGCATATTGGTCCTCTTTCAAAGTAAATGTTCTATTCATGAATGGAAAGCATGAAAATATTAGAGTCATCCTACGTCCAGTGAGGATTTGTGTGTGAGATTGTTAGACCAACTTATTTTTGTGACAAATGACCAGGCAAGACCACTCAGAGTTATTCTTTGTTGGTCTAAATCAGAGATGGACATTTCATCTTCAGCGCTCTTCACCATTATCTGCGTTGATAAGCTCAAATCTCTAAATCTGAAACCCAAATGTCAGCCACCCTAGAATACATGATAATAGCAAACTCTAGACTGCAGGTTGCATAGCCAGCACATGTACGGGCCAAGAAAGCCAAACCTAACCTGTGGACTTCTAAATTTGATTAACTTTACCTTTCTGAATTTCTAGCCAGTATGGCCATCACCCATGCTAGCTGTGCATTCTGGAATTTGTAGCTGAACATAATTGGAAAGGATTAGGTTGAAGAAACTTGCCATTATTATTATTATTATTATTATTATTATTATTATTATTATTATAAAAACTGCTTTGAAAATGTGGATTCAACTTAACCTTAACATTATTTACAATCTTTTTTTTAAAGATTTTTATCCTACTTTTTTAATATAAAACTCAAACCAGCACCTTTTTCCTACTCTTACCCCACAACAGCAACCCTGTGAAGTGGGCTGGGTTGAGAAAGAGAGTGACTAGTGAAGGACACTCAACTAGCTTTCATGCTTAAGGCAGGATTGAAACTCACATCTCCTAGGTTCTAGGCCAAACATCTTAACCACTACAGCAAATTGGCTCTCTTTTCATTAATATAAGCTTCATTATAGATGATTGTAAGCTTTTATTATTATTGCATGTGGGTTTAGTCAAATCTCTTTATTGTTTTTATTGACTTCCTCACATTTAATTCATAAGTAATAATACAGTAGAACCAAACTCCAAAGAAGTATGATGGAGAATACTCAAAAAAATAAATAATGCCCACTTCTCAAAGTTTTCCTTCATGAAATTGAAGGATCACAAAACAAGTAAAATGAAATCTCACCAAAATTAATATGGAGATGGTAATGTCTTGAAAAAATAGTGAACTATACTTCTGCAACCAGAGTATCACGTTTACATGAAAATTAAAACTCATTGCTCTTGCCAGCTTCTAATAACACATTTGTTTCAGCAGGTTTTTGAATAAAACTTGGATAAAAATTGCACTTGATTACTAATAGCTAATAATTTTTGTGTGCTTGTTTCTTTGTAAGACCTACAGTATATGGACAACCATCTCAGCATAGTGGCATGCGCTTCTTAATAAAAATAGTATATTATGTACCCTGATTCTTACTTTTTCCCCCAAAAAAGTATAACCCCAAATTTATTTAGCTGTAGCAGTGCAAGAAACACGCTGGCATGTTTTTTTCTCATATTTTTTTTAATTGCAAAGAGTTATAATTTATTTTATGATTCATGCTTTGTATGAGATTTTCTTCATAGTAAGAAATGCCAATATTGTTAGTTGCTGAACTCTGTACATCTGTTACTGTTTTAAATTTTAGCATTTGATATGGAAGTTGGCTAGGAACTCACTGTGAACCTCAGGATGAGAAAGGAAAGCAGTTCCAATTTGTTTCTAATGAATTTGTTACTCCAGTTGTTTTTCTCAGTGACATTTCCTTGTATTACTTAGAAAAATGACAAATTACATCCTAATATGGAATGTCCATTTTTTTTGTCAACAAGAACTCATTTGTTTGTGTGTGTGTGTGTGTGTGTATGTGTTTGACACTCTTGAATGCACTACATTAGTAAACCCCACACCTTGTGATTTAAAACAGGGCTTTTAGAAGTTTTCCTTACATTCCATTTTCATTTGATGAAACATCCTGATATAAAGGTTAAAAGACTGTGCCTGCAAATGAGGAAAAAGTCATCCGTAACGACTGAACTTAAATATCACTTCAGTTGTAACATAACGTGCAGATATCACTGGCTAAATAAGGCTATTAAATTTGCCAGTTTGAGCCAAATCATCGGAAATGGCTTTGTAGTGGTCTATTTACCAGAGAGATACTTCTTCTAAGTAGATGTACCAAAAGCTTTTGTTGGCAGCTTTTTATGGATGTCTTGTTCAACGTTTAATTTATTTGTTATCCGTTTTATGGAATCATGGCATTGGAAGATATCTCAGAGATCAACTAATCTTGTCACTGCGTTTTTTTGGTTTGTCTGTTCAAGATTCTAAGCTCATATTATAGCAAGCAGGTGTCTGCTAGCCAGCACTGTGTTATCTTGTCTCCATAGTAATAAGATAAGAAAGTCTTGTGATATTTTGATCCACTGCGCATGTGTACAAAGTTTTTACTTCACTTCCTTTGTAACTTCCGTTGTATTTTTCCTTTGTTCTTTTTCCATATGCCTTGGTGGGATTAGGTTGCAAACCTGTAGCTCCTTGTAGGTTTCTTTATTTTATAAATAAAAAATGTTTTTAGATTACTTTCTGGGTCTAATTTTTATCCTCATTGACAGCAAAGAAGAACACGGTCTATCACCTCTAATTAGCAGGGATGTTTTGGAAGAATTTTTACTCCCTGGCGACAGGTTTTTTCCAAGCCTTTGACAATGGTAGCAGAGAAAGGCTTGACAAATCTAACCCTCTTGGTCACTGCTAAAACATTTCAGACAGATTGTCAAGCCTGTCCCAGCTTGGATGTTCAGGAAAGACCCTCAATTCCATTTATAGTGAGAGGTATAACTTTTACTGAAGCCAAGAGGTTAAAATGTAGCAAAGATCTGAATATTCCTGCATAAACCCAGTGCTTTTCTCTTCTCACATACCTTCCCCGCTTGGTCCTTTTGTAAATGTCCAATAGTGTTCAGACTAGGTGTTTTGGTGACAGTCCTAAAATTTTGTGCCTCTTCGGTGGGCATTCGGATACCATTCTCACACCTTGGATCTGCCAGGCTCTGATCCAGGCTGGCACCTCTGGTTCCTCTCGTCCTGTCATCCTCCCCACCCTATATCCCCTTATTCATCCTTCCCCCTTTTTATGGCAGGGTGAAGCAGGGCTGAAACAATGTGATGGCAGGCCTGACACAGATAGCAATCCAGTCTTTGCTTAAAGCCCTCCATTGAAGGGAAACCTATCACCTCATGACTCAATCTAGTGCTTGACAGCTCTTACCATGAAGAAGTTCCCTCTAATATCTAGACTTAATCTACTTTCCTGTAACTTTAATCCACTGTTTGGGGCATCATAAATCAGCCTGACAACAGTGAACACTGAAGCTGAAATTATTCTAGTATCTTTGTCTAGGGTAGAAAGAGCAGAGCGAATAGATGCCTTGCCTGTCCTTTGGCAGAAAGCTTAATTCTTCCCTTCCCTTTTCCTTTTCCTTTTTTAGAAACACACTCAGTGACTTTTAAATTATACACACACCTTTTGTAAATATTCCAGTTGCTATACATGCTGGCATGTGTAGGTGTTGCAGCATGGCATCAGTTGGTTTTTGTCCTCAGCCTGATTTACGAGAGTGTAGGATTACCATCAGTGAATTTAATATGCAAAAATATAAGGAAAACGCTAAATTGAAGACACAAGCTTCAAAAAGATTGGTTGAGTCACTTGCAGTGCTTAATTTTGTGGGTACCTTTTTGTCCATAATAGAGATGTGTCTGAGACTAGCAGATAACTCAGGTTGCATGACTTTAATGTCCTCTACTCTCTTCCATAAATATCAGCACAACCGACTTTCTCAAAACCATATTCTCTTAGCTCATCAAGGCTGAACTCCATTTCTTACGTAGCTGAAATGTCATGCGGGAGGTCAACAGCAAAAATTCAGAACCCAGTGGTTTTCATTATTCCTTTTCTCTCCAACCATATGAGATTAAGCGCTACACTTGTACGAAACATCTCAGTAAAGTTCAGAGTTCTATGGCTGAAAGCAAAGTTTCAGTAGTCAATGATGTGCAGACTTTTATGAAGCAGCTGTACACTGCACAATGGAAGGCACACAATTCTGAAGTTGCTTCCTGTTGCCATGAACCATCATCAGCTTCCAGTTCTAGTAGCTGGAAGAATTGAGTATGTCCTTGAGTAAAATGACAGGTATATACTGCACCTATACAGAAGCCTCTTCTAGTTACTAGAAGTGCTGAATGAGGCATCTGAGTAATAAGAGTGCAGAAAGTTCAGTTCACTTACAGATACAGCAGCTTTAAAGGAGTGTTTTGCACAAACCTTCATAGAAGTGAAGCTTTGCATAATTTTAGCAGATTGTCCCATCTAACAGAATGGTTGGTTTATTAAATTATTTTGAATTTTATGCTTGGACATTAGGCCATATACTAGCAGAATATTATAGAACTTTTTGGACAGATTAATCAAGCCTTTCAGAAGCAGAAGAATAAAAAAAATAAGACATACAGGTATACTAGCAGGAAAAGAAACACAAAGGCAGGGTTTCAAAATACATTTCTTGTTATTTTATTACATTAATATGTACCCCTGTTTGGCAGGTTTCCTATTGCTTAATTAAATGGTCCTTCTCTACATTGTGGAATGGATACCACAAATCTTTCTAAGAAAAAGGTTGCACTTAAAATGGAACACATAATCCTGAAGTGATCAAAGAGAAAGTGGGTTAGTCCAAATCTTTTCTTTTTTTAAAGTATACTTTTCTTAATCCATGTTCTTCCTTTGAGTTGCCTCTCAACTTTTCCCATCATTTTATTTCAATTCTCTGAAAAAGATGGTTGAATGCCTCACAAAAATCAAGGACCCATGCTCCATAAGAAGATAATCCATAAGAAGATAATAGTCTATGTCTCTTCATTGCGCTATTATTTTTAAACTATGGTTATTAGAGGTCCTTGGTGCTCTCTGAGCTTGCTTGTTTTCTTGTAGGTGTTTCATTACCGTACTTAGGTAACATCATCAGTGCTCTGGTACTAAGGAGTGCTGTTTGCTGTCAGTTTATATTCTGGTGACTTGCCTGTCTGTGTAGTTGGGGATGATCTTAGAGATTCTTTGGTTGGGCTGTTTACTGATGGCTCTTTGGCAGTTTCTTGATTGGGGTATTGCTTAGTTGATTGTTGGTGTGATCTTGGAGTTAACCTATACTGATCTGGAGTGCTGATTACGTGGTGCAGAGGTGCTGGAGTCTTTTTCTCTTTTGGGCTGGTCGATTGTCTCTTTTGCATAGTCTATAAATGTTGTTAATGTCTGTGTGTCTATTGATGGCTGATTCGTCAGAGTGCCAGGCTTCTAGAAATTCCTTGGCATTTTTGGACTTAGCCCTGGTCTAGGATTGTCACATTTTCCCACATTTGAACTATGATTATTGTAATCCCTGGAGCTCCCATGCAATTATGGATTGGACTGTGCATTTGACCATATTATACGCTCTCTAAAAGTATTCACTGGTCATCTAGGCCATTCATTTGAGATCCAGAGAAGAAGAAAGAGAGAGAAACAACTCCATAATGCCTAAAAGCCACCAGTGCAGCAGTGCTGCTGACAGGCATACCCCGTTCAATTTAGCCTTACATCCTGCTGCCTCTTGATTGTTTCTGTGATCATGTAATATAATTACTAAGCTACCGTAGAAGATCCTCAGTGATCCATCATTTCTTGAAAGTTAAATTGGAATTTCGTATAAATAATTATGCTGGTTTTTGATGGAGACCAAGCTTAAGAAAGAGACCAAACCTGCATTAGAAATTCATGAGTGGAGAGAATAGAATAAAATGTTATTGAATCAGTCCTTTGACTATATCAAAAGTATAAAAATAATACAAAGTTAATCCCAATCTGAAGAAAACAGTTGCTGTTTTCTTCAAAATGTCTCCTTCTCCTTTGAAACTAAGAGAACAGTCTTACTAGCAATATGCAGGTTCATTCCTTGCGAAATGTAAGACAGTTTCTCTCAGGGGTGCCAGTATTATTTAGTTATTAAATAAGAAACTGAATAAAAAGCCTTTTCTGCAGAGCACATTTTGCAGTAGTAAGACCGTGTCCAATGTCCTCAATGGTCGGTACTCCAGAAATATACAATCTTCCTTCAAATAGAGAGGAGAGATGAGGATGAGACACTTACCATTCCAAATGTGGGGATATCAGCAAAGCCAAGCAGGGAGCCCTCAGATGCTAGATATATTTGCACTGAATTCTTAAGTTGTTTCTATCCTGGTTTCATGCAGCCTTGTCTCTAAGCAGTTTTTAAGAAAATGCTGTCTGGACTGAGATGTTTTGGCATCAGTTTGCATGGTATTTAGCAGACGTTGCTAGCTAACTCATCCTCCCATTTGATAGTTCCCTGCTGCTGTTTCCTCTCAACTGTCCATTCCAGAAAAGGAACTGCCAATTACTCTCTTTCCTGTAGAGACGTGTGCAGTGTTTGTGTGTGGGACGGGAGAGGAGTAATCCTCCCTCTGCAAAGCAGCCAATCAATATGTAGGGCTTGGCCTAAAAGAAAGGAAGATACGAAAGACCAAGCAGATAGCAAACAAAAAAAAGGAAAGCACTACCTTGAAAGTGGAGAAGAAAAATGTACTGGGAGGTCAAATTTACAGTCAGATGATGAGTCCAGGGTGATGTCATTGGTCCCTGCTTTCCAAAATGATTATTGGACTGTCCTAGAGATGGGACAACCTGATATTGTCAATAAGAACATTATTCCTGACACAAGATTGATGTTGATACAGGTAGAACCATGTGACTGTTTATAAATAACTCAATCCATTTTGAGAATACTTAATGATGTTGTGGAGGCATGGTGGCCTAGTGGTTAAGCTGTGGGCTTGTTGACCAGAAGATCAGCAGTTTGAAACCCAAATACCGCATGATGGGGTGAGCTCCCGTCACTTGCCTCAGCTCTTGTCCACCTTGCAGTTCAAAAGCATGCAAATGCGAATAGATAAATAGATACAACTTTGGTGGAAAGGTAACAGCATTCAGTGCATCTCAGCCTATAAGTCATGCTGACCACATGACCATGGAAATGTCTTTAGGACAACATTGGCTTCCTCGGTTAAGAAATGGAGATTATCATCAACCCTTAGAATCAGACATGACTGAACAGGGGAAACCTTTCCCTTTCCCATTGATATTGTGAAAGGAAGATAGTTCCAATTCTTTGAAAGAAGCTCTAATCTGGTAAGTTACAAGAAGATGCTATGCCTCTTTTTAATGTATAGAAGCCCAATCCCTTTTTGAACCATGTGAAGAGAAAACAGTCAAGACAGAAAGTGAAACACTCCATTTTCCCAGATTGTTTATTATTCTGCGTACCATTTTTGCTTTCTCATTTAGATCTTCAATCTAATCAAATTTTTAAAAAGTTTAAAATATTTTTATTATTTATCTTGAGATTTCACTGTGATGAGCAAAACCTAATGGGCATACCTCTTCAACTAGTTGAATATATGAATGTGACACATTTCTGAGTTGTTGGAATTAGATAAGAATCTCATTAAAAGTTTAGAGTCTGATCCCAATTACAGCTTAGAGTGATTGTCAAATGTCACAGCCATGTCTGAGGTGTCTGAGAAACCATTTCTTCATAGAGAAGGGCAATTTGGTAGCATAATGAACAGAAATTTGTTGCACGTAATAATAGTAAGGCCATTGAGGGTCTTTTCTTGTTCTGCATATATGGAGTTCTGGAATATCACTATTTTTATCAATGCACTTACCTTGCACTCATTTTCTCTTTGGTTTAAGTCACTGAAATGGGAAAATCTTCATTGTTCTACATTAATCTATTTGAAAGTAAGGGTAGAAAATAACTTCATTGGCTCTAGGAAGCCAAGCAAATAACATCCTAAAGTATACTCTTCCCAAACTCACACCTTCCAGAACTTGTAGAATTCTTCTTGTTTTTTGCATTATTCCCGTCATATATCACAGAGTTTGCAGTTTTGCATTTCGTCTGCAGTATTGGTGGGGCATAAGCCTGCAGCTCACATGTGTTCATGCTGGGGTAGGCAGTCCATCCACCATTTTTTAGTTGCTCTTGGAGTCACCAGCCATCTGTCTCAGAGCATGTGCCCATCACACGATGGATTCCACATCAGCTGTACCATCTCGCCTTAGTTCTCTCGTTTTGTCTGGAATTGGGGCAACTTTGAAGTCTTTCCGGATGTCTTTGTTTATAATATGATCATCTGATTATTCACATTTCCATGGTGTGCAGTGCCTGACTAGCTATATAACAATTCTGGGAAACTAACCTCCCAGAATTATTAAATGGGTTATCTCATTGTGACAATTATACTATGAGTACAAAGTCTGCCAAATATTGGTTGTGACAAAGGTTGTGATTGTGTAAGGCCCAGCCCAAGAACGGCATAGAACAATCCAGTCAAAATTCAGTTCTTTACTTGCTTACTCCACATAGACAGAATTTTGCCAGATGAACCCTTTATACTCCCACCCAACTGCTATACCTTGGGAGATTCAAGGAAGTAGCTATCCTAAGTCTCTTCCTCTGTCTCCTATCCAGCGTTGGACAGTATTGATTCTTGTCTCACCCTCTCCTCCCCACCTTGGAAACTACCATTTCACTATAATGCTCCCTCCTCAATGACCCCATCCAGCACTGCTCTGTTTTAACTATGTATGCTGTGCAGAGTCACATGGAGGTGAGAAGGACATTGATATAAATTCAATAAATAAATAATCTAGCATCTTGAACATATACTGGGAGTTGGCCAATATATTCTGTGTATGCACAGCACTTCTCTGATTGCACAAGAGACAACAAAATCTCCTGGGTTGGATTATTTTTATGTGTGTGTGTGTCCTCAAAAGCATCAACACTCTCCGTCCCAGTATAAGCAAAAATATATTATGTATGAAGGAGGATTAGGGAAATAATCATTCAGTACCAAAATGCATAATTACCTAGAAAGTAACTCTTAGCCATCGAAGACAAATATGGCATCTCTTTCTCAAAAAGAGAAAAGTATAAGATGCTTGTCTCAGTCAACATTTGAGGATCCTATGTCTGAAACTATTTTGCAAATGAAACTTTTTGTAATATTTACATTTAGGCCATTATTTTCCGAAGACAATGTGAATGCCATTTAGGGATTAAATATCAGTTTACCTTCTGAGCCACCTCAGCTGTCTGTGATTTGTTGCCTTATAAAATATATATTTTATAAGTCCTAGAAATTAGTTATTATATTACTCTAAGTGACCTGTCTTTATCACTCTAGTTACATAGAATCCCTAATTTATTACAACAGACTTAGGAAACCTGTGTATTAAAATATATATTTAAAAAATTCTGCTTCTGAAAGTTTTAAAGAAGTGGAGTACTAAATAATATTGAGATTATTTGTCTCATCCTTTCAGAGGTTTTTTTACCAGATTCCTCAAATCCTTCAACCATAACAGATCTTCTAATGCCTTCTAACTGCCTTCAGTATAAAAGTTGGAATACATTCAGAGATGCATCTCCCTTGAAAATAGCCCATGTTGAATTGTATAGTGCAGTCAAACATCAAGACAGGAAATGTTTTATGACATTTTGTTTTATGTCATAAACTGTGTTATGATAGTTTTTATGCCATAAAATGTTTTACAAAATTTGCCAACTTTCCATTCCATAGGAGTCATAGGTCCATTTTGAATGCATTCTGTAAACTAGTCCATTTGATCTACTTTGACTCAGAAGGTTTTCCCCTGTGGTGCGCTGTTTTGACCAGTTATAAGTTACAGGAAAGAAAAATGTAGTAATGTATAGATTCTTCAGCATTCTGTTTCTGATTGTGAACTACTGAGTGGTTTTCTGGTTTGAGAATTGAAGATAAGTACTTGTGTTCAATGACTATACTACACAAACAACTAAGAAGTGTAAATTAATTATATTTGCATTAATAAAATACTTCAAAGTAAGATTTGTGTGGATTCTATAATATGATCCAGTTGAAATTAACTACTTTGAAGTTCCTTTAAGGTTAATAGGGGAAAGTAAAGCTCGCGTGTTTCATTTTTTCCCATTAAACTCAAAGAGCTTTCAACAATGAAGTTAATTTGTTTCATACCCCATATTTCTGTGATTTAAATCAGTTTGAACTAAATTCCATTGCTGGAAACTAATTTTTGAAAACAACGTATCAATATATTGTTACAGTATATTAATACTGCAGAAATATAATTGCTCTTCTATAACTGACATATAACTGAATCATCTAGCAAGCTAACGCAGAGGTGTCAAAATCATATAAACTAAAATTGACAAGGACCATAGTTCATCTTATAAAATGCATGCTTTAAGAAATTGTACTATTTCAGTCTATGGGTTTTTTCTTCATATTTATGTCACAAAAGTTACACAGTTATTTAAATATTTGTTAAGCATTAACATATGCATACTGAAAGCTATATATATTATAAAGCCATTCCTTTCTCATTGGCTGAAAACTTAAGACTAACTTGCCACTGTTGTGTAAAGCTCTAGTAATAAGCAGGCATATACAATAGAATGAAGGCTATTGCTGAGCACATTGAGTTGTGCTCCAAAGATTGTAAGTCGCCCTGAGTCTCCGGAGAAGGGCGGCATATAAATGTGAATAATAATAATAATAATAATAATAATAATAATAATAATAATAATAGCTGAGTACCCAAACAGTGAAATAAAATTGAGATTAGAAAATATTGACTGAATTATGGTTAAAATATCAGAATAAATTATTATTATAGGAGGGCATACAGTCAGCCGGATATTTAGACTGGATTTGGCATTTTTATCCACTTAGCAAGTCCTTCTGAAGGACCTGGAATAGTAAGATGTTGTTTGATGCTGTTAAAGGTATCATCGCAGGATGTAAGCTGTTCCAAGTAAAGCTGCCTTTTGTAATTGACTGATGGAGATTTTGTTAGTGTGGGTGGTGTTCAGGTGGGGCTCCAGATGTTTAGGGATTGCCCCCAAATTTGTCTGAAGTGGTATAGGGTTTCCTGCCTGAGCAGAGGGTTGGTTAGAGCAGTGGTTCTCAACCTTCCTAATGCCGTGACCCTTAATGCCGTGAGCCCTTCAAGCTCCCATGTTATGGTGGAGTAGGCTTGTGTTCCTAAGTCCAAAATATGTGTTTTCCGATCGCCTTAGGCGACCTCTGTGAAAGGGTCATTCGACCCCCAAAGGGGTCGCGACCCACAGGTTGAGAACCACTCGACTAGAAGATCTCTAACGTCCCTTTCCAGCTCTGTTATTCTATTCTATTCATGTACCTGCATGCACATGGATGATTTCCATCTGAGCCAATGACCTGTATTTATCAGGTTTCTAATTCACATGGAAACTGATCCAGTTTTATTGATATAAAGATTTGGTCTTAACAAAAAAAAATTGTGACACAATTTTGAGTGTCCCAATTGAGTTGAATGGGTGAGTGAAGGTTCTTACGTTGATTGTTTCAGTTGAGAAGAGCCCTCAGCCTACCATTTTTATGTCCTTGGTACATTTTTGTGTCTCTTGTGTCTCAAAGATTTGCAATCTACAGTGTACATTTCTCAGTCATAAATACATTATTGGATGACATCAAGTGGTCTAAGAATCCTACAAATGCCATAACCATAACACAATGTAGTAGTAATGCCCCAAATCGCCAAGGCAAATACTATTAAATATGGCATTTACCATGCCATTCTTCATCAGAAGCAAGGTCAGAAGACATTTGAAAAACTTGCTGCTGATAATAGGAAATTAGGAACGTGAGTTCTTCCTGTTCTTTCTGGGAAGCATCTGCCAGTCTTTATCATATACTTTCTTGGGCTTCTGTGAGTTGAAATTTATTGTTGTTGTGAAGTCCTAATGTTGCCCATCACTGGCCCAAAATTTAGGAACTTGTACTGGTTCAGATCACGAGTCTATCTAGCTCAATATAATCAAGATTAGCAAGAAGAATTTTTCCAGACTTTCAAATAGAGTTTCCAGCCTTGTCTAGGGACTGAGTTTGCATGCTTGGAATAGTTATTTGATATTTTCCTAAAACTAGGTTATAGAGTTTCAAATTAGTATAGTGGCCTGTGCACATTAATTCCAATTATAAGTTAGCTTTTTAAATACATTATGCCGGACAAGTAAGCAAAAAGCTCATTGCACAGTTTATGAAATAATGGATATAATGTTAACATATCAATTGACAAATTCCTATTGCAGGATATGCCATATTACCAGATGGTACCTCATAGCACTTTGCATGGCTATTTATTCATTTGAGATTCCATTCAAAGGCAAATTTCTTTTCTTTTTTTGAATAGTGTTTTGCCTCTCAGCCAGTAATTCTGAATAACAAACAAAAATATTTATGTAATTTGGAATTTGCACCTAGAAGAAATAAATATCTGATAATGGCTACTTTAGCAACTTGATGCCATCTCTGTATATGTATGCGTGTGTGTGCATGTGGGTGAATTAATTAATGTGGGTGAATTAATTCATTAAAAGACTTCACTAATGAGTTAAATTTCTCCCTAAGACACAATATAAACACTGTGTAATTGATTACAGATATTCATGGACCGGGTTCACAAAGAAATTTGGTTCAATAGATTGTATTGAATGTTAAGATAAAGATAATACATTTAAAAGGGTTTAGCATGTTGTGCATGTGAATCTGTGTCTGTCTGATTGTGTGCTTACAAGTTTGTCTTAAACATGTGACTAATCTTAACAGCAATAGCACTTAGACTTATATACTGTTTCATAGTGTTTACAACCCTTTCTAAGCAGTTTACAAATGTCAGCATATTGTCCCCAACAATCTGGGTCCTCATTTTACCGACCTTGGAAGGACGGAAGGCTGAGTCAAGCTTGAACCAGTCAGGCTCGAACTGCCAAACTGATGGCAGTCAGCAGAATTAGCCTGCAGTACTGCATTTGAATCACTGCGCCATCATGGTTCATTAATAAAGCCTGCATGGCTAGCAGATTGTCCACCCATATGCTAACTACAACATTATTCTGCATATTTCTGTCTTTAGAAACCTCAGATAAAAATGTTCATTTCCTTATGTGTAAGTTACAGGAACATTGATTTCAAATGCATAGTGTTTAGATAAGTAAATGCAAAAGGGGAAAATACATACAGTATATAGAGAGCTGAAACTGCCTTATTATTATGGAGACCAGCTCTGCAGTTTTCTGCCTTAACTGACAAGAGCTCTCCAAGGTCTTTGGAAGAAGTCCTTCTTATCAAAAATGTCTTACCTTTAACTGGAGATTTCGAATTGTATCACTATCAATTTGGTTGTGCTTGTTATCTTGCTTTGTGGATTTTCAACTTATATTGGACCCAACTATTTTTTTTTTCCTTGGAATCTTAAAATTTTGTCCCATGGCATTCTTACTGTGAAAATTGATTTCTCTCCTTAAAACCCTTAATAACAATCTAAATAAAACAAAATCATAAAACATCCAAAATAAATTCTGTTTACTCTGCCTGTAATAGCTGTACTGATGGAGTAAAGAATGGGAATTGTGTCATGGATTCCTAAAACTTAATTCTATTTACTTAGTAGTGGTGCATTACCTTGAGATGCCTTAATAATAAAGCTAAAATCAACAGTGTGTGTGAATGTCATAATACATTGCTAAATTAGCTTGCATGGCTGACAGTGTAGATGTTTGAATAGATGGTATTAATTGGCATAACAAGCCTGTTCCAGCAAAAGTTCTTTTGTGTTTATGTGGTCAAAAGTCAGTGAAAACCATTCCTTTAATTAACACTTTTAAGCGACTTCATATTAAATTCAGCTGATTAAAACTTTCTGTAATTAACTTAGTCACACAAAAGAGGTTAGCACCAGAAATCCGAGATCAAAAAGAGATATTTCAGTAGTATAGGCAATACTTCTATTTAATTCAGTGAAAGTGAGTTTGTTTTTGTATGTGATTGGCACAGCTGGGGTGAGGGACTTCTATAACAAAAGATGTAGAGTTTTTTTTATAGTGTTTGAACTTTTCATTTTGTTGGTATCTATTTCTTGGAAATAAGTTCTATATACATTATATAAAAAAGATTGTTTCGGGAAATGTGTCCAGGCATCTTTCTTAGTATATATGCGTCGATTCAGGACTCATGAGTTACTTTAAAAATAATAAAGGGAGTTACAAATAAATAAGATACATAAAAATACATTTATTAGATTTTTCCGCCCACCTCTATTACTTTATCAGTAAAACAAGATGGCAAACATACCTAATATTCCTTCCTCCTCCTGTTTTCCCCACAAGAGCAAACCTGTGAAGTGGGTTGTCATTTTTCATGTCTAAGGTGGAACTAGAATTCACAGTCTCCTGATTTCTAGACTGGTGCCTTAACCATTATACCAAACTATATGCTCAAAGCAGTTTTTACCATTGATGGTAAATGATGTAAAGAGAACCATATTTCAGCCTTTTCTTTAACAACTCAGAAGTTTCCAGTCAACTCCCTGGGAAAAATGAAAAGGGTCAAAGTTAAGAAATATTGCCACAAGTCTTATTATACATCATGAATCACACACTGGATTGGCCATGTTGTTACAAGCTTCAATCCACATCTCAGAGATTAGTGCGCAGAGATTCTAACATAAAGCTCTAAAATTGGCCAGGAAACTTGCATTTAAACTTGCTCAGAAGTAACCAATTCAGATAGGAGCAGTAAAATAGGATAAGGTTGGATGGCTGGTTGTTTAATTTGCTGTTTTATAAGATTACAAGTTGTGACTGCTGTCTTCAACTTTTTTCACTGGCAATATTGAGAAACAGTCAGATACAAGTTAGCCATGAGTCAAAAGGAAGTTTACATAGAAATACCTTTTAAATAAATTGCTGTAGCTTTTCTCACTTTGTGTATTATTTTTTCTTGATGGGATGTTAAATGAAACAAATGATCTCATACATTTATATTCTGTTCATGCAGTTTCAAATTGCCTTGCATGCTTTGCCAAAATCACAGCAATGTTTTCTGTTTCACTACTTTTATTTGAGGACAGAAAATAAAAATAAAATAAATCAACAGTTCATTATGCCCTCCTTATCCATGACAGCACCTCTGATAACCTTTTGTTTAATCTGCATTTAATGCATGATTGGCCAGAATGATCATCTAAATTCACTTCACTTGTTTAATTGTGGGTGTGTAAGAAAATGAGCAAAAGAGACAACCAGTGCATAATCAGTTAGCACATTCAGTCTATGGAAGTGTTAAATGGAATTGAGGCTTTTCCCCCCACACGTGGCACCTTTTTTCCCCACACGTGGCAACTTGGGTGCTTTGCATCTTCCAAAGATGCTCAGATTATGTTAGTGATTTAAAAAAAAAGTAAACATGAGAAACCACCTTGGTTGAAACCTTCTGCTCATCCTCCAAAGAGTAACATGGCTGTATTAAGGTTTGAGAGGCTCATTGTTTGACTCCGACAATACATCACAAAATCCCCCCTTAAGAGCAAAAAAATTTACCCCTCATGTCCTTTTCAATGATGGCACTACAGTTCTTCAAGTGATGGATAGGATAGGAAATGATTTTTCCAACCCTACTCTGAAGAGCATGAGAAATTGACATAGAAAAGCAAGCCCTTTCTGGTAACGCATAGACTTTCATAACTGGGAAGAAGATACCAAATCTCTCACACCTAGTGGTTATGCTCTGCAAGGATCTTACACTTATGATATTACGCCACTGCCCCATAAACCAGTCATCCTTAAATGGTTGCTTCCAGCACCCAAGTAGGAACCAGTCCAGGTGGAGAAGAAGATCCAGCCTGGTTAAATGGTGATTTTTTTAGAGGCAAAGGCAGTTGTGAAGATGGTGGCTGTTAGTAGTTTAGGGAGAGTAAGGGAACGACTTGGATGGAATTATAAGCAGGACCAGGGAATCTGAGGGTGGGGCAGGAGAAAGGATAAAATGAGTAGTAATAGCAGATGAAGATGCAGTGAAGACAGATGGAAGACTGCTTTTAGGAAAGGTATTGATTAATTGAAACCAATTCCCACTTCTAGTCCTGTGCCTAATGTGAAAGAGAAATTCCCGTTTTTCAGGGGCCTTGATTCTTGACTGCTAGTTCTGTCTACAATAAATGTCTTTATCCATGACTTGATTGTGGATGGAAAAAGCAGGTTGGTTTGATGCCCAAAAGTGGGGTGGGTGAAAAGCGGGTGCTTTATTACTCTCAGAGTAGTACTCTACTACTATTTTGCTCGATTAGATTTTAGGCTTTTCAGCAGCACAAGCCCAAAGCAAGGGAGAAAGAGAGATAATTGTGATGCAGAGCACTCTTCTAGCAACAGATAATTGAACAGATGCTTTGTTTCTGAAGCTGGACTCAAGGAAAAGTTTTTGTAGACTTCTCTTGGATGCACAGCAGCATACCTCCCCAGGGTCCTTGATCTCATTTCTGGGTTGATGTTGGGAGATTCCAGGCCTATGGTTTGGGGTTATGTCAACCCATCTTCTCTATATTAAAAAAAATCTTGATTCATGAAGGCCGCTACACATTAGACCGGGGTTTTGTGTTCATAGTAGGTGGAATATTTTCTTTGGGTAGGAGATATTAATATTTCATGTGGTGATACCATTCCCTTATTGTCATGGAGCTAATGGGGGCCCTCCATGGGTAGAAGATCTTACTCAGTCTGGCCCAAGCATCTAATAGATCCACTTGTTTTCTGAAGAGCCTTTGGAGAATATCGCCAAACCTTATTAGGCAATTATGCTGAGACTTTGGTCTCCTGCTGGAAAGTGACAGCTCTACAGTCTTGGACAGAACAGCCTCTTCTTGGTTGCAATCTAGTTGACAAGAACAGGGTGTGGCACTAAGACCAAATGGACTCTTCTTGTGAATGACCAATAATGAAAATGAGGATGTGGAAGATATATCCCTCTTGGTGCTACCTGATATTTTAGCTGCCTTCAATACTATTAATCATGGGATCCTTCTGGGTTAGTTCTAGAGGTTGGAAATGGGAAAACAATATTGTAGTGGTTCTCTTCTTTCCTCCAGGGATAGTTTCATCAGTGATGGTGGAGTGAGAAACTATAAAGCCTTTTATTTATTTTAAATGCACAAAATTTAGGTCTTTACTATTTGCAATGAAAAACTTGTTAATGGTGACTTCTGCGTATTTTTCTTTTGGATACTATATATTCAATTGAACTGGTACTTTAAATCAGAAATGGCAAATCAAATGAACTAGAAATGTCTTTCTTCCATGAAAGGTATAACTGTGATCCTGTTTAATCTGAAATTAACCTTTAACTTCAGAATTCAATTAACTATATTGTACCTTGGCTGTCCAAAGCTATCTACAAATTAACATTTGCAGAATGATTCTTTTCACATTTTATAATGAGGAAATCAACAGCAACAGAAGCAACAAAAAGGTGTAAGAGGTTTGCTCCATGTAGAATTAACAATCAGCCCAGTGACAGTCTGGATAAAAAGAACAACAGTGCAAAACACCATACCTCCCAGCATAAGTTGCAAACCTCCAATAAAACCTGCAGTAGGATGGAAAGTAGCAGAATAGGGCAGACAAAAAATGACAAGACTGATGATCAGATGTACATTTCAAGCTGAACAAATGTACAGCAACAAAGACTTACATTTAATGGATACAGTAAAGCCACACAAAAACACTGACATCTACCGTTAACGCTATCTTACATAAACCATCTGCAAAAAAACAAACAAACCAAAAAACCGAGAACCAAACTATTGGATTTTGCACTAACATGACAAGACAAAAATAGACCAGATTAGGTGGCAAATATCTCCAATTGGCTCCTTCCCCTTTGGACCATTGAATCTTTCAGAAATGGGTAAGCCACAATTTAGGAAATGACAGTCAAATTCTTTGCAGCATTAGAAACATCACTCAGTTACTGGACTCTCCATTTGGATCTCAGAAAATGTATAACAGACAGTCATATTTCTGACCAAACATGAACAAAATCAGGTTCACCTTAAAGTAGCAGGGGAAAAATGGCCTTAAAAACACTATAGAAGGAAGTGAGCAGAAGGACAGCCATCCTGGATAGAGATTGTTCATCCACAAAGCTGCAGAATTGTTGAACAACTAGCACATACTCTTCTAAATATAAATATAATGCTGAAACTGGAGAAAGAAGTCAAGAAAACCCTCAATGATCTAGCCAAGAGAGGACCAATTATGAAAGAACAATGGCATATGAAAAGCTATAGATCCATCCTCTCCATCCTTTGGACGTCCCAAAGTTCATAAATCATACATACCACTTAGTCCAGTCTGTCGTTATTGGAAACCACCACATACAACTTAACCATAGATTTCATTAAAAAAAAACCTGGAGACCCTATAGTGAATGTGCTGTTAATTCACCAGTAAAGTACCTGAAAAAAAGTATTAACTGTTGAGGAACATAAAGTTATGATTTCATTTGAGGTTGCAGGTTTTTCACATCCATGGATTCAAAAATATCCATTGAAGCCTTACAATCAAACATAGCCAAGCATACAAAATTTGAAAAACCTCAATTAATGGAATTTTCATCACTTACTTTCAGTTCGATGGGCAGATATACAAACAAATCAGATAATCCCTATGAGATTGTCCATATCAACACCCATAGCAGAAATGGTCATAAAGCAATTTTTGCAATCCAAAATATGGATCTGTTTTGTGGATGACACTTCTGTCTTAATCACAAATGACAATTGAAACTACAGTCTCCAACAGGGGTTTCAAACTCGAGGCCCGAAGGCCGGATCCAGCCCACATGATGCTTAGATGTGACCCGTGGGACTGCCCTGGAAACAGTGAAGGACCGGCCCGCGTGCCTCTACCAGCAAAAATGGAGCTCGGGAGGGCCGTGGGCACCCCCGACACAAGTGACATCAAGCTGGCCACACCCACCCTGGCCACGCTCACCCCAGCCCCCAAGGTCAAACACAACCCTGATGCATCCCTCAATGAAATTGAGTTTGACACCCTTGGTCTATAACATGCAGTATTAAATGGAATCAAATGCACAAGCTAAGAAGAAAACAATAACAGACTATCTTCCTTAGATATTACCATCAGAGGAAACACTGGCAGACTTCAAATTCAGACATAGCAGAAACAACACATACGAAAGTAGGTGCTGCATTACCAGAGCAGCAATCTAACTGTCTGCAAGGAAAACTCTACCAGAATACTGTTTGAATGAATTTAAAAAAAGAACACTGCAGCAGACTTCAGCACTTCAAAACAATGGAAATCCATGCAACTTCATAAAAACGTATCTTTCTTTCTGCAAGTAGCTTTCTGTGCAGCCAATATAGATGCAGCCAACACAGAATGAGATATAGAAAATCTCCACATCTCTATTGCAAGCATTTATTTCAGTCCAAAGCTGGACCTCAAATCTTCAAGAAATACCTGTTTGCCTGCAAGCAAGAACTGGTGGGAGCACAAAAAGTAATAGAAAATGAAGAAGCTCAAGTGCTTTGGGAATTTAAAATTGAAAGAGACAACCACCTGCCACATAACCTCTCAGTCTTAACAATTGTTGACAAAAAGAAAGAAAAAAGTCTGGACAGTGGACATGGCAGAATTTGAAGACAGGAGGAATAGAAGAGAAAGACCTGGAGAAGATAACAGAATACAAGGACCTGCAAATAGAAGTAGAATGACTATTGGCAAAAGATAGCAAAAATAGTACCCATAGTGATAGACCCCTTGAGTGCAATCCCAAAACATCTGAGGCATCACTGGAAAACCATCAGCATTGACCAAATCACCATCAGTCAATCATAAACAGCAGCTTTCCTTGAAACAGTTTACATCCTGTGGTGAAAGCTTTAACATCATCAAGCAACAATATCTTCCTACCCCAGGTCTTTGAGAAGGACTCAGTAGGTGGACAAAAATGCCACGTCCTGTCTGAACATCTGGCTGACAGTGCAACCAGCCTTAATAATAATACATCAAGACAATGATTGGAACAGGAACTTTTTACGCATTCTCAGTTTATTCTCAGCAGGAAACCACTTATATACATTTCTTTCTGGAGCAGAGTATATGAACTCAGCATTTCACCATCTCTTGTTTATTCAAATTAAATAACTCAACCTCTTAACTTACAGTTCTATGGCGCAGTGCTTACAGTTTTGTTTTTTTATTACATTTATATGCCGCCCTTCTCTGAAGACTCAGGGCGGCTTACAATTTTTTGGGATACAACCCAGTGTGCTCAGCAATAGCCTTCATTCCATTGTATATGCCTGCTTGTTACTAAGCGGCATTTTTACAAAGTCAGCTTATTGCCCCCAACAATCTTGGGTCCTCAATTTACCTACCCCGAGAGGATGGAAGGCTGAGTCAACCTTGAGCCTGGTGGGATTCGAGCCTACAGTAATTGTAGACAGCTGGATCTTAAGTGCAGGCATTTAGCAGCCTGAGCCACCAAGGCCCAGTTTAGGCCTTGGTAAATAATTTTATTCAGAAATGAACCACAGGAAGATTTCCCCCCAATGTTAATACAGAAGGAACGGCTAATGAAGTATCGGTTATTACAATTATAAAGCACCATCCAGGATAAGTTATCACCACAATATGCAACACATTTGAGACACATATTCCATTATGAAATATTTTCAGGGGTGATAAATCATTTCACATTTCCTTAGTATTCCAGTAGCAGCCATGATTCTCTGATCCTATTAGTACCTTAGGATATCTATTTTTTTCCCTTTCAGTGAAATGTTTTGGAGCCAAAAGTTTTTTGTTTGTTTTTTCTGACACTTTGACAGGCTACAGATTCACCATGGAATTTTTCCTGATATGATCAGCAGCAGCATCAGAGCATAGGATGAACTGAGGATGATAAAATTTGTGGCACAATCTTCAAGATACAGTATTGCTTTATATGCTTGGGTTTTTTTTGTAATGCAGTGATAAAAATATATATAAGTAATTTCTGTTCAGTCCAAGTTGGCCAACATTAAAATTGCTGTTTTACCAAGTCCAAATGTGCATTTACTAGGAAAAAATGAAAAAAATAATGAAGTCTATAATTTTTTTAGAATTAGTATTTTACATGCAATTATGAATTGTTCCAATTATTTTGTCAAACAGTTTTATTGCATTACTGTGCAATCTTATATTAAATATTGTTTATCTCATAGAACACTCCCAGTTCATCCTTTTTTTTGAAAGTGATTTATTTTCTAAATCATACAGATTTTTAAATTGAAAATGCAGCATAGGAAATCTTATAAATGGTCCGTGAACATATAATTATATAGTTTAATCACTATTGAATTCTCAACTTCCTCAGCAGGTTCAGAAATGTTCTAATTTTGTTCTGAAGACAATAATAGATTTGTCCAGTTTCTTGACCAGTGTCTTTACATTTTCAATGATGCCTTCTAATAAACATATAGAAGGATCACGTAGCTCAGGGATGTCAAACTGGTGGTCCATGGGCTGGTCACTGGCCACACCCACTCCCAATTTAGCAAAGGGGGGGAAGTCACAATACGTCACATGACAATGCTATGATGATGCAAGTTTGACACCCCTGATATAGATGGTTGCTCTTCCAAAATCTTCTGAAATGTTTAAAACTAGCATCATAGGAAAATGCCAGAAAATATTTACTTGGGGCACATTCTCAGGAAATCATTTAGATTTCTCTCATTATGCATATTTAAATATATAATGTTTGGATCTGCAGTAACAGCCTTCCATATTTGCATATGCTTGTGAGCATAAATGTCCTAATGACTACATGGCAGGCTGTATACATATCGTATTGGAACCTGTAGAGTGCAATATAGCAAAGTATTAAACATATTTAGACTCCCATTGATGGGATTTAAGTACCTTCATTTGTGCACTGAGTAGCACCTTAAGGGCAGCATCAATCAATCAGTTCCAGCTACTTTGCCACTCTTGTTCATTTACAAGCCTCCGGAATCCAGTGGATTCCTCCTTAACCTTTTTAAAGGCAAAACACAAAAGAAGGCACAGAACTGTTCCAGTTTTGACAATAGAGAGGAGCGGGCTTTCTTATTTGCAATCTGGGATACGTAATTGCTTCTACACAATGGTGCTATGATACATTTAATGGAAACTCTTTTTATGGGCCATTTTACTGCACTTCGGCATTAAATACACACAGGTGCCCTAAATGTATTTCATTTGTACCATTAAACCATTAAAGGTAGTTGTGTGCGAATTGTATTATGAGTCCTGAATCTGTCAGCTACTGTATAATATTTAACAGCTAACGCTTGTGCTTCCCACCTTACCGAAACTCCTATTTTGTCTTCTTTTCCCCTAAGGGACTCGCATAATTGTCTTCTCAGATGAATTTTCAGTTTATGTTCCTGGGAGCAGAGACCACCGTTATTATGCTTTTGCCAAATTCTCTCTGTGCCTTTATCTGCCTGAACTGTGCCACTTTCACAAAAGAAATACAAAATCTGAGGACTAAGCAAAACTTAAAAGTTAGCTTAATCATTTCACTTATCAACACTTCTCACTTTTCTTCTTCCTATTTACTAAAGGAGGATTCCCAGCAGGATGCCAAAACTAGATGTCCTCGTTCCATATTTATTCACAGACCCAGCTTCCAATTGAGATTCTCTGTAGCTTTCAAATGTGAACCATTTCATGGAAGAAATTCAATATACCTCACATTTTAAATCAACATGGGTAGCATGGGAAACTTATTTGAGCCTGGCAGAGATTGGATCAGAGTTATGTAGGAGTAAGGATGAGATGTACTTATTTAAACTCTTATCTATCACAGTCTGGGAAAAAGAAAATCTTCTAACATGTGTTTGTCCATACAGTATTAACAGATACCAGCTACAAGATGGCGATAAACTCATGTCTTTTGTTCCCCACCCACCAACTCAATCCTTACTTAGCAATGCTGTGGAATGTTTAAAAAGTAATTAATAATGCCCATTCTTTTCTAACCACAGATTTGCTGAGTCTATAGTTCTGCCAGCCTTTATGACATGGCCACTACAACCATTGTTCAATAGCAAATACAATGGGTATATAATTCCTCTTCCTGAATTGTGCAATTACAAATCACCAATGTGTGTTTTATCTCCCAGCTATTGCACTATGTAGACCAGTTGGAACAAACCAGAAAGAGAACTCATAAATACACTGACTATAAAACAAAAGTTCCCTCTTTAATGTATTCCAAAGAAAGCAGTCAAGGAAATCAACCTTGACTTTCTTTGGAAGTTCAGATACTGAAGCTGAAGCTCAAATACTTTGGCCACCTAATGGGAAGAGAGGGCTCATGGGAAAAGGCCCTGATGTTTGGAAACATTGAAGGCAAAAGGCGAAGGGGTTAGCAGAGGATAAGATGATTAGATAGTGTCATGGATGCAATGAGCTTGAATTGGAGCAAACTCTGGGAGACTATAATAAAGGACAGGGGAGCTGGCGTGCTGTGGTCCATGGAGTCGCAAAGATTCAGACATGACTTAGCCACGAGCAGCAACAACAAAAGAATAATTATTGCACTGATCTTGTGTAATTTGGTTACCAGAAAAAATACACTGTAGATGAGTGATATTCAGCCAAGACATCCGGGTCGAAGAGTCACTGGACACCTTTGCCGCACAATTATGATTACTGACTATTTTGCAATGTCTGGGTCATTGCATTTTTCTGCAAGCTACAATTTACTGCTGTTGACCCTATTGAATATAATTAGCTAATTATAACTTTTTGATCGGGAGTGGTGTATAAAAAGATGCACAGATTATCCATGAACATTTCTTCAGCATGACCTCCTGTCCACAGGATTTGACGTATGTTTTTTATATATTCTAAAATCCTGGCTTTTTTCTTTGAGACAGATTATGTCAGCTGCAGAAGTAGAAAATCTACATTTGAAAATCAGTGAAGTTCTGTTCAGGCAGCATGGCTTGTAGAGCATATTAATGTGTATTGTCCAGGTATAAGTGAAGCCTTTAAGATCCCATTGTCCCTTAGTTTGTAGGTTTCTCTCTAATCACTCCACAAAAAGGGAACTCCTTGCAAATTCCCATCTTGAAGAATTTTATCCTAGGCTCCTCACCAAAGCAAAGTAGAGAGAGAATAATTAATAACATAGAAAAGTGTGGACTTTTTGCTCCAGTTCAGACATTAAGTCAAAGCTTATGCAAAGGTCTTTGCTAAATCCATTAATCACTAGTCTGGTTCTTAAGCAGCAGATAAGGCCATATAATCCTGAGGGTTTATATATATATATTTTCTTCAATGTAAGTATCAGGAACCATTATTCAGATTTGTCCTTCTTCCTAATTTTTCTTATGTGCAGGGATATTTATTTATGTGTTTTGGTGTGGAAGAGCATTTCAGGAGATAAGCTGTTGTAATTGTGATAGAAGAGTGAAATAAGATTCATAGCCATGTATCCATCCTCTTCTCTAGCTTGCGCCCATTCAGGGGCAGCTCACTCTGTAAAGAAAGTTGTAAAACCTGTATCTTTCTGGTTATGAGCCGTCTCTCTACATCACGGGTGTTAAACTCGATTTCATTGAGGACCGCATGAGGATTGTGTTTGACCTTGGGGAGGCTAGACTTAGGGTGCACGTGTCCATCTCGACGTCACTTGTGTAGAGAGTACCTATAGGCCTGAGTGCTCTGCCAGCAAAAACAGGCTTCCAAGCTCCGTTTTCTGCTGCAACAGCCTCCTGAAACCCTCTGCCAGCGAAAATGCAGCCCTACTGAGCTCTGTTTTTACTGGCAGAAGCACCGCGGGCCGGTCTTTTGCTGCTTTCATGGTGGCCCCACGGGCCAGATCTAAGTACCCTGCAGGCAGGATCTGGCCCCCAGGCCTTGAGTTTGACACCCTTGCTCTAAAAGTTTAGTGCTTCCATGTTTGTGTTTTCCAATGAGGGCCTTTCTGAGATTTGTATAGCCCTTTGCCACAATGTCCATCTGATAGTTACTGGAGATCTCTAGCTAGCTGGGGAAAAACCTTGTGATACCTAAATTTTTTATGCAGTTTCTCAGGAAATCCCATCAGTTGCAGAGAGTCAAGGCTCTAAATTTTTCCAATTAGTCCTCAGCTAAGATACTGTGTAGCCAGATAACCTCAACTGGCTTTCTTATGACTGTGACTACCTGGCAGTGATTATGATGCAGTAATTATCAATTTTGGCCAGATTTACGCATGCTAAAGCATGCAATTTTTTTCTGTAACTGCAAAAGGACTATCCTGTCTGTTGGATGCTCCCTAACACTGATGGGTAAGTAATCCTATCCTACAGTGCCAGGTTCTCATGCTGAGGATGGCACCAGAAGGAACGGGGATGCTAGAGCATAGTTAGTGTATAAGGTTCTGCCAGCAATTCTTGTTTGAACAAGTGAGACAGACTTTGGAGAGGGGCTTTATGTATTCCTCTGTTTCATTTCTCTTATTGCAAGCTATCCAGGCATGATATATCAATATATATATAGCTATCTCTTTGGAAAAATTAGACCAGCAGTTCGTGCTGGCAGGGCATGAAAGCAGGTTAACCTGAACAGTATGCTCATATTTTGTAACTCATCTGATTTTCTGGATTCAATCAGAACTCTTCTGCCTCCAGTCTCCCATTAATCAGCTGCTGCTTCTGTAGTGGGTGGGAATGTTCATTTTTCATTTGGATTTCTTTCAGTATTTATAAAGACTTCCATGTAAAATGATGCTGAGCTGTTATACAAAGGACCAATAGGTGCTCTGTGATCCTATTGATTATATGTGGTAGCATCACATGATTAATCTTCTCCATTCTCTCCTCTGTAGCCAGTAGTCTTCTGCTGTCCTTACTGGTCATCTGCCACTGCATACTTTACCATACAATGCTTAATAGTAAACATACCCAGATTTGGGACTCCTTTGTAATCTGGGATGCCTTTGGTGTGTACAATCTGATGAAATAGATGAGGTACCTTGTAGGAAGGTAGACCTGTGGGCTTGTTCCATTTCCTCCGCGACTCCCTTTGGGAGTCTGGGGAGGCATGGCCAGCTGGAAGGTTGTCAGCATTTCATTTTGGAAAGTGTGATATTGGCAGCGTAGAAAGATGCTCTGGCACACCACTATTAAAGAGCCCCTTGTTAGATCTCTTGTCTTGATGCAGTGGAATTTGTGGATGGCTTTGGAGGATGGAGGGGAAAGATGCTGCCTAGGAAGCAATCATACAAGGGAAGGGGGAGACTCAAAGGGCTTAACGGTCAGAGAAAGAAACTTAGGAAGGATCCAGCCCAGGGCTGGGCTGCTGGGGGTTTGCAGGGGTTCGGGAGAGTCCCTAGCTAAGATTCTGTGCAGTTTGAAGAACCCCCAAATCCCACTCCTGGCTGGCCCCGCCCACCCCTCCCCTCCCCTCCCAGGAGTCCCCACGGGGCTCATTTTGGATGCAGGTAAGTGCAGGGCATGCGTGGAGGTTCGGGGAGGGCGAAAAATGGGCCTCCCGGAAGTTTGGGGCCGGAAATGGGCCCGTTTCCGGCTTCCAAAGAGCCTCCAGAGCCCAGGGAGGGCAAAAATGCCCCCCCACCATGGTGCAGGAGGCCAACTAGGCCCACACCCACCATGGCAATGCCTACCCAGCAACTGGGCAGAGAATCCATTGCTAAAATTTTTGAAGCCGACCCCTGATCCAGCCTAATTGGTCAGACTGTTAAAAGTGGCAATGGGAAGCTTCTACCTTCAGTCTTGCACAATTCTGTTAATGTAGCTATACAATAAAGTAGATTTAGCTCATCTAGTTGTGTTACCTGCCTTGTTTCCCTGGGCAGACAGACACTTGGATAATTAGTATCCGGTCTCTGATTTTTTTTTCTGTTCACAGGAAGAATCCCGATATGTTGAGGATGCGGCAACTCTTAGTGGGCTATCTTGATCCTTTTCAGTCAGGATTTAAGTTTGGGCATGGGAACAGAGAAAACATTGGTTGCTGTAATAGATGATCCTTGTTGGGGCCAGGATGTGGAGAATCCATCACTCCAGTCTTTTAGACTTTTCAGCAACCTTTGATACAATCAACTGTGGGATCTTTCTGGACCATCTGCAAGAGCGGGAAGTTGAAGGGACTGTTCTACAATGGTTCCATCCTATTTGTAGGCGGTGGTTCTAGTTAGGGAGGAGGAGGAAGGAAGTAGCTGCACAATAGTAGCTGCAAATCTTTGTGAGGTGCCTTACAGTTGGGCTTCTCCCCTACTAGTAGTCAGGGGTGGGATTCTACTGGTTCTATCTGGTTCTATAGAACCCCTTGTTAACTTTCTAAGCAGTTTGGAGAACCGGTAGTTATAAGCCTTTCTCCTTTTGTTTTTTTCCACCCTTATTACATTCTTGGCAGACAGCCTAGACTTCCTGTCTCTGGAGCATTTGGGGCTTGGCTTTCTTAAAAGGGAAGGGTTGTTTTAAGATTTTTACACTGCTGTTGGGAGGAAATACTTCCCTGGACAATCAGCACTTTGAAGAAATAATTGAATAATGAAGTAAAGCTTTTAGTGACAGGGAACCAAGATGAGTGACATTCAGCAAGGCTTCTTGGCTAGCTAGAAAGATTGACATTCAAACATGAGTTTACATACCCTTTAAGTTTTGGTCTAAAACTGGTTTTTGGTAAATGTTAATTCTGTGCTTGGTGACGTTTAATCCTGTGTTTATTGATGGGATAATTTTCCCTATTCAGCTTCAGCAAGAAACAGCTACTGTTGTGATTTAATTATTTGTATTGTGTTTGAATTTTTTCCTGCCTCATGGTTTCTTTTTCTATCTGGGGAGGGGGGTCTTCCTCACTGCTTTAGTACTATCTGGCACTGTCCTTTTGGGGTATACTTCCAAGAGGCAGGATACAAGCTTGGCACTGCCTTTCTGGGGGGCATGTGACCTTTCCTTAAATCTGGATGATTTCCTTAGGAAATCTTGTGAGGTGAGGGAGACCAGCTGGTATTTTTAAGTGGTGCAAATGGATCTAAGGATTGCTTTTCCCTGAGTGTGCTTTTACTGGAGAGCTTATATGACCTCTCTGCTAAAGGGTTTCACTTTATGAGCAAGAGTTGGCTGCTTGATAGTTATCACTGCATTTTAACTATTTTCATTCCTCAAGGTGCTCTGGCACCCTGCCTGATTTGTAACTCCAGCTTGCAAGTATTTTTAATCTAATGATTGGTATTTAGGGCAGCTTTTTGCAAGCAAAGAAGCTTTTTGTATTTTTCTACAGGTAATCCTTGACTTACAACAGTTCATTTAGTGACCATTCAAAGTTACAGTGGCACTGAAAAAAAATGACTTATGACCATTTTTCACACTTATGACCACTGCAGCATCTCCACTGAAAGGCCAGGCAAGGAGAAGCACCCCTTGACATGAGTGATGTTGAGTTGGCCACGCCCACCCAGTTACATGACCACCAAGCCACACCCACCAACTAAGCTGCACCCACAGAACTGGTTGTTTAAAAAAAAACTGAATCCCAACCCCTGCTAGTAGTTAACAGTTATATGAAACTACAGGGAAAGGTCATTATTGTTTCAGGATATGGGTATCACCTATATGCTAATGATACACAACTTCATATCACCACTCAGTCTCAGTGCCCGGAAACTATTTTCTGAGTAGGATGAAAGAGTCCAAAGTTGCTGCAGTTGGTGCAAAAGGTAAAATGCAACCATCTGTTTGTTAACTGGAGCTCACTGCAGGGAATATATTACACCTGCAAGAGGATCTGCATTGATTGCCAATAGTTTTCAGGTGCAATTAAAGACGTTATTATTATTTTCTTTTTTTTTTTGCCTATAGTTATAGTTCGCCACTTCGTTGTCTGAAAGACCGCATTCTTTAATCAGAATCAATCTGACTGAGATGGTAATATCTCGCTTCCATAAAGCAATTAGGACTGAGACACAAAGGAACAGCCTCTCTTCTGAAATTAGATTAGCCTCCATGTTGAATTTGTTCCAGAAGAAGCTCAATAGTGGACATTTGTTAATTGATCTGAGCTATCTGTGTTTGAATGTATATTTGGTCATGATTCTATTATGATCTCTTATTTAATTACTTTTCTTTAGTTTATGCTTACCACAATATTTTTATGCTTTGCCTATTGTTCTTGTTATAGGTATTTAATTGCTAATTTATTGAAGGTGTTCTCATACAAAATTCGATAACTTCCAGGAATACTATTGAATTTAGCAGTATACAATTAAGTGAGTGAATGGGTGGGTGGGTGGGTGGATGCATGGATGCATGGATGAATGAATGACATGTATTATTGTTTTTGTTGTCATTATTCTGAATCAGTTCACTGCAAGATGAAGACCTTTTCATTGATAGCTTGTTGACTTTATGAATTTATTTAGGAAATTTATATTGCTGCTTATCTTAAGTAAATAACTCTGCGGCACACAGTACAGAGTAATAGCAGCATAAATGCAAATCCAAACAAATATAATAAATACAAAATGCAAAAGTTGTGGATAATAATTTGTACCATTCTGTTCCAGTACAGGATGATTGATGGATATCTCCCAACTTCCAGGTCTAGGGTAGAGAGAGGTAGACAATGGCCCAACCATGCCTAAAGGAAGACTCGAACTGCTTCTCCCCATATACCCGGTTGTTAAAAAATTTGAATCCCACCCCTGACACATGCTAAGTTCAAACCAAACATACTAAATAACGGATATTATGTTTAACTTTCCCTGTGTGAAGATCATAGATGAGAAATGGTGGAAATCCTATCATAAACTTGTTTTATAATATAATTTAAATGCATTTCCCACTTCAGAATAACAACAAGCTATACTACCAGGTTTTAGGTTTAAAAGCCAGGCAGGCTCTGAATGGGCTAAAAAAAGAAGGATTAGTAGAAGTAGTTCAAAGCTACAGGTTGTCTGCCCCCTGTCCAATCAATAGTGTTGTATGAATTTGTCAGTACTATGCAACTTTGACTGGAATATGGAAGTTGCTGATACACTTAAAATAATAATAATTTGGAAGTCTGTAGCTACAGTTTGTGAATGGGAACATTGAAACTACCTGGCACATTTGTTTCCTATTGAGATAAATTGTGGCAGAAGCTTGCTAGTTTTAATTTAGCCAAAGTATTCTTTGGAGGAACAGACTATGTGCTTGTGTATGATGAACAAATACTTCGAGATCCTCTGGGCATAAGTATAAACAAACTACAGAGTAAGCTTTTTGCAGTTATTAAGTATTTTTTTCTCCAGAGTCTTTTAGTGTTAAAAAGTTAAGTTCTGACCCTTCAGAATGTGCTGGAGAATCTTCTTTTCTTTTGCATTAAATATACGTAGACAACATTTATTTTAGAATGATTTTGCTTATAGTTTCAAAGTGTTTTTCTTTAATTTCATTATTGTGTATCCAGACGTCCTGTATAATATAGAGACATAACATTAAGATCAGGACATGTCCTTAAACATGTTACGTACAGCCATGGCAATAGGAATTTATTTCCAAATAAATGCCAATAATTTTATTACATTTGTTTGTTTGTTTGTTTGACTGTTTGAATCCAGCACCTTTGAATCCAAATAGACTGATGATGATAGTACACTGATAAAACTATAAACTCAGTTACAGTGTAATTCTAAGAGATATATATAAATACTAAATACTTAAAGGTCGGGTTGAAAAAGTAGTACACCTTAATTCCTTTTCTAGAATGAGTGGAGACAAAAAAAGAGCTGTTTCATAGTTTGGGAGTGAAAAGGAAGAGCCCCCTTGTCACAATTTCAACAAGCAGACTTCTGACAGTGAGGATATCTTTCTGATTTTCTAGCCTCTAAAACCCAAATTTTAAATTATGTCCATCAAGTGGTTAGCAACCAGAGCAAATCTTTCAACTAAGCCAGGATCTCATGCATCGATGAGTAGCCTGGTGGTGCATTTTCTTTTGGCTGATTGAAACTTCAAGATAAAAGGATCCCTGCTCAGAATGCCTTGTTAAAAAGTGGAGCACCTATGAGATTTTAAAAATTAAATCTATTTTTATAGTGATGATCGTGATTGTTATTACTATTAAATGTTTTGTATTTAATGGACCCCTTTTGAGTCAATATTACGCCGTGCTTCAAGAACAGATGCTCCACAATTTAGTCTTCTTTACTAGTCATTGATTAGAAGCTTGGCTGCTTCATTCTACTTGTATATATTTATTTAGTTAGTTATTTATTAAGCAAATTTGTATGGCGGCCCAACTCACACATAGGTGATCCCTGGCAGCTTACAACATTAAAAACCCGTAACATAAAAGCCCCACCCTAAACCCTCATATAATCCATTTCAGTATCTTTTTTTCTTTCCATCTAAAATTCCTCTTTTTAAGGTAGGTGGGATTAGAAACAAACTAGTTCTTCCAGATGATTGTGAAACAGCATCTTAAGTTTCACATTAGTTTCTGGGGGAGTCTTCCTCAGCATCACGATAAATGGCAAATTGGCTCGGTGCCCTTGTTTTCTTATCCTCATCTTATTTATGCTCACAGGCTCAAAGTAATTGGCTTATAAAAATTGGTTTTGACTAACTCAACGTCCCTGCTACCCCCTCTATCAAGATATTTGATGAATATAAAGTTTCCATGGCAACAAGTAAAAAAAAGAAAGATCTCTTTCCAGGACCATGTCAGCACACGATGAAAATACAATAAAATTACATTACTCTCAATATGGTTTTATTATTCTGATTTAGTTGGTAAGGCTTTGTGGAGGTTGTTTGTCACCTTCATATCTTATTGCTTGCAGCTGGTAAGGAAGAAGCTGAAGAAGAAAAAAATATTTCCTAGTATTAAGGCCCCCTTGATTCTTACTGAAATCTTAGCAAGCATTCCAGGAGAACAAATGACTGTAGGAAGAGGTGAAGGACAATTGCTAAGAGACCACAATTAAGAGACCCGTGCCGCTTTGAGATGGGTTCATAGCAGTGCAAATTGGGCTTGGGAAGAGGGCACACAAGTGGAAGTCATCCTTTCCTTATCCAAGTCTTGCCCTCTTTCCCACGACGATCAGGAATTAGTAGCAGCATGGAGGGGCTGAGCAATTAAAGGATGTCGGAATTGTAAGCATGGGCTTGGCAACAGAAAGCCTGGGGGATATTTAAGTTCAAGTTCAGCTTGATTTGCTTGGCAGCAGTTTCAGACTGGATTGCCATGGTCTTTTTCTGCTTTTTCTTTTTACTTCCCTCACAAACACTACAGCTGAAAATGAGGGGTTTAGCATAAAAACAGGAATCTTAGCAGTATTAGTTTGGATCTTTTCTGAGTTTTATTTCTACTTTATTCAAAATTGCCAAAAATAAAAAAAAAATTCTCTAGTAGTAAAGGCACAGCTAAATAAATATAGATTTGTCGTCTTTGGATTGCTGGAAGAATCATACTGAAAGTAAAGGACAGGTAGTTCTCTCCAAGTCAAGGCAGCTTATCTTCCATGAAAATTAATAAGAATGAATAAGTGTGTGTGTGTGTGTGTGTGTGTGTGTGTGTGTAGAGAGGGAGAGAGAAGATTTTTCCCCCTTCAAGTGTTACATAGTCAGGGTGTTTTTTTTCCCTGTAGGCTGTGGATCCAAAAATTTGTTTTCTTGAGAACAAAAAATAATAATAAAAAAGAGAAGGGGAAAAATCCTTAATCCCTTTTTGTTTCAGTTACAGACAGTTTTTATTAATCAATAAGCATTTCCGAACCATATATGGAAGATGATCTGGAAAAAACAGTATCTTACTTTTCCAAGGGAGATTTAAAATATATTGTAGATTTTAAAAAGGATTAAGTATTTGTTGTAAATAGAAATGAAAGTCTATATCAGAGGTCTCCAAACTTGGCAACTTTAAGACTTGTGGACTTCAACTCCCAGAATTCTCCTGACAGCATAGCTGGCTGAGGAATTCTGAGAGTTGAAGTCCACAAGTCTTAAAGTTGCCAAGTTTGGGGACCCCTGGCCTACATACTAACTAAAACTCTGGTAGTGGAGAAATTTTCATGTATACAACATTTTTCTCTGTAAGGGGTAGTAGTATACATTCAATTTGCCCGACATTTTAAAGAATGCTTAAAAATAATATCCCATTTCAATGAAGTTCTGTAGGCAGGTCACTTCATCCTGTATAATCTTTATTTGCTTCCAATATAATTTTAATGTCTTGGCACGTTGACTGGAGTGCTTTTGGGCAATTCCAAGTTCTCTCCTTACTCTTGAGAGGAATTCCAAGGAATTCAGCTGCTCATTCTGCCACAGTTGTTGGCTCCACTCTCTGCTGAGCCAACTTCAGTCCACCATTGCTGCCCCAGAAGTCCCCTCAATAGCTGGTCATTGTTAATTATCTTTAGGGATGTACCAAAGCAGAGTATTACATACCCAGTGGGATCATAGTTAGCAGATTGGAATTAAAATGCTTTTGATTTTTCAACACTCTCTTAACATGAGGTGATCATTTAGAACAGAAAATACTGGATGTGGTTTAGTATGTTAGAACTATTAGAATGCAGTAGTTAGATCCCAGACACTTCTGCATTCCTTTCACAATAGTAGTTTAAAATAAAATAGTTCAAAATGTCCTTCCACTGCCATGTTATATACTTAGAAATATGAAGCTTCTCAAGGCTTAGATGCTGAGTATTAATATATTGATTTTCCCTTGTGGTGGTGCTTCCTTTCCTCTAATAGCACTTCCTTAAAATTAAACTTTCCTTTCTTTTCAGCAGTTGTCTTTCAGGAGTTTTAACTCAGAAGTTGTCAACCTCTTTTTTGCCTCCCTTTAGCATGCTGTTTCTTTTCTCCATTCCTTCGTCTCATTCCTCTTCTTCAAGCCTCACTATTTTGTTTCATGAACCTTAAGAATTCTCCTCTCTACTTTTCATCTGTCTCTCCTTACTCTTTCTGCATTACTGTACATCTGAAGTGATCTTTTTTTCCCTCTTTCTGGGACACCCTCTTTTAGGTTCCTTGCAATGGTTTGCTTTATCTACTTCAGCATTCATGCTCTTTCAAAACTCTGGCTCTTCAAAGCCCTTTTATTGCAAGGAAAGTATACGCTTTGTGGGACAGTGATATCCTCATTCAAGATATGTTCAAGAGATTAAGACACATCCAGGAACCTGCAGCAAAAGCAGAGTTTCGGGAAACTTTCTGATACGTTTTCTACTATGAGGCCCATCCAACCAATTAAAATTGTTTTTTTAAGTGTTTTCCCTACTATATTTAATAGCATTCATTTAAAATAAAAAGGTTACTGCTGCATATTACAGATATGCAAAATTTTCAGATCACAAACCAGTTAGCTGTAGGCTTTTTTCCCCTTAACTACATCTATAAGGCAGGTTCTAATTTTCCTTTTTTGGAAGATATAGAGATCCTCATCCCTGGCTATTGGGCAGAATTTATGCTGGCATACTCCCAACATTATTAAAAAGCATTTTAGAGACATTTAGAAATAATTTCTCCTTTAAGAATTCACCTTTATAAAACTTAGTAGCGATTCACAGAGATTCACTATAATCTCACAGAAGTTGCCTGTGTGTCTTGGGGCAGAAAGATGGAGCAAAGCAGGATTTAAATACCTCCCTTGTGATAGAAACTTCAGTGTTGTATACAAAGCTTTGCTGAATATCTTTCAATATACTCCTAAAGCACCAAACTAATGAATATATGGTTTTCTCTCCTTTTTGCTTATCATGCCTTGCTAACATGGACATCTACAAAGGCTCAGGTTGGTGATACAATCTGTCTTGATATTTATTGTTCTCATTTGATTAAGGAGGGTCTCATGATATTCTTCATCACCAAGTCCCACCAGCTCACCTCCATACTGCATACTGGCAGGGGAATTCTGGGAGTTGGAGTCCAGACATCTTAAAAGTTGCTCAGGTTGAGAAACACTGCTCTGTAAGATTGAACCAAGCAAGTTTATTGTGAAACAAGAGGGAGAAAGCAGGATGCTCAGCGAAGTTGCCAAAGATTTGTACTAAATCCAGTAAAATGTCTTTAAAAAAAACTAAAGAACCCTAATGAGATACATAATGCTGATAGGAATGCAGGAAAAAGGGGGAATGACATGGGTGTTGCATGGCTGACTGGCACTTTCCCAGGAGTTACTGATTCAAACTCTCCCTTCTTATTAGGAGGTTATATATATATATATATATATATATATATATATATATATATATATATATATATATATATGTCTTGTGTATTCGGGTCTTGTCCCATGTACACGGGACAAGACCCGAATACACCAAGACCTACATACCTTTACCCGTGAAAATCTACAAAAACATATATATATATATTCTTATGTTTTCATGGGTATTTATATGTATGGTATTTAGGTTTCAAACTCTCCCTTCTTATTAGGAGGTGTTTTATATATATGTGTGTGTGTATGTATGTATGTATATATATTCTTATGTTTTCATGGGTATTTATATGTATGGTATTTAGGTTTCTTCGGGTATTTTCCCACGTAATAGTTGTGCTTTTATAGCGACGTTTCAGCAGAATCCCATCTGCCATCTTCAGGCTTGTATATTGGGTTCACACACACGATTAATAAAGAACCCAATACACAAGCCTGAAGATGGCAGATGGGATTCTGCCGAAACATCGCTATAAAAGCACAACTATTACGTGGGAAAATACCCGAAGAAACCTAAATACCATATATACATACATACATACATATATACATACATACATACATACATACATACATATATTTATAAAGTATATATATATATATAAAGTATATATATATATAAGTATATATATATATATATATGTATGTGTATATATATATATATATATATATATATATATATATATATCACATCAGATATACATGTTCCTTTTCAAACTGAATGAACACATTATTGTGTGAATTAAGAGCTGTCTAGAAGGTTATGTGATGCTGAGCATTGTCTTATAATTTGGCCAGATGCAGTGTTACAAAAATCATGCAGAGGATAATAGTATTTATCTTTGTTTAAATGTGCTATGCTTGCCTTAATTATGATGGGAAGAAAAACAGAAATCTCAGAGTCTAAAGTTTGTTTTTAATCAGCCCAAAATGGGCCAATGCTCAACAGTTTGCCTGATAGCTTTATTTAGCTCAGATTTCACACGCAGCAGCAAAGTATTTTTTTAAATAGTATTACTGCCAACATTTCCAAATATGCCATTTCAAATGTCAAGGATCCAAGCTTTTGGATTAAGCTGTTTTCCAGGTAATAAAATTAGCTGCTTGTCTTTTCTTTTGAATGAATGAATGAATGAATGAATGAATGAATGAATGAATAAATAAATTTAGAGAAGTGGCTATTTGCTACACTAAAACTATTTGTAAAATATAATATATTACTGCCTTGAAATCATCATTAACTACTCTCTAGAGCATGGGTGTCAAACTCGATTTCATCAAGGGCTGCATTAGGTTTATATTTGACCTTAGGAGAGTGCGGGTGGCCAGGGGGCATGGCCAGCTCAATGTCACTTGTGTTGGGGGCGCCTGTGGTGATTTGAGTGCTCTGCCAGTGAAAACGGGTTCCCAAGTTCCGTTTTCAGTTGCCATGGCCTCCTGCAACCCTCTCCCAGCAAAAAAAAAAAACCAGAGTGGGCCACACATGGCTCTTCATTTCCATTTTGGAAAGCTCCATTTTTGCTGGCAGAGGCACCATGGGCTGGTCCTTTGCTGTTTCCAGGGCGGCCCCACAGGCCAGATCTAAGCATCCCACGGGCCGGCCCCGGCCCATGGGCCTTGAGTTTGACACCCCTGCTCTAGAGGATATAGTGTGGATTCTCAACAACAGAATAACATATTCTTCAAGATAGCCACTAACAGAAAAAAGATGGGATAGTTTATGCTTATAAACAACATATCATACAACAATGTAGCACAGTAAGCCTCTGTGTTTGCAAATGCCCTCTTGGAAATATAATATTCTCCATTCCAGAATAGATATAAGCAATCATTAATAATTTTAGGTCAGTCAGTATTAAGAAAAAATATTTATATTCAGTGTTGGAATTTACCAATAAATGACTATTTTTGAGAGAATTTGTCACAAATATACTGCTTTATTAAGAAGGAGGAACAGCTTGACATGATGAGAAAGGTCATTTTTCAGTCTTCAGGACTTCAGGAAAAGTCCTGAAAAAGTTTGCCATTCAGTGGTCAAGGTACTTCAGTAGTGAAAGTCTATTTTTTTCTTCTTCTCCTTCTCTTCCTCTGCCCCCATTTCCTCCTCCTCCTCATGTTTAGAAAACATTTAATACTGCACCAGCTTGAGGAAGCCATGTAGTTTACAAACAGACAGCCTGTTATTTATGCTAAGCTTTAGGGGTCTCCTATCTTCATCTGCCACTAATTAGAGAAGTAGAGTTTATTGAAATGAAAATCACTTTGAGAATATTTTATCCCATATTTTCACATTTAATTACAGCAGCTCAGTTTAAGCTCTGTGGAAATATGCCAGGGCTGTAAGAAATTATAAGCAGATGACTTTAAAATAGGAGGTTATCAAGAACTGAAAGGGATTGTATATATGGATAGATCACAACCATCAGGGTTGTTGATACATTTGAAACTTAAAACAATTCATTTCAACCAGTTTTGTCTCCCCCAATTAAGTATCCATTCACTAAAGCTACCAAAAATAGAGATAACCATCTGAATATTTAACCACTGCTTAGACTATATCTAGATATAGTAGCTTAATAGACTAAAACTTTAAGTATCAGACATCTGAATATTTAACCACCCTTTAGACTATATCTAGGTATAGTAGCTTAATAGACTAAAGCTTTAAGTATCAGACAAGCTGTAACAAGAATTAAAAAGGGATGTGATTTGGGGTGTGATTGTTACAATTATTTCTGTAAAATTATCAAAGTGCATATTTCAGTCAACTGCATATTGTCCCTTCCCAATTTAAATAAGGGAAGCTGAGAGCAAAGTTGGCATAACAGAGAAATTGGGGCTAGAGTAATGTGCCCAAGGCTGACTGGTAGACAGATTGAGCTAACAAATGAACTGAGTTCTGAATAGTTTCAGTACATTCAGTACTTTACTAACTTAGATGATTTATTTACCATTTTCTTATACTGCTAATTCTAAATGGCCTCTCAGTAGTTTACTAAAGTGTATCTCTCCTTTGTTGTTAGTTCAGTCTGAGTTTATTTTGGATATTATGGATGATTGCTGCACCCCAACAATTTTTAGAAGAAAACTCAAAGGCTACCTTTTTGTATCAGCTATCTTTTGTTTAACATAGTAGATTACCTCCATAAACTTCAGCGAAGACCTTTTCATCCTGCAGCTGATTTCTTTAAGCTAACAACAGTAATAGTAACCAAGTTATTTATTGATTAGATTAATTAGATTTTATCCTACATTTATTATTTTTATAATAGGCAATGAACATAAATGATACTCTATGGAGATTTTCAGTCATCCAGGTCATAGCTGTCCTAAAGGTGCTTTTTCAAGAGGCAACTGGACTTTCTGGTTTTTCTCTGAAGATGTTTCACTTCTCATCCAAGAGCTGAAGAAGCTTCTTGGATAAGAACTGAAATGCCTTCAAAAAAAACCCAGAAAGTCCAGTTGCCTCTTGAAAAAGCACCTTTGGAACATATCTGATACTCTTTCCTCTACCTATTTTCCCCACAACAACCACTCTGGGAGAAAGCCACCCAGTAGGCTTTCATGCCAAGATGGGACTACAATTCCCAGTCTCCTGGTTTCTATTCTGCTGCCTTACCCGCTATACCAACCTGACTCTTATTTGCTGGAAATTGCACATTCAAATCATGGCTGGACAAAACTCATCAGTTCAGCTATTAGTGTTTTTTCTGAAGTAAATAGGCTGTTTCAAGGAGAGAATATGTTCAGAACCACTTCCTGTCCAAGAAAATGCATTTCTAAAAAAATGACCAAACCATTTTCTATAAAGCTACAGGTGAAACTTGAAAAATTAGAATATCATGCAAAAGTTCATTTATTTCAGTAATGCAACTTAAAAGGTGAAACTAATATATGAGATAGACTCATTACATGCAAAGCAAGATAGTTCAAGCCGTGATTTGTCATAATTGTGATGATTATGGCTTACAGCTCATGAAAGCCCCAAATCCACAATCTCAGAAAATTAGAATATTGTGAAAAGGTGCAATATTCTAGGCTCAAAGTGTCCCACTCTAGGCAGCTAATTAAGCCATAACACCTGCAAAGGGTTCCTGAGCCTTTAAATGGTCTCTCAGTCTGGTTCAGTAGGAATCACAATCATGGGAAAGACTGCTGACCTGACAGTTGTGCAGAAAACCATCATTGACACCCTCCATAAGGAGGGAAAGTCTCAAAAGGTAATTGCAAAAGAAGTTGGATGTTCCCAAAGTGCTGTATCAAAGCACATTAATAGAAAGTTATGTGGAAGGGAAAAGTGTGGAAGAAAAAGGTGCACAAGCAGCAGGGATGACCGCAGCCTGGAGAGGATTGTCAGGAAAAGGCCATTCAAAAGTGTTGGGGACTTTCACAAGGAGTGGACTGAGGCTGGAGTCAGTGCATCAAGAGCCACCACACACAGACGGATCCTGGACATGGGCTTCAAATGTTGTATTCCTCTTGTCAAGCCGCTCCTGAACAACAAACATCAGAAGTCTTACCTGGGCTAAAGAAAAACAGACCTGGTCTGTTGCTCAGTGGTCCAAAGTCCTCTTTTCTGATGAGAGCAACTTTTGCATCTCATTTGGAAACCAAGGACCCAGAGTCTGGAGGAAGAATGGAGAGGCACACACTGCAAGATGCTTGAAGTCCAGTGTGAAGTTTCCACAGTCTGTGTTGATTTGGGGAGCCATGTCATCTGCTGGTGTTGGTCCACTGTGCTTCATTAAGTCCAGGGTCAACGCAGCCCTACCAGGAGATTTTGGAGCACTTCATGCTTCCTTCCACAGACGAGCTTTATGGGGATGCTGACTTCATTTTCCAGCAGGACTTGGCACCTGCCCACACTGCCAAAAGCACCAAAACCTGGTTCAATGACCGTGGGATTACTGTGCTTGATTGGCCAGCAAACTCGCCTGACCTGAACCCCATAGAGAATCTATGGGGCATTGCCAAGAGAAAGATGAGAGACATGAGACCGAACAATGCAGAAGAGCTGAAGGCCGCTATTGAAGCATCCTGGTCTTCCATAACACCTCAGCAGTGCCACAGGCTGATAGCTTCCATGCCACGCCGCATTGAGGCAGTAATTGCTGCAAAAGGGGCCCAAACCAAGTACTGAGTACATATGCATGCTTATACTTTTCAGAGGTCCGATATTGTTCTATGTACAATCCTTGTTTTATTGATTGCATGTAATATTCTAATTTTCTGAGATTGTGGATTTGGGGTTTTCATGAGCTGTAAGCCATAATCATCACAATTATGACAAATCACAGCTTGAACTATCTTGCTTTGCATGTAATGAGTCTATCTCATATATTAGTTTCATCTTTTAAGTTGCATTACTGAAATAAATGAACTTTTGCACGATATTCTAATTTTTTGAGTTTCAACTGTAAATGGGGCATTCTGAGAGGAAAAACATCCTTATTCTGATGAGAAATGGAATGGCCTGTCCCTGAAAAAAGCTAAATCATTACCTACTATTTCCAAAACTTTTCCAACCTTGCACAAAGATTTCAGAGGACTTGTAGTATCATTTGAACAAATATGAGCATTCATTAGAAAGCTATGAAACATTTGCCTGAAAAAATTGAAAGAAATTCAAAATATAGTCTCTATGTCAATCATCCTATATATAATTGTATTGGTTTTATTTATATAGCAAGTTTACATACCACCCATCTCATTCATACAGTGACTCCAAAACACGATTAAAAATCACTGATTAATAAGCTAAACATTATCCACACTAATTTCAGAGTTTCCAAATGTGATTCATACACCAGATCTCAGTAAGATTCAGACTTTCAATATATGACAGAAAAACTTACTTTGTCTTTAATTGCACCTTGTTCCTTCTTCTAAAAACATAAACATCAGATAATCTAATCATGTGTGTGTGTGTGTGTGTGTGTGTGTGTGTGTCAAGTTCTTATATGATCTCATGAACTGGTGGAGTGGTTATATACTGGCAACTGATATGTAGTGCATAGATGTTAGGAGTGGATTATAGGACAGTTAAAATCATTTTCTCTGTGGTATATTGATTCTGCAGTCAAGAAAGTATCAGACCAGGCATTCAATTGGAGATAATCAGCAACAAAACACTTTGAAATTGGAGAAACTCAAACACACCAAAACATGGATATAAATTAGAATTATATAAACAGTGGTGTTCCCAAGTAACCCGGGAAGTGAAGTTTCAGAATCTCTGAAAATACTTCTTCCAGTTCTTATATGGTGACAGGCTGCCTAAAATCTGATGTGGAAAGCTTTTCTAACGAAGTGCTGATGACATTTATTCTAATGAGTTTTATAGAGCCCAAAAGGTATGTTTTATGCAAAGGAGTTTTTCTGAAATAAGATATGCATTCGTTCAAGTGATGATACTAGTGAAAAACACACTGGTGATATTCTACAGCCATTAGCCACCATTATAAACCAGAATCAGAATACATTGTGATGATTGGTGACTTAACAAGAGTAAAATAGGAATTCAGATTGAAAATCTGAATCTGGTGCAGTGTTGCAGTTCTTTAAATTTATTTTTTAAAGTGTATAAACATTGCGGCCGACAGTACAATTCTACAGAAGTCTATTCAGAAGAAAGCTATATTGTAGTATTTAACAGGATTTATTTCTACGTACACGTATTAAGGAGTACTATCTAATCTACTTCTGGAACTAGTAGCTTGATAAAAGAAATTCCAAGAATGCAATATTATATTGGCATCACACATGGCACATAACGCAAACTGAGGACAGTATTCAGTTCTATACTATGCCCTTGGGCTTCATGTGGACCAGATGCATTCTTAGTAAATGAAAAATCAGGATCAGCTGCAGGCTTCTCTTGAAAACATTGTAACAGTGAGCCAAGAAAAAGAAAAATGGGACCACATCATCAACTGGTAGAAATCCCAAAGGTAGTAGAAGACATTCTGGGTAGCTGGGAGCAACCAGGGAAAAACAGGGCATGATTAGTATTGTGTTTTGTTTTGTCTGAAATGTATATGAGTGTCTGGTATGACAAATTAATTGACTATGAGCCTTATCAACTTACCATCTCAGTTTACTTTTCTGCGAATGGATTGGATGCCTTTTCCTCTGCTTTGAGAGATTAGATGTATGGCTGCTTTGCTCTGACATCAATTATAGTTATTATTTTATGATGATGCCAACAGCAATTTCTGAAATGTTGACATGGGCCTGTAGGAGCACTATATTTTCTCAGTTGGTTCACATTTTGTGACGGTAATAACACAGCAAAAAAGCTAGAAGCCTTTAAGTCATTTGTGGCTCTGTTAATTATGGCTTTTATGAGAGGGAGGTTTCAGTTCTTCCAAAACCCTAGATTTATGTTGGGAAGCACCCAGCCTGGCGGGAGGGGGCTCAAGCATGGTGTTTACCTGGACTCACTGCAGAAGGAAGGAAAGAAGGGAGGGAAGAAAGGAGGAGGAAGGGAAGGCAGTGCAGAAAGAGAGAGAAAGAAAGAGAGAGAGAGAGAAAGGGAAAGAGAGAAAGAAAGAAAGAAAGAGAAGGGAAAGCAGTGCAAAAAGAAAAAGAGAAAGAAAGGAAGGAAAGCAGTGAAGAAAGAAAGAAAGAAAGAAAGAAAGAAAGAAAGAAAGAAAGAAAGAAAGAAGCTTCCAATTTCCTTTGCAGCAAATATAAATTGTCATCAGCCATTCAGTCGAGCCTGACCCTCGGCCACTCTATAGCTCAGCTCTCTCCAAGCCCCTCTGTCTCGCATTATCTCCTTTAGATCTGTTATGGTCATCCTGGTGTCAACCTTTATAGTGTCTAGCTAGCCAGTGGGTACTAGAGTGGCCTCTTTTCTTTTTTCTGCTAACCACTCCCAGCATGATTGACACTTTGAGTGAGTCAGCTCCCATGACATGATCAAAGTATGACAGCCTCTGTTTGTTAGTCTTAGCTTCAAGTGATATTTTTGGTGAGGTCCAGTCTTTCTTTGTTATTTTTGCAGTCCATTGGATGCATAATAGTCACCTCCAGCACCACAGTCCACCCTTCTCCTACCTGCCTTTTTCAGAGTCCAAGTTTCGCAGCCATAAGTAGAAATTGGAAAAATTATTGCATTAACTAATCTGCATTTTTATCTTATTTATTTATTTTTTATTTTATTTTTATTTGACTTGTATGCCACCCCTCTCCAAAGGACTCGGGGCGGCTCACAGATAAAACATAGAACAATAAATAATTTAAAAAGAGATTAAACTTAAACAAGCCAGGCCAAACAGTTAAAACCCAATTAAAAATCCCACCCCCCTCAGGAGGTCAGTCCAGCCTGGCCTGTAGAAACAACCAGGTTTTTAGATTGCGCCGGGAAGAGGAGAGATCAGGAAGCAGCCGGAGCTCAACGGGTAGTTGATTCCATAAGGCGGGAGCCGCTACAGAATAGGCCCTTCCCCGGGACACCGCCAGCCGACATTGTCATGTGGACGGCACCCCGAGGAGTCCCTGCCTGTGTGCTCGCACAGGGCGATCGGTATTTAATGTTGGCAGGAGGCGCTCCCGCAAGTACCCTGGACCCGTGCCATGAAGGACTTTGTATGTTAACACCATTTGGCTGTGAGACTGATGTCTTTACTCTTCCAGATGTTAATCATGCCAGACATTACAGTTCTTCCACATGCTATACGCCTTCTGATCTCAGGGCTGCAGTCACCACTTTGGATGGTTTTAGAGCCCAGCAAATAAAAGTACGTTTACCAAAAATCTGTTACTCTATGATTACAAAAACAAAACAAAAAAACCTCACTTTTCTCTGTTATCCAACTTTTTTTCCCTAATCATCAAAACTGCAAAATAGGAATACATTTTTTTCAGTTTCATGCAAAGAACCTACAAGAGATTCCAGTCAGCCATAAATATAGATACTGTTTTTCTTTCTCTAACCAAAGAGGCTAATTTAGCCAAGTCCCATCATCTTCATCAATCATTCCTCTTTGTAGGTAGTATGGGGCGTCTTATTTTTCAGCATATAAAAGTCCCATTGCAATTGTCAAAACAAAGTTCCATGACTTTTTTTCTAATTTCACTTGTCCAATAGTCCCAAAAGAAAAGCCTCTGGTTTCCATTGTAGTTTAACCTTTAAAATCTTATGAATTAATGTATGTATTTGTATCAAAAATGTTTTGACTTTTTGATAAAATATCCCTTCATGTTCACTTTTCCAGCAAAGATTTGAAGTACTTTTATATGTTCTAGACAATTTGGTGACAAATATCAATGACACATCATCTTGTACAATCTCTTTAAGGCTAGAACATAAAATAACTTTCTGTCCTTTCAACCATACATTTTCCCATTGGTCCATCTGCATAGTACAGCCAAAGTTTTTAGCCCATTTCGCCATACATTCTTTCATTTGTTCTTCTTCTGTCTAATATTTCAGCAAAAGTTTGCACATTTCAGCAGTAACATGTTCATCATTAGTACATAATTCTGTTTCAGATTCAGTCTTGCTTTGTTCAAAACCATAAAATATTTCTTTTCACTTAATATTACATAAAATATCATTGACATTCTCTTATCAAATCTTCTCTTGATTTAATTTTACAATGAGAAAATTCTATTACAACTCAGTAGGTTAATCATTTATGCTCACTTATCATTTCTCAGCTATAGAATGCTTCTTGTACTGAAAACCATAAAAGTATCCCGGGGCAAAATCTGAATTTGTTCCATCTAGCTCTTCTAATGTAATGATGTTTAAAGTCTGCAGTTACCTTACACTGTGGATTTATTTTGATGGTAGTGGTAAAAGGTTGCATTGTTAACTTGGCATTCTCAAATCAGGAGTCTACCAGTGATCAATCTTAAATGGTGTGAATAGGAATTCAATAAACACAGGTTTCACCACAGGTTTTTAAAAAGGGTAATAAAGAAGGACCATTGGTGCTACCTCAGCTTTCATTCCCTTGTGCTTCCCTCCCACATTCCAATTTAGTATCCATCATTTAAAGATGGTGAGGAAGCATTGTTAGGAATCTGTACACCAATTAGTTGGGTTGGCAATATATAAACCAACAATGTATGTTTGTAGCTTTAAGAAAAAATCACTGTATTGAGTTATGCTGTATTCCGATTGGTTGATTGTATTGTAGGTTACCATAAGAGGGAGCTAGAGATCATAGCTTGCTCTCTCTGACATTCTGTTGCTATCTAAGGTTCTCTGTTGTATTTATGCTGTGCTTATACTTTGATATCTTTGTTTACTGTAAATGACTTGCAACCGGTAAGAAGACTTTGTAATTGGATATTATTTGGACTGTTAAACGTATATGACCTGGACCATTTATTGGACTGTGCTATTTCTTAGAGTGAACTTTAACGCAATTTAGTGTATCTGTGTGTGGCTGAATAATTATTCATAACTACTCTCATAAACGTTTCCATGTGCATATCCTTGTTACTCAAGGGTTATTCTGTACTTATCATAACAGGCATGACAAAACGTTATAACTCTTTTTTTTTGTTTTAATTTAAAGTTTTGTTCTACCTTTCTCTTTTGTTTTTCAAGGATTTCATGGCTTATTTACATCATTAAAATACAAAATAATAAAGAAAGTGAAATAAAAATGCAGCTTTTTAGCTTTATTATTTTTAAAAATAGGAACTAAGGGAAATAAATATTAAACTTAAATATTTGTCAAATAAAACTCTACAAGACTGCTCTAGTTTCTACTGAAAATAGGCTTATTTGAGTTTTACAGTTTAATTCAAAAACAGTAGTTGAGCTATACTGAAACCATGACATATTTGAATAGTTGTCTCTGTTAATCCTTATAGTAATATACCAAAGTTGTATGAGATTGAGTGAATAAACCTGTTGACCAAAATTCAAATTATTTTTTTAAAGGCCCCTGCATTCCAAAAGCAGAGAAACATTAGAGAACCAATTTATGTTAACAGCTGTCTGATTGTGAACTTTGGACACTTTGGGAAAAGAATATAAAGCAAATCCTATAAAGTGGAAATCACAGCTGGACAGTTTTAATAGTAGCATTTAATATCTAAATGTTGATTTCCTTTCCACCTAACTAAATGCTTTAGTAAATCAACCTGCTTTTCTAAAACACAAACCACCAAGTTTGGTAGTTTAGAAATTGCTACCCTTTATTGGGTGGGCAGGAGGGTTATTGTCTCAAAATTATTATTTTTCTCCTTTCTACTGACACCTAGACATGTTCATACCCACATTGGAAGAAATAATTGAGTATTAATTTGCTCTCATTTTGGTAGAAATAGTATAAAGGCTTACTTTTCCAGTTTTTGCCATCTGATTCAGTCATCAGTTACTTCTAATATAATAAGAAGATATTGACTTTTTTGAGGGTGATATCAAGATTTACTGACTTGAAACCTTTGCTGAGGCAAAATTGGAGTCAATAATTTCCTCAAAGAACAATAAGTCTTGATAGGCACCAGTATATTGAGCCATTGTGCAACTTTTAGAAATACTGAGAACCAGAATTCCAGCTGAGGAGAACAAAAATGCCAAATAGAACGATATTTTTTATTAAAAAGCTGGGAGTTAGTAGAGAAACACTGATCATGGCAAATAATGTCCTTGTTCATTGTTCAGCCAAAAATTACTACAAATAAGTTTAATATGTAGAAAAGGTTACTGGATTAATCTGAATCTGAATATATGGGTATAGAATAAAACATGTTGTAGAAAGTATATAAAAAGAAGCCATACAAATATATCATTAATGTTAATATGTTCATATATGGCAGATAAGTGTGTGTTTACTGACAGAGAAGTAAAGATGCAAATTTCTAGCATTGTTATTTGAATTTAAATCTAATTTTCTACAGAGCATTGAAAGAATGTGTGGAGATGTTTCCTTTCCCTTTCAAATTGAAGTCCATAGTGAAATTAGCTAATTTGTTACTATACCATACTATACTATGCTATACTATACTATACTATACTATACTATACTAATTACATACTATAGGATAGTATTTCCTAATACGTTAAATATAGTAATAAACAATGGTGCAGAATAAAACAATAGTGGTTGGCCTCCAGTTTAATACCCCTGGAAACTTTTGGACAACTTTCCTCCTCCATTATTCCGTGCTTGAGACTTGGATTTTGTAATCACGATGAACTCTGCCTATCTGCTCCAATCTGGGTTTGCGTGATTGAATGTGGAGGGAAGAAGAGTCTGGCAGGTCCTGCCTCCACGAATGCCTATTCACTGCATTCTTCTAATCTAGGAAGTGCTTTAAAATATGGATGGAACAAAAATTACCAATACTCATAGTCTGCTTGAAAAGAGATGAGGCCTTATAATAATAGGAAATAACTTTTTTTTGCCCCTCCATTTTGGGTTCATTGAACTGAAAAGAAAGACGGTAAAAGTAGGTTACTGAGTAGTTCTAGTGCAAGAGAGAGTTCAGCAGAGGATGACCTCTATTTTTTAAAGTAAAAGCAAACTTTTGCTTGGTAAAAAAAAGAAAAATCTAACAATGAACTGCAGAACTTGGCAACGATATAGATGGGGAGCCAGAGTTAATATGGGGAAATGCTGGAAAGGTTTCATTGTTGGATGCCTGAGCAGTTATTGTAATTGGAGTCTTGAAGAGAAGGGAAAACGTAGGAGGAGTTCTTAAGAAGTCCACATACCTGTATACAAGTTTGTGCTATATGTTTAAACTTAGATGTGCTTGTCATTTAGTATATCAGCTTTTGTTCTATTGTTTTTTTCTTTCTTTTATGTTTTCTTTTCTTTTTTATTTATGTTTTTTATTAAATAAAGGTTCAAAAGAGCAACAACTAGAAAAATTTCCCCCAAACAGACAAAATTATCAGGGACTAGAACAATTCACATATGAGGAAATGTTATGGCTTGTAACTTTTTCATTTAGAAAAAAGGAGATTGGTCATGATAAAGACATATAAATTTATACACAGGATAAGTCTAATATTAGAATTTGGCGTTGCCCAGCATTGCTGGGTGATTGGAAATACCAGATATTTCTTTATTCGGTGCATCTGAAATTCAGTAACAGAAAAGATACCATGATGGGTGTCAATTTGGAGACTATCCAGAAGAAATTAAGAGACAACATTATCAGTTCTTATTTACACTTTTTGCTATTATTTCCAGTATGAGAGAATCTAGTACTTAATATTATTTGGGGATTATTGGCTTCTGTAGGAATTCCTTATTTGTAGGCAACCAATTGATCATTGGAGAAATGGAACATTCAACTTTAATTTCACTAAAGACGTGTTGTTATTTACTCCTCTTTATAAAAAGAAGTGTTGCAACTGAACTTGCATAGTGACTTTGGATACTTAGTTGGTCAGGCTGCACTAACAAGAGCTCTTAATGAAGGACAATGTGCTGCTGTATATGGAATTCATAGAGATTTCTGCAGCATACAAGCCTTTCCTGCAGGCCTGTCCCATCTCTATATGGGAGATGGCGTTGGTCGCACTGGTGAATGATCTCTGGAGGGCACGGGACAGAGGTTATTCCTCTGTCCTGGTCCTATTAGATCTCTCAGCAGCTTTCGATACCATCAACCATGGTATCCTACTGCAACGCCTCAAGGGGTTGGGAGTGCGGGGCACCGTTTTACGGTGGTTCTCCTACCTCTTGGGTCATACGTAGGTAGTGTTGGCAGGGGGGCAGAGGTCGGCCCCAAGGCCCCTCACTTGTGGGATGCCCCAGGGGTCAGTCCTCTCACCCCTCCTTTTCAACATCTACATGAAGCCGCTGGGTGAGATCATCTGTGGTTTTGGGGTGAGGCATCATCAGTATGCTGATGATACTCAACTTTTCATCTCCACCCCTAACCAACCCAGCGTCGCCGTCAAAGTGATGTCCAGGTGCCTGGAAGCGGTGCAGGTCTGGATGGGGAGGAACAGACTCCGACTCAAGCCAACCAAGACCAAGTGCCTGTATGTACCGGCATCTCGGGTTCACCAGGATATTCCATCATTAACTTTGGGGGGAGAGGTGTTGCCTCCCCATAGACAGGGCTCGCAACTTGGGTGTCCTCCTAGATACACGGCTCAGTTTGGAGGAGCAGGTGGGAGCCATGGCCAGGGGGGCATTTGCCCAGGTTCGTCTGGTGTGCCAGTTGCAACCCTTCCTGGACCGAGATGCACTGTGTACGGTCATTCAGGCACTCATCATCTCCCGTCTGGACTACTGCAACGCTCTCTACATGGGGCTGCCCTTGAGGACCACCCGGAGGCTTCAACTTGTCCAGAATGCAGCAGCACAGGTTGTGATGGGAGGATCCAAATACTCCCATGTTACACCCCTCCTGCACGAGCTGCACTGGTTACCGGTTGCCCTCCGAGTGAGATTCAAGGTGCTGGTGTTGACCTATAAAGCCCTTCATGGCATTGGACCGGGATACTTGTAGGAAACCTTGCTGCCAATAACAACTTTCCGACCCCCAGTACGCTCCCATAGGCAGGGCCTCCTGGTGGTGCCGTCAGCTAGACAGTGTCGGCTGGCGGCCCCCAGGAATAGGGCCTTCTCTGTGGGGGCGCCCGCCCTCTGGAATCAGCTGCCCCTGGAACTCCAGGTGGACCTCCGGGCCTTCCGCCGTGGCCTAAAAATTTGACTATTTCAACTGGCCTACCCGGACTGATGGGAAGGGGAAGGTTTTTTAAATGGTTAATTGTTTTTAGTTTACGATTATGAGATTCCCTGGGTTTAATTTATTTTTAACATTTGTATTGTATGTTTTTTAGTATTGTAAGCCGCCTTGAGTCCTTCGGGAGATAGGGCAGCATATAAATCTCATAATTAAATTAAATTAAATTAAATTAAATTAAATTAAATTAAATTAAATTAAATTAAATTAGATACAGTCAATTGGAGAAAATGGGCATATCGCTGTGCTTCCCATGACTTTTCTGTGTCAGAAGGGAAGTTGAAATAAAGACTTATAGCAGGATAGTCTCATCAGAGTTTGATGATTCAGAGGAAAGTTCTTACCCACAATTAATCTAAACATGCATTGAAATAGATGTGATTTCCATATCAGCCTTTGGGGGTACTGGATGAAAATCCTGCAAGGTATGATGAAAGTGAATAAGGGGAAACTGGACTGTAATGCAGTGCAATAGAGATCAAACTGAATTTTGTGAAGGCAAAACAAAATCTGTCCCTTTTCACATTGTGTAGATGGATCTCTCATGAAGGATATTCCCTTCAGTGCAGTATGCTTCTCTTGGTTAAATCTGATTTGTCTCTGTTCTCATCTTTGACAACAAAGGAAGAACAAAATGAAAATGAATTCTGACCTCATAAAGCTATGTGTCCAGGCCATAAGGAAAAACACCACGCAGTGTACCATTATAAATGTGCTTCAAGACCAAAGACTTGACTTTGTAAAAAAATATATGATTGGAATTGAGGAGAAGTGCAGGTAGTCCTTATGACAGTTCACTTAGTGACCGTTCAAAGTTACAACGGCATCAGTAAAAGTGACTTATGAAAATTTTTCACAGTTATGACCTTTGTAGCATCCCCATGATCAAAATTCACATGCTTGGTTCATACTTATGACCATGGCTGTCTCCCAAGAACATGCGATCACCTTTTGCGACATTTTGACAAGCATAGTTAGTTCAGATTGACTTAACAACTGGGTTACTAACTTATCAATTGCAGTGATTCATTAACAACAAGAAAGGTTGTAAAATGAGGTAAAACTCACTTAACAAATGTCTCACTGAAAACGGAAATGTTGGGGCTAATTGTAGTTGTAAGTCGAGGACTACATGTATTGTTTAGATTTGAAATGAAGTATTTCATCAGAGTTCTCTAGCATGGATTCTGTTTGGCAAAGTACAGAGTGATAAGTTATCCAGTGGACATCTGAATTCTACAACCTAGTTCATACACTCCTTTCTTACTGAATTTAAAACTATTGTTTTGAATTATGAGCATATAAATCAGGTATGACTACAGAACCTCAGAATGAGCAGAAACTCTAAAATATAATCTTTCACTAACTATTAGAAAGTAGATTTTTTTCTGGCTGCTTCTGCATTCTCATAATTTGCTTCTGATAAATATTTCATCCAGAGGTCTTTATTTAAAAACTGTAGCACCATAAACAGCGTGGTAAAGCAGAACTAATATTGCTCATCTGAAAGCTAGGACAGCTGCTTTGAAGAAAAAAATACTCCTCCTAAAAACTAAATAGTATAGACTGTAGCAGAACTCCTCTATAAAAGAGAGTCTATAGTAGATACTACCCATTAAAATAGCCTTTTTCCCCCAGATATTCTTTGCCTGGATTCTGGTGATAAGTGCATGGAATCACTTTCAGTTGCAAGTTTTGCTATTCAAAATTCTATAACCACATTAATCATCTTCATTCCGGGTTTCATAAGAGATATTTCAGTAACTGGCAAACTTCCCATAACTTAATTTAGAACAAGTTCAATATTTATTCGCTTCCTTGGCACGCTTTCCTGAAAACGTTTGGAGTTCGTTTGGAGTTGTCTTTTGGCTTAGAATATTGGTGCGTTAATGATGATGACTTGGATGTACCCGTTGCATTATTAGGTTGGAACTATAGCTGATGCCAGCAATTTAATCTGAATTTCAATGTTGTGTTTTATTTTTATAGCCATCTTGATAACCTTAATGGGTGGGGGAATGGGTTTAAAAATTAAATATTTAAATAGTCTATTTATACCTTCCAGTCTGTCTAGACTTGATACCATGATAACTACATGAATGAGTCTGCATAGTTTTCTTGGCAACATTATCAGAAGTTTGAAAAGTGGTTTGCTATTGTTTTCCTAAGGCTGACAAATGCTTGAACCAAAGCCACCCTACTGGTTTATTAGGCAGTATTAGAACTCACAGTATCCTCATTTCTATCCTTGTGCTATTATATCTATTACACCAAACTGCCTTTTTGATATACTAAATATTATATTAAACCATATGCAAGGTTTTTTTTTGAAAATTGGTCTGTCTCTGCTCCTCACAGCAAATATGTCAATGAAGAGACATTGTCAGACATGAATGGAGGACAAGAATTACTTGGGCAGTTATTTAACTGCTGATATTTAATTAGACAGAACATAAATATAGCCATATTAGAGCAAGCCATCTTAATCATTTGATTCTTGTAGAAGCCAATCACTATGAGACAGAAACAGGAGAAGGTTGAGATGTAGCCTTCTTCCATTATTGTTATAATTGGAGCTGATTCAGATTGTAATGGTACAAAGTAATTATGAGGATGCCACATTTCACCCATGTGACACCAATATCAGTGGCTTCTGACTGTAATTCAAGGTGCTGGTTGTGTGACCTAGAAAGCCCTACATGTATTAGGGTAGATACTGCCTCTTGCTAATCTGGCAAGGTTGACTCACTCCTGGTCCTATTGTTAAAGCAATATTACCTTGTGGAAATTGGGAATATGTTTCTCTGTTGTTTCTTCTGCCCTCTGGAACAGGATCCCCAACTCTTGAAGATCTGATTTTTTTTCCACCCAGCAGATTGCAGAGACTGAAAGCAGCTTTTCAAGGCACACCAGACCAGAGTAGAAAATCAAAATTATGAATGCAAATACTATGTTTCTTATAAGGTTACGGTAACAAAACCTTGCAATTCCCTTTATCTTTGTGAGAACTAGGGAGGGTCCTGTCTGAGATATTTTTCAAATTACGTGTCTGTTTCAGATTTAGATTTTGTTAATGTGTCCATTGTCTTGGTTGTAGCTGTTCTTCTTGTTCCTCAAGGATATTCCTTTTATCTGTTACAGTATCTCCTATACTGTTTTTACAACTGACTGTATTATTTTTCCCATACAAGTGTTTGGTCCTTCTATGGTCACTTGTTTTTAGTCTTCATTATCGTATTCACTGAGATAATGAGAGCTGTCATGCAGTTGAGGCAATCTAGAAGGCTGCTTAAATAAACATTTCAGTAAATAGTTTCCACACTGATAGATAGAGAGAGTCCGCCTACATCCTGGAGCTAATATTGTGTCTCTCATAATATTAGTACATATTAGTAGCCTCTGATACATTTGGGCTAAATTCATCAGTGATCATCATTGTGACATACAGTACAGTATGAATGTTACACATAAACATCTGTTGTATGCTTTCTTTGTTTCTTCTAAATCTCCTAATCAACTTCACGGAATGATCCTAGTCCTTAATATCTGAAAAGAAAAGAAATTCTCCTTGTCCATTTTCTCTATATGATTTTATGCAGATTTTATACCTAGTTTTTTCGGTATAAATTTACACATTTGAATTGGGTCACCCTTCAGTCATCATCTGTGTATACTAAAAAGTCCCATATATTCTGGCCTTTCTGGTCAAAACCCCTGATCATTTTCACTACCTTTTTATGCACTTTTCCCAGTTGTGTTACATCCTTTTTTATATGTGGTGATGGACAATATTCCCATGGCACACAGACAGTTGGTTTTCATAAATGCAATTACAGTGTTGGCAGATTTATTTTCAGTTTTTTTCCTAAAGATCCTTAGCTTGGAATTTTACTTTTTCCACAGCTGCCAGACTCTCAGCTAATATCTCTAGTATACTATCCATCATAACCCTAGTTATGGTCATAGTATAGTTAGCTCAGACCTCATCAGTTTACATGCATCTAATTTATTTATTTTTTGCCCCAGTGTACATTACTTCACATTTAGGTAAATTGAATCACATTTACTGCTTAGTTGACCAATCATTTAATTTAAATTGATTCTCCTAGAGCAACTCACAGGGACCTTTGGTTTTTACTCCTAAAAGTTTAGCATCATTTGCAAAGTTGTCTATCACACTGCATATCTCTAAGTTACACATGACTGCCATTTTGAAAACCTTCTCTCTCTATATTCAGCTGAATGTCTCTGATTTCAGATACCTATGTATTGCTAAAACTCTCCTGTTTGTCTATTTGTAATGTTAAATTGGGCACAGGATAGCAATTTTTGAATCAAAGTATCTCAAATAGACAAATTTAAAAATTCATACAAAATCCAGAACCCATCATTCAATGTGTAATTGAAATTTCAAGGATTTCAGTTTTTTAAAAAAATTACATTTATATGCCGCTCTTCTCCAAAGACTCAGGGCGGCTTACAATTTTTTGGGATACAACCCAATGCGCTCAGCAATAGCCTTCATTCCATTGTATATGCCTGCTTATTAGTAAGTGGCATTTTTACAAAGTCAGCTTATTGCCCCCAACAATCTTGGGTCCTCAATTTACCTACCCGAGAGGATGGAAGGCTGAGTCAACCTTGAGCCTGGTGGGATTCGAGCCTGCAATAATTGCAGGCAGCTGGAACTTAAGTGCTAGGCATTTAGCAGCCTGCACCACCAAGGCCCTTGCTGCCAGGCAAATGCATACGTTTGCATTTGCGTGGCAGCGCCACTCCAGTGAGCCACAGTTATGAAATTGCAGTTTCCAGCTACACTTCCCCCAAACCCCACAGGTTGCATAGCATTAGGGAAAATGGGAGGGATATATCTCGACCCTCTTTCCTGCCTCCCCTCCCAGTCAACTGGCAGCAAGGTCCAATGGATGAGCGGTGATTAGCAATTTTGATCCTGAGGCTGAAATTTAAAATTTTAGCAGCAATGGGTGACAAGGAAAGGACAAGGGAGCAACACAGATGTCTGCTAGCAGTGTAAGGTAAACTTGGGGCTGCTTGGCGGGAGGGGTGCCTTCAGGACATGTCAGGTTGGGGAGCAGGGGTGTAGTTTTCATTGTGGTCAGTGACTCCCGATATTCCATGAAAGAATGAAAAGTGGCAGACAATTTCATGCTGTGAGAGGAAAAAGAGGATGCTTCACCAAGGCAGTGCTGAGGGATGTGAGGGGAAGGGAAATGGTGCCAACCTATATTACATGAGGAAAGAAAGATGACTCGGTGGATCATGGGTTGTCTAGTTCTTATACAAGCATTGCATGCAGAGACTTTCAAATGTTTGCATGCACCTGAATTCTGGAATATCCTCTTCAGGGATTATGACTAATGCATACTTACAACCTGGTGGCAGACTGATAGCTTGATAGGTTTATGTTGACACCAGTTTTTTTCCTCCTTTCTATCTGTAAATTGCTAAGAAGAATACTAGTTGATTGTACTTTCTTTGAATAATGTTCATTGAGTTGTATACTGTTTTGCAATCCATTGGATGAATGACGTTCAGGTTGCAGTTATTTGCTCTGAAAGAAATAAACAACAAAATAAAAAATTTCCAAGGAATAATAAAGGTAATTGTCTCAAAGAGATGCTTCCTTACCTAGAGGTGATACGCTTCTGGGTAGAATTCAGTGAAACACTAGTCTCCCTAATTAGGGTGTATTGTCTTCCCTAGGAAGCCTTGCCCTACAGTAGACTCTTTGACCAAAATTAGAAACATGCAATATGTACTCTGTACTACAAAGACTAACACTGCTGTTCTGTGTGTTGGATAAATCAACACTGTGGCCTGGGTTAAAGAAGGAACTGTTTATCGTTCCCATTATTGCATTTGAGGCAGGAACATACAGCAACAGAGCAGCTTCATGGATGATCTTCAGTTGGTCAGGACCGGTTAACTTTAGGAGTATTATTGTGAATTTTTCCTTTTCTAAATTTTCCCATGGTGATTTGTGCAAGGTGTTGTAGTAGTTAAAGGATTCAACTAGGAGTGGGGAGACCATGTTCTCGTTCACTCTTAGACAGATAAGCTCACTGAGTGTGTGTGGACCAATGCTTCTCTGTAATCTCAAACTACAATACTGGATTTTTGTCTGGAAAAAATAGAAGGGAGTGCTAAATATTCTGCCTTTTGCCTCTGAATTTTTTTTTATACATTGACATTTTATCTTTTCTTCCATATTATTATATTGTTCCATATTCCATATGATTTTTTCTGCCCACATGATGAACACTCATTTTATATGTATCTTGCTGAACCATTGCCAAAGGGATGGGAACAGAAAGCCTGATAAACATAGGTATACACATAATTTGGACCCATGTGTGTTTTGTATAGTCTTTTACCGATATCAAGGTACATCATTGGAGATATATGTAAAGTCAATATTGATGCATGAAATCATGAAATTTTGTTTTTTGAATTGCTTAGTCCATTTATTCCTTGTTGCATGGGAGATGACGTAGGTGAATGAACCTAAAAGCTTTAGGAACCTACATCCAGAAACTCCTGAATTTGATAAATGTTCCTAGTTAAACCAGTTGTAAATGTTTTTAATTGAACCAGATTCATAGGAAGAGCAATGAACAAATATGAGGAACAGCAAAGGAAGAGGCTAGAAAGAAGCCTCTCATCTGTACTCATCATGCACACAAAGCTTTTAACGATTTTTCTGGATGTCATCAGTAAAAACCCATATCTAACAACAGAGTCACCACAAGGATAATATAAACACGTTCCCCTTTGTATTTGATCTTGTACTCCATTCAGGCATGGCCTTTGAAATCAACTTTTGTGACATTGACTTTCTTGAAAGGCAAATCGCATTCACTGCCACTTGTCAATTGTCGGTGTCCTTGTTTGGTTCACTGCCAACAGAACAACAGTCCTTTGGCAGGCTTGCTGGTAGAGATTTGTTTCGTTCAGTTGACGACTAACACATTTCATTTTCACTTTTATTGGAGAATGAAGAGAAAGGGCTAACACACTTTTTTTTCTTATATGTATTCATTTCATGTATTCACAACTATATTTATCCTTGTAAGCAATTGACAAAATAAATAAATAAAATAAACACTGAAGCATTATTAACGAATGGGAGACAAATTCAGAAGTAGAAGAATCTAGGGTATAAATTCCTAATTTAAAAAAGCTTTATCTCCATATGGCATGAGACAGATATCTTTTATTCTGTCCTGGCTTTTTATTCATTTCTATGGAGGTTTTTGTGCCATCTTTACTGCAGCCAGTCCTTCCTTTCTGTAGGAGAGAAACACCAGGAAGAAATTAATATTTTGCCAGTTTTGATTGTATTTCATGTTCAGAATATAAATGAACAAACTCACCTCATTTAGAAAACAGCTTGATTTGATCAACCTATTTTAAACTAAGATCAGGGAGTCCTAGAAATTAAAATACAGAATATAGTACTATTTGACAATGAGGAAGAAAAGTAATGATTCCTTATGCAAACCAAAAATAAAATCAATTTCCAACCTGCTATGAAAACAAAGGCTGAATCAATGATATTTTTTCCTCCTCTTTGTCCTCTTTTTGTTAAATGTATATCCCATTTTTAAGGAGAGTGCAGAAGCAATTAAAAAGCATAAAAACACAGCAGAATGAAATTGTTTATAAAAGGTAAAAGTATATTTAAAAAATCTAAAATAAAATTAAAAGAGGTAGGAGCTGTGAATGCAAATAGGGGAACATGGCAGAAAAAATATCATAATAGCCAACCAGTATAATAACAAACTAAGTACTCATTAAAACTGGTTTATGGCTCAAGTCAACTTCTAATAAATTTTAAGTGCAACTGCGCAGAATCTAGCAATGATGTATGTTGTGGCAGGGTTAATATCTGAGAACATCAGGAAAGTGTAGAATTGTCTTGTGTGTCCTGGGTATTTATGCAATAAAGGTGAGATAAGGTAGTATGAATACCTTACTAGTACATACATTGGAGAAGTATGTGTTCAGTACTTTTTACATGTCCAGAGTCTTTGGGACATTGTCTGAATGGGTAGAGGATCTTCTTGTATCAACCTTCAAAAAACAGCTGATGGGAGTAACATTGTGCAAGAGTAAAGGCCCTCTGGTGGTTAGGTACTTTGAGATTAGTTAGGTATAACAGAGGAGAGACACTGGGTTCACTGGCAATAATTGATAGGGATCTGGCTAGGTCCACCTATTTTTTTGGCGCTCTGTGTCTACTATGCACTGTTTAATGAGTACTTTGGCCTGATCATATCCCATGCTGAGTAGAAGACCTGGATAAAATGATATGAAATCAAAAACTGCTTTGAAGTGGATGGAAGGTAGTGTTGTGGAAGGAGTATTTTTCAATGAAATATTGGAGAACTAAGCTCTGGTTGATGGTGGTTCATCCTTTCCTAAATCCAGCTTGCTGTTCCTCAAGTATGATTTCTCATTCCAGCCATTCCTGGAGTTTCTATTGTAAGTGTCTTGCATAACATTTGCTGATTGTACTGAGGAAGCTGATGGGTTTATAATCATCAGGTTTATCGTTTTCCTCTTTTTTGTTATAGGGACAATGACTATGAGTCCCTAATTTTTGCATAATCAGCCATAGATGTCAATGAAAGTAAAGAGTGAGGCCATGGTGGGGGTGAGTTTAGTAAATATGATTGGCCCGGAATTACCTAGAAAAATTCCATAGTTGAAAGTAGATTTGAACATGGTTCTCTCCATTCCCGGTCTAAACTTTACTTACTACAGCATAGAAGTAGTTCATGGCAAAGTCTAATTTTTGACATAGTTTTCCAAAATGTAATTTTCAGTAACATTGCAAATACAATGGGTTTGTTATGAAGAGAACCATAGAAGAATCAAGAAATAAAGAAAACAGTTGCTTGACCTGTTTCTCATACATTTGCTAGGTGCATCCAATATGTTTGCTAGGCAACACTAGAGTAGTTGCACATTTGGCAGTGTTCTGGGCTACATGTGAATCAAAGCATTATGTTAACTGTAATGTGGTTTATTTGTTTGGAAGACAGCCTTTGAGGTGAAGACAGGGATTGTGCTTTGTGAAGATATATCTAAAATCTAAAATATGACCAGCATTTCAGTATCTGAAAAAAATGTGTATAGCTACTACAGTAATGAAATAGCTGGTTTCTTGATGCTTGTCCATCTTCATTTCAGTTTTATTAGCATGACACATCTATCTCTTATGATTACTCAGTTTTAGCTTATCTTCTGCAGTCTATTTGCCTTGTGTCATTTCATTTTAAGGAAAGCTCCATCCTTTCCTTCTTAATATATTTCTCCTCGTATACTGCAGAAAGACCAGAGTTTGGAAATAAGCCTGTATTGAAACAATAAATTCAGTTTTATATATTCAAGCTCTAGAGAACAAGTATGAACCTGAAGAAGCCAGGTAAACCTTGGACCTATTTCATGCAGTTCTTTGGTTGATTTTTACAGCAGGTGAGGGAAGCAGCTGCAGAGGCATTTTCATAATTTTTACCTCAGAAACATGGTTTGATGAGTTTGAACATATAATGCATGAAAAGAAAAGGATTAAACAGAAACCCATCAACAACTCTTATCAATCTCAAACTTTAAACTGTTCATATATATTTTTATGTGAAAAATAACTTTATTTTTTATAAAACTTAATAAGTTTCAACAGGGAATAAAATATAAGAAAACAGAAAAAGAAAGAAATAGACCAAAAAATCAGAAAAGAAACAAGGTTAGGAGGGAAGGGGAAAGGAAAGCTTAGAAATCTTAGCTTTTTTATATGTCCACCAAAGATGATAAAAATACCTTCAGACTGATTGCATTGTCAACCTATTTATGTTTAAATTGCCTTTCAAGTAATAATTTAATGTAAAGATATCAATACGTTACTCCACATATTCTCCAATTCTTCAAGATTATTACATTTATACCTCAACTTTATTATTTTTATAAATGTCTCAAGGCAAACATACCTAATGCTCTCTCCTCCTTCTGTTTTCGTCACAACAACAACCCTGTTAGATGGGTTGGGTTGAGAGAAAGTGACTGGGCAAAATCATCCAGTTGGCTTTCATGTCTAAGGCAGGACTAGAACTATCCCAAATTTAGGAACAATCTGATTTATTTATTTTTCTGCCAGTTTACTCCTACAGTCCTTAACATAGTCATCTTTCACGTTCCTTTTCAAAAGAAAAGTAATTTCATTTGGAAAACAACCTCAGAATTATATGCAATGCCTCAGTTTTTCGTTACCTCCTCAATAGGTAGTGCTTCCAGAAACCTCTGCAGAGGATTTCAACAACATCAAGGTAGTGAGTGAGATTGCACGATTGAAGCCCTGTCCCTGCGTTTTTTTATATGCATTTGATGCATATCAAAAAAAGGGCAAAATGTTCATTTCACATTTCATGGCAACCATCTTCACTTTTTTGACACACACATGCACATACACATGCACATACACACAAATGTACACACGCACACACACTTACATGACTAGTGTCCCTAAGTGCTGCACCATTGGGACCAAGAGCAATAAAATCAAGTATTTATGTTATTGGCTCAGGAAAAAAGAGGTTTCTGCCAACTCTTTCAAGGCTGGCAACTCAGGAAACAGAACTACTTGGATTTCTGGAATTCAATTTATTGCTAATAGGGTAAAGTAACAACCTCTTGAAAGCCTGCCAAAGCAATTAATGGGGTCAATTTACACTTCTTGTGCTGAAGATGGAATTACTTTGAGTCTCCTTCTCATCTTTCCCTCCTCCCCTGAAGTAAGGAATCTTTTCTTCTTTAATGGTCTGACTTCTTCCCATGATGGTCTATCTTCCACCTCCATGTTCCCTGTATCTGTTGGACCTCCCATCACATGGTCTCTCTGTCAGTCTCACTACCTAGCCAAACAAACAATGTTTGAGCGTAACATTAATTTTCTCCATCTGTTCACATGACTCCAGGTGATGATAGGATGACAAATAGATACAAATCAGTGGTGGCATTCAAATATTTTTACTACCGGTTCTGTGTGCCCTGCAATCTTATTGTCACATTTATGAGAGAGAAAAATGCAAATGGCCATTTGAAAAAGTTATCCTTAGCCAATCTGCATGATGGCCTGGAGATCATCCATCCAACTCCTAACACATGAGTTTTACTGTAGTAGTAAATGAATCAGATCCAACTGATGCCTGCTTCCCACCCATAATGTCTCAGGGATGTCTCTTCCAGGGGGAACAGGAATCAAGATTATGGTAGGAAAGGGCAAGCAGGAAACATATAAAGGCATGCATAGCAAAGCATGCATTTTATTTTGTTAGCTAGGAGCTAGGAGTAATGTAGAAATAAGCATAAGAAGAATTATTGTGATGCATGGGTAGATTAGCCCATTGAAGAAATTTATTTATTGTTGAAATACTGCTTTTACTGCTATAATGTGTATTCAAATTTCCTATAATTAGTAGGAGAGATTCTTTCATCCAAATCAATGTGTAAATTTCTCTAAAGTCCAATTTAATGAAAATGCATGCTTTCTGAAAGTGGTTCAGCAGCCTCCCCCCGCCCCCCAAAAAATAAGAGGCAGAAATAGTCAATATCAGGATTATGTGTCTGGATGCCAACTTTCCTCAAGACATTATGTGTATGAAAGAAAGCAGTCAAATTCATGGAAGGTCTTCTTCTTCTTCATGGAAGATCATTACCACATTCCTTCCTGCCCTTGGCATCATGGTTGTAGAAATTCTGGAGATCTTGGATAAAGATCTTGGATAAAAGAGCCTTGGTGGTGCAGGCTGTTAAACACCTAGCACTTAGCTCCAGCTGCCTGCAATTAGTGCAGGCTCGAATCCCACCAGGCTCAAGGTTGCCTCAGCCTTCCATCCTCTCGGGGTAGGTAAATTGAGGACCCAAGATTGTTGGGGGCAATAAGCTGACTGTAAAAATGTGCTGGGGGGCAAAAGCCCCAGTAATAAGCAGGCATATACAATAGAATGAAGGCTATTGCTGAGCACATTGGATTGTGTTCCAAAGATTGTAAGCCGCCCTGAGTCTCCGGAGAAAGGCGGCATATAAATGTGAATTTTTTTTTAAAAAAGGAATGCTCTCCTATTGCCCAGCCAGGTTACAGTTCTACAAGTCAGGTCAGCTCACTGATCCAAGAAGCAAAAGGTGGAGACAAACTTAGCATTTATCAACAGTAACTTGAGGCTAAAGGCGCCAATGATGCAGCAGCCCATGGTCAAGGGAGAGGCTATTATTTTGCTAGAAGAGTAGATGGGCACCCGGTTGCCAATCACTTACATCTTGGAATAGGCAGCCCAATTACTTCTGTTATACTTAATACCATCCTTCTTTTTGCTAGACCTTATCAAAAATCTACATCACACCTTCATCACCCCTGTAAATTGACCTAGCCACATCTGTGCTTCCAGACCTTCGAAGTGTAGAGATACCATCAACCACTTACCTCATGTCCCAACTTCCCACCCATTTTACCCAAATGCTCCATAGCATGGCCAGACTGTTTGTCAGAGCTTCCCAAATGTGGCAGAAATTCATAAGAGAAATTTAGACCATCAAAAGAGCCAGTCTAAAGCCAGTCTAAAATTCCTTCAATTCAATGCACACATTGGGGAAGAAAGGGAGGGCAGAAGTGGACCTTGAAAAGAATATTGTTTTAAATATTCTCTGCCTAAACAGTTTGATGCAGTGCTGATGTTTAACAGATAACAGATAATCAGAGTTGGAAGGGACCTTGTAGGTCATCCAGTCCAACCCCCCGCCCAAGCGGGAGACCCTACACCATTTCTGGCAAATGGCAGTCCAGTCTCTTCTTGAAAGTCTCAAGTGATGGCACTCCCACAACTTCCGAGGGCAAGCTGTTCCACTGTTTGATTGTTCTCACAGTCAGAAAATTTCTCCTTATTTCCAGGTTAAATCTCTCCTTGTTCAGTTTCCATCCATTATTCCTTGTCTGGCCTTCGGGTGCTTTAGAAAATAGCTTGACCCCTTCCTCCCTGTGGCAGCCCCTCAAATATTGGAAGACCGGCTACCATGTCTCCCCTGGTCCTTCTCTTTACTAGACTAGCCAAGCCCAGTTCCTGTAACCATTCTTCATATGTTTTAGTCTCCAGTCCCCTAATCATCCTGGTTGCTCTTCTATTTGAATTTCTGCCAAATTGTTTTGCAATTATTCTACGTATTGTAAGTAGAGTTTGACTGAGAAGCACAATTGTTTGTTTTAGAGATATATTTTTAAAAAAATCATAGAAAAATAAAACACAATAAAAAGGTTTTGTGGAATTGAAATAATTTTTCAAAAAAATAAAGTTGCATTTGTATCCTAAAATGAAATTTTAACAGTATATGTGATACAATCAAGAAAGGGGAAAAAAACTTTTTTCCCTTTCTTGATGGTATCACACATACTGTTAAAATTGGGTATCATAAAGAGTTTTTTGTAAGGTACAATACGTTGTATAATTATAAAAGGGAATATCTCATAGATCTTCAGAGGAAATGAAATTGTAATGAAATGCTTGATTAGACTGTTGGAAATAGTTATTTTTATTCTAAGAGGCTGCATGCTTATCACATTCCCTTTTAAGTCTATAAGAAATCAATGAATTTAAACATTACGCTCTTCTTAGAACAGTGGATAAAATCTAGTACAGTACTCAGCAACTGGAGGAAGATTTTTCTTCTACTGTTGTTCTGCTAAAGTATTTCTCTGGAGAATTTTCACTCAAGTGACTGATTATGTATACATTTGTATGTTTTCTGTGGAAGGTGTACGAGGCAATCCCCTGTTACCGTGAGTGCAATCAGTATTCCTGGCAAGTAGAACCGTGGTCTCAGTGTGAAATCAGCAGTGCACAAAATTCCCTCCACTGTGGAGAAGGAATACAAACGAGGCAAATCAGGTGAGTGGAAAATAAAAGCAGTTGGCTATTGATTCATGGATTGAGTAGTTGATTAATTGGTTGATTGATTGATTGTTGATTTGATTTCTATAGCTGCCCAGCTCAACCAAATGACTCTGGGCAGCTTGCAATTCTAAAATTATAAAACAATTAAAAACAATCTAAAAAAATTAAAGCAATAAAAAACCTCCACAAAATACATTTGAAAACAAGCAAGCTAAGAAAATGTAACAACTTGTCTCTGGAACTTTTGAGGATATTATTTTCCATTAACATCTTTATAAAACTGTCTTAGTTTTATCACTTGAAGTCTTTTTCAATTATTTATACTGTTGTTGTTTTTTTAAAAAATTAAGGAACCAATATTGTAATATGCTATGTGATGCTATACGATTCAAAAGACTTTTTTAATACAAAGGTGTCTAGAGTAATCTGTTTCATGTTTCATATTTGCATGAAAATAAAGTTAATTTTTAGGATGAAAATTCTGTTGCATGGGCTGTAAGCATATCTTTGGATTCATGAATAGCGTTTTACTTAATTGCAGTATTTCTACACAATTTCTACATATTCTTTCAGCTCTCCTCAACAGCACTAGCATGACATAAATATTCAGATAGAATCAACTGATTAAATAATTACTAATTATCCACTGCAATGAATAGTTAGTTATATGTGACATATGTAACAAACATAAAAATATTTCTGAAAAGTAAAAAAAAAAACGTAATTGAAAGCCTACCAAAGGTAAGATCAGGAATTGGGGGAAAAAAATCCCAGAAGAAGACAGTGACAAACCATTTTTATTCTGCTGTCAAGATAATTACCGAGACATGTCTAAGGATTCACCAGATGTTGAGTTCGATTCAGAGGCTTGACTATTCATTGTATTACTTATTTGTTTTTCATTGTGGAATGCCTTGCAGATGATGTTCTTATCATCCTACAGATGTATAAACACCACTGAAGGTGGAGATGGTGAACCTGTAGCTCTTGTGCTTTGTAATCAGTCCAAAGTTCCTTTGGAAAAACAGAAATGTATCCTCTATTGTCCTAATGAATGTGTGGTGTCTGAATGGAGTCACTGGAGTCAATGCCCAGAGGTACTTTAGTTCTGCCATAGTTCAAATACTTGCTATTTTTAAGTATTAACAGGCTTACCCGTGTCATGCTTAGATCCATAATGCCATAAAAAGAAGGGACGAAGAAATATATATTTTCCTGAAACCCAATATTGTTGCTAAACAGAATGATAGTAAGCTCTTTCTCTAGTGAAGTAATGTATGACTTTTGTTCTTCGATAAATATGCATCTTAAATTATCATTTATAGCACCAGTACTGCCATTTGCTTTACATGGGTCTACCCTTGAAGAGCATCGCAGCTCTTCCTAGCAATTTAGCTACAGTGGCTCAAAATGAGGGGAACAGATACTATGAGTGCTGTCAATCTGCACATGTTAAGCCTCTTCTCCATGAGTTGCATCAATTGCCAGTAGGCTTCCAGGTTAGGTTCAAAGTGGTTTCAGTTACCTATAAAGCTATTCATGGAATGAGGTCATGTTACCTGAGGAAGCACCTTTCCCTGATTGTGTCAATCCATCCCATCGGATCCAGCAGAAGAGGCATGCTATGGGTCCCATCTACTAAAGGATGCCATCCTAGAGGACCCAGGAAGTGAGCCTTTTCTGTCATAGTGCCTGCTGTTTGGGACATCATTCTTCTGATCACATGGTTGTATCATGGGCATGGGGTTCAGAACATGTGGCAGAGTCAATGCGATAGTTGTGTTGCAAAAAAATTGTGGTTTGATCTCAGCTACCAATTTCATATATAGCATTGTGGTGTTTTTTATGTTGCTTTTCCAGTGTTGTTAGCTGCCCAGAGTCATCATGATGAGATGGTGACCATATAAATTTCCATCCATCTTACTTGATTGCTATAGTGATCTTCTATTCTCAGTGTCTGTATACAGTAAATGTACAGTAAATGAATAAGCTGAGAAACTAAGCCCTTTTTGAAGATTCAGTGGCAGCAATGTTTAAACCAAATGTCTTTTCTTGTAACATGTTCATGTCCAAAACCCTAATTGCATGAAAACATTTGAGGCATTTCATGGGCCTTGTAGTTTCCAAGGTGTCATATTCTCAGATGTAAGCAATGTATGTGATGATAAAGATATTTCTCTATTATGAATGCCCATGTATCTATGCTCTCTGTAAAAGGAAAATATTCTCAATATATGATACTAATAATTGACAGCCAAAATATAGAATCTGAATGCCTCTTGAAATTCATAGTTGATCCTGATCTTAAGATTTAAAGTGAAGAGTTTGCATTCATATTTGAAAAAGAATCTTCCTGAGGAAACAATCCCTCATACATGCTATTATGCTGTCATTGTCATATTGTCATCATTCTATTGACATTATAATAAGCAAATCATTTTGAATAGCTATGTTGTTTTCATACTAAGACTGTGAACCAATACAGATTAAATAAGCCTGGCTTCTAAAAAAATATTTAAATGCACCATCATATGCAAAATGCTGCAAATTATTTTTCATGGTTGCTATCAGCATAACAACCCACTCAGTTCTTTTTAAAAATCTGTCCTATGGATTCTTATTTGCCGTTATTCAGTTATATTCTTTCACAGGAAAAACAATAAGACTGTAGAATGGTTCTCTTAGTTTAATTGCTGTCATCCTAAATCTGTACTCAAATCATCCTACTACAGATAGTTCTTGAGTTAACCGAGACTGCTGGGATTGCTATCACTAAGTGATGAAGTTCTAAAGTATGATGTCATATAACCACATTACTTAGCAATGGCAATGGTAATCCCAATGGTCACCCCAAGACACGTGGGTTGTTAAGCATGAAGTGGTGGCAGTGGCAAGTAAGGAATGCAGGAATGTCCACCAGGTGGTGGTTGCTGTGGTGATGTGGAGTGGAGAGAGGCCCTAGGAGGCACAGTGCAGTAGTGTGCAAGCACATGAACACAAGTTGCATGGATGGTGCTGTGTAGCCTGAGCACAGAAAGACTGGGGGATGAATGGTGTGGCAGGACACAGATATAAAAAGATTGGGAGATGACACAGCAAAGCATGATTGCAGGAAAGTCAGAGGATGGATGGTGCAGCAGGGCATAAGTGCCCCCAGATAAGGTTGAAAGTTGGAAGCATGGTTCTCCAGTGGTTCACCCCCTTTCTCCTTCTTTCTCCTTGCCCAGTCCCAATTAGTGTTGGAGGGGAGAAGAGATCTATTTTATCTGGGATGCATCAGGATTAGGGTCTCTCTCCCCTCATATTTTCAACATCTGTATGAAGCTGGTGGGTGAGATCACCCGCCAGCATGAGGTTCCATATTACTAATATATAACTCACCCCCAAACCAAACAAGTGCTTACTCAGGACTTGGAGGTTCTGAGGGGGTCTAGATAGTAAGGAACCATCTACAACTTAACCCTAGCAAGATTGTGTGACTTTGGGTTTTGGGGTCCCCTGTATCTAGAAGGTTGCCATTTTCAACTCATGATGGGGTGGGGCTCTCCTAGACATAATTGATGTGCAATTTAAGGAACCTCCTGTACTTTCATTTCCTTCCTGAAGAGAAGATTGCAGCCATGGCTTATGGGAGTTCTTTGGACTACCCATCAGTGGTGGGATTCAAATTGTTCTACCACCGGTTCGGTGGACATGGCTTGGTGGGCGTACTTAGCCAAATGCGTGTGCGCAGCTTTCCCCACACCAGCTGAGGACTGCAGCACCAATCAGCTAAGAGGATAAAGAAGAGAAAAGCACAGGGGCAGGTGGGAGGGCAGATCCTGTGCTTTTGTCCAAGGATTTTTTCCTCCACTCAGCTGATTGTCGGCTTTTTTACTACCGGTTCATTTGAACCAGTCCAAACCGGTAGCATACCACCACTGCTACCCATCCAGTAAATTGATAGGGTTACCTCATTCCAAGTCCCTTCAATTTTATGTGGCCATCTGGTAGGACCTAAGAAGTGAACCTTCTTGCAGATGTACCAACCCTATAGAACATCTTCCCCTGTGAGAAGCGAAGGGTCCGATCTTCCTTACTTTACAACCAGACTTTCCTCTCAGGGAGGAGGGCATAATGTCAGGTTAGCTCTGATGATGGTGTGTTCAAGTTTTAATCTTTGTTGTTGTTGTTGTTGTTGTTGTTATTATTATTATTTTATTAATTGGTTTTATATACCGCCCTTCTCCCCAAAGGGACTCAGGGCGGTTTACAGGGCAATTAAAAAAACATACAATACAAATATTAAAATAAAATTAAACTCAATTAAGCCTCACCCATATCAAATTTTAAAAATTTAAAAACAATGGTTAAAAACGATAATTCCAATCAAAAAATTTAAAATATCTCATGGGGATAGATCGGCTTGCTTAAACAGCCATGTTTTAAGGGCTCGGCGAAAGGCTCTCAGGTCGGGGACAATCCAGATCTCTACCGATAGCTCATTCCAGAGGGCAGGGGCAGCCACAGAGAAGGCCCTCCCCCTGGGGGCTGCCAGCCGACATTGTTTGGCCGACGGCAACCTGAGGAGGCCAACTCTGTGGGCCCGCACTGGTCGGTGGGAGGTTGTCATCGGCAGTAGGTGGTCTCGCAAGTACCCTGGGCCTAAGCCATGGAGCGCTTTAAAGATCATAACCATCATCTTGAATCGCACCTGGAAGAGCACCGGTAGCCAGTGCAAGCCGCACAGGAGAGGTGTTACATGGGCATGCTGAGGCCTCCCATAAATAACCCACGCAGCTGCATTCTGCACCAGTTGGAGCCTCCGGGTGCTTTTATTATGTGTGTGTTTGTTAGCTGCCTAGGGTTGGTTAAGGTAACATAGATGGAGGTGTGTGTGTGTGTGTGTGTGTACACACACATACTTACATACAGGATTAAAATGAGGGCTGCTTGGTGTTCTCCCTGAGCTTGGTTGTTTTCTTTCAGATGTTTCATTACCCAAATTAGGTAACCTCATCAGTGCTCCCCATGAACCTGAACTAGTTTGAGTAATAAAGCAGCAAAAAAACAACTATTCCGAGAGAGAATCAAGGACCCCCCCAGAATTTGTAAAAAAAAAACCTTATACAATTCAAATCAATCCCACTATACCAGGGGTGGCGAACACGCGGCTCTCGAGCCGCATGTGGCTTCCGCCAAAATGAATGCTCTTTGCCTCTTATATTATTATTATATTATTATTATATTATATTATTTTGTATACTGTGGCTCTTTGCCAAGTTTGGATTTTGTTATGCTGCTTCTGAGGAGGGATCTCTGAGGAGAGATTTCCAGCCGTAGTCCCGCCCTGCGCCATCCCGCCTCCCATCCTCGGAAACAACTGCACGGCCAGCGGCGTGGTGTGGCTCTCTGACTCTCACAGTTTAAAATTGTGGCTCTTTGTGTCAAACTTGTTCACCACCCCTGCACTATACCATGCTAACAGGTTCATATTACTTTTCTCTCTAGTGCCTCAACCATTCTATTTTTTATTCTCATTTTTAGTTTGTTGTGCTGTTTTTCTTCTATTTTGTTGTGCTATATCCTACTAGCCAGTAGTACACTGTACTAAACACTGGCTGTATTATGAATAGAAGGTGTAAAAACTTAAGATGGGTGAGAGCATAAGGTCACAGCAAGCAGGAAACTTTATTTGTATATTTGGAATGGATGAAAACCCCAAATAGTTTGCATTACAATCTTTTTTAAGAGCCTCTCTTTTTTAAGAGAGGGGAGGAGAGGGGGAGAGACAGAGAGAGAGAATTCATTTCTATAGGCCTGTTTGCTATATTCTTGAAAATGAGAGATATTTTTCTTAGTTATATAGGATTCCTTTTATCTGGGAATACAAAAGCCATATGTTAGAATATCTTTATTAGGTTAACACAAGTTTACCAATCAGTCTGCTAACTTTCAAAATTAAAAAAAAAACTTTTTTAGAAAGTTTATTTATTTATTTATTAGAAACTTAGAGGATGATGGAGAAAGGAATAGATATAACAAGGGTTCAATCCATACCTCTCTCAATTTCGGCCTGGGTGAAGTATTATAGAATCTGCTGATGTGAAAATTAGTTTTTATCAGTTTTGCTAGTGGTGTGAAGTTGCACTAGATATTCTCCCAAGGCTTGTTAGGAATAGGAATAAATATTTGTTAGGGATCCGTTTTTGGAACTGTAATATCCAGTTAAAACTGTTTTATCCCTATGTGAAAAATTGGGTTCCTTTAGTAAGTTTAAAACAGAAAACAAAGGTAATTCCACTTAAAGGTCGAGGCCTATATCTGATCTGTGTGCAAGGGAAAAAATATCTTTCTGTGACATTCACTATATCTACGTACCATTTTTATGTCTATGTATAAACAGAGGACATAGAGGTAGTCCTCATCTTAGGCCAGTTGCTTAGGGCAGAGGTGGGCTGCACTTTCGTTGACAAGGGGCTCGCTGGTTGCTCACACACCACTTTGGGGCTGAAACACGCAGCTAATTGACTTAGGCAACTCTGGTGAGTACAGCAGGGTGACGCAGAATTCACCTGGGCGGGGGAAAAGTTAGTTACTTAGGGAAAGCATAAAACAAGGGAGGGTGGGCAGGCCCAACCAGAGATCACAGCTAGGGGCTTGCCTATACCTCGCCGACCATCCAGGGGGATTCAAAATTCCAACAGTCAGGCTCCGCCCACAGTCACATGATGACATTTTGGGCACTTGGCAACCAGGCCACATTCACAGCTGTTTGCAGCATCTCACAGTCACATGACAGTTTTGCCAAAAAATAAACACCAGCATTTAGTTGTGGTTTTCAGCAACATTCTGCAGGGGAAAAAATGGTCAAGAAATTGGCTTTATAACTGTCACGAGATACAACCATAATGGGCAGGCTATTGTACTAGCTCAAGGACTACCCAAATACTATTAACAGATATGATTAGTGTTATTTATATGATTCATAAACCAGTTATATATTCCATTTCTTCTTACCTAAGATTCATTTTGGGAATTCTTGCATCAAGACTATGTCTTGCCTGTTTCAATAAACATGGGGAAATTAAACTGAAGCACATTTCTCTTCAGAGACTTCATATGAATTCCACTTACAATAGTAGGTTCACACATCATTACTTGATTTTCTCCTTCTGCACAGACAGCAGATAAAATATCATCTCCTGTTAAATATTCAGCATTGAAGAACTATGGCAATACCTGTAATGTCTTGAATCTCTGTTCATCTGACTTGGAAATGTAATTAATTGACTTCACTTGAATTCATCAAAGCACTCTTAAACTGAGTTAATATGCAAGTTTGGCCACAACTCTCTGAAATAATTATCTCAGATTTATTGTATCTGCTGTCAGCTTTTTTTTTCTTACAAGAATTGATAACTCCCAATATTTCATCTGAGTGACCTCCTTTGTTTGCATCAAATGATAACATTTAGAGTAGCTAATTCAGGAGGGTTTGAAAACCATTCATTTAATTACGTAAATGTAAGGCAAGACATGGGATGAAAGAAAATAACAATAATGTTCTTTATTGTGGATCAGCAACATGACTTATGTGACTATTAAATGTGTTCTAATAAATAAAATCGGTATTGCTAAAGTATTAATGGATAACTTCAAAAGTGGAAATAAGACATATGATTAGTTTCACTAGCTTTTGACAGCAACACCTGGATATTTTAGGTCATAATTCGGAATTGGCTATAGAGGAGAATTCAAATCATTTCCTTGGTAACAAGATTAAAATTAATGTTTCATCAATGCTCTTATACCTGAGGGTAGGAAACTATAAACTCCCTTTTTATAGTCCTCAGAACCATTCCAAAATTTAGTACTGTGGTTGCTGAAAACCAGTAGCTTGTAATCTCATGATTTTGAGTTGGGAACATATACAGACTCTGATAAAAAGCCCAGGAAGGACTTTAGGCAGTTTAAAAAACAAGGAAAGGCCCCCAAACTGTCTTTGCCAAATATAAGAAAAAAAATTAAAAACCTCAGCTCTTGCCATATATTTATGTAGCCAAATGTATTTTTTGTTATTATCCATTCTCCCCATCTTTAAAAAAAAGGTCAAAGGCTAATACTGGCTAATCAGTTGGACACAGATGTTCTAAATATACCCTAATTTTAAGTACAAGTAGTTCTCGACTTATGACCACAATTGAGCCCAAAATTTCTGTGGCTAAACAAGACAACTGTTAAGTTAATTCAGCCCCATTTTACGACCTTTCTTGCCACAGTGGTTAAGTGAATCACAGCTGTTGTTAAATTAGTAACATGGTTGTGAAGTGAATTCTGGCTTCCCCATTGACTTTGCTTGCCAGAAGATCGCAAAAGGGAATCACATGGTCCTAGGACACTGCAACAGTCATAAATACATGCCAGTTGCCAAGCATTCAAATTTTGATCACATGACCACGGGGATCCTGCAATGATCATAAGTGTGAAAAAGAGTCTTAAGTTGCTTTTTCAGTGCCGTTGTAACTTCAAATGGTCGCTGAACGAATTGTAAGTCAAGGACTACCTGTAACAGAGGCATCATAACCGAGTAATATCGCTTCGAGAGCCAGACAGGAGATTTCAGCAGAAAGCATTTCTTCTCCTTCCCTTAGCTGTAGTTCATTGTCACAATGGCACCCAGGAGCACAAAAACAACTGTTATTTTGATTTTTTTCCCTCTTTCCTTGATCAGGAGGGAAAGTAGCCCAACTGTTGCAGGATCCAAGGTTGAGACCAATATTGTTTCAATGTAAGGGCTCAAGTGCGTTATTAAAATTGAAGTTGTTTAAATGCATTGACAAGATCCTTCGGCCTGTTCTTCAAAGATACTTGCCTGTGGGAAAACCTTTATGGCATCAGGCAATTGGTACACAATTAGCTACCCATTTCAAAAATCACAGAAGCAAAAGAGGTTTACAAGCCATCAAGGCCCTTCTCCAACCCATAAAAAAGGCTTAATATGTCAATAGATAAGTGGATTCCAAATATTTGGCTGTTTAATGGTTAGCAAATAAAGTGGTCATTTTCTCAAGTTCCACAATTTCCAGTGCACGCACAGGGCTGGCAGCAACAATCGGTGAAATGCTTTCTCTCTCTCTTTAAGAGCTTCCCTCCCCAACCCCTGCTTTTAAAAACATGTCAGTGTTTTCTTCTTTAATCCACTCTTTAGAATTGGGTTAATCATGATTTTAATTATCATTTTTAACTGGAGTGTCTCTAGGTGGAAAAATAGAGTGTACAGTGCAATAATGAAGCAAATTAATGTGGGACACCATTATCAAGATCTATAGGAATGGAGTAATGAAATAAAAGGGGCTTCTGTTTATTTCAGTAAAACATGTTTCCATTCAGTTTTACTGAAATAAACAGGAGCCGCTCAAGGAACAACCCACTCATTCCATTGGAGGACTAACTTGTAATGAATTGTTCATTATGATTGACAAAGCATTTGGTAAATGCTAAGAGTACCTGACAAATACATGTTTTGTTATGATTGACAAAGCATTAGAATACCCTATCCCTGAGATAGCAATAGCACTTAGACTTATATAACACTGTACAGTGCTTTACAGCCCTCCCTAAGTGATTTACAGAGTCAGCCTATTGCCGCCAACAATTTGGGTCCTCATTTTACCCACCTTGGAAGGATGGAAGGCTGAGTCAACCTTGAGACTGGTGAGATTCGAACTGCCAAATTGCAGGCAGCCAGCAGGCAGCAGAAGTAGCCTCCAGTACTGCATTCTAACCACTGTGCCACTGCAGCTCTTACTCACATTCATTTATGTTTTGTTACATTTTTATGTTTATATTGGGAGCTTTGTACAAGTAAGGTAGTCCTCAACTTACAACCGGCTGTTTTGCAGTTGTTCAAAGTTACAATGGCTCCAGAATGAGTGCTTTATAGCCCCTATAAGCACCCCTGGCCATCGTAAATAGTTACGCTACACCCGCTGTGATCATGTGATTGCATGTCAAGTGGGTCAGTTTTACAACTGGTTGCAGTGTTCTAGGGTCACATGACTGATTCGCTATGTTTTTGGTAGTTTCCAGCATTTTTTCCCAGTTTCTAGCCAAAAAAAACCACTCATTCAAATGAATGGGTTCACTTAACAACTGTGATATTTGTTTAATGACCACCATGTTTCTTAGAACCACTGTGAAAAAGGCCAGAAAATTACTTCCAGTCACATGGGTGCCTCAATTTACAATTGTAACCACATATGACCAAGATTTCCAGTCCCAATTATGGTGAAAAGTCAAGGACTTCCTGTAAACTTTCTCAAATTGCTTTATTTTTAGGTAAACTAGATTCTTCTTCAGGGATTAAAAATCCAGTAGAATGAAAGGGGGTTCCAGGAATCATTGCCATTATGAAATTTTTAATGGAGTTCATGTTATAAGGAGCTTATGAAATTGATAATAGAGCATTCACATCTGCATGCAGATTGCTCTCAGTGGTTCATTATGCTCTTACAGTAAAGCCCATCTAATTCCTTCCTGATGCAGTGTTTTCTGCAGTGACAGATTCTACTTACACATTTCATTTTGAATAGCTAGTTAAACCTCATCTTCCTGCTGCCACAAGCATTTCAATAAATTACAGGGTCAATAAGCATGTCACATCCTGTGTAATTGTGAGTTATAAAGGTCATATGAAGAATTAGTTGCAGAAATCATGCTAACATCGGCAAGCAGATATTTAAACATTGCTGAACATGTCAGCATCTTAAAAATATTCTGAAACAGAGCTCCTTGCTCACAATACAGCAAGTACAGTCTTGCTCTTCATTTTTTATGTTTAGACATTTTAAACACATTATGGTAGCATTAGTGTATCTGTTAAAGTGCATCCAATTCATTATAGTTTTTTATCCAACGGATACCAAACAGTTGAACAAGCAATTTTAACCATTGGCTTTCTAACCAGGTAGTCTCTTCCAGCCACGCACACACACTTTCTGTATTATTTTTGGGAACTCATCAAGGACTACTACCTAAGATGTAGCAAATTCCCCATAGGGTAGGAGAAACTAGAATGGTCAATCAGTAAATTCCACATCACGAAAATAATCACACATGGAGAACAAGGGATTATCATTTCTGGGGGAAGAGAAACAACTAAACTATTGCCCTTTATTGTTTCCAATTTAGAGTAATATGGAAAAGAAACTGTTATGTATGCAGAGTTTGAATTGATTGGTTGTTCTTGTAAAGTGTTTGAAATAATTGGTTAAAAAGTGCGGGAAAACCCTGCACTCTGATTGGCTGTCAGCCGAGGCAGCCGGCTATATATAGCTGCCTCGGCTAAGCCAAATTGGGTCCGTTCTGAGCTGAAGTCACAATAAAACTTAAGAGCTGAAGCACTCCGTGTCTGCCTCTCTATGCAAACTTAACACTGGCGATGAAGGTGGGATTCCCCTGAAGAGAAGGCGACACGGAACAGAAGCAGAGCGAGATGGCTGCGCTGAACACCCCCCCAGCCCCGTTCGATCCGACGGCAGAAGACTGGGAGTCGTATGCAGATCGTTTCCAAATGTATCTGGAGGGAAACGATCTGGCCGCCATTTCCGAGCAGCAGAAGAGGGTGATCTTTCTCACGTACTGTGGTCCGGCGGTTTTCAAGATGGCGAAGGCACTAGCGGGAGCAGCAGACGTGAAGGTAATGGCATGGCCTGATCTGGAAAGGCTGTTAAGAGCCACAAGTATCATGCCTCATTAAGAGACACGAGTTTTACCGTCGTGATCAGGGGGAAAACGAAAGCGTAAATGACTTCGTGGCAAGTTTAAGAGACATTGGGGGTGCGTGCGAATTCAACAGTTTAGAGGAGGCCATGCGCGACCGTTTTGTGTTGGGCCTTAAAGACAAGGTATTACAGAGCAAGTTATTAATGAAACCTAAGATCACGCTGAAAGAAGCCATAGAAGAAGCATCTTCAGCAGAAGCCACCAAATCCTCAGCAGCAGCCATGAGGAAGATGAACAGGGCCACGAGCCATTCTGATGGGGAAAAGACCACCACAAATCATTGTGATGAACTAGATTCTGAGTCAGATTGCAGTGAGGTGGAGGAAGGAATTTACAGACTCAGAATGGAGCGGAAAAGAAAAGACCTGGGAAGAAAGAGGCAAGACTTCTACTGCAGAGGTTGTGGGGAAGCCACCCCGCACTGAATGCAAGTTTCTAGACACCATTTGCCTCCGTTGTGAAAAAAGAGGGCACCTAGCAAGAGTCTGCAAATCATCCAGAACTCCACCAAACAGAAGGAAGTTTGCTGCAAACAAAGACAAAGAATTCAAGCCAAACAACCTCAGTGAGAAAATGGGGCACAGCACAGAAGCAAATGGGAAGAATGAAACTCATCAGACAGTAACTATTGGTCATTCATCTTCTTTAAATAACAGAAAAGTGCATGTCAAGGTACTTATTGAAGGAAGGCCTTGCCAAATGGAAGTGGACTCAGGCTCATACCTATCTATGGTGTCATGGGACACTATTCAAAGACTGTTACCAGATATTCAGAAGACTCACTTCAAGAAGCAGGCATTGACTCTTAAAGACTACCAAGGGAACAAGATTCCAGTAGTTGGAACAAGAGAATTCAACGTGAAGTTCAAAGGCCACACCAAACGCCTACCCCTGACCATCGTTGACAAGGATCGCCCAAGTTTGCTGGGACTTGAATGGTTCAACCCGCTGGGCATCGAGGTGACTGGCATCAATCACGTGAGCAACACTGAGTGGGAAGAGGCCTTGAAGTCTGAGTTTCCAGAGGTCTTCAGCGACGGATTAGGCAAGTACTTGGGGACCCCTATCACTTTCAATCTAGATCCCAAGGTACAACCAATCCGTTTAAAACCCAGCAGGGTTCCATTTGCCTTAAAGGAAAAAATTGATGCACAATTAGATAAACTAATAGCTCAAGGGGTTTTAGAGCCCACTGACCACTCCAGGTGGGAGACACCCATAGTCACACCAGTCAAGGCTGTAAGAATCTGCGTAGATTACAAGGGGACATTGAACCATGCGCTACAACAGAGCCCATATCCAGTTCCAGTGGTGCATCATTTATTACATTCTCTTGGCGGGGGCACAGTCTTCGCCAAATTGGACCTGGCCCAGGCATATCAACAGTTAACAGTTGATGATGCAACTGCAGAGGCCCAAACCATTGTAACCCATAGAGGTGCTTTCAAATGCAAAAGGTTACAATTTGGAGTAAGTGTGGCACCAGGCATTTTCCAAAGCCTTATGGAAAGGATGTTACAAGGGTTGCCTGGGGTGGTGCCTTATTTTGATGACGTTTTAATCTCTGCTGAAAATGACACTCAGTTACACGAGAAACTCAGAGAAGTCCTAACCAGATTCAAAAAAGCGGGGTTAAAAGTCAAAGAAGACAAATGCACACTTAGAACTGACAAAGTAGAATTCTTGGGTTACATGATTGATAAACATGGCATCCACCCCACAGAAGCCAAAGTCCAGGCAATCAAAGAAGCCCCCAGGCCAAAATGCAAAACAGACTTGCAAGCATTTCTGGGACTCATTAACTTCTATCATATGTTTCTACCTCAGAAAGCAACCACTGCAGAACCCCTACATAGATTACTGGACAAAAAATCTGCATGGGTCTGGGGCAGAAAAGAACAAGCTGCATTTAACAATATTAAGAAACAAATCACTTCTGATTGTGTACTGATACAGTTCTCTGAGAATTTGCCTGTTGTACTAACTTGTGATGCATCCCCTTTTGGAGTGGGGGTGTTGAGCCACGTGCTTCCCAGTGGAAGGGAAGCCCCTATTGCATTTTACTCTCGCACTTTGACTAAAGCAGAGAGAAACTACAGCCAACTGGACAAGGAAGCTTTGGCAATCGTGGCAGCTGTCAAGAAATTTCATGAGTATATATGGGAGAAGATTCACCATTGTCACAGATCACAAACCTCTTTTAGGCATTGTGGCAGGGGACAAACCAACACCAACAATCCTGTCACCAAGAATGCTGAGATGGACTGAATTTCTTGCTGCTTATTCATACAAACTCATCCACAGGCCTGGAAAAGACATTGGGCATGCAGATGCTTTGAGTCGCTGCCCACTTCCTACACACACTGAGGACCCTGCTCCTGAGACTTACACCTTTTTCTAGAAACTGTTGCCAAGCTTCCAGTCCATGCTGCTGAAATTGCCAGAGAGACTGCCAAAGACACTTTATTGGCTCCTGTTATAGGCTGGATTAAGAAAGGTTGGCCACTTCAAGATCTGCCTCAAGGTTCCCAACCTTTTAAGTCCAGACAAACTGAGTTATCTGTATTAAGAGGATGTATTTTGTGGGGTAACAGGGTGGTTATTCCTGCAAAACTACAGAAAGAGGTCTTGGAAATGTTGCATGAGGGTCATCCGGGAATTGTCAGAATGAAGGGATTGGCCAGGAGTTATGTATGGTGGCCAGGTATTGACAAAATGGTTGAAAACTGGGTTGCTTCCTGTCCCAACTGTCAGGAAGTCAGGCCTGCCCCACCTCTTGCCCCCAAACAGGAATGGGAATGTCCTAGGGGCCCATGGTCCAGGATTCACATTGATTTTGCTGGCCCTACCAGAGGGCACACTTTCCTTATTATAGTAGATGCATACTCCAAATGGTTAGAGGTTATCCCTATGGCATCCACCACTGCTGAAGCTGTCATCAAACAGCTTAAGAAACTTTTGTAACTCATGGGTTGCCTGATGTGCTTGTTTCTGACAATGGTCCTCAATTTACATCCAACCTTTTTGAATCATATTTAGCACAGCAGGGTATCAGACATGCCCTTACAGCCCCTGGGCATCCTTGGCTAATGGCGGGCTGAACGCATGGTACGCTTTACCAAGGAGAAACTCCAACAATTTGGTCCAGGGGACATCACTGAGAAAGTTGAAAAACTACTCAGTATCCAGCACATCACTCCCAGCCCATCCACTAATCTAACTCCTGCTGAGCTTTTGATGGGCAGGAAACTAAGGTCCACTCTGGATCGCCTCCATCCCACTTACGCACCCAACGCTCCTTAGATTCCACCAGCAAGACTCGTACATTCAATGTGGGTGATTCTGTTTATGCTAAAACCTTGTAGGTGAACCACTATGGATTCCTGCTGAGGTAACCCAGATCACAGGCCCCAGGTCTTACAGGGTTCAAACTGAAAATGGTCTCTTGTGGAGTAGGCACATAGATCAGTTAAGGTCCAGACTGCCTCTGGAACATCGCCCTTGCTCCTCTCTGGATTCCATACCCACTCCTTTTCTAGGGGAGATAATGGAGGTAATCAGCAAGTAAGAACCAACCCCATGTGTAACGAGCTAACACGACAGGAACCATCCCAAAACCTGTCACAGTGCCAACAACCATTTTTACAAATGGAAGATTGCACATCACTACCAGACTTGGGGCTGACCTTGGGTTGGAGTTGGACTGGGAGGAGAGACCAGGTTGTAGTAACCAAACAGGTTCTACCCTGACTAGTAGTCCAAGCATGGAGATGTTGACAGATACATTTCCTTTATCACAATGTGAGACTCCTAAAAAACCTGAACCACATAGGTCTCTACGTACATACAAGATCCCCACCTATTTAAAAGAATACATTAGATAGATGGGGTTTGAGTATGGACTAAACCTAGTGGGGAGGGGTGTTATGTATGCAGAGTTTGAATTGATTGGTTGTTCTTGTAAAGTGTTTGAAATCATTGGTTAAAAAGTGCAGGAAAACCCTGCACTCTGATTGGCTGTCAGCCAAGGCAGCCGGCTATATATAGCTGCCTTGGCTAAGCTGTTCTGAGCTGAAGTCACAATAAAACTTAAGAGCTGAAGCACTCTGTGTCTGCCTCTCTATGCAAACTTAACAGAAACCACGCAAAGTGCTTGGGATTCTGCTGTCTGTCCATCAGCAGGATAATTCACCAAATGGGATCAACTGTGAGGGGAAAGTTGCCAAAAGAAAGATTACATTCTAAAATGATCTGGATGTGGTTTGGCAGCTAAAAACGTTACTCCCAAATGCAGCCCTCTAGTAGAGGCATCTGGGCAGGAATGCTGCTGACCATTCCACTCTAAAGCCCCTCCCTCCCTGTTCTAGTCACATGACCCAAACTGGAGTATAGGCATCCTGCTCTGTACACACAAACATTCACCCAGCCACAAAACAAAGGGAGAGGAGAAACACACATACAAAAGCAGAGATAGCATGTATTCTGTGCCCTGATCAGATCCACACAGATACACATAGGTGGGGAGAGAGACAGAGGAACAGAGGAACAGAGGGAGAGAGAATGGAAACATTATATGATATTTCATTCCACAAATGAAAACACAGATTTTTCCTACAGCTACTGCTAGTCAAGGTATTAGCAAGAATTTCAGAAGCCATCCTCAGTGGGGATTCCTACCTTATTTTAGTATTTCAGTTGTTAATAATAAATGTTCATAATAAGCAATGCATTTTGAGTTCTGTTTGCTAAACCTGTTGCCTAAGTCATTGATAAATGTAGAAGTTGCACACATTTCTAAGGTTCCTCTTCAGTGAAAATGATGCAATGATTCTCTCCCTCTCCTCCCCAGAAGCACAGCTAAAAACATGAAAGCTGTCTAGTGGGATCTAATTAGATGACACCCTGGAGTCTCCAGCTCAAATGTCCAAATTCTTAAATATTAGCAAAGAGGAGGAGGAGAATGCTTCAGATTGGATTAATGCCATTTTCCAGTGCTATGTTTCTTAATTAAAATATTTCCCATAAGAGTTACTATTCAGTGTCTTTGGGGAAATTAACAAAATCAGTCATAAATCTCATTGTCACATTTAGTTAGGCCTTTGCATTTTCAGTGTATCTGGTATTGCAATTTACAACAGAGATCAGAGTTATAATTAAGTGATGAGCAAGCTCAGTTCAAAACCCTACTCAAAATTAACAAAGCCCAGACTTAACTAATGTAGGTCCAACCAGTTCACTTGCTTCCTTTATCTTATTCATAAATATGTTTCCCACATTAAAGGCTAGAAATCACATCATTCTCAAGAATATGTATTCACACCAAGAAATACTGTTAAAAATGTTCAGTGTTTTGAGCTGAGAAAGTGTTGGAAATCCCATTTCCTCTGGCTTGTTGCAAAAGTAATGAATCTGTTCTAAATTTATTTAGTGGTGTATATCTAGTACTAAAACGCTCGTTGTCATGAGCTTTAACTGGGCAAAACAGTGAATCATAGGGCAACAATTTTTGAAACAAAATATTTCAAATGGGCTAACTTACAGAATGTGGCCAAAACTCGGGACCCATGACTCCAGGGATGGGCTGCTACCGGTTCTCACTGGTCCGAGTGAACCAGTTGTTAATTTTATGGTCAGTTCGGGGAACTGGCAAATCCCACCCCTGGCTGGCCCCACCCACCCCACCCTGCCCCTCCCAGGAGTCCCCACATGGCCTGTTGTGGATTGCAGGTAAGTGCAGGATCTGTGCAGAGGCTCAGGGAGGGCAAAAAATGGGCCTTCCAGAAGGCTGAAATGGGCCCATTTCTGGCCTCCAGTGAGCCTCCAGAGCCCGGGGAGGGCAAAAATGCTTCCCCCTCTCTGCAGCCCATTTTCACTCCCAGAGTGGTGCAGGAGGCTGACTAGGCCATGGCCACCATGGCCACGCCTACCCAGCAACTGGGCAGAGAACCGGGAAAGTGCTACTGTCCATGCCTCTGATGTGTTCACATGATCTTCATTTTCATTCTTCTGTGACAGTTTCCCAGACAATTTCTCAATCCCTCACTCCCTCCCCTACCCAGCAGCAAACACTTAACTACCTCAGGGAAGGGAAAGGGAGGAGAGATTTTGTACGCGCCGTGTCAGATTCCCACAAGAATGCTCAGTAGAGAAGCCAGCAAGACATTGTTCCTGCTCCCACTGCTTTTTGGTCATTCTGCTTTCTCTGTTTGGGTAAGAAAATAGAGCATAGGTTGGCTAATAAGTTCTAAAACTTAAGATGCTTTGCTGCCAGGAATGCTGCCATTCTCTAATTATCCTCAAACAGTAAGTTTGGGAAAGAGAACAGATGGGATTTAGCTGGATACCTTAAAAGATTTTTTGGGGAACCTGAACAAAACGTTGCTGTATTCTGGACCATTTTACAAAGGGCTCAGGTATTCTGGAATTCAGTGTTGCCAGTATGTACAGCAACTTAGTTCATAAATTTAAATCTAGTTCAGTATAGATTCTAAGAATACAACAAAGAAATAGTGAAAACATCCCTTGGCCTTCATGCACTAAATAAAGTTTTATGAGATGGGAAGCATTCTGTGTTTGGCTGAATACACAGAATATCCTTGGGAATTTTGCTCAGGCAAGCTTTTCAACCTCCCTGAAACCATGGAAGCATGAAGCATGACCAGACTTCTCTTTTCTTGATTTCAGCCCAATTGTATAATAAATCAATGTAGAAGAAAGGTTAAAGAATGAGCCAACCAAATATATTGTAAATATGGTTAAGAATTGATCTATTTAGGATTGTAAGGGTTATCTTTATCTAACCTACCGAAGAAGAATATTTGCAGCAATAGATAACATTTTTGGATTAGCTAGCATATTTGCTTTTGGAGCCATGTCATGGGCATTCTTGCCCAAAGCTTGTCTAAGGAGATTAGTGTTAATTCTAAAATGCTTGCCATGGTTGATGTGACCAGCTGTTAAGACATCCAGTTTCATAAATAAAGAAGCCCCTTCTATCCCCATCCCTCTCTCTTCAGGATCCTCTTATAATTCCAGTTCACTTTTGACTTTTTCTAAGCTAATAGACACATTTCAAAATACATATGTGCACATACACCATTATTTTCTATGGATCTATAAAACTAGAGACGTTATTTGGCTGTGCAGTATACCAGTTTCCTTTTTTTTTAATTGGTGAGAATTTTAAAAATTCTATGTTGCCTAGAATTGCTATCAGTTTTGAAAGCACAAGCATATTCTCTGGATTAAATAGAGTGAGCAAACTGAGAAAATCCACTTGGGTCATCCAGTCCAATCCCTTATTTGGTGCAGAAATCCAGATTAAACATTGCCAACAAATAACATCTACTTTTCCTTCGACACATCCAGTACAAAGGAGAACCCATCATTTCTTGGAGTGATTGTTTTGGCATTAAGCAGTTGAATGTTAAACGGGAATCTGTATCTTTGTAAGTTAAATCCATTATTTGTGCCTGAACTCTGGAATAATAGAAAAGCTCTTACCCCTTTCCTAGATGAAAGTTCTCCTATGTGCTTTTTATTACACCTGTGCATTTCAGTGGCATCAGGTCACAGTGGGAAGAAAATGTAAGCGATCAGAAGCAATTTGCCATTTGTGATTATTTATCAAGTCACATAGTTTTATGGAGTTAGGTCTAGAAGTCCTTTTACAACTTCCAAGTGAGTGCTCTTTAGGGACAAACTCTACTTATATCTTTTCTGTTTCCTGCAAACATTTCGGGGAGAGTTAGTTTTATGAACAATCTGTCCAGTTAATCTTTTTATGCTTCTTCCACCCATAATTCCTACATGTCATATAAACCCAGATAAAGGTATTAGAAAGGTATAGATAACAAAATATTTTCTGTGCAGTGGGTAAAAGAATTGGTACTGCTGATCATTTAATCTTAATGTTATGCCATTTGAGAATTTGACACTTTTTTTTTTCCTTTAGAAAGTTTCCTAGTACTTTGGTTGTTATGTCTGTTGCTTGAGCATACTAAAAATCTGTTTGTAAACAGGTTGGTCATAAAACCCCTTCTTCCCAAAATTGGAAGAACAGAATAACAGAGTTGGAAGGGACCTTGGAGGTCTTCTAGTCCAACCCCCTGCTTAAGCAAGAGTCCCTGTCACACAAGTGGTCGTCCAATCTCTTTTTAAAAACCTTCAGTGATGGAGCACCCACAGCATCTAAAACCAAGCCATTCCTCTGAAAATTGTTCTCACTGTCAGGAAATTTCTCCTTATATCTAGGTTGATTCTCTTCTTGATTAGTTTCCATCCATTGCTTCTTATTCTGTCTTTGGAGAAATCAAGTGAGCAGAGCCTCCTCACATTTATCTTCCTGTTGACATGTCTAGACACTCTATAATTCATCTCCCATATGTTCTATGGTCATATGACTATATAACTGTACATTAGGAGAATATCAAGAGTCACTCGGGGAAAATCCATTGAAGAAGATCATTTGCAAGGTGAAAGAATCTACACAAAGCCCTTCTTTATCAATTTTGGCAGACATCCTCTGTCTTTTTCTCCGCTTGCACAGCCACTTCTGAAAGCTGTTTTTGTCCCTTTCTGCTGAGAGCTGGCTTTTTTCTTGTTTCTCCAAGAAAGAAGTGGCTGCTTTAATGCCAATTGAGGGATCCTTGGTGCTCTCTGAGCTTCGTTTTTTCTTGCAGATGTTTCATTACCCAACTAGCTAACATCATCAGTGCACCCCTCATTGCTGCTTTGAGCTGCAAATATTGCCCTCTATCGATTAATGCAGATTATACCAGAATTTGTGCTTAAACCAAGAGGCTCTATACACAAGAGACAATGGGAGATAGCAGTAAAAATCTTGGACTAGAAACAGGGAGAGGTAGGATCAAAGCAACCACAAGCAAAGGACCCGTCATTTTCTCTCAGCTCAAACTCTCGCACAAGGTGAATTAGTGCAGAGGGATAGAATCAAGATCACGTGAAGTGTTAGTAACAATTTATAATGCTTTGGTAAGCGTTATATTTCACACTTGGAATATTGCACCCAGGATTGGTTAACATAATATAAAAAAGATGTTTAGACTCTAGAAAGAGTGTACAGAGGAGCAACAAAGATGATTAGGATACTAGAGGCTAAAACATATGAAGAACAGTTGCAGGAGTTGGATATGTCTAGTTTAATAAAAAGAAGGACTAGGGTGACGTGTTCCAATATTTGAGCAGCTGCCACAAAGAAGAGGGGGTCAACCTGTTCTTCAAAGCACCTGAAGGCAGGACAAGAAGCAATGGGTTGAAACTAATCAAGGAGAGACCCAACCTAGGACTTGGGAGAAATTTCATGACAGTTAGAACAAATTCAATCAGAATAGAGCTGGAAGGGACTTTGAAGGTCTTCACATCAAACCTGCTGCTCAAGCAGGAGATTCTGTACCATTTCAAACAGGTGGCTACCCAGCCTTTTCTTAAAAACCTCCAATGATGGAGAACCTACCACTTCTGAAGGCAAGTTCCACTGGTTAATTGCCCTCACTGTTAGGAAGTTTCTCCTCAGTTCCAGGTTGCTTCTCTCTTAGATTAGTTTCCAACCACTGTTTCTTGTCTTGCCTTCTGATGCTTTGGAAAATAAGTTGACCCCCTCTTCTTTGTGGCACCCCTTCAAACTCCTGCCGGCATCAAATGCCAACCGCCCTGTACGAGCGCACAGACAGGGGCTTCTTGGGGTACCGTCTGCGACCCAATGTCGCTTGGCGGTGTCCTGGGGGAAGGCCTATTCTGTGGCAGCTCCCACTTTGTGGAACCAGCTTCCCCTGGGGCTCCGTTTGGCCCCTGATCTTTGCACCTTCCGCCATGACTTAAAGACTTGGCTGTTTGGACAGTCTGGGCTGTGCTGACCTCCTGGGAGTGGGGGTGATTTTGTTTTAAATTGTGGGGGTTTTACATGAATTTGACTTGGTTTGTTTAATATGGTTTTATTTAATTAATTTATTGTGTGGTTTTAGCTGTGAGCCACCCCGAGTCCTTTTTGGAGAGGGGGCGGCATACAAGTCAAATAAATAAATAGATAAATAAATAAATAAATAAATAAATAAATAAATAAATAAATAAATAAATAAATACTGGAATACTGGAATCATGTCACCCCTACCTCTTCTTTTCTGTAACCAAACCCGTTCTTGATATGTTTTTGTCTCCAGACCTTTAATCATTTTAGTTGCTCTTTGTACTTTTCTCAAAGTTTCGACATCTTTTTTGTAACATGGTGACCAAAACTGGATGCTGTATACCAGGTGTGCTCTTACTAAGGATTTATAAATTGGTACTAATACTTCACGTGATTCTATGCCTCTGTTTATACAACCAAGGATTTTATTACCATCAGTGGAACGACTTGCCTCCAGAAGTTGTGGGTGCTCCAACACTGGAGGTTTTTAAGAAGAGATCAAACATTTGTCTGAAATGGTACAGAGTTTCTTGTTTGAGCCATGGGTTGGCCTAGAAGACCTCCAACATCCCTTCCAACTCTGTTATTCTTTTAAGGGGGTTGTTGTGGGGGGAAATAGATCTTTTATTACGCTTGGATAGAGAGGCATCCAAATTAAAATAGTAAATGAAGATTGCTACAACTGGGTAGACAGGAAACATAAGATGAAGACCTTCTTCAATTTTCTCCAGGAGGAGAGTTTTCCTTAGTAGAAGCACCGTTTCTTTAGTAGAAGCACCGTTACTGAAAAAATCCAGTTGAGGATCTCTTGAAAAACAATTTTACCATGAAACCTAAAATATTCATGGACAAACCTTGACTGCCTCATCACTTCATACAGTGATGAGTGCAGCATTCCATCCATGAGAGATTTTTTTTTTTACCTTTGATATAATTTTTGAAAGCAATTTCTCTTAAATCTGTGAAATCAAATTGAATAATAAGAACTGGTGGGAAGAAGGAGTGGGAAAATTAGCCTGTCCAGCACTAGCAAATAATCTTACAGTATTTGCTGATAGCAAGAAGAAATTTTGCCTTCCCTTCCTTAATCCTTACGCAAGCCGTGTTTGGATCGGATTTTAAATAGGCCTCCATAATAAGTTGTTATAAAAGACATCCCAGATACAGTCAATTAAAAGATGACAGTCATTGCCGAGCGGCTTGAAATGCTCATTTTCATGCTGGAAAGGTGATCATTTATAAAACCAGCTCCTCTCTTCATCGATTTTCAGTGATTGATTTTAACACGGCAAAATGAATTCTGTAGAGCAGTAATTGGGAACTTCTATCAAGATACTTCACGTTGATTATTATTGGCAAATCATTCATACTATTATTTTTGCCTGCAAGGACAAACAATCAAATTAATTGTGGGAAAGATAATAAACCCTTTGTAAACAGTTGGAAACAGGATTCGTTTTCACGTAATTAAGAAAAATGGCTTATGTTAAATGTCTGGGTGACCATTCTCCAGCAAACAGCTGAGCTTCCAGGAATAGTAGGTTGTATATGAAATGACGCCACAAGGTTACAGAGAACGCTACGGAGCTCTCTGCATCTGCTTTATTCAGATTTACTGAAAGAGCAAACAGTCTGGTCTCCCTTGGCAAATGCTCAGGAGAAAGACACCAAAGTTGCACACACCGGTGTCTGCTTTCCACTGTTACAAGAGGAATTGTGCAAGGGATTTGCTGGACTGCTGTCAGCTGGGTTTCTGCCAGAGCTGTTTCAGGCTAGCTCCTCTGTAGTATTGTGCCTGTGAGCCAAAGTGTTGGGAGACTTCTTTTGCATATTCAGGAGGGTGGGGCGTTGTCTCTCTTTCCTGATTCTGCCAGTCTCTCCCTCTTGAGTTCTGTCTCTGGGGACAGCTGCGCGACAAGAGAAGCTTGTGTTTTTGAACTGCTGCCTCTCTAGTTGATGAGCATTTAAATGGGGGGGTAGGGGGAAGAAGTGCCCTTGGAGTGATTTATGGAATGATGCTTTTAAAAAAAAAACCTTAATATTTATGAGGATAACAAGGGGTGGGGAGGGTTGTGGGTTTGATCTGGTTGGGTTCTAATCTCATCAAGTCCATGCCTTTCATCGCTTGATTCCTCCAAACTCATTTCTATTAATTAAACGCCTTTGAGAAAATGCAATTGTGCTTTGAAATGTGGACTTGATTTCTATATTTAGAAAAGGGGGTTGCTTTTCTGCTCTTCTTTACTTCCTGACACAGTTTGCTTCATTTGGCATCAATAACAGGGTTACCAGTGACATGGAATGACTTAGAACGTGCCACTCATTTGTGCTGTAGCTCTGCCATTCTCAATCACTTAAGCAACTCCATTACCCCCAGTGTCAAGATAAAGGGTAGCAGGTTAGGACATTTGTATGCCAAGCTAATTGCCCTTTAGGAGCATCTGAAGCTAATAAATTAGTCCGCTTACCGCCTATTCACTTTGCTGCTGCTACCCAAAAGTACCCATGTAACTGTGCCCTGGGGCAGGGAGAGACATATTAAATGCCTCATTAAGAAGAAAAAGAGAAACAATCAACCAGCAAGCGGAATCTTCCTTAGCCAGCAAAGGTGTCTTCTTGCTGTGCCTGGAAAAAAAGTCTCATCTTGCAATATGGCATGATTTTGTTTGCCTCCAAAATAGCATGCTGTGGCTTCGTCCCTTGCAAGAGAAGGGGAAGGTCCTATGAAGATGATGTCTCCAGAGATATATGGACTGTGATAGAACTTTGAATGGTCTGGGAGAATTCTCCAGAGCCCCAAACTATTTGCCCTGCAAGATAGAGTAACAAATGGCAGGATTAATGCTTTGTGTGGACTTCTGGTTTCCTAGGACATTCTGTGTGATGAAATAGACTAGGAGATGGCTAGAACATAAATGTATAACACTGCAGGTGAAGGCTAGAAAAACAACTTACTTTTATGATTTCCGTGGCATTCTCAAGTAGCTTTCCAACAGAGTTCTTTGGATTGGTTCTGGGATTATCATTGCAAAACCTTGTATTGCAATTCATGGAGAGTTGCCAAGCTGGATCTGTGAGGGACTTTGAGAAAAATATTCTGTCTTGAAATAAAGTATTTCTAATCAAAAGTAGAAAATGTATACTAGAGCTCTGTCTATCTTAGCTTATTTAAGAAAAATGACTAGGCAGATCCAGGCAGGGAAAATATTTCTTTATGTGACAGATTGGGGCCAGAAGTCTTAAAAAGAAAACAGTGGGTCCATCTACTTCTGAAGAAACTGTTAATTTAGTCCTTTTAAAAACACCCTTCATGGGCAACATGTTTGAGAGGATCGTGACAGTGCAGTTGGAGAAGTTAATTAAATATGTATATCTGTATATTTATAATGAACAGTAAAAGAGTGCCAAGTGGATGTTTTTCAGTAGTGTCTGATACTGTCTTCTTTTATTCTAATATAGCATCTTAATGACTTTGGGGAAATAGCACATTTTTTCATAAACCTTTATCAGCTAAAACATCTTCAGTATAGCGTGGGTGATTTTAAAAAAAGATAAAATATTTTCAATTTGAAAGAATTAAAGCAAACATATTTTCATGAATAAAGGAGTTCACATTTTACTACAACAATTTTTTCTTAATTGAAAAGAAAAAATGAAGACAGTTATAAGACTGATCTACAAAAATGATGGTACCTTTTTTTTTCTTTTTCATTCTTTATGGTTTCAAAATAATTAATAAGCCAGCAGTAGCTTGGTTGATTGTTTGGATGACCACCATAAAAATCCTCAGCCACATGTTATGATTCTTCCCCTATGTACATACAGAGAGGGTTTTTTTTTAGATGACTCAAATTCAGGAGGAAAGCTTTGGTGTTATATAATGAGATTATTCACAAGAGACTCTTTAGCCTGATAGGCAATTTGAAAACCAATTAAATTAATAATGCAGGTAACCATCCTTGCCACAACTGTAAACACGTGCTTGCATAATTCACTTACCCATGTTTTTTTTAAATCTCTAGCGATGCGATCCCAGTATAAGGCAAACAAGGACTCGACATATACTACGAATGCCTTTAAAACCCAAGACCTGCCCCGAAAGTGCACAGCAGAGGCCTTGTATTCTGAATCAAAATTGTTTTCAATATAGTTACAATTTAACAGGTGAGCATCCTTCACTGTCATTTGGAATGAAATTTAGAGCATTCTGCCCAATACCCGCATCAGACTGGCAGAAGTATATAGAGATGGTGTAGCATTAGGAATACATAACTTTCACTGGACTTGAACTTGGGACTCCTTGGGGTGCCGTCTACGACCCAGTGTCGTTTGGCGGTATCCCGGGGGAGGGCCTACACTGTTGCGGCTCCCACTCTGTGGAGCCAACTACTTCTGGGGCTCCGCCTGGCCCCTGACCTCCGCACCTTCCGCCATGATTTAAAAACCTGGTTGTTTGAACAGACTGGGCTGTGTTGACTCCTCGGGGGGATTGGTTTTTATGTTAAATTATTAATGGGTTTTTAGCTAATTTGGCTTGTTTAATTTAGTTTCATTTTAGGTAATTAATTTATTGTTCTGATTTTATGTGTGAGCTGCGCCGAGTCCTTTTTGGAGAGGGGGCAGCATACAAGTCAAATTAATAAATAATAAATAAATAAACTTTCAAGGGAGGCCATTTTGAAAATAGCTATAAGTTCGTGTAATTCATGACCATTTATGAATCTTAAACTTATGAATTAAGTTCTCATAGAATAATATAAAGTTATATGCAATTGCATATAGTGTTACTATATTTGCTATAATATACATTATATTTATGTATATTATAGCAAATTATATTTATATAATGTATAAATACAGGTAGCCCCGACATAGAACAGTTCGTTTAGTGACCATTTGAAAGCTACAACAGCACTGAAAAAAGTGACTTTATGACCATTTTGCACACTTAGGAAAGTGTGGTCATCCCCATTGTCATGTGACCAGAATTTGTGCGCTTGGCAACTGACATGTATTTATGACAGTTGCAGTGTGCCAGGATCATGGGATCACCTTTTGAAACTTTCTGACAAGCAAAATCAATGGGGAAGCCTCACCTAACAACCATGTTATTAATTTAACAACTGCAATGATTCACTTAACAACTACAACAAGAAAGTTTGTCACATGGGGCAAAACTTACTTTACAAATGTCTCACTTAACGATGGAAATGTTAGACTCAATTGTGGTTATAAGTCGAGGACTACCTATATTATATAAACATTTAGTTTTCCTGAAGATTATTACTACCTGTGAGCAGCATTTTATAATCCTTCAGCGATGCTAAAAGCAATGCTTGAGCAGTTGCTGAACAAACAGTTGGTGAACGAAGACTATGTATATTCCCAACTGGCAATTATATATGTTAAGTTGCCTTATCAGTGACAGGGATGGCTTATACCTTTAATAAATAAATAGATAGATAAATAAAATATTGCCTGTTAGTTTATATGCTTTTCATTAAAAAATATTTTTATCTTCTCTATGGAAGAATAGCCAACCAAAATGTAAACATACGCTTCAAAATTTAGAATAACTTGATATTTTAAAAATGAATCTGATGCAGAAGGTAGTTCTCTTTGGAAACCATTTTTAGACTACAGTTTTCTATGTGGAATTGGATCACATCCAAAATTCAGGTTTTAGAGTTTATGTTTTAACTTGGCATATTATCTATGTATAATGCATTGAATTGTCTTAATGTATTGTTTTATCATCAATAGTCCCTTTCTTTCTCTTTTTTTATAACTCCAATTATATTAACCAAGTGCCTTTAATAGAGATATTTAGTAATTTAGTAATAATCAAGTAATGTAATAGAGACATGTTTTGATTATAAAATAGATACGAATGTAAGCTTCTTAATGATGTATTACAATATATTCATCATACAGTATTTTAGAATTGTTAGTTATCACCTGATTTTCTTTTTATATTTGGTTCTTGATCTTTGTTATCCTTTTAATATTATTTTAAGTATATTTGTATATTTTCCTTTATTCTTTTCAAATTAATAATAATACGTAATTTGTAAAAAAAAATGAAACATGAAAGACAGACATGGTTAGCACTTGAACATGAGATCACCAAAAAGTTTCAGAGCTGTGGACTCAGTTGGGAAGTTGAAAAATAATCCTGAACAAGATATTGGTCACTTCCCGATGCTTGTCTAAAGCAGGGGGTCAAACTCAAGGCCTGGGGGCCAGATTCACCCCATGGGCTGCTTAGATCTGGCCTGTGGGGCTGCCCTGGAAACAGCAAAGGACCAGCCCATGGTGCCTCTGCCAGCAAAAACAGAGCTGGCCCAAACTTCATTTTGCTGGCAGAGGGTTTCAGGAGAACGTCCCAGCCAAAAACAGAGCTTGCGAGGGACATGTGTCCCCCACCCAAGCTCCATTTTCACTGGCAGAAAGTTGCAGGAGGCCATCACAGTTGAAAATGGAGGTCAGCAGCCCATTTTTGCTGGCAGAGCACTCAGGCCACCACAGGTGCCCCCCTGACATGAGTGACAACATGCTGGCCACACAACCCCCTACCCCTGAGGTCCAACACAACCCTGATGCAGCCCTCAATAAAATTGAGTTTGACACCCCTGGTCTAAAGCATAGCAGGAATTTATCCACATAGACACCAGCAGTCAAGCTCCACTTGAGAGAGGTGCAAATTTGTGATTCACTGATTCTAATTTCCAAGTTCAGATTGATAAACTATAAAAAGGTACTTAGAAATGGGCTCAAGAAGTCAAAGGTATCAGCTCCTAGAGGCAAAACTTAGAATTCTATAAAGAGTCTTATGCAGAGTACAGAATGGACTTTTTATTCTAGGATTCCATCATTCCTCTCTTCCTAATGGAAGCCTGTTTAGAGATATTCCCCTCATTAAAATGAAAGGACGTTCACCTAGGAATTCTATATAACATTGAGGACAAGCCATAGGGTTCCATTCACATACACTAAGAAAAGAACCTGTCTTTCACAATTCTGGTAAGCAACACAGAGGATGCACATCCAAAGGAATGAAGTGTGAAGACCACACAGAGGGAAAAATAATTTATATCATTTCATATGCATTTTGAAGGCAGGAAAAATGTCATTTATTTAAGATTTCTAGCTATTTTCAACATTATCTTTGCAGAGTGGTACTTGAAAAAACAGCATTCCCTAATTGGTTATCCTAGCTTGAAGAAGACATTAATATTTTACAAGCGCTTTCTTTCAAGGGAAACATGATTTCTTTTGTCAAACAAAACTCAGTTGGAGATTATGACAAGAGTTGCTTCAAGGTAGTGGTGCTGCAGAATTTTTTTTACAATTTTTGGCATCCAATGGAGCGGCATGCCACTTGATCACTATGAAGTGCTACATTTCATCATCACTGGACAGTTGTTAGCATACTCGGAGGGAAAGTAATTTTTAAGGGCTACTGAAATAAAAACAGAATAATTTAAGGCTGGATGGCTTCTTTTCTTTTAAATAATATTATAATGATTTCCAAATTGTAAAAAACTAGCTTCATTTTTTTTAAAAAGGTCTTTCTAGCATTAATAGGCAGAACCAATTGTAACCATAATGTCTCTTTAGACTGGAGCACATGCCAGCTAAATGAAAATTCAGCCTGTGGACAAGGGATTAGGAATCGCCTTCTAAGCTGCATTCGTAGTGATGGAAAAGCCGTGAACATGAACCACTGTGAGCAGGTGAGCTTCCAATTTTGTTACTTAATGCAAATATTTTATTTTTATTTATTTTTATTTTTATTTTAATTACATTTATATGCCGCCCTTCTCCGGAGACTCAGGGCGGCTTACAATTTTTGGGATACAACCCAGTGTGCTCAGCAATAGCCTTCATTCCATTGTATATGCCTGCTTATTACTAAGCGGCATTTTTACAAAGTCAGCTAATTGCCCCCAATAATCTTGGGTCCTCATTTTCTGGGCCCTTAAATCACCTTGGATATCCATAAAAAAATATCTGACTGACAACACTCAACTTCGAAAGTATCTTATCAAATCATTTTGGGTTATTTATTCCATTCTGATTTGGTGTCTATGGAGATTCTCAATCATCCAGATCATGGTTGTCCCAAAGATACTTTTTCAAAGGGCAACTGGCCATTCGTGTGTTTTTTTTCTCCCCTTGAAAATGTTTTACTTCTCCTCTAAGAAGCTCCTTCACAACTTTTTCCTTGAAAATTGTTTCGCTTCTCATCTAAGAAGCTTCTTCAGTTCTGAAGAAACGTCTTGAATGAGAAGTGAAACATTTTCAGGGAAAAAAAACTAAGAAAGTCCAGTTGTCTTTTGGAAAAGCACTCTTGGGACAAGCAGATGGTGCTGGCTTCAGTGAAGCCCAGATGTTTTCATATAGGAATTTATAAGAAGATAAATGGAAATACTTATAAACACAAAGTGATATACAACCTGGCCCTCTCTTGCTCACTGATTTATGGAAACATTGCACCCAGGGGCTAGATTGAACACAGTGAATAAAGTGTATTCAGATGAGATAATGTCTTCCTAGAGCTACCTGGTAAGCTAAGAGGTCTATTCTACACTTATGTAGGTCTCTGCACTTAGGTCTCTGCATAAGTTATACACTTTTGTATTACCCTGATTGTTAAAGGGCCCTGGTGGTGCAGGCTGTTAATAGCCTGGCACTTAGTTCCAGCTGCCTGTAATTATTGCAGGCTCGAATCCCACCAGGCTCAAGGTTGACTCAGCCTTCCATCCTCTCGGGGTAGGTAAATTCAGGACCCAAGATTGTTGGGGGCAATAAGCTGACTTTGTAAAAATACTACTTAGTAATAATAAGCAGGCATATACAATGGAAGGAAGGCTATTGCTTAGCGCATTGGGTTGTATCCCCAAAAAATTGTAAGCCACCCTGAGTCTACGGAGAAGGGCTGGGATGTAAATATGAATTTTAAAAAAATGAGTAAAATTGCTGTCATCTCATAGATTTTATAGACTCTCAGAAAAATGCATCAAAATAAATGTCACTACCCTTCTATAGTTCCATTTAGAATTCTCCATAGAGTCACTGACGTAGTTTTGTCATTTGAAGTCAGTATACACTATAAGGTAAGGTAGATCAGAAACTATTCCTATATTTTGATCAGTAAACATGAATTTTTGAGGTAAATAAAAATTGAAAAAGTAATCTGATAAAAACAATTTTCTAAATCTTACCCAAATCATGGCTGACTCTTCTTTTTTAGTAGCATTTATATAATAATTCTTTTTGCTTTTTGTATTTCTAGCCTGCTTCTTTCTGTTCTTCTTTTCTTTCCTTCTAACTATCATCTCAACATCTCCCTCCGATTGTTTGCTCAAGTGAGAGCTCCATCTAGCATTTCATCCCATTGGCCTTCTGTCAGTCATTATACCCTTCTTTGTCTATTACAATCCAAATGAGCTCACTTACTTCTTTATGGGTATATACATTTTCTATATCGTAGCTCTTTCATCCAAGTCCAGCCAATTCAGAAGACTAACAGACAAAACAGCAATGTATAAACTCAGGATGCCAAATGAAATATGCTAATCGGGGTGGGATGCAAATACTTTTACTACCGGTTCTGTGGCCATGGCTAGGTGGGCGTGGCTAGGAGGGCATGGCCATGTGACTGGGTGGGCATGGTTTTTTTTTGCAGTACCCCTTCCCCCCGTGCTCCTTTTTTTTTTTGTCTCATGGGCCTCAGGGAAGCCTCCTGGGCAAAGCAGTAAGACAGCGAGGGGGATCCCGGCACAGCTGATTGTCGGAACATCTGATTGTCGGTAAGGAAAAAAGAAATACTTGTTCAGCTGAACCAGTAGCTTTTTTTTACTACCGGTTCAGCCAAACGGTAACATTTTTTTACTACCGGTTTGCCTGAACCAGGCTAAACTGGTAGAATACCGCCACTGATGTTAATGCACTTCAATGAATATTGCTCTGCCAAAGACTATGGCAAAGCTATGAGCAAGCTGGACTTGAGGCATTGAAAAAATATTGAAGAAGCTATTGTTGTTGTTGTTTTAAATGTATTATAGCTGCCTACTCCAAAGACTCCGCTCAGCTTACAGGATCCAACTTTTGGTATTTTATTAGAAGCCCTGCTTAATTGCACATCTGCATAGCTATCAATGACAAGTGATCTATTGTGTTTTCCTTAATAGTTGAATCTGGAAACACCCACCAAAATGACTGCCAACTGCATGGTAGAATGTGTAGTGAACTGTCTGGTTACCGAATGGTCTCCTTGGTCGGAATGTTCACAAACTTGTGGTCTTGCAGGTAATTATGCCTCTTGAATTACTGTTTGCATTATTTTGGATGTTAGTATAACTAACATTTGGGTTTGTAATATATAAGCCAGGATTGAAAGTGTATGACCCTTTAAGAGTAGCCGGAATGTGATTGGCTGTGGCTACAGCAACCGGCCATAAGATGGAGCCAGAAACCTGGTTCTCTCTCCCTGCTCTCTGCTCTATCTCTGTGTTGATTGCCTACTGTTTATGGTTCTCCATGTTTTGACTTCGACTATTGGATGTAAGTTTGCTACTGTTTTGACAAACTATGAACTGTGCCTGCTGATTGGTAAGGACAAGGACATATTGATATTTGGAATAGCATTAAGATACTGACTGACTTGTTTCGTGTATGACTTGGACTGTTTGTTGACTCTGCTAAATCCTCACTTTTCCTGTATTTAGTTTACTCCTCGTGTCAAGTGTCTTATCCGGGAAGGGTTGCGCTTGGACTTACAGTGGTCTGACGACGGGGAGACGGGCGGTCTGGCAAATGTAATCTGGACTGAGTTCGATCCTGTTTCTGAGGATGAAGTGGACAGGATTATGCGGCGGCTGAGTTCCACCACATGTTTATTGGACCCGTGCCTCTCCTGGTTGGTTTATGCCTCCGGGGAGGTCACGCGCGGCTGGCTCCGGGCAGTGGTCAACGCTTCGTTAAGGGAGGGGCTGTTCCCTGCCGCCCTGAAAGAGGCGGTGGTGAGGCCCCTGCTGAAGAAGCCTGCCCTGGACCCAGCCGTGTTGAGCAACTTTCGTCCGGTCTCCAACCTTCGCTTTTTAGCGAAGGTTGTTGAGAGTATGGTGGCTCAGCAATTGCCACTTTTCCTGGAGGAAGCGGATTACTGGATCCGTTCCAATCGGGCTTCCGACCCGGCTACAGCACAGAGACAGCATTGGTCGTGCTGATTGATGATCTCTCTAGGGCTCGGGACAGGGGTTTTTCCTCTGTCCTGGTCCTGTTAGACCTCTCCGCGGCTTTTGATACCATCGACCATGGTATCTTGTTGCGACGTCTCGGGGGGTTGGGAGTGGGAGGCACCGTTTTACGGTGGTTCTCCTCCTACCTCTCGGGACGTTCGCAAACAGTGTTGGCAGGGGGGCAGAAGTCGACTTCAAGGTCTCTCACTTGTGGGGTGCCCCAGGGGTCTGTCCTCTCGCCTCTCTTGTTCAACATTTATGTGAAGCCGCTGGGTGAAATCATCCGTGGTTTTGGGGTGAGTTACCATCAGTATGCTGATGATACGCAGCTATACATCTCCACCCCAAACCACATCAGTGATGCTCTCTCCATGATGTCCCATTGTTTAGAAGCGGTGCGGATCTGGATGGACAGGAACATGCTTCGACTCAATCCAGCCAAGACAGAGTGGTTGTGCATACCGGCATCCCGGTCCAGTTTTGAGATACCACCGTTGGTCATGGGGGAGGAGGTGTTGCCCCCCGTGGACAGGGCACAGAACCTGGGGGTTCTCCTGGACTCGCGGCTCAAGTTGGAGGAGCAGGTGGAAGCCGTGGCCAGAGGGGCCTTTGCCCAGATCTGGCTGGTTCGCCAGTTGCGCCCATATCTGGACTGGGATGCTCTGCGCACGATCACTCAAGCGCTCGTGGTCTCCCAACTGGACTACTGTAACACTCTCTATTTAGGGCTGCCCTTGCATACCACTCGGAGGCTTCAGCTGGTGCAGAATGCGGCTGCACAGGTAGTGATGGGAGCCCCCCGATACTCCCATGTCACACCCCTCCTGCGTGATCTGCATTGGCTTCCGGTTGCCCTCCGGGTGAGATTCAAGGTGCTGGTTTTAACATTCAAGGTCCTGCATGGCATGGGTCCAGGATACTTACGAGAACAACTCCTCCCAGCATCAAGTACCAACCGCCCTGTATGGGCCCACAGGCGGGGTCTCCTCAGGGTCCCATCTACGACCCAATGTCGCTTGGCTGGAACCCGGGGGAGGGCCTATTCTGCGGCGGCCCCGCTTATGGAATCTTCTTCCGCTGGAGCTCCGGTTGGCCCGATCTCCGCACCTTCCGCCACGAGTTAAAAACCTGGCTGTTTTACAATCTGGGCTATGTTGACTCTTGGGGTTTTGTTTTAATATGGGGGTTTTAAATTGCTTATTTGGCTTATAACCTGTTTAATATAGTTTTAAGTAATTTATTGTTGTATTGTATTTTAGTGTGAGCCGCCCCGAGTCCCTTGGGAGAGGGGGCGGCATATAAGTCAAATAAATAAATAAATAAATAAATAAATAAATAAATAAATAATATACAAAGTTTTGCCCTAGCAGTTTACAAATATACTGGTTTGGAACCCCCTGAATTCCCAGAATTTAGTCATGTTGGTCTAGAATCTAGAACACCACTTTTGTCTCAATAGATGACAGCACCAGCCAACTTTGCTTGGGCTTGGAAGCTAGATGAGGTCAGGTCTCTATATTATTTAGATGAGAAATGGGTGGGAAATAGTAGGAAGCCAAACAAAAATATTCTAAAAGAGGTCTATGGAGATTTTTAATCATCCAGGCCATGGTTGTCCCAAAGGTGCTTTTCAAAAGGCAACTGTGTTTGTTTTGTTCTTTGTTTTTTCCTTGAAAAAAAATAAACCGAAGAAGCTTCTTAGGTGAGAAGCGAAACATTTATTTTCAAGGAAAAAACAAAGGAAGTCAAGTTGCCTTTTAAAAATCTCCTTTGGGACATGCTAAAAGAAATCAGTGTCAAATAACTTACTGATAAGAGAACCATATAATATGCCCATGCAGTCTCCAAGAGTTAAGGAATACTTGAAAGAGTTGTTACTATATGTTTTCAATAGGACTGCCAGACTGGGCTGTAAAAATCCATACAAACACTGGATGACAGTGAAGAAATGCCAGACAACTTCTAACTCTCTGTTTTTGTTTTGTGACTGTTCAGATTTGTTCAGCCCAGATCTAGTAATCCTTCCCTTGCTGGCATTTTTGAAGGGAGCCTGGTTGGGCAAGGTTAAAATAGACACATATTGTACAATATGTCAGTATACATTATCATGTTTCTGGACACCCCACAATACAACTTATCTTACAGAATGACATATTGTGACTATGGTCACATAGTACATAAAATACTCATGGTTTGTTTAACCATAACTTATTAAATAAACAGCAGTGTTCTCTGTTTAAATAGCTTACTACAAGATAAATCATAGCTTGAAAACCATGGCAACTGGATTCATTAACATGCTAAATCAAATGGAAGTTAGTGTTTTGGTTTACCACACCATATAAACCCACTCAGTAATTAGCACAATGGTTTATTAATTATTGTTAATGAATTTAAGTCTAGCTATGATTAATACTGCAAATACATGAGGTGTGCACTCACAGTAATAAAATGATACAAGTTTTTCAACACATTTTCAAAAATCTAATAATGAGTTAAATAATCAGTGTCAGTTGTTGAAGCAGAAATGTTGGTGATATGAATACTGGGATAAAAATTAGATTATATTTTAACTACCGAAAACTTAAAATTCATGCTAACTTCTAGGAAGCTGTAAGAGATGTTAAAATACTTGTGAAAAACATTTTCTGTTTCTTGGTAATTTAGGTTGTGGCCTCTGATTTGACTAATACAGTATGAGTTGTGGTCTTATGAATATATTGCTATTTCAGTGTAAAGTTATGCTTATTCGATGAGACTTGGTTGTATGTATATTGCAAGTATACTATTTTCACTACCTGACCCTTTTGGAAGCAAACTTTCCTTTTGCAAGACAATAAGCCTTATTGAGCCACTGAAGAGAAAATACTGAGAAATTTTCAAGCTCAGAAATTTTCATATTGGTATTCTTCCAAACCTGAAATTCTAGGCAGATGTAAATAAATTCTAGGCAGATGTGTTATTTACCATATTTTTCAGAGAATAAGACACACTTTTTCCACCCCCAAAAGTGGGTGCAAATGTCTGTGTGTCTTATGCAGCAAATGCTGCCAGACCTCCGCCCACCTGCTGGCCCCCACCCTTTGGCCTCTGCCTCCCAGCAATTTGCCTCCTTGTAGCAAATAGTCTGTTTCAGCTTCAGCACAGCCTGATTAGCACAAGCAGCTGATTGTCGGTTGGATCGGCCTCCCGATGATCAGCTTTTTGCAGGCTGCACGGATTTCCATTGCCTATTGCTTCCTCCATGCGCCCGGTTTTTGGCCTCCACCCAATCCCCACTGCCTGGAACAGGATGAAAATGGGGCACGCGGAGGCCAAAAATGGGGCATGCGGAGGCTGAAAATGGGATGCGGAGGCCAAAAATGGGGCGAGCAGAGGCGGCAATAGGCTATGGCAATCCCTGCAGCATGAAACAGCTGATTGTCATTGGGAGGCCGATCCAACCGACAATCAGCTGCTTGTGCAAATCAGACTGAGCTGAAACTGACCAGGCTGTTTGCTGTTTGCTGCAAGGAGGCAAATTTCTGGGAGGCAGAGACAGATTTTTTTTCTTGTTTTCCTCCTCAAAAGCTAGGTGCATTTTATACTTTGGAGTGTCTTATACTCCGGAAAATATAGTAATTCAGTGGGACTTTCTTCTGAGTAGACATGTCAAGGAGTGATGTTACAGATCACTCTTCTTTTGCTAATTCTAAAATTAAACTGTTTTTCTAGAAATGTAACCACAAGAGGAAGAAGCTTCGCCTGTTCCAAATCTGTGATTATTAAATAACTAAACACAACGAAAGTAAAAGTCAGGATTTCTGAACAATTTTCTGTAAAGCAGATAAATTATTCAGGGATATATTATTAATGGTGAGATGTTTCTGTTCTTCTCTCAGAGATTAAAATTAGGAGGTTTTCCCTTTTTGTCTGTTCTACAGAAAGCACCTCTAGAATCTACTTATTAGTTAGCCTCATTTGCATTTTCAAGGCACAGTGGAGTAGAGATAATTTTAATCTTCTTTTAACCCTCTGACACTCTGTCAGCATGCTACTATTCAACTGGAATCATGACCTTCCCACATCTTACCAACTTGTACCAATTTGGTTCAACTTTACTGGCAAGTGATGCAACTTTCAACATATTGAACCTCTAACAATACTGCTCTTGACAGCCAAAAGTTTTACGCAACGCTGGATAAAGAGTAGATTTCATGTATTCCATCATTAAATGGAATAATGTGTCATTGACTTGCAGTGAATATGACTTTTAGTTATAGTGCAAGTCTTTTATCTAAAACCAGACATAATAGAGGATTATTTTTGCACTCAAAAACAATTAAAATTATTTTTAAAACACAATTTCACTATGATTTCTGCTCTCACTTCAATACAGAACCTGCTGTATTCCATTGCCACAGTTTACTTATTTATTTGTATATTTGCTATGTTGTGGTAATATGTGCAGAACTCCTATTTTTTGTGACAGCTTCACTCAATGGTAAAGTTGGTTGAATAGTCTGTTTTTCTCTTTTGTCTTTAGTCCCGTCTATACAATTCCTGTAAAATAAAATATTAGCTAGCAACTATAGTGTTAAGCACTGACACTTTTTATTGGGTTTGTTTGAGCTCTTTGTAGTCACTAATATTGTGGCTGGAGATAGATTGATATGAAAATCCAATTTAATGTCTCCCAAAGTCAGTACTAATAGAATTTGGAAGAAGTAATTCAGTATGTTGAATTTTCTACTTGATCTTATGTACCCACAATGTAACATTTGTGAACTGTACACCTTCTAGTGCATTATAAAATAGGAGGGTGTATTACTGTTAAAACAATATGGAATCGATATGAATGATCATTTTATCTCATATTCCACAGTATAAATATACCTTACTAAAATCTTGTTTGCTAAAATCTCGTTACACCTTAAGATGAGCTGAGAGAAAGATCTTGTGCACTAGGCTTCCCAAAGAAAATTCTGTCTTATCAATGAAAGCATTGGGATGCATACAAATGTTTCCAGTGTTATCCACTGTAGCAAATCATAAAGTCTTTTAAGCAGGATAACAAAATTTATGGTATAAAATTGTATAACTTTTACTTATCATCTATCTGCTTATTATCTAAGTGATTGGTTTTTTTAGCAAACATTTTTATTAGGTTATAAAGTATTATAAAATACAAAATACAAAAGTAAATAAAAGAGCAGTGAAAGAGGAGGAGAAAGGGGAGAAAGAAATGAGGAAGGGTAGGGAAAAAAGAAAAGAAAAAGAAGCATTGACTTCCAACTCTCTCTGTTGCTATAGAATAGGACATTAACATCAAATCACAGTTTCTTGTTTTTCCATAATAATAAGAACAAGTCATTTGTATAAAGATCTATCAATCTAATCTGTAAAATCAGAGGTGGTATTCAACCGGTTTATACCAGTTCGGGCAAACCAGTAGTGGTGATTTGGCCTGGGATGCTGAACTGGTGGTGACCCCTGGCTGGCCACGCCCCCGACCTGGACACCCAGACGCTCACTTGCCCCGGTCGCTTTCCTAGCTTTCCCTACCATGTGGCAGCCGCGGCGCAGCTTGGGCGGATGTCCCGCTGCTGCTGCACATGCACACTGCGTGTACAGCCACTACACATGCAGTGCACATGTGCAGTGGCCCCGGGACATCCCCCGCCTGCCCGCCTTCCTGGAGCATGCTTTCTTCCTTCTCCCGGCAGACACGCCTCTTCCAACCTGGCCTGGCCAGCCAGCAGTTGGCCACATGTCCAGCCACCCCTTTTTCAGCACAAGAAGTCTTCCCCAACCGGCCGGCTGCTCTCCTCCTTCTCTGCCTGTTCGTTCTGTATGGCCGAGGAGGAGGAGGAGAGCAGCCGGCCAGTTGTGGAAGGCTTCTTGCATTGTGAAAGAGGTGGCTGGAGACCGAAAAAGAGTGGCCACATGTCCAGCCACCCCTTTTTCAGCACAAGAAGTCTCCCCCAACCAGCCAGCTGCTCTCCTCCTCTGCCTATTTGTTCTGTATGGCAGAGAAGGAGGAGAGCAGCTGGCCGGTTGGAGGAGGCTTCTTGCACTGAAAAAGGGGCGGCTGGAGGTGACTCTTTTCTGGTCTCCAGCCACCTCTTTCGGAGTGCTGCACCACTCTGCTTGGACTTGCTTGGGCAAGTGCCTCTGGTGTAGCGGGCTCAATGGGGTGGACCTGTGTGCTCAGTGCCTAGAACGTGGCTGCAGCGGCGCATTGGAGAAGCAGAGCAAAGCCAGAGATTGGTAATTTTTGCTGCAAGAAGCCTATAACCACTGTGGGGAAAAAACCCATGTGGCGGCTGCAGGCATCTCGTGACAAGGTCGAGATGTGGGCTGGCAGGGAGTCCAGTGAGAACAATGGCTCAGCCCTGGCTTGCCTTCCCTGGCAGCAAGCCACAGGAGGAAGGTAAGGTTTCAGGCAGTTGGGAAAGGGAAACCCAAGTGCCTAGCCCAGAGCCTGGGGGGGGAGCGAGGCTACAGCACACACCTTGCTTGAATTTCCCAGCCCCAAAAGTGGGAAGGGAGGAAGTCCTGCCCGTGGCCCCTTTGTTGGAGCCTTGCCTGCCAGCTTTTTTGGGCAACGCTAGACCAGAGACTGGCTGGGAAGAACCCTCATAACAAGCGATGCTGCCAGGCGCTTGGAAGCGTGCGTGTGTTTGTTTGTTTCAGGTGGGTCTCCTCTCCTAGCTTTGGAAGGAGAGAGGGAAGGAGGAAGGGAAGGGAGAGAAAGAGAGAGAAAGAGAGGGAAAGAGAGAGGGGGAATGGAAACAGAGAGGGAAACAGAGAGAGGAAAACAGAAAGAGGGGGAAAGAGGGGGAAAGAGAGAGAGGGAAAGAGAGAGAAAGAGAGAGGGGGAAGAGAAGGGAAACAGAAAGAGAGGGGGGAGAAGAGAAAGAGAGAGAGAAGAAAGAAAAGAAAGAAAAGGGGGAAAGAAAGAAAAAGAGAGAAAAGAAGAAAAGGGATAGACAAAGAAAGATGGGATGGAAGGAAGGAGAGAAAGAAAGAAAGAGGGAGGGAGAAGAAAGTGAATGAGATATATGGCTGAATCGATGGATAGATACATGGAAGGAGACAGCAAAAAAGGAGAGGAAGGAAGGACACAAACCCTGTCTTCAGAAGACTCTTTGAAACAGCATAGCAATCTAGGGCTGGAAGGAATCTCAGAGGTCATCTTCTAGTCCAAGGGTCTTCAAACTTGTCAAGTTTAAGACTTGTCAACTTCAACTGCCAGAATTTCTGAGCTAACATGACTGGAGGAAGAATTCTGGGAGTTGAAGTCCACAAGTCTTAAAGCTGTCAAGTTTGAAGACCCCTGTTCTAGTCCAACCCCTGTTCCAGCAGGAGAGCCTTATAGAATCATAGAATAGCAGAGTTAGAAGGAACCTTGGAGGCCATCTAGTCCAACCACCTGCTCCAGCAGGAGACCTTATATCATCTGGAATCTGGATTATTTTGGTGCCTCTTAACAGAGAGGAAAATTGGCAGAGGAGTTTACTAGGACAAGGCTGCCATGCAGAGGAAGGCAGAGATAGTTCTTCACTTATGTCCACAATTGAGCCCAAAATTTTGGTTGCTAAGCAAGAGCATTGTTAAGTGAGTTTCACCACATTTTACTCAATCCATGATATTTCCTGGGTCTAATGGTCATGTGCAGGCTAGGGAAGTAAATCTGAAGGCGAGTGCAATGTTCTAATGTACAGAAGTTATAGTTAAGTGGCAGAAAGTGGACTATGGGTGTGTTTTTTCAAATGCAGTGAGGTTGAATGTGTATAGTTTTAGAAGAGCTCTGTGTGTGTGTGTGTACATACACATACAGTATATATAGTAGATAATATATCTTTTTGTGTGCCTATACACACACTATACTATGTAATATGTATGTACACATATGGCATACATAGGATTAAATACTGTATTTTGGATGTTCAGTAGTAGTAAATAAATAGAGAGGGAAATTGTATCTCTTTGAGGCCAGGCAAGGCACCCCTTGATGTGACGTGAGTGACATCAAGTTGGCCATGCCCACCCAGTCACATGACCACCAAGCCACACCCACCCAGTCACATGACCACCAAGCACGCCCACCGAATAAGCCACGCCCACAGAACTGGTAGTAAAAAAATTTGAATCCTACCACTGTGTAAAACCCAAGCCACACCCACTCAATTACATGACCACCAAGCCACGCCCACCAAATAAGCCACATCCACAGAACCGGTAGTAAAAAAAATTGAATCCTACCACTGTGTAAAACCCAAAGTCAAAATTACATTCTTTTCCACGTCAAGCATGAAATTCAGAAGCGGTTTCCATGTGGAAACAAAAGTACTTACGTTTTTTTTTCTTTAATCGGAGTAGTCAGTTTTGCAATTATCTAAGTGATTGTTAATGTCAGAATAAATGTGTAAAGGCTACCACAGGAGAGAGAGTAAACCACTTGAGTGGCTAAAAGAAAGTTAGTGGGGATGGGAAACCAGACAACTCTCAGAAATTGGAGTCAGGAAGGTTTCATTCCCTAGAGCAGAAGTCTCCAACCTTGGCAACTTTAAGACTTGTGGACTTCAACTCCCAAAATTCCCCAGCCAGCAGCCTAACTGGCTGAGGAATTCTGGGAGTTGAAGTCCACAAGTCTTAAAGTTGCCAAGTTTGGCAACTTTAGTTTGGAGACCCCTGGTCTAGACAAAGGAAGACCTATAGAAGCAGGGCAGAGACAAAGAGCCTAGGACATTACAAGCAACAGAACAGCTGAGTCATTTATCTGCCACTAAACGATTGCTAATGTGTATTTATAGGATTTAGATCAAGGGGGAAACATTTGGAAAACCCTCTCAAATTTATATGAGAAAAGAGGCAGAATCTTGAAACAAATATGAGGAGGCAGGAATGTAAATCTGCATCTGATATTTAAAGTCACCTTGAGAAATTAAATATGCCTATTCAGAAAGAAACACTGGCAGCTTTCATTTTAAATTCATTGTCTAGAAATTACTAAGTTGGGATATATACAATGGAAACAAATGTGTGTGTGTGTGTGTGTGTTGTGGTAAATCATTGGTAAGAGGATAACCTGCCTATTTCTGAAGAGCCACTTTTCTAAAGCCAAACGAGGGAAAAAGAGAAATGCTTCATTTGCAATGGTTCATGTCGTTTATAACTCATTTGTCTAGAAAAGGGAGTTAAGGCAAACCTATTAGACCACATTCCAAAGATGATAACTCACCTCAGGCCAGTGTAAGAAAAGGCCACAAAGGATATGGAGAAACCAACATCAGAACAAATGGCATCTGTTTTGATTTTCCTTTGTAGTTCATTAAGGGGGGGAGAAGGGTTCATTAAAATGAATTCTTATACCTCTACCATTCACTTGGCCACCTTAGCTGGGAGAGTCTCTGCAATATTCCATTTTGGGTCAGGCAAAGAAGAGTAGTTGTTGATTTTAAAAAATTAAACATGTCTCATATGTCCCAGATCTAGAAGCAAGCCTGTTTTCAGATTTTTTTAAAAAAAGGGTATGATATAAGATTTAAAAGAATTATTCTCATAAATTGCTTATCAAAGGCACTATCCTGGAAAATGGTCTGTTAGAATGTGTAGAAAAGAAGGATACACCAAATGGCACTGAAGAATGACAAACAGAGACTCAGGTCCTTTTGTGAAGTAGAAGCAATAACCAGAAAGAGGACTACTGTTGCAGCACTATGTGAAACTGTCCAGATGTGCATGCCAGATAAAGACTGGAGATATTAAACCAATAAATGTGGAGATAAAGTTGATAAAGAAACTGTGAGAGCATATTCTCTTTTCATAGTTACATCTGTGGGCCAATCCAAGTACAGCACCAGGTAGAACATATATATGCTCACATTGATAAATGATTACACAAGACAATGGATTTTGCTTTTTATTTACTGGAGAAATGAAAAGAATATATGGCTTTATTTAAACAATTTAAGTCTCAGTTTCTCTGTATGGCAAACATATAGCAGGTAACGTATCTGAAAGAGCACAGCAAACTGCAGTGGCCTATATCTCAGAAGATAACGGTGTGGTAGAGAAGAAAAATTGTCCTTGATTGAAATGATGAGATACATACCGAAAGATTCAATCTTTTGCTCTGGTTTTCTAGGACTGCATGCTCATGTAAATGCAACCGCATCACTATGAATTTATAGCTGTATCCAAAGGAGATGAACAAATTGTGAATACTCTGATCTGCAGGAGTTTATTCTTGGTAGGAGATCCACTTCCATGGGGATACCTGAGATAAATATGAGGGCAGACAGGAGGAGAGATTTATGTCTGTTGATCATCTGTGGAAGAGGCACACTCTTGAAACTAGTACAAGCAATTTTATTCTTGTTTTCATTCAATGAGTAGTTAATGTTTGAAATTCCTTTCAAAGCAAAATCCTAAAATTTAGAACCCATCGTCCTTAGGGCTATACAAACCCACAGTATCATGAAAACACTGTGGAAGTTTATTTTTTGATAGACTCATGCAGCTGCCCCAATTATTTGATTTGAAGAGAGGCGTTTTATGTACACCCCATACCCCAACACATTATAAATCACCACTCTTTTATCCTTAAACTTATTTAGTAACAAGGTGGCCACATGGCGCTTGTGAGTCATTTGTTATTGATTTATCATCTTTCCAACAATCTTAGGCCAGCTGGCTTCCCACCCAAGGGAGGATATTTCAGGGCAATTCCACCAATGGGACTCTTTCATGGCAGTGTTACTGTCAGCACTAAGCAGGTTGAAAAATGGTTGCAGAAGTTCTCCATCACCTGAAGAAACTGGTAGAATTTGTTCCTTTCCTCTACCCCTTCCAAAATTGAACAATATTTTTTACAGGCCGTCGGTGCTTAGTTTTGTCCCAAATAATCACAGCTTTTCAAACAGAGATTTTTATTTTTTTTAAATTCATATTTATATCCCGCCCTTCTCCGGAGACTTAGGGTGGCTTACAGTTTTTGGGATACAACCCAATGCGCTCAGCAATAGCCTTCATTCCATTGTATATGCCTGCTTATTACTAAGTGGCATTTTTACAAAGTTAGCTTATTGCCCCCAACAATCTTGGGTCCTCAGTTTACCTACCCCGAGAGGATGGAAGGCTGAGTCAACCTTGAGCCTGGTGGGATTCGAGCCTGCAGTAATTACAGGCAGCTGGAGCTAAGTGCTAGGCTATTAACAGCCTGCACCACCAAGGCCCTAGATTCAGCCGTGAGATGATTTCTGATGGTATCCCCAAGAAACTGAGATTCCCAATTGTTCTGTTTATGCAAGAGCAGCCAGGACAGAACTGGCATTTGTCACCATTACTATGTTTTGATGGTTGATAATAATTCTTCGTGTGAAACATTCTGCAGCCCACAGAAATGCAGCTGGCCTTCCCTTTGTACTGGCCTTTTTCAAGGTCCCTACTTTAGTTGAGTTGATGTCCTTCTCCCATGGCTGAATGTGACGTTTCCAGAAGACTGGAAATAATTGTTAAAGAGGCAAATACTGTGGCAGCTGTCATTAGAAAGCTGTACTACTCTTTCAGAAGTGAGCATTTGCAGTGACATTTTCCCAAGTTCCCTTCTGCCTAAAAAGGAATATGCAAATCGCGTGATGGATAATAGCAAATGGCTTTATTAGTTTCAAGTTGCTTTTCAGGATTTTGCATTAATGACTAGAAGTTAAAAAGCCATTCTGACTATAAAGTGCCAGGTTCACTTATCAATGACCAAGGGAAATTCAGAGGCTCTTGAAAAAATTGTAAACCTTAGTAGAAGTAAAATAATTAGGTTGGCTGCAATCCCATGCACAATAGCTTGCATAAATTCCTCTGAGGCCTAGTAAGTTTAAACAACCATGTTATCCTAGGATTGTAGCTGTTATTAGGAATAAATCATGTCCCACAGAACACAGCCTTTGTTTTATGCTGAAGCAGCCCTTTCAGTGAGTGTTTTTTTTGCCCCTGGGAATTGACTGACTGTTGTAAAGGAAAGGGGCAAAGATTTTAATAAATGCAGGAAAGGCATTGAAATACAATACTACTCTGGGCATTTTAATGTACGCTACCATAATACACTATAGTATAAATCCTAATTATTATTACAAATTATTATCTATGTTAATCTTTGTTTTCTGTATTGATCACGAATATGTTTCATTTGCCAAATCTTGTCAGCTCATCTTTGCTAATTAGAAGCCTCTGAAATAAATGCTTCATTGTTTCCTTAATTAAACTCATTTTTAAGTGCCATCTTTTTAGGCCAAGGCTTAAGAGCATTTATGACAAATCAGTAGATAGCACTACTTTCATATTTCTCCACAGCAAGTTAATCAATAAAAATAAGGTAGAACACAATGAATAATTATCCAAAAGAGAAATCCTTATTATTAAGCTAATTTCCTTTTTCCATAATTAACCTTCAGAGAAATAATGATTTGAAAAGTATATAAATAAAGATATTGCATGGTTTTATATAGGAGGTTGAGAAGTACCAATGCTGATATTTTGGTAATTAAGCATTTATTTATTTTTCCTCAAGATTCCTGCATGTTTGCTTGCTTGCTTGCTTGCTTGATTGTTTATTTCCGTCTGTGCATAATTTGTCCCAGTCCTGAGAACTCTGAACAGTATCAAAAATGGAAACTAAAAATAAAAGCATAACACCAAAGATAGATTCCTTCACTCAAATTAAACAATGCATCTTAACCTTGACAATGTTAAGATGTGGGGATTTCAAGTCCCAGACTTTCCTAGCCAGCATGCTGTAGTCACTGAGTTAGGGGACATATACAGTTCATTAACTTGCTGGTTAGCAAGACAAGCGCTGCTCATCCCTCTGTAGAAGCAAATTCTTCAAAGTAGTGATTGCCACAAAACAGGGCTCTGTTACCCACACCCCAAGATCACCATGAGGACTAGTGACCCTCAACAGACCTTCTCCGGATGCCTGGAAGCAGATTCAGTTTGGGCATTATGTTATGTGATATATCCTGGTTTTTAATTCATAGACTTAGTAAAAAAAACCCTCAAATAATAATGTACTGTTGCATATTCCAGAATATTGTAATTACGATAGTGCAGTTTTCCAACAACAATGGTAATCTGTTTAGATTGTTTTTCTGCTTCTAACCATATGATATGTGAAGATTTTTTGACCAAATTAAGCTGAAAAATTACAAGCCAGGTAATGTCAATTACAAGCCAGGTAATATCTATTACTGTCCAAAACCACTTTTAGTATTTCCATTAAGAACCTATTAATTTTCAGCAAAATATCCTGAACTCAGTGAATAGGAGCAGAAATTAAGTTACCATTTTTGGAATAACACTATTAAGCACCGTTTGTTAAAGTATCAGCAGACTCAATTAAAAGGAATCATCAACGTCATCTACTGCCCTGACATAGGAAGAAATGTTTCATCTAATAGTATTCCAGTTATGATGAAGCCATCTTGTTCCTGAAAGTGGAAAAGGTTCCTGACTGAGATAGTGAGATAGCTTAAGATAGTGTCCAATAGGAAAACCTGCTTTGTTTATCAAGTTGAGCAACTAACAGTGGCTCTTGTTAGGTGAAGCAGTGGGGAGAGCTTCATATATGTGTGTATATACATACACACACACACACACACACACACATATACATCCTCTTTCCCTGAAAATAAGACCTATCCAGAAAATAAGCCATAACATGCTTTTTTTTAAAACAAGTTTTATTCCATTTTTCCAAAACAACATAAAAAAAAGCTTTTTTCAGTGTGCAACATAATTCCGAGTCACTCTTTTTACATGCAAATATGACAGTAATTATATATTTACTTTTAACATTCAACATCCTATCTTATCCATTAAGTAATGTTGCTTTCCATCTAAATATCTTCGGAATTCATTTTAATTTATTTCAAATATATTTCTTAAACATTAGGATTTCTTTTAAACACGTCCTTTTCCAAAATGTTCTTTTCACATTTTACCTCCACTTTTACAAAAAAAGGAAAAATAAATCCTAATCATTAATATTACTTTTATTCTAAACACCTTCTCAATTCACTTCAATTTATCTCAATTCATTTTCCAGTATACTCTTTTCTCATTTAAATCAGTGGTTCTTAACCTTTTTGAAAGAATCGCCCCCTTGAGCCATTGAGGAAGTTGTCATCGCCCCCTTCCCCCAACATAACCGCCCCCTGCCACCTCTTAGCGTCCCCAAGGGGGCCAGTAGAGGGGCACTAAGAGGCAGCAGGGGGGCGGCGCGTCAAACGTGGCCGCAGCAGCGCGTAACATGCCACTGCTTCCGCATTGGAGGCACTGGTTCCGGAGCAGTGCTAGTCAATGGGTGAACCTGCAGGGCCGGCCGGCACCTCGAACGCCCCCCTGTCGCCTCTTAGCACCCCTCTGCCAGCCCCCTTGGGGACGCTAAGAGGCGGCAGGGGAGAGTTCAAGGCACCGGCCCTGCAGGCTCACCCCATTGACTGTTGTACCACACCTGAACCGGCGCCTGTCCATCTATCCATCCAAAAGGTCTGTCTGTTTGCCTGCCTGCCTTCCTGCCTATCTACCTACCTGTCTGTCTTTTTGTCTACCTACCTATCTACCAATATAGATCTCTCTCTCTCCCAATATATCTCACTCCATCGCCCCCATATCTCCCCCCCCTTCCGTTCCTTCGCCCCCACATCGCCCCTTTTTGTTCCATTGCCCCCCTGAAAAACAAAATCGCCCCTTGAGGGGCAATATTGCCCAGGTTAAGAACCACTGATTTAAATCACTAATATTTCCCCTATCTTCATACTCCTTTTAATTTTTTGGTCTGTCAGATTGGCAATTCCATCTCATATTCTTTCCATAAAGTCCAAATCAATACAAATTTATAATCATAAAGCAAAACATAGATTGCCCTCAGCTCTTTCTATTTTAGGGGTGTTACCTCAGTGGTTTATATATGTCTTCATTCCCTCACCTATAATCCTTAATTAAATATCCATTTTACTTAATTATAATAATCATCATTTCCTAGAACTATTCTATATTGTATCTTTAAATCAGATTCCGCAATATGTTTTCCCCCCTTTAGGTTTTAAGGTTTTAACTATAATATTGAAAAATAAGGGGAAAAAAATTAATCTATTTGACTAATCCTGATCACTGATATTACTCCCATTTTAAACCTCCTCACAATTCATTTCAATCATTTCCATATATACTAAACATTAACCTTTCTTCTAACAATCAAAACAAAACAAGACATACATTCATGTTCTAAGAAAATATCAGTGCCTCTCCTTCCTCTCTATAGCTTATAATCTATACATTATAATCACCTTGATGTAAAAACCCCTTTCTTAGTTCATTAATCAATATCTCTATATATTCTAGGCAAAAAAGAAAAAAATATTCCCCTTTATTCAATTTATTTCAAATATATTTCTTTTTCAATTTCAGTATTTCAATATCTTCAATATTTCAAATGTATTACTAATAGTAATTAAATGTCTATTTTATTTAATTAGTATATTTTCTCTTTTTACTTCCATAGGATTTTGTTTATAATATTGAAAATAAAAATAAAAAAGATACAATTAATCCATTTAATTAATCCTGGTCACTGATATTAATCTCACTTTAAACTACCTCACAATTCATTCAATCATTTCAATTTATACTAAACATTGACCTTTCTTTTATCAGAAAAAAAGAAAAAAAAGAACATACATTCATCTTCTAAGAGAACATCAGTGGCCCTCCTTCCTCTCTATAGCCTATATTCTAAAATTTGTAATCACAAAATACCTTATTACTATTTCTCATAGCCTTGCGGAATCCCCTTTCTTAAATTCATTAACTAGTATCTCTATGTATTCTAGACAAAAAAAATTTCTCTTTTGTTCCACAGTCCCCATATTTCTTTCTTTCCTGTTCCTGATCCTTAATACCTCTCTTCCCTTTTATTTTCTCAAACCTTTTCTCCCTCTGACTTATGTCTCTCTCTTTGTATATATCCTTCCCCCTTTTACTTTTCAGCCATTTCTTTCTATCTTTCCGATTTTTGCAAATATTCCCAGTTTTAATTATTTTCTTAAATCTCCCGGTTTTAGCCCTTCTTCTTTTCCCTCTTCTTCGTGGCATTCTTCATATTAATTGTCTGTCCAAGATGGCTTCCTCTTCAACTAATTCCTCTTTCTCTGAAGTTTCCTCTTCATAATCTTCAATCGCCATTTCCAGGTCTTCTAATACAGAGACAAGTGATTCACCTCTCGCATATAGTAGTTCTTTGAAGTTTTTAAGTTCCATTTTTAAGTCCCACAAAGATACCATCATTGCACACTCTTATAGTCAGTCCACAAATCCAATTCTTTTTCTTTTTTCTTCTTAAAATTTTCTATATTCACAGCTATTCCAAAACTGGGTTTACAGCAAAGTCACCAATCAGTCCAGCATTCCATATCTTTTATTTTAGTTTAGTTCAGTTTTCACTTTCTGGGGTAACTAGTATATTATTTCAATATTTCCTTTTCAATATATCCAATCAGGCTGGTAAAAAAGAATAGGGACTTCTCTTTTCAACATAGATTTTTGTCCACAAGATGACACCCTCCATTTTACAATCCTTTCCCCCCCGTTTTTATTATTCAGGGCTTTCCGAATCTCGATGTTTCCAAACCAGTCAAGTCTCCAATTAAATGTTTTCCCCTCCTTTTTGGTACTCTTCAGTCCAATTTTGAATTATATCCTTTTATTTCCGCTGTACTGTTAATTCAATTTATTTAAGTATCTTATTCTGGCTTCTTCCTATTCCAGTTCGAAGCCCCACTCAGCTACTAATGGTATTTTCACTTTTTTTCCTTCCCTTTCCAACCGCTGCTTTCTTATTCTTTCATAGAAAAATTTTTAAAATATCAATTCCGAGGTACCTTTTAGATTAGTTGTTGTGCAAAATCGGCCCGGTTCTTAGGTTGTCCACCTCTTTCTTCTCTCCTGCACAAATCTTAGTCCGGCTAGGTCCTCTCTTCAGGGTGGCAATTTTTTCCCCCCGAAGACGACCGAGCGGTGGTCCAAAATGGCCAGCCATAACATGCTTTTTACGGTGTGCCTAATATAAGCCCTATCCCCAAAATAAGCCCTACTTAAGAACCTGCGCAGCTGGCTGGCCATTATGTCTGGTTGCTTGTGATGCCATAGCCGTGAAGTGGGGGGGTGGAGCTACCCCATGCATCTGGACTGGCTTACCTCAGGACCCCGCAGCCAGGCCATCCATCCCAACACCTGCCTTGTGGCAGCAGCACTATTAACCATGTGCAGCAGGAGCCCACATGGCCACCAGCCCACTTCTGCTTGCTCATGGCCACATGGAACAGGTGCCGCGGCCGTGAGGCAAGGCAAGTGTCAGGGCAAGGATGGTGTGGCTATGGGGGCCCTGAAGTAAGCCGGTGTGGGACAGCTCCACGCGCCTCACCTCATGGCCACGGCACCAGTGCATTGCTTGGCCTTCTGCTCCATTGTGGCTCAAAGCAAGCAAATGTGGGTCATCAGCCATGCAGGGTCCTGCTGGACCGGGCTGCTGGTGCCATGACTGCAAGGTGAGGCAGGTGTCAGGACATGGGTGGCCTGGCTGCAGGAGCCCTCAAGTAAGCCAGTTTGGGGCAGTTCCATCCTCTCCTGCCTCGCAGCAGCAGTGCTGGTACACCGCAAGCAAGCAGAAGAAGTGGGCCTCAATACATGGGGAGAAAATAAGACCCCCCCCCCCAAAAAATAAGCCCTAATGCTTATTTTGGACCCAAAAGAAAATAAGACCCAGTCTTATTTTGGGGGAAACTCTGGTACATTTACATACCTGCTGTACATAGCAGACACATTTGATACAATCATCACAGGTTGAAAGTTAATGAGTGTGTTAGGTAATTATCTATTTATTTAATTTATTAAATTTTTATACCACCCATCACCCCTACAAGGTGACTCTGGGAGGCTTACAAGTTATAAATGAATGCTATACAATTGATGCTATAGAACCAGGAATGATTGCCAGATCTGGAAAATCTCTCATGCAAAGGTGTTCTGTTTCACCTTCCCTTCCCCAGAAGGTAAGGAACGTTAGCTAACACAGAAGAGTCACGCTGGCCTGTCTCCAAAATCCCCGTTATCTCTCCCGACAAGAGTGTTGGCAGTCACCCAGGCTCTCACTGCCAAATTCAAGCCAAGGAATGTAGTACTCACAGAAGAATTGCTTTACTTTCAGAGTCCAAAAATCTAGCACACAGACGGAAGTCTCGGATTCATATTACACTTTGTCACAAACAGAGTCTGCAGCGTAGGCACACCCACTTTTATACCTGGTGGGGTGTGGTCCAGCTCAATCTCTGGCCCTCCCACGCCCCCTACGTTGCTGCTGACGTTTCTCCCTCCGACGTTGCCTGGGATCAAGCCAGGAACCTTCATCCTCCCTCTCTGTGGCCTTACTGATACGTCTCTCAGGCAGTTCCTCTTGGCTTTCGAGGAAACCTGAGGCATTGCCAGGGAGGAAGGTCCTGGGGAGGGAGACCTTGCCAGGGAGGAAGGTCCTGGGGAGGGGGGCCTTGCCAGGGAGGAAGGTCCTGGGGAGGGGGGCCTTGCCAGGGAGGAAGGTCCTGGGGAGGGAGACCTTGCCAGGGAGGAAGATCCTGGGGAGGAAGGCCCTGGTGAGGGAGGCATTGCCCGTTCCTCCTCTTCTTCTTCTTCATCATCCAGGTCCTCTTCCTCCATCAGCACAGGCTCACGAGGTGGGGCCACAACACAAAGGCATCTCTGTTATTGCAACAAGTCCTTGAGCACTGAGTTGTCGTTCTTCTGTGCATGTTTTGAATGTCCATCTGAAGTAGTCCCTACTGTATTCTTGGTAAGATTCTCAGAACTGGTTTGCCATTGCCTGCTTCCTGCAGCTGAGAAAGACTGACTGGTCTAAGGGCACCCAGCTGGCTTTATGCCTAAAGTGGGATTAGGACTCAAGATGTAGCAGTTTCTAGCCTGATACATTAACATTATACCACACTAATTCTAGTGACATTCATTTGAGACCATGGGAAGAGGGGGGGCAGAAACATTCATAATCAGCCTTTCCCAGTGCCCACAGCCATGCGTGCAAGGCTGATGGCAGTTGTGTTACTCATCAAGTGGATTTATATAGTGAGTGGTTTTGTACAACAAAACAAATAGGTATAAAGTCAGGAGAATTAATTTGGTAGAAGGAATTCTTGAGGCTAGTGCTGATGTGAAAGAAAATAAACTCCATTTAGCCAATAACAAAGTGATAGGAAAGCCAGAGTTATTAGCATGTCCACAGCTTAGAATCTGAATGTGGTTTCCCTCCATTATTGGAGGGAGGGTAAGTCAGAAAAGAAGCTAAGCAGAGCAGAACAGGTCAGAAACCAAAGGAGAAGGAAGTGTAATTGATTCCTGTCCTGAGAATCAATATAACCATTATAAGGCATGTCAGTAGAGACTTGCAAAGTTAGACAAAAGAGTGGGTGTGGGAGAGGGAGAGAGAAATGCTTCTACCAACTATCTCTATATCTATTGCTTCCAATGCTTAGTAGATACATAGATACAGAAAGCATGGAAAACTGAATTCCATCATTATTTTTTTAAACAGCTCACTAAGGCCAATCTTTTGGACCTCAGGAACCACCAAACTCATCATTTTAAATCCCGCGGACCACTAATATGAATTTTGACTGACGGTGGCTTGCTGACATTGGTGGGAAAGTCAGTCCCATCCTCCAGAGCTGCAGTAGTCACAGGACTGGCCCTTTGGTCATCCCAGAGTAGCTGCTCCTCCACCTGGGTGCACCGCCCTACCATGGACTGGAAGAGCTGCTCAGGGATCACCAGTCTTGTGAATGCTGCAACTCTGGAATATGGGACTGACTTCAGCAAGCTACCCCAGGATAGATTTCCCTCCCCCGCCATTGGTCTTACCTTCCAGTTACAGCTTGCGTGGCTCTACTCAAGGTAAGGTTTCAACATGGCCAAAAGTGGGGGCCAGCGGGTGGGTAGGCCATGTGGGCGGCGCAGCCTTGTGTTCCCGTGCAGCCTGGATTAATTACTTTGGGGGGAGTGCTTTGGGGGGGACATTTCTCTGCAGATCACCAAAATTTTCTCGTGGACCACCAGTGGTCCCCGGCCCTCCAGTTGCCAACCACTGCACTAAGGTATTGAAACTGGTCTCTTGCCAGGAGTTTGGAGGGCTATGTCTGCTAGCATCTCTTGTGTATTACTCAAATCAACAGGCCTTTTTTTTGCACATCTCATCAAAAATGGTACTTGGCAACAATGTGCTTTGTCTACTTTGGAATCAGAATGCAACTTTGTTGTCTTTATGTAGACAGGTATAATTGTGTTCTTTGGCTTATCTGTTCCAAGCCCAATATTAGTTTAACCAGCTCTTGCAGGTGAGGAGGCAAAGTTGACAATTCATCCATTATAGAAGAAAACCCCACTGGTATATTTTCTGTCCTTTATTGTCCTCATCCCTATTTGCATCCAGCTATCTTGCAATGTTAAAATTGAAATTTAAAAATACGCATTCAAAAGGATGCATTCAAAAGGCAACTTTTAATAGGATAAAAATGGTAGTGTGAGTAAAGGACATTTAACTGATAGGATATCACTTAACTTCAAAACTAAGAAACTTTTTTTTTCAACCTGGAGCACATCTTTAGCCCTTGTGTCGTAGCTGTAAAAGTTATGGTAGGTGACACTGAAATGTTACTAAAATGATGGGCTGGTTTTTAAATATTTCTGTTTTGAGGTGAGGTTATGTTTAAAAGACTCAGAATGTATACATTTTTTAAATTTAATGATGGACTTTTTGCAATTGACAGATGCAAATGTTGTCAATGTGTTAATTTGTCTAACTCCTGTCTGTGATTTTTTTTGGTATGGCACCCCGTGTGTCAATAACCACTGAAGCCACCACAGTTGTTTATTCCATAATCTTTCAATTTGACTTTCAGATCTTAATACTTTGTGATCTCCAATTCTTTGTCTTCTATTCTACTGTCCCCTGGTATTTCCTCATCCATTATCCACATTTTCTTCTTTTTAACAATTATATATGGTGTGCTATAAGCCAAAACTTTTATCAGTCTATATTCAGAAACCCCACAATATTTTTGACTACTTTTGACTGCTCATTTTTTACTATGTTTTCATTTCTATGTTCCTACCATTTTTTCTTTATTGACACATGATCGTTTTTATAAATATTCCAGTGAATCATTTTGGTGATTGTGTTACGTCATTGTTTATTATCAGTTTGTGCAATTTTGCACAAGCTGAATATATGTTCTATTATGTTTTTTTTCCTGCTTCTTTGCACAATCTGTACTTTGAATCACTGGATGATTTTTCAATTCTGGCCTTGATTGCATTAGTCCAAATAGCTTGCTCTTGTACAGCCAAATTCAAGCCTTTGGTTATTTTAGCCTTATTAGTTTTCATTTAAACGAATTAGAGAGATAAGACTGGGCACACATTGTAATCTCTTTTCCCAATGAGTTATCAGTATTTTAAATGGGCCCTGAAAGATTCAGAAAATATTAAAATATAAGGTGTTCAATTATCTTCTTTCCTTCTTTAGGTCAGATGCTCCGTACCCGATCTATAATTATGGAAGCCCAAGGAGAAGGAAGACCTTGCCCAGCTGATCTTATTCAGTTCCGCAGTTGTGTTGTAAAACCCTGCTATAGCTGGGTTCTTGGAGAATGGTCCCTGTGCAGAGTTGAGGTACTTGAAGTTTGTAAAACATCGCCTTGACACAACAGGTAGAAAATGAATTTGATTGCAACCTACTTTTATGAGGCAGTTTGATCCTTGTTTTGAAAGTTAAGAGGGCAACGTTAATTTAATATTATTGAAAATTCTAACAAAGTAGGAAAAAGTCATCATGAATACAACCGAGGTAGGTGACTAAAAACTAATTTAATATCAAAGGTCAAAGAGCTGTACAATTGCAATAGCGTTCCAGTGAGTGTCATAGATGGGTTTTGCATCAGCATGCCTAGATCAAAGCAAGATTTAATTTCAGAGAACCCTGCTATCAAGGAAATTGACTTTTGCACTAAGAATACCATGTAGCCTCTTTCAATACTTGGAAAGGCCTTGAAACAGTATGGTTTAAAGCTTCAGTAGCCTGAAGTGCTGACTTCGACTTTTTTCCTTTAAATTATTACTTTTTTTTCTGATAGTCTGAAAATGTAAATGCTGATGTGAATTGTGAAGCATCAAACTGCTGTACTTTTGCTTTCTCAGCATGGATGGCATGGATGCCGTCCCTTTTTTCACACTGCATTGGGCATGCATCTATTTGCATTATGCATCACTCTGTCCTTGCCTCTTTAAATTATTCTTCATTCAAAACATTTTGATCCAGTATCTAGCATTGATTTTAAAGTGATTTAGATTTCCACACTCAATTATTTTAGAGTATGGAGAAGATGATATCTGCTTAGCATTAATCACGTCAGACTAATTGGGTCATACCCAGAAAGACGTGCAAAAGTGAGGAAGATTTAACATGTTATAAATTGACATGTTGTTTTGAGAAACAAACCCAAAACATCTTTTCTTCTGCATTTGTAGAGCAATAATGCTCTATTAATATACCTAGTGAGGCTTTAGTCTTTCTGAATCCATATTAACTTCAAAAGTGTATTATTATATTTAGTTGAAGAGCATTGATCTCCAAATTTGGCAACTTTAAGTCTTATGGACTTCTGACTGGGGCATTCTGGGAGTTGAAGTCCACAAGTTGTAAAGTTGCCAAGTTTGGAGACCCCTGTTAATAAGAGTAATAAGAGCACATCTATCCTTTTCCTTGCCTCCACCAAAAGAACAACTATTTGTTAGAGAATGGTCCTTTAACAACACTGCAGAAGATTTTTTTTTAATTACATTTATATGCCGCACTTCTCCGGAGACTCAGGGCGGCTTACAATTTTTGGGATACAACCCAGTATGCTCAGCAGTAGCCTTCATTCCATTGTATATGCCTGCTTATTACTAAGCGGCATTTTTACAAGGTCAGCTAATTGCCCCCAACAATCTTGGGTCCTCAATTTACCTACCCCGAGAGGATGGAAGGCTGAGTCAACCTTGAGCCTGGTGGGATTCGAGCCTACAGCAGTTGTAGGCAGCTGGAACTTAAGTGCAGGCAATTAACAGCCTGAGCCACCAAGGCCCATTTGCCAGATTTATTAACTGCAAGAGCGGAATCCAAAAAATTGAAGTAGGAAAGAACACTTTTAATTTTTTACCATTCTTGCACATTGCAAGAAGCATTGCCTGATTTGCAAACACTTTGCATTGTTTCTAGGATTAAAACATATACATCATGTAAAGTGTAGTTATTTATACATCAAGTTGTTTTGATCATTTCCCCTCCCCCCTCTGTTAGGGTGGGCAATGCGGAGATGGAATCCAAGTACGAAATCTGCAGTGTGTGGTGCTTGATGGCACGACATCATCAACATTTAAGCAAGTTGAGAGTACCCTGTGTGAAGAGCTTCCCCCTAAAGAGAATTTGCTTCGACTTCCGTGTTCTATCCCTTGTCCAGGTAAACTCAGAGAAGGACCATATTTCATCATTTTGGTGATAATAGCTATGGCCAATTGCACAGGATGTTCCAAGAAAATGAGTGGTTTGACATAGACCTGCAGTTTATGCTATACATGCTAGCTTTTGATGAATTGCTGTATAATCTTAAAGATTTCTAATCAGAACTCAATCACACAAAGGACTACTTACATTTGTCTCCTGATACTAACTTTTAAGTCTGGCATGATGAGTTTGTGAGCCCCCAAGTAGCCTTCTGATTTCAAAATGTCACCCAGTTTGGCTTTGGCTTTTCTGACCTTGGGCTCAGGATCCATCCATGATCAGGATCATCTTCTGGTCACCATAAGTTGCAATGTCCCCATTCACATGGACTGCAGCCTTTCATGAGAGAATAGTCCTTTTGTTTTTGCAGAATTAACCTTTTATCTTAAACTTACCTATAGCCTATTATAAGATCTCTCTGAACTCTACTGTTTTAATATACAGTAAATCCGGATAGAGGGTTAAAATAATTATCAGATTTGAGAGTAAAAATAAACAGAATGTGGGCGTGTCTATAGTGGGCACATGGTTGAGCCAGTATTTTGCAGTGGGGTGGTGGTCAGGAATTGTAGATTTCTTTGTGCTTTTAACTTAATTCTAGACTTAGGTGTGAGTGAGAGAGACAGAGACTGGGACAGGGGGAGAAAGAGAGAGAAATTCCCACATTTGAAATACAGGAAACCATACAGTATCACCGTTTTAGAACTCTTTTCTCACCAATATTCTGCAGCATGGCCTGTTGCCAAAAGGATCCCAAAACGTACAAGATTGTTCCTTGAGTTGGATAACCTGTAGGTTCCTTCTGATGCTATAACTGAAGAGAGTATAGAGACGTCCATTACTAAAGTCTACCCTACCTTTCTTCCTTTTTTACTATAAGGTGACTGTCATTTATCCGAATGGTCTGAGTGGAGCTCTTGTGAATTAACGTGCATCGATGGCAGGAGCTTTGAGAGCATGGGTCGTCAGTCTCGATCAAGAACATTTATAATTCAGTCTTTCGAAAATCAAGACAGCTGCCCTGAACAAGAATTGGAGACCAGGCCTTGCTCAGGTACAGAATACTGTAAACCACAGTTCTTATTACCTCACAGAAGAGTTTGCTTCTAAACTGTTTTCTTGTAGTTTATTGTCAACAAACCCTGTCTTCTCTTCCCATCAAAAGACATTTATTAAGAAAATGTTTGAAAAGGCAAACAGAGACTGGGAAACTATTTACAATCCTTAAAAAGGACAAAAAATGGGATAGACTAGACAGACAATTACAGAAAGTTAAATCACCAGAACAGCAAACTCTAAAATCTTTGTATTTCTCCTGCCTGGGCATCTCTTGTTTAATAGTTTTCCTTTGAATTTACTTAATAATGTTTAGTGTTATTGAAAAGATATGTATGTATGTATGTATGTATGTATGTATGTATGTATGTATGTATATTCAGGCATATATATAAACTGTTACCTTATTTGAATTATAGGAGGAAAATGCTATAATTATGTATGGAAAACAAGTCTTTGGCAAGATAATGAACGCACAGTGTGGTGCCAGCGTTCTGATAGGTTGAATGTTACAGGTAGGTATGCTCAGCAATGTCATTGTTATCATCAATATCACCATCACCTTCACCACTCTCTCTATTACCAATTTTATACTAGTTCCTTTTTTAAACAATAATTTTTATTACAGTTTACAAATACAAAGACAAAAAATTGATAAAAACTAAAGAAAATATAAACAGTAAAGAAAAGAAAAGAAAAGTGAAAAGAAATAAAAAAGAATGAAGAAAAAGAGAAGATGGATGGATGGATGGATAGATAGATAGATAGATAGATAGATAGATAGATAGATAGATCGATCAGATGACTCTATTCCCCCTCCAGGCAAGAGTAAATAATTTGAATAAATTAACAACCTTCTCCAGTACCTCAAATTTTTAAAAAATGTCTCCTTTCATTATCTCATCTCTTATCAATAATCAAATGATTACACTCATTCAATGTATATAAAAATCAATATTGCAACTTCAAAATATATAAAATTCCCAACTATTAAAATATTTTAATATTTACCACATGAGGAAGCTGAGAACAAGAAGCACAGGTCTAAATTAAATGCTCAGTACTAAAACGAGGAAGATCTGAATACAGAGGTAGGTTTGTAAGAGGTATGTAAATGCAGTGCTGTCAGTGTCTCCTGAACACCATGGGGAAGAGCATTCCATGTGTAGGAACTAAGGCAAATATAATCGTCTGGGCCTCCTCTGGTAATTCTAGCATGAGATCCAAGGACCTTCCCAAGTGCAAACTAGTGTAGTTTTTTTCTGGTTTTTTTTTAAAAGAAAATCCATGCCATCTAGAACTATCAGACCCAAGCCTAGAGTAGACACAGTCAAATCCAGTTGAATCTAATCCTCTATTTGCTTACACCTAATGGACAGAACCTTGCTAAACTAAAACTATAACCTACTAACCTACCAGATCTATCCTGAGATATTCTAGGGTATAGTTTCCCTGAACCTCTTCACCCCCTGCCCCGTCCAGTGAAGGACCGTGCAGTCTCTTAATCTAGGCCAGGGGTGTCAAACTCAATTTCACTGAGGGTTGTGTTTGACCTCGGAGGGCCGGGGGATGGGTGTGGCCATCGCGGGTGTGGCATGGGACTTGTGTCGGGAGCACCTGTGGCGGCCAAGTGCTAATGCAGAACTTCTGTGAGACCCTCCCTCACTCTCATTATAATCTCCTTCCTTCCTTCCTTCCTTCCTTCCTTCCTTCCTTCCTTCCTTCCTTCCTTCCTTCCTTCCTTTCCTTATTTTTCCTTCCTTGCTCTCTTCCCATCTTCCCATCTTTTTCTTTATCTTTCCTCTTTCCCTTTCTCCTTTCTTGTCACTTCTTGCATGCTCAAATGCAAAAGGGGAAACATTTCTCCTTTTGTTTTTTTTAATTACATTTATATGCCGCCCTTCTCCGAAGACTCAGGCTTACAATTCTGGGATACAACCCAATGTGCTCAGCAATAGCCTTCATTCCATTGTATATGCCTGCTTATTACTAAGCGGCATTTTTACAAGGTCAGCTAATTGCCCCCAACAATCTTGGGTCCTCAATTTACCTACCCTGAGAGGATGGAAGGCTGAGTCAACCTTGAGCCTGGTGGGATTCGAGCCTACAATAATTGTAGGCAGCTGGATCTTAAGAGCAGGCATTTAACAGCCTGAGCTACCAAGGCTCTTTTGTTTTGTTTTTAGTTTAGCCCTCTGCCAGTGAAAATGGGGTGCGGGCACCCCATTTTCACTGGCAGAAGGGTGCAGGAGATCATCATGCCCAAAAAACGGGTGTAAGGGGGCGCTTGCTGCCCCCTGAGCTCCATTTTCACTGGCAGAGGCACCACAGGCTGGTCCTTTGCTGTTTCCAGGCCAGCCCGCGGGCCGGATCTAAGCATCCCACAGGCCAGATCCAGCCCCCAGGCCTTGAGTTTGACACCCCTGAACTAGGCCGTTCTCTGAGAAAGCTCTGTGTTGTGATAACTCTCCCCCTCTGCTCCTCCAGGAACACATTCCATCATATGAACAGGCAAACATTACCTGGAATTATCCAGGTATGTCTCCATTTCGGTCTCAGTTTGTTGTTTTTTAAGACCTGGGCTGTAAAAATCTTGATGGTCATTATAGAGCAGGAAAGAGATAAGAAAAACTGTAAATGCTGCCATCCAATCTTCCCTCTAATGTGTGACATGCTGTGTGCAGAAAAAAATGTTCTGTGCAGCTTTTCCAAAAAGATCTACAAATCCGTGTGCCTCAATAGAAGTAAATTGCAAATACAGGTGAAAGCATCCTGTTCAAATTGTTTAAGAATGGAAACTAGAAAGTATAATAGTATGTCACATACAAGCCTGCAGATTATAATATAAGCTCATTAGTCTCTGATAATTGATACTTGCAATCGTTATTTTGTAAGCATTTAAAATTGTTTCTTTTTTTCCTTTTTTGGAATTTGATACTGCAATGAAAGAAAAAAGAAAGGACTTATGCAAAGGAATTAACACAAAAAGCATTCATTTACTTCCCATTCTTTCCCTCTTCTGAACTTACTTAAATTTCAATTACTAATTTTAACAGTGATTTTTTTATAGGCTCAGCAATGAGCATGGACCTTGTGTGGCCCAAACTCATTCATTTATTAATATCTTTTTAAGAAAGAGGCTGGCCAAGGAGATTTTTAGGAAGCTTCTTCTCAGTGCAGAGGAGGGAGCAATAGTCAGGCAAGTCCTGGCTCAGTACTTGGAGACCATAAGAGTCTTGATGACCCTAACAGTGGTTGTAGGTAGTCAGGAGAGCTGACATATTTGACTCTGGATGAAATAATAGACAGAATTGATTTGGGGGTAGTGGTTCCTCCTGGACTTGCAGCTTATATAGCAGGGTAGGGTAGGGTAGGGTAGGGTAGAGTAGAGTAGAGTAGAGTAGAGTAGAGTAGAGAAGAATAGAATAGAATAGAATAGAATAGAATAGAATAGAATAGAATAGAATAGAATAGAATTCTATAGCAGCCTTTGTTCAAATTCGTCTTGTATCCCGACTGTGCCCATTCCAGGTCTTCCTCATTGTCACACATGGCTTAGCTTCTTCCTGATTGGGTCACTATAGTGTGGTCTACATGAAGACCATGGAGAAACTGCAACTGGTCCAGAAGGCCACAGGGATTGGACTTCTGCTTGCCCCACAGTTTCACCATTTTATACTATGGTAGGATGAACTGCACTGGATTCCAGATGCTTTCATGGTGCAGCTGAAAATGCTGGTTATCCTCTTTAAAGGCCAGCAGGGCACAGTGGCACAAGGCCAAGTTACTTGCAGGATTGCCTCTCCCCAGGTGTGTCTACCTGTCTCACTAGATCAGATAGTGTTGAGTATGCGCCAGGTCCTTTCCCTTAAATGCTTTCATCTGATGAGACCTCAGAGGTGTTCTTTCTCTGTAGCTGCCCTAGCCCTTTGGAACAGCCTCTCGTCTGATATTCAAGGGTCCTCTACTCTTTTGGCCTTTCAACAGGCAATGAAGACTTAGCTTTTCTCCCAAGTACCGTGCTAGGATAGGATATGATTCAGTTGCAGTCAACAGTATGGTTACTCTGGCACCCTCGTGGGAAAGGTGTTTATCTTGTTTTTATTAGTTGTTGTGAGCTGGTAAGCGTCATTCTGTGAGATAGCAGCCATATAAGTTTTTTTCTTTAACGAATGAATAAACTTTTCTATTCTTCTGCTCTTTATTGAGGCCCAAGGCCAATTATAGATCCAATCGAGTTTCAATCCATATTAAAAAAAATGAGAATTGATATTTTCTAGGAATTTCTGCAGCTTCAAAGCCAGCATCCTTTCAAGCATTTGCTTCAAAAGTGAATATTGGTAGCTCGCTGCTAATTCATATAAATATTTGGCAGGTGGCTTTACTAACACTTTCCTTTGTTCTAAAACAATCATTATCATCATCATTTTAGCCATTGTCTATCTACTGCAGGATGAAGGCCTCTTCTGCATATTTCCAACCCATATTTCCAGCCCAGTCCTGAGCTTCCTTTTGCCAATTGGGCCCACAATACTTGCTGATGTCATTGATCCATCTTGTTTTAGGTCTTTCATGGACTTTGTTTTTAATCAAATGGGATCCTTTCTAGGACTGCCTTGGTTCACCTGCCATCAGTTCTTCCTGCTATGTGACCAGCCCATTTCCATTTCAATTCTTTTAATCTCTTGATGATATCATATACTTTCATTTGTTCTCTAATCCATGTGCAGGTCTATCTATCTTGTCTTGTAATCCTGAGCATGTATCTTTTCATGGCTCTTTGTGCCACTCATAGCTTTTGCATCGATTGTGAGGTTAGTGTCCATATTTCCCCAGAACATGTTAGAGCACTGACCGAAAACTTTTCAGGCATAGAGGGAGGTTGTTCTGGAAAATTATGCTTAGCTTGCCAAATGCTTGCCAACCACATTTAACACGCTGTTCAATTTCCTTTATCGTATCACCTTCCATTGAGATCCATTGACCAAGGTATATGTAGTGGTCTACTACATCTAGTTTTTTTCCAGATATAATTTTTTTCTTTCTTTGGTGAATTTATTAAACATAACTTGTTTCTTTTTCAGGTTTCTTTTTAAGCCAGATGGTACTCCTCCTTTGTGCAGCTCTTGTATGTGTCTTTGTAGCTCTTCTGGCTCTTGTGAGAAGAGAACAACATCATCTGCAAATCTTAAGTGATTTGCACCATTAAGTGATTAGGCGCCATTGATTTTTATTCTAACTTTTACCCAGTCTAGTTTGTGAAATACTTCTTCAAGGCAGGCTGAGAAAAAGATAGACGATATTGTATCGCCTTGCCTTACACCTCGTTCTATGTTGATGTCCATTTTAAATATTGTTCTAAAATAATACTAATCTTTTTTGTAATTGTGTTATTTTACAATCACATTTTTATAATCGTGTTCTAAAAGCTAGAAAGGGTTTTTTTTTTTGATATCTGGAAGAAGTCAAACACATTCCCGTAACCTGAAATTGTCCTCTTTCATTTGCCCAAGAGATTTTATCTCTTCTTTCTTTAAGAAAGATATTAGTTTTATTATTTTCTTCAGGGATTCTATTAATATCACTGTTTTCTTCAGAGGTGTTTAAAATGCTAGGCAATGGTGGTGATGTTTTTCTTTCAGTTTTGTTCATTTTAGATGCTCTGCTGTATTGTTTTTATAGTACCAGTGTGATTTTCTTTCTAGTTACCTTATAAATTCAAATTAAATGAAGGAGGAATATAAATATTTTAAATAAACTTAAAGAGTCCATCCGAAAGCTGCAAGCAGGAATATATGCACATAATCATCAGGGCACACTGAGCAATCAACCTGTGCAATGAAAAATAGTGTGTGGCGCACGCAAAGAGCAAATACATGGCCAAAGGTTTCCTTCAAAGCAAATAGTTTCAGCTGACTTTGCTTCATTGTGGTATTATGGCTCTACATTGCATAAATATATGTGCTTATTTCAATTAATACTGGCAACACAATTAAAGAAACTTGTGGATAGGAATGACTGTGAAGACCAGGATGAGAACTCACAGAGAGAAGCAGGAATATTTGATTCGCCATTTCATTGTGGTTTCTACCACTGATCTCTCAGGTGTAAGACTGCAGGGAGGGGTGATCGGCAGGATTACTAATGAAGTCACATAAAGCTGGTTCATACTGATCAGTCACCAAAAGCACATGGAAATGCTGGTAGGCTCATCTGTTCACATGCTTCTATGGCTTGTTGCCTTCAAATTTATGCCACGCAAACAGGTGCTGCACTATGTGCAGTTCCTTTTGATAGATATTTTTGAAGTTGATGTTTTAAAGACAGATATGGCGGTTCTTCTGATTATTAGTAGGAACCAGGGACTCTGTTGAGCTGTAGTGAATATTTATCTCTAAAAGTAGAGCTTTGTTCATTGAAAAATGTAGCTTTGACAAAGCACATTCTTCCCTATGAAATGTTCCCCTCTGTCTCAGAGAAATTTAAAAAAAAAACCCATGCATTTGTATACTAAGAACTGCACAGTAACTACATTGCTCATTAGAGAGAGCAATAAAATAATCCGAAAGAGCAAAGGAGGAGTGTTCAAATATCTAGTCTGTAAGTGAGTAAAGCCTGGCACAGCTGGGGAGAAGAGGATTTATTTATGGAATTTTAATGAGAGGCTGTCGTATGTTTGGGGGACTCTGCAATTTTTCAGCAGGAGAATTGTGGAAAAAAAATCACATTTAGTTTATTTCTCCATTATAGTGTTATAAATTTAATAAGATTGAAAATTAAGCCACCAAGAACCATACTGTAATATAAATACCTTGTCCATGATCTTTTCAGTAAGAATGGACAAAGTTTCAGGGAGAGAGGGAGGGAGAGAATTTAGAGGCATAAATCCATGCTTAAGAATGAAGCTGGGACAATCACTTTCCTACTGAAGCAGTCCATCCTGATGAAATTAAATATTTATTGAATTTAGCTTCCTCTTTTGCTGGTATTGGTGATTTTTTTTCCATAACTCCTCTAAATAATATGATACGCTTGGGGAAAAGATAATGCAATATTGTCAGCATTGCTTTATACCAGTCAACTATTGATGTGATTTTGCATTAAACGTTTGTACTGGAAATTTCTGGAATGGTTGAAAAGAGAATATTTTTGTAGAGAGCTTTAGGGCAGATCAAGCATTATTATCCAATATTTAATTTTAGGTCAACCAGCAGGAAAGTATGTTACATCTTCTAAAAGGACATGTTATGCAATTTTCAGAGTCTTTAAATCTTTTTGACCTAATTTCAGGAGTCTCCATTGATAAATATTTGGTAATACTTATAGTCATGTGGTAATATATATGTCATATGATAATATATGTGTGTTAGATGTAACCAGCAGAGACAATGTTATGGGCTATCCCAGGAGAAGTAAGCATGTATGTTTCTTAAATGTTTCTGAATTGAGATCCTCATCCCCACACATTGACCAAAAGCCTGTCACATATTGCGCTGTCTGAAGATGATACAGATGTTTTATCACTGCTCTTCATGGAATTGGAAAAAGCTTTAAGAAGCACATTAGATAACTCGTGACCCATTGTATAATCTTTTCCAAGATCTTTCCTTACCAAGCACTCATGCACCCAGAGACCTGCGTTGCACCCCCATGCAACCTCCCCGCCCCCTGGTACCACTTGCACACTTTCATGCACCTCCACACCCCTCCCAGATGGAGAGGGCATGTAGGAGTGCAGGACTGGTGGGAAAGGGGCCCAGAGATGCATATCTTAGCTATTGCCTTGAGATACTGAAAACCACATAGGTGGCAAATGGGAATTTAATTGAACAAGTAAATGTTTGATAGTACCTTTAAATCTTGAAAAGCTCAGGTCAAATAGACTGCTGAAAACACTCAAAAGTTTAGTTCCAATTAGATTTGGGGTTTTTTTTTTAAGCTGAAAAGTTATTTTAGATCCAGAGGCCCTAAAGATCTTTGAAGGGGGATGGAAATATTTCAGTTGTTGAATGGGACACAAATTCTCTATGTACTCATGGAAAATTTGCAATTCTGGAATTAGTCCAGTCTAAATTTTGTGATCCATTTTATGTGTATTTGGTAGGAGGCATTACGCTTAGAATTGGAGTTTATAGCAGCTGAGCCGCATTTGGATATGCATTTTTAACCAACATCTAATGTTATATTTATTTCAACCAGCGCACTCTGTGTCGATCTTATAATAAAACCGTCACTTCTCTTATCTGTTCTTCTCCTGATACCAATAATATCTTAGACTTAGAGAAACTGCATATTATATTTTGTCTTCAGCTCAAGTTGAGTTCAGATAATTAAAACTTTATTTAATAGGAATATTTTATAAACAGATAGTATACAATAGAATATGAGCAATTATTTATCTTTAAAGAGGTTTATCAAGAAGGTTCTTCCATCATGCTTTATTGCAGACTGAAATAGTGAATCAAGGACAGCAAAGAGATGTAGAAAATTCTAGTGCCTTTGATGTCATATGATGGCCATCCAGATGTGTGCAGTCCAAATACAGCAGCCCTAGCTCTTTTTTCTCAGTGTCCTTCACTTCCTGGCTGCTTTTCTTCCAAGAAATTAGCCTCTTAGCCCTCTATTTAATTCTAACATGGTAGCAAATACCTTCTCCTCACAAGATTCATCCAAAAATAACTGTGTCAGTTTCTAACCTCTCTAACATTATAATGCTGAAGTGTGACAAAGAGGTTTCCATTGCGTGAGTTTCATGCCATGACCCTCACACCTTTGTTTTTAGGAAAATATTAAAAAGTTGTTTATTTTTAAGGAAATTGCCCTTGAGAGAAAGGAAAGGTGGCAATGGTAAGACTTCACCATCTCCTCTTTTATAGGGGCTTCCAATATCACCTGGGATTGCCATTTCAATCTTAGTGTACTCAACATACAATTGTGTATGTTGAATCTTTCATCTGATCAACATAGGGGCATTTCTAAGCAGAATGACAAGCGCTGCGCTTGCTCCGTATGCCATCGAAGTGGAAGTGGGCTGAGTCTTTATAAACTTAAAAGGATGCACTTGGGATGCTTTAATTTTTAATTCTATTCCCCACCTCCCTTCAACTTCTCATGTGTATTATATGAATACATGCCATCAACTGACAAGTGCCCACTATAAACTTATTATGCTGCATGTCTTTTCCCATAACTTCTTGTTGTTGATATACTGATAAGAAAAAAGTTGCTTCAAGACCAGGTACTACATTATGCACTTTAAAAAAAATTAACCATACTCTTATTTTTGTTCCAGAAGAAAATTGGAAAAAAAAACCTGGGAAAAAAGAAAAGTATGGTTAATACATGCAGAAAAATATATATTTCTGAATCAAAAACCAGCAGATTCAGTTATTAAATCTTTTGCCTGTTTTATGATTATAATATTTTTATTATTTGTGTTTTGAAATACCCATTTGTCACATTCGTATTTTCTCTCTCCATATATAAAAATTGTAGAATATCGGTTTGCATACCTTAAAAAATACAGAGAGATTCCAAGCATGAGACTTTTCACCAGGCAGAATGGATGCTAAAACGTCTTCTGCCGATAAGTCTTGGGAATAATGTAAATGTACTGTTTTCAAAAGCAGTGTTGCAGCACAGCAAATAACCAGCGGATATTCCTAACTCATTTTTGAATTGTATCTTTAATGATTTCTCTTGACAATTCTTCTTGCAGGGGGCTGCTCTATGCAGTTACAGCCGGCTACAACCAGGCATTGCAACCCAGCCTGCAAAAAACCTTTCTCATACTGTACACAGGTAATTCAGATGGTGCCCTTTACTTCGTTAGAAAGAACCAATTATTTTTAGAATGTAAAACAAAGCAAATTCAAAAAGCTCCCAACAGATCAGAGACCTAATCAGTCATGCACAGGACACTATTCATTCAATAAGTTGAATATATAGCCTTACAGACGAAAGGGGATATGTGAAGAAAACATATATGTGGGTAACTGCAAGTAAATACTTCCTTTTTTCACAGAAATTCTGTTTGGAACATGAAAGGCAGGTTGTAAATATTGAAATATAGAAGCTGTGAACGAAAGGATATCAGGAACTCAATCCCTTCCCATGTGAAGCATAACCATTTGTGTTCTTAGAATCCTTTGGGATTTCTTTGGAACACTGAAATGAAACAACAGATCTCCTGCAATGTTTTTTTTTATTTATCTGTATCCCGTCTTTATTATTTTATAAGTATCTCAAGACACCCAACATACTTAACGTTCCTTCCTCCTCCTATTTTCCCCACAACAACAACCCTGTGAGTGAGTTGGGCTGAAAAAGAGCAACTGGCCCAAAGTCATCTAGGCAGCTTTCATTTCTAAGGTGGGACTAGAACTCATAGTCTCCTGGTTTTTAACCTGGTGGCTTAAGAAGTAGACCAAGGTGGCTCTCTTCTCTGCCTTTTAATTCTGAGGCTTAAGAGAAAAGGAAGCAACCCAAGTTACTTCCTCCAATGATTATAAGCAAAGAAAAGGGTCATTGACTGAGATGGGTGGCCATAGTAAGTAAGTAAGTAAGTAAGTAAGTAAGTAAGTAAGTAAGTAAGTAAGTAAATAAGCAAGCCAGCAAGCCAATAATTCAGGGACAATGTACCTTCAGAATTTCAGTCCATGGGGAACTTATTCTGCCCCATATCCTGATTTTTGAAAGAGAGTTTGAAGTCCATACCTGTTCCTATATTTTGGGAGGTAGAAGCACAATGAAACAGCATTTGACAGCAGCTTTGACAGCTGCTACAATGGATATGTTTCCCATATCATTATATAAGCTCCTTGAAAAGTTAACAGTGGGACAATGGCTCCTGCTGTCAGCCTTCACAGAGGTGAAGCTATGTCACGTCTGTTCATCTAGAACCTTCCCAGTTCTGTATGAGAGGACATACGTGCTTTCTCATATCATCCATCCATATAGGAACTCCTTCCATGGATTTTTTTTCCAGATGGCAGTATGACAATACATCTCGGCATAAAATAGATTCAAAAACTCCCAGATAAAATGTGAAGGGAGGGGGATCCCAGGTATCTAAAATGCATAGTAGAGAAAGAGAAGTATTTTTACAGACTAATCCTTCTGAGAATTTGCATGGGTATTTTTTTAGATTTTAATCTCACCTTTATTATTTTTACAAGGCAGTGAACATACTTAATAATCCTCCTCTTTTCCCCCGCAACAAGAACCCTATGAGATGGATTGGGCTGAGGGAGGGAATGATTGGCCCAAGGTCACCCAGTTAGCTTTCATGCCTAAAGCAGAACTAGAACTCGCCATCTCCTGGCTTCTAGCCTCATGTCTCAATCACTACACTATATCAAATTGGCTCTCAAACTGTATTTTAAAACACAGTTAAAATGAATAGCCTTTCGGGGGGCTGTTACCTGGTTTGATTTCATGCTTAGGACAAATCCATACAACCCCCACACAAGAAGACCACACCCATTAACCATTTCCCAAACACACAACCACACTCCTCTGCCTATATCTAAGTATCCTTCTGCAGCTGAGGACAGCTGAAGGTTTTACACTCTGCACATGGTGTTTTCCCTAATATCTCACATCAAGACGCTAGGAGGAAAGGTAAGGTGTGTTGATGTGCCTCCAGTTCTTGCCTGAAATAACATCTTGTTCTTTTTATATTGTTAGTTGCCCAGAATTGTGAATTTGAGATGGGCAGCTATATAAAGTAATAATTCCCCACCCCTCTTTTCCTAGCCCTATCCCTCTATTTGTATCCCATCTGTATTATTTTCTGTATTAGTATGGTGAAATACAGGAACTCTGCTTTTGCTTTGACATTCCTACAGCCTTACCATCAGAATTAAAATACTTACATTTTGATGCATAACACAATGCAAGCCCTATGCATCTACTCTAAATAGATGTCAGGTCAAGCCGGCCACCAGTCCTTCCACATAGAGTTGCAGCCTTAAATGAACAACATCTCATTTGAGAGGGAAAACGTTTTACTTTCATCGCTGCAGGGTTTTGAGCTGGGTTCTTTCAGCAAGATGGATTTTTGTGTTCAGTGTTTCTGTTGCATTTATCCAGGCTCATTAAAAGAAGGAGCAGGCACTCCATTGTTCTGTTATATTTAGTATAGCTCAAAAATCTTTGAAAGACATTGGCAATTTACAGTAAGTCCTTGGTCTAGGTTGGGCTTTCAGTTAAGATAATAAAAGCACCTGGCACTAGGTTAACTGGGGTGCACCCAGCAGTCCCCCAGTGGAAGCATTTTCTGGGAATGAAAACTTTCTGAAGTACCTTTCTCCTTGTTACCTAGGGTGGCATCTGTGGCTGTGAGAGAGGCTACACTGAAATCATGAGATCAAATGGTTTCCTGGATTACTGCATGAAGATACCCGGTTTAGCAGATAAGAAAGCCGATGTTAAAACAAATGCTGCCAAGCATAAACCTATCAACTCCAAAATGCATGACATTTTCAAAGGATGGTCAATTCAGCCTTTTAACCCAGGTAAAAATAACAAATTGTTGGCATGATGTTCTAGCTCTCTCTCTCTCTCTCTCTCTCTTAATTTGAAAAGTAAGCTTCATGCTCAGTGAATCACATAACCAGAAACTACACTAGAGGATATACAAACTCTCATTTGTAATATAATCATATGAATATCATTAGCATAAAATTGTGCAAGAGCATTATTCTGTAGAATGACCTGGGATTTCAGTTTACAATGCTGAAGCTAATGACATTCCCTTCACTGATTAATCAGAAATATAAGTAGGAGAGATTCTCCTACAAGGAGGAGAGAGAAAAACATAAAGGTCAATGTAAAGCATGAGACTTTCTCCATACCTGTGATCTGTGTTCAACTCCAAACATAGCTGGCAAACACTGCAATGTTACAGCGCAGTATATAATCCAATCACAAGTTGGAATCCTACAGTTGCAGGATGCCTGCTGTTCGGTGTATTTTCCATTATTCCATTACTTGGCCTCCTTACTCTTTTTCTCATAAGATGCAACTTCCCTGTTAGCTCTGTGATTTAGCAGGATTCTTCAGTTATTTCTGTAAAGATTGGTATGGTTCGTAGATGAGTTTTGCCAGCCCTTCAGGTTTTGAGAGATTTTGCCAGCCAATTCAGGAAGTAATGGTTACAAGGGTTCCTATTTTTAACTGACAGAAAATAAGCAAAATGTACACTTTGCATCAAATGTATTATTTTGTTCCCCTTTCTCAGATGGAAAACTTAAAATCTGGGTATATGGTGTATCAGCTGGAGGGTTTCTCATTATAGTTTTCCTGATCTTCACCTCCTATCTTCTTTGGTATGTATTCTGGCTTGCTTCTAACCCTGTTAATTCTGTTTCGAGATGTTGGATTTGGATTTAGTCATTTGGAAATAAATTAGAAGGGCTGAACTTCATTGGTACTCAAAGTTGCAAATAGCTTTCAGAGATTAAAATTCAGGGGTTACTTTATATTCTACGTAATTAGAAAGCTAAGTATCACTTGAAAACTTTTTCAGATGTTCACATTATTTACAGGTTTAGTTTAGTCTGTAAAAGACGCTCCAATCCTTTTATTTACAGTAGGTTGTCCCAAAGGTACTTTTTCAAGGGGCAACTGGACTTCCTTGTTTTGAAGACGTTTCATTTCTCCTCCCAGAAGCTTCTTCAGCTCTGACTGGATGGTGGGGAATGGAAGGATTTATACTCCTTGCAGACAGCTGGTCATTTGCGATTTTTTAGCCAATTGTTTAGGCCAATTGTTCAGGGAGAGATGCTGTTTTAGGGGCTTTTAGACTATTCAAAGGCTAATGACATTTTATTGTCACCAAAAAAATGGTGGGAAAGCATGTTGTTTTTAGGGTTTTGTCACTGAATATACACAAGTGTGGTCAAGGGCTGCAAAAAGAAAGCAAGTATAAAGGTAGGCCTCGACCACAATTGACCCCAAAATTCCTGTTGCTAAGCAAGACAGTTTTGTCCTACTTTATTACCTTTCTTGCCTCAGTTGTTAAGTTAGTAACATGATTGTTAAGTGAATCTGGATTCCCCATTGACTTGGTTTGACAGCAGTTCGCAAAAGGTGATCAGAAGATCCTAGGACACTGCAGCCAGAGGTGGTGTTCAGCAGGTTCTGACTGGTTCTGGAGAACTGGTAGCAGAAACTTTGAGTAGTTCAGAGAACCAGCAAATACCACTTCTGACCGGCCTTACCCCCATCTATTCTCTGCCTCCCGAGTCCATGCTGATCAGCTGGGTCTTCTTTTGTTGCCCTGCACAGGAGAACAGAGCTGGAAAGCAGGTTAGCAGGGTGGGGAGGGATGGGGATTTTACAGTATCCTTCCCCTGCCATGCTCACCAAGTCACACCCATCAAGCCATACCACACCCACTGAGCCACACCCACAGAACCGGTAGTAAAAAAAAATTGAATCCACCACTGACTGCAACCATCATAAATAAGAGTTCAGTTGCCAAGCACCTGAATTTTGATCACATGACCAATGTCAGATTTTTCAACTTTCAATTTCCAAACCTCAGGGGTGCTCAATAGTTGTGATACACTTTGGAGATTGTAAAGATATTTGGATTGCTTTAATATAATTTAATGTGCTTGGTAAGTAAACTACATAAATATCGTAACTTTTTAACATTTTGTTTGTTTCATGTCTGCAACAAAAAGGGCCGTGGGCCTTGGAAAAGGGCCTTGGTGGCTCAGGCTGTTAAATGCCTGCATTTAAGTTCCAGCTGCCTACAACTGCTGTAGGCTCGAATCCCACCAGGCTCAAGGTTGACTCAGCCTTCCATCCTCTCGGGGTAGGTAAATTGAGGACCCAAGATTGTTGGGGGCAATAAGCTGACTTTGTAAAAATGCCACTTAGTAATAAGCAGGCATATACAATGGAATGAAGGCTATTGCTGAGCACACTGGGTTGCATCCCAAAATTGTAAGCCCCTGAGTCTTCGGAGAAGGGCGGCATATAAATGTAATTTTTTAAAAAAAACAGTCCTAAGTGTGAAAAACGGTCATAAGTCATTTTTTTCCAGTGCCGTTATAACTTCAGACTGTGACTTAAATGAATGGTTATAAGTCAAGGACTACCTGTATGCATTTCTCAAGTAGCCCACAATTCTATGGTTTCTGCTTTTTCTACCTATGTGTGTGGAGAGGGAAGTTAAAATAACTTCAGTTTAGTCTCCCGGTTTTGAAAAGGGAAACCTTTTCAAAGATTTAACTTTGGAGTTTAACTTTGCCTGGACTTAAGATGGGGTTTAACTTTCCCTTGACTGTGCCCCAAATGAAGGATTCAGTTCACCTGTTTGGATTCCTTAATGAAATGCATGTTTTTCTTCCTTTTCAGCAAAAAACCAAAACAGCCACAACATACTCCTCCGCCTCAGAAGTGTCTGACTTTAGCCTACGATGGAGATGTTGATATGTAAGATGGAAACCACCACCCAAATGTAGACATTGACTGCCTTAACTGCTGTCCCCACCCTCCACCCCCGCCTCTTTTGATACAAGATTCCAGCTGATGAGTTTGGGTTTTATTTTTGTTCTTTGGGAGAATCTGGCATCTGATATAATTGGGCAGAATATAACTTCCAAACGTGATCAGTTTTACCTTTTAGCATATCTGAAACATGGTATATCTTTATGACTCTTCCCCAGAGGGGACCTCAAGAATTACATCTCTTCCTTTTTAACCATAGGAATAAGGACAAATGAGAAGTTCTACAGTCTTCTACTTATTTTTTTTATCTTTTATTTTTGAAAGCATGACAATCCTGTGCGGGGGGGAGATAAAATTACATTTACTGTAAAGGACAAACTGGACGCTATGTCATTATGCACTATATTAGTGCCATTTCTTTCTTCTTCACCACTTTCAACAATGGGTTTTCTAGAGTTTACATTTGAGTTACATTTGAAACTATTGAAAGATCCAAAGTTCTTTGATTTCCAGACTGACTCAGTTTCTTAGATCACAAAATAATCTCTTTTTCCTTCTGCCAAAGGAGATAACAACGAACCAGAAATTTTGCAGCATATAATCCAGGCCATTTTTTTTCATTCATGAGAAGGTTTTTCTTTCTTCCTTGTTGGACAAATGTATTAATAACTAATTGGCATCAAGCCATTTAGGTGTATTTTAAATATTGAAAACTTCAATTCAGTCAGTTAATATACATTCTGATTTTGTAATTTAAATTTTATTACCTGCAATTATTTATGATTCTTTTTTAAAAAAGTTCTCTGGCTTTATTTATTACACACATAGAAACACACAAACAAGCTGTTTGTACAAGATCTTGCTTTTTAAAAAAGTTTACAAGTCTACATTTGGAACATCTTGAAGAAGATATGTATATGTAGTAGTAAATGTTGCAAGTACGAAAGTGCCATCTTGTGGTATTGACATGTATTTATACATAAATAAAAAAACTAAAAGGTGTGGGAATGTTGATGCAAATGCATTGCAATGTCTGTTATTAAAAAAGATTTTGCATTTCGTCCTTTGAGAGCAAAGCCTAATCAAACTATAATTATGAGCAAACTCTGAGAAAGGGAGACTCAGAATGGATTCCTGAAGTAATTACACATTATAAATTCATTAAGGAAATCCCAACATGTTTCCAGCTGAAATTATTGTTCATTAGGCACACGTTGTTTCTGAATAAAACTATATCAGATCTCCCCAAGCAGTACCTTTGCAACATTGGACATACTGGCAGTTAAAGTAACCAAATACTGTATAGAAGCAACTAAGGCCAAATTATGGAATGCCCATTTTAAAATCAGCTAAAAATATTTCTGTCAATTTTCCAAATGATTTCAGCCTCAGGAGAAAAGTCTAAAGTAGGAAAAAGAAGTAAATGAAAGATGCAAATAACTATATAAAGCATTTTTTTTCAAAAGGGGAGAGTTAACACTATGGGGATGGAAGGGGTTGCCTTCTATGGGGCTGTTCACAATGGAAAGGGGTGTCAAGGTTATTTGCAACCTGTCCCCTGGAAGAATATAATAGTAATTAAAACTCATCCTTCCGTTTTTTCAAGTTTAAATCAGATACTGCAGAAGTGCTCTGATGGGGAGAATGCATAACAAAGTGATAGTTCCTTCAGCTGAAATTTTGGTCCTCCCCAAGCCATCAAACATATAAAAAGTCTTCCCCAGTTGCCATGAACTGTTTATTCCATAGAGTCCTTCCCCCCCTCCCCACTCCCTTACCTGTCATACCATCAACTGGTTACATTTCTTTAAAAAAAATCCTTCTAAATAAGGTTGGCATTTGGCTACACATTCTGCAGACGATGGCAAATATTTAGTTGATTTTCTTCTGGCTGCCATTCTCTGAACTGTGCAGGTAAGATGCAGCTACTGAAAAAGTGTGGTTGAAGAGCTGGAATTTGAGTTTTTGCTGTGTAGAAACTGAAAAGTACTCGAAGAACATTATGTGAGGAGAGGAGAGGAGGTGCCATTCTTACAAAAAACACAACTTCCTGCCTAAAGCCTAAAAATACAGAATGTGATTTTTTTGTGCCATTCCTAAAATATAGCAGGTAGTTGTGCAACCAATCAAGTTTGTACATGAAAAGGTTTTTAAAGAGAAGCTCCGGACTATAAAAAGAATTGTATGCAGAAAGAGGAAGCGTAAGACAACATCACATTCACAAATGCCAAGAAATTAATAATCCGGGTTGAACAAGATTTTATTTGGCTTTTAGTACATCGTCAGGGTTCATTGCATAAAGGATGGTTGGAGAGAAATTACCTGAGCCTCCTATATGTGTGTTATCAAGCAGGCCTTCCTTACTTTTTGAACATTGTCCTCTGCTTCACAGAACATGGAGAAAGGCAAATTATTTTTTTTTTCAATCAAGCAAACAGTTCTCTGGATCTCCTCAGTATAACCAGCTAATCAGAAATAATTTACTGACTCAGCTCAGTTTCCTTGGGAACTTTAGTGGAATTATAATGATGCAGTCTTTTTGCACGTGCCATTGTATATGTGGTAGAGATGTTTAGGAAAAGTGAAGAACGGATTTCATTTATTTAGGTCACTCTGTTTAGAATCAATTTACCACATGGTTTGAGGAATGCTATTGTGGCCTGTCAAAACCTAGGATGAATTCTGGAATTCAATCAGTCCAGGCAATGATATTGTAATTCCTAAGTATCCTCTTCCTCTTGCAAAGCCAAATCAGCCCCTTGGATTTATTAGAGAGCAGGGAGCAATGTAGCATCTGGGACAACAGCTTGAGTTCAGTGGAGGCAATCTCTAGATAAATCAAACCAACTCATTAGGATCCCCACTCCATGGCAATGAAGAATGGTATTTTTCTGCCACTATTGTGTTCACATGGAAGAGATCATATTTTGTTTTTCAAAATGTGGCCTTATTATCCAACTCCAAGGTAACTGATAGTACTTTTCAATATTATCTGAACAAAATTATGAGCTGAATGATGGAGAACTAACTGAAATTAAATCTAGACAACACTGAGGTGCTACCAAAAAATTGGACTCAGAAACTGGGATTCACCCTGTCTTGGATGGAGTTGCAAGATTACCCCAAAGATCAGTTCTTCAGTCTGAGTACATTTCCTGTTTCTTGAGGAACATGGGAATCTCATGTTGTGGTTCTGACAAGAACATCTACACAGTAGCATTTAGTGGGTCTATTCCTGTACTAGTTAAAACTGGGAGCATGTTTCCATGTCTTGCTTTACTTCAACATGACTTTGAAGATTAATGTATCCAAGTAGGGTTCCTTCAAACAAGTGTCCAGGATTCAACTGCACAAAGCCCTAACCAATAAACTGCTGAGAGCATCTGATGCATGTGTTGAAAGTATCAATTACCAACCATTTTTCTAGTCAGAAAATAAGGTGTTTCTGGTAACTTTTGAAGCCCTTAAGAGCTTAGTGTCCAAATATTTTAGGGGCTAGCTCTACTATTATTAACCTATTTGAATTTTCTCTTGTATGATTCCCAAGCTATTCAGTGTTTGGATTTCTATGTTTCAAAAATTAGTGCAAACACACCTCTTGAAAGGTGGGATACAAATCAACACCCAGTTATGCGTTCAAATACGTACAGTTTAAACTAATTATTCCTAAACCTACAGTCACATAGCATTACCCTTATATGCAATTGTTTCTTCAATGTAAGATAGTAAAATGGAGAATACAACTTCGTATTATAGAGCTTAAATGCTCCTCTACAATTTTAAAAATCTTCCTGTAAATATATTAAAAAATATGGCTCTCCAAATGTTGCAAGCAAACTTCCATCACTCCTAGCCAGCATGAACAATTCTCAGAAGTGACAGAATATGCAACAAGAGAGTGGGAACCTAAGATTGTCCTTTCACAGTGTTTTTTTCTATTTTAGCAAATTCTAGGAATTGAAGTCCACCCATCTAAAAGTTGCCAAGGTTGGCAAACACTGTCATATCATCTGCCTAGATTGTAGGATGGCAAATCTGGCAAATTGTCTGAATTCAATTCCTGTTTCTGCATTAATTCATCCAGCAACCATAAATTTAAGACTTTTTAAAAATAAAAACACTTTTTTTATGTATCTAAAAAATGCTGCTTGAATATTTACATTTTATCCACCTGGCTTATAATAATAATAATAACAATAACAATAATAATAATAATAATAATAATAATAATAATAATTTATTAGACTTGTATGCAAGTCTATGAAGGTTATACAATTAATCCTGTATGTATCTTAGCTGATGCAGGACTCAAATCACAGGAAAGCATTTTCCATTTGAATCTGTTTTTCATCCCCTCAGTGAAGAACCCCACAGTATTTTCTGTTGCAGAAGTTCCACAAAGTTCAGGCCGACATAAATTTGCATACATCTGGCTCATATGTATCAGCAGTTAGCATGCTAATAGCAGGAACCTACATGTTCATTTGGCATTTTCATTTGGTACACAGAAACCATTAAATGGCATCCATTGATCTCAGAGAAGCTGACTAAGGACTTTGTGACCTCCAATTTATTGCTCAACCGCAGCTTTTTTATTTTCAGCACTTCTCGCAAATGTGTGAGCTAATCAATCGGCCAGATGCACCTGCCACGTTGGGTAGTAGTACCACTTAAATAATTAACTCGTTTGGATGGGCCACTTCCATTGCTTTCTTAAGAGGATGGTTGACAAGACTTGATGGATGGGAACAAAAAGTTGACTGTAAAGGAAACAGGCCTGCTAATCTGAGCATCAGAGAAAAGCTGATTTTGAAAACCTGATAAGATGTGGATCCTAGAGCAGGCCTGGGACCCATCTTTAGCAAGCATCATAACACAGAAAGGGGTCACAGGTTGCCAGCTTAACTGAAAAGCCCTGGATAACCATCTGCTGAACTGTCCTTTGCAATAGTCAAGAAGGTTTGTTCCCTGGGAAAAAGGCATCTTCTTTTCAATCTTAGCCTTTCAAAATTATCTTTTGATAATTTTGGTAAGAGTTCTCAGTTCAGGACTATAAAAATCCAGAGTACCACTAGATGGCAGTAAAGAGAGGGTTCGCATATTTCTACCGCCATCTAGCTCTTTTATTACTTTTCTCAGACAGAGATCACGTGTCATGCCCCTGTCGGAATCTGATTCGGAGGGGGACGCCAAGCAGCTGACAGGGAGTCGGGAGTGTTTCAAAAGGGAAGCTGCTCACAGCAAAGTTGGGAGCTAATCATGAATTATCTGGTATCATAGAGGCTTATCTGGGTTTCTGGCGTCTTCCCGATCGTGTGTGTTTTGCTGGGCTTTCAAGTCTGCAATTCCTTCTCCTGCCCTGTCAAGTTAATTACTGCAACGTGGTTTGTGTGGATTTTTATTTACAGTTTGTATGTACTTTTTTTTCGGACTGAATTTCCTCCACTAAAAGACTGTTCTTGAGAGAGTTTTTTCTCCAGCTGAAGGTAACCTGGACATTGGGGGCAAAGTTGGAGGTAATAAAGGGACATTTCTTGCTTATTTAACTGTGTTGCCTTTAAGCCACACCCACGTCACCACATCATGGAGGAAAGTGCTAATTCTGATGGTGGGGTTTTCTGGCACACACAGACCTAAGGATCCACAGCTACTCAACACATTCCAGTTTGAAAAAGCCTGCGATGATAGTGAAGGGAAAGATTGGAATTTTTTGAATCCATGTACACATACCCTTTGATGGCAATCCATCCATAAGAATCTGAATAAGAATGCTTCTACCTCAAATAAAATGAAATCAAATTTTTATTACAGTCAAAGACCAACATAAAGAGACACACAATTTAAAAAGCACAAAAGATACATTAGAATAGAAAATTAAATATAGAAAGCTAAATATATAAACAAAGGTTTAAAAAATATTAAAAGTATCTAAAAGGGGTACTGTAGAAGCAGTAGATCAGTATAGGGGAGTATGGAAAATTCACAATACAAAGAACTCTAAAATAAGGAGCTGGTTCATGACACAGTTCTCCTTTTTGACAGATTTTAAGTACTACTGCGCTGGCAGCATTATGTGTTGTAACAGGTTTGGTATCTGAAAGCAGCAGGGAGGTGCATCCCGGATATTTATGCAATAATGGTGAAATGAAAAATGTCTCTTTAGTACAGGCACTGGAGAAGTCCAGGTTCTGTTGTTTCTACATGTCTGGAGTCATGGGCAGTGGTGGGATTCAGCCAGTTCACCCCAGTTCGGGAGAACCGGTTGTTAACTTTCTGAGCAGTTTGGTGAACTGGTTGTTGGAAGAAATCATTAGGGCAGAGAGCCAGTTGTTAAATTATTTGAATCCCGCCACTAGTCATGGGGGCATTGTTTGAGTAGGGCATTTTCTATTTCATGGACAGCTGAGGTGACCTGACATCATGCCAGAGTAAACTTCCAGATTAGTTAGGAATGACATGGGAGAGGCAGAATAATTGTTGTGTTCACTGACAATAAAGGTTGGGGACAGAGGTGGTATTCAGCAGGTTCTGACCAGTTCTGGAGTACCGGTAGTGGAAATTTTGAGTAGTTCAGAGAATTAGCAAATACCCCCTCTGACTGGAGATTTTACAGTATCCTTCCCCTGCCATGCCCACCAAGCCATGCCTACAGAAACTGTAGTAAAAATTTTTGAATCTCACCATTTGTTGGGGACCTGGTTAGGTCAAATTGGCCCTCAGTATATCTATTACACGCTGTTCAATGAGAGCTTTGGCCTGATCATATCTCATGTTAAGTAGAAGAAGGCAGACTGGTATTGTTGAGAATATGGTTGCATTGTCTTCATTACCTTGGCTGTAATATCATTTAATTGTTGAGAGAATTGTTGCATTGTCTACATCACCTTGGCTGTAATATCATTTAGCCTTTGCAATATAAAGTTCAACATTTCTACAGACAGAAAGCAAAGCTCATGGAAAGGTGGAGTGCATAAGCGCACCAAAGTGCCTACCGTCCCTGTCCTATTGTTTCTTTTATTTCTTACATGTATCCATGTATTTATAACTATGTTTATACTTATACCGATTATCTTGTAAGCAATAATAAATAAATAAATAAATAAATAAATAAATAAATAAATAAATAAATAAATAAATACATACATACTGTGGGTGTTCCAGGGGGTTATTCCCTTGCTCAGGGGAGTGACTTGGACTGAGTCTTTGAAGCGTTGTAGAGGAGTCTCTTGTGCAGTGATGGGATTCAAAAAAATTTTTCTACCGGTTCTGTGGGCGTGGCTTGGTGGGCATGGCAGGGGAAGGATACTGTAAAATCTCCAGTCAGAGGTGGTATTTGCTGGTTCTCCAAACTACTCAAAATTTCAGCTACCGGTTCTCCAGAACTGGTCAGAACCTCTGTCCCCAACCTTTATTGTCAGTGAACACAACAATTATTCTGCCTCTCCCATGTCATTCCTAACTAATCTGGAAGTTTACTCTGGCATGATGTCAGGTCACCTCAGCTGTCCATGAAATAGAAAATGCCCTACTCAAACAATGCCCCCATGACTAGTGGTGGGATTCAAATAATTTAACAACTGGCTCTCTGCCCTAATGATTTCTTCCAACAACCAGTTCACCAAACTGCTCAGAAAGTTAACAACCGGTTCTCCCGAACTGGGGTGAACTGGCTGAATCCCACCATTGCCCATGACTCCAGACATGTAGAAACAACAGAACCTGGACTTCTCCAGTGCCTGTACTAAAGAGACATTTTTCATTTCACCATTATTACATAAATATCCGGGATGCACCAATTCTACACCTCCCAGCTGCTTTCAGCTGCTTTCAGATACTTTCAGATGTGGACCAGGGATGTAGGAAAAGACCCCAGTTCTGCCTGGAACCTCTCCGGGTCCATCAGGCGCCTGGGGCAGAACCACCTAGGAGGCTCCTCATCCCAGCAGTGTGGGGCAGCTTGTCGAAAAGCCAGCCACAGGAGATAATGATCTGACCATGGTACGGGGTGGATAATAAGATCACCACTCCCTAGATCATTATGCCATTGCTCCGAGACAAAAACCAGGTCGAGCATGTTGCCCCCCCTCATGAGTCGGGCTGTCAATCACCTGAGTCAGACCCATGGCCACCATGGAGGCCATGAATTCCTGGGCCAAAGCCGCCGCCGAGAGAGGGCAAGTTGAAGTCACCCAGAACAATAAGTCCTGGGAACTCCACCACCAGACCCGAGATGGCGTCAAGCAGCCCAGGCAGGGTAGCTGTCACATAGCTGGGGGAAATGTATGTGAGCAGTAAGCCCAACCGACTCTCAGACCCGCACCTCAAAAGGAGGGCTTCACAAATAACAACAGCCACCCCCCCACCCCTCCCCTGGGCTCATGGCTGGTGCAACACCCGAAAACCTGGGGGGCATAGATCGACTAGAGGGACTCCTCCCTCTGGGCCCACCCAGGTCTCAGTGATACAGGCCAGGTCCACGGCCTCCTCCTCGATTACCTCACAGAGGAGGGTTGCCTTATTAGCCACGGACCTGGCATTAAAGTACACCAGCCGGAGTCCAGGGGCCCTAGATCCTGGGTCACCAGGGCATTGGGAGGAGGCATCGGGGTCGGAGCATGCCACCGCATAAAGACATCGGGGACATGCTCCCTTAACTTGATCTGGCCCCACGCCTCGTCGTCGCCTGCCGAACCCAACCACCCTGGAGATCGCCGCTCCCACCCTGTCCTCTGGGGCCCCACTGCCCCCCGGCACCCCTCCACCACAACCCCGATCTGGGCTGTGATGAGTCCCCTCCTCACTACCCACCCCCCTCCCTAACCCCCTTAAGAAACGGTCTAGAAACCAAATCAACAAAGCCCCGCCAGCCCTCTTATTTCCCCTCCCAAGACCCCAACCCCTCCCTGCACTGTGCCATCTCTCAGGGTTCCATAACCCGTCCTTGAGATAGGCCATCGAAAGTCCAGAAGGCCAAACCCAGGAGAGAGGGCACTCCCTTAAGGCCTGCAACTCTGTCAAAGAATAGGTCCAGATCTTGTAGTGATGGAATATCTGGGGGAATAGTTCATGGTTGAAAGAAATGTCCGACCATTAGAGATGTTAAGGTTGTTAAAAATGGTAATAGCAGCACCCAATGAGGTCCAATTAACCAGCAACTGGGAGGTCCAAAGTCATATATCAGGACTGCCCACTCTCAAGAGTCCTGTGGGACGATGGTAAAATCCCATGCTTGGACCAGCAGCCACCGCGCTCTCACCGCAGGGCTCTCTGAGAGGCTGATGAGGACAGATGACACAAGCCAGGCCAATTTGAAGGGGAAAAGGTGTCCCCACCGTGCTGCCCTCTCACCGCAGCAAATCGGCAGGGGATACCTAAAAACCCCAGGCCAGCATCCATCAGGTGAAGAGGAGGAAAGGGAGGCACAGTTCACAGTCCACAACCAGGCAAGGATGTAACAAACCAAGGAAAACAAGGCAGAAAGGAATAAGGGAGCAGGGGGGGAAGGGAGGGTGGACAGAGCCTCCAGCCCATTGCCAGAGCTGCCAGGAGGGACTGCTCACACACCGGGTGGTAGGATAGCTGGTAAAATTAGCCTTGGTGGTGCAGGCTGTTAATAGCCTAGCACTTAGTTCCAGCTGCCTGTAATTATTGCAGGCTCGAATTCCACCAGGCTCAAGGTTGACTCAGCCTTCCATCCTCTCGGGGTAGGTAAACTGAGGACCCAAGATTGTTGGGGGCAATAAGCTGACTTTGTAAAAATGCCGCTTAGTAATAAGCAGGCATATACAATGGAATGAAGGCTACTGCTGAGCACATTGGGTTGTGCTCCGAACATTGTAAGCCTCCCTGAGTCTCCGGAGAAGGGTGGGATATAAGTATGAATTTAAAAAAAATTGATGGCACAAGGGGACCAAGACTGGCTGCCACCTCGGGCCAACACCACCTTCACCTCTAGGCCCAACGAGGCCGCTCGCTGATCCGCCGTCCCCATCCTCACCACCCTGGTCACTGGCACCGCTGTCATTCACGCCCAGGTCACCCAGTTCTTAGTGGCGCCCTCACAACCACAGACATGTCGCCGCTGCCATCGGCAACCTTGCTGTTGCTGCTGCTGTTGCTCCCTGCCGTCACTGCTGCCACCAGCGACCTCATGGTCCCATAAAATAAACGGGACCGCAGCGGAAAATGGGCACCAGGGCGAAAACTGAGTCATGGGCGCTGGCGCTACTATCCTCTGCGCCTGTGCTGTCCTCTTCCTGGCAACGCTCCCACCGCCGAAATCCTGTCGCTGCTGCCACCAGCAACCTCACCGCTGCTCCCCGCAATCACCACCGCCACCAGCGACCGCGGGTCCCCCAAGGCAAGCGGGACCGTGGCGAAAGTCGGGCGCTAGGGCGAGGGCCAAAACAGCACCGCTCCCACCGCTCGCCTCATTCGCCGCCTCCTTTCTCGTCAGCCGCCAGCCGTCCCGACTGCCAGCTGATCAAATTCGTGGCCGGAGCCTGCCACTCAGGAACAGGCAGGCTCGACCACGATGGTACCTACCAGCCCACCAGGTTTTCAGATATCCAAACCTGGGGGTCGGGGGGATCGAGAACACCTCCACACCTCCTCATGGACCACTTTAAAGCCACACCACCCCAGGACGCTAAAGACGAGCGGCCATCTTTAGGGCATGCGCAGAAATATATTTGATGTGTGTTGCTTACACTCCAATATTCTACCAACACTAATGCTTGTGAGCCACCCAGAATCTTCTGTGGACATGGCTGGCTGTCCCAATTGGATAAATAAATGAATAAAATAATTAACTACAATCTTGGCTCCTTGTCTTTGCATCTTTCCCACCTTACACCTCTTTTCATTACCACTTGGCTTACAGATGAGCTCTTGAAGGTGGCAAAGTCCAGAAACTATCTGGTGATTTTTTTTTTGTACTTGCTTAATAAAACACCATCCCCTGGGAGCTATATGGAGTGGGGCAACTAGCGATCCAAAAAGCTGTAACCTTTTGTCTCCATCTAGAAGGGGGGAAATGAATAAAAGTCTCTCTTTTTGCATTCCATTGAAGAGTCTCCTTCATGTCTAAACTCTTAAGATGAAAACATGCATCTCATTTAGAATGAGAACTAAGCAGTAGGGAGACGGGTCAAACAGATCTGTGCATACCTGAGAAAAAGATCCAGCAGCTTCTGGCTCTTTATTTTAGAAGTGGGAGGAGGCAAAAAGTCTCAGGGTTTCGTCCATGATGAGAATGTTCAAAATAATCTAATCTGCTGTTTTGGTCTTGAGAACAGTAACAGAAGTGACTGGGAAATGATACTTCAACTGGAGCCAGGCTCGTTATCCAAAAAACTTTATGGCAATCATACAATGCAGCTGATTAAAAAATAAATGTTCCTCAGCCCCGAGACATGTTTTTATTTTTCTTGGGCACAGAAATGAAGTTCCATCTGGTGGGATTCAAAATTTTTACTACCGGTTCTGTGGTGGGTATGGCCAGGTCAGTGTGGCTAGGTGATCATGTGACTGGGTGGGCGTGGCTGTGTGGTCATGTGGACTGGGGAGGTCAAAAGTCTTTTTTTCCCTTTTTTTTCTTTCATAGCACATGCCCCCCCGCACCCTATTTTTGGCCTAGTGAGCATCAGGGAAGCCTCCTGGGAGCAAAAATGGGGCCTGGGGGGGGAGGGATAGACAGCACTTTCCTCACCCTGTTTTTGGCCTAGTGGGCCTCAGGGAAGCCTCCTGGGTGCTGAAAAAAGAAGCATTTTGAAGCCTTCTGAGGTAAGTACAACAGTGAGGGGGAGGGAATCAGCTATGCCGCATGATTTAGGTTAGCTAGAAAGCAAGAAATGCAATGATTTCCTGCTTTCCAGCTAATCTAAATTGCACTCCACAGCTGATCATTGCCCAGCTGATTGTTAGAAATACCAGTTCAGCTGAGCCGGTAGCATTTTTTTTTACTACCGGTTCGGGTGAACTGGGCCAAACCGGCAGCATTTCACCTCTGCATCTGACCCACCAATGCTATTTTATATATTGTACAAATAAAGAAGGAACAGCTTGGAGAAGGGATAATCTTCCCTGGGAAGGGCTCAATTTGCCCAAGAGCAAGCATATGCTAACCCTATCCCTGAGAAATGGTTTTTGGTGCAGTGCCTACCCCACCTGTGAAGGCATGAGATGGCCCTTTCAGCCTAACTGTTCTACAGCCATGGATCAACCATTAAAAAAGGAAATGCTCATTCAATGCTACCTTGAGAGAACAAGGCTTACTTAGCAATATTTTCTACTAGACACCTTGTCAGAAACAGACATTTCTCCAATTTGTGCATTCAGACCATTTGGAAAGGTAGAACTGGATGGTGGTACTGGCAAGGAGGAGCTCAAAAGTTCTTTTGAAGAGATTCCTTTAGGATGCCACCCAGAAAGATAAAAGGAGAAGCATTGGCTTTTGATCCATTATTATTTTTCCTATTTGCTCTGTTTATATCCTGCCTTTTTGTCAGGACTTCAAAAGAAGTCCTTGCTTAGCTCTTCCTCATTTTTTTTGTCTCATGACAACAATACCTTAGGCTGGAAGATAGGAATTGTTCTAAAGTAGGGGTGTCAAACTCAAGGGTCATGGGCCAAATCCGGCCATGGGGTACTTAGATCTGGCCTGTGGGGCTGCCCTGGAAACAGCAAAGGACCAGCCCGCGGTGCCTCTGCCAGCAAAAATAGAGCTTGAGAGGGCTGCATGGGCCGCAAAGTTTGGGAGGATTGCAAGATGCTGTCGCAGCCAAAAATAGAGCTTGGGAGCCCATTTTCACTGGCAAAGTGCTCAGGTCACCACAGTGCCGCCAACACGACTGATGTTGAGCTGGCCATGCCCACCCAGCCTCCCAATGTCAGACACAATCCTGATGTGGTCCTCAATGAACTTGAGTTTGACACCGCTGTTCTAAAGCTATTTTCTGGCTGAAGGTGGAATTAACTCTGGTCTCTTCCATTCCGGTCCAACTTCAAACAATGCTCCACTCTTTCTCTCTTCCCACTCTTCTGTCCCAATTCTCTCAATTTGTGACTGGAAATTACTAATTCTTATTCCATGAAATAGAACCAAATTTCTTCCCATTCTGTTCCTTAAAGGGAAAAATGGTGGTGGAATTCTCTGATGACGGTACAGGAGTCCCAGTACACGTATCCATGGCTTTCATAGTCTACTCTCTATCCAGCAATCTGAGACAACCCCCCCCCCCAAGTTCCCATGAATCAATTAAACCCCCAGGACAGCATCCCGAAGGAACCTGCCATGTTTTTATTTCTCCCATCAGGACATCCAAACTGTCAGGAGGCCACAATTGCTGCAGAGATCTATTAACAGAACAAAGCAAGAATGACATCTAAGGCCACCTTGTAACAACAAAGTAAGCTCAAAATCACTTCTAAAATAAATGAAAAAGGAAATCTAAATTAGCCTGGGAGTATGATAGAAAAGCAAAAGCTTTCATCACAGGGACTTTTCCTTCAGGAAACTAGAAGACAGATTTCAGCAGTGTTAAATGTACCGTATTTAACCCAAAAGTTCCAAGTAGCATTTTATGGGTTGTTTTGTTTTTCCAATCAAAGGAAAGAAGAACTAGGAAACAAACAAAGAATTAGGAAATCCCACACTGCTAAGAGTCAGACCAAATAGTACTCAGTACTCAGCTGACCCTGACTGCTCACAAAAAGGTTTAGTAGGATTGCAGTTGATTAAATCACAAGTTAGACTGAGAAGTTGAGAAAACATTGTAGGGGGGAAAACAAGATAAATCAGTTTCAGATTGTTGCTCGGAGAGATCCATGGACTTGTCAAATAGTAACTCAAGGGAGACTTTACCTAAGTTTCAATAGAGTCACATTCTTAATGCTTCTTTGATAAAATAAAAATAAAAACATTTGAAAGCAAGGAACTACTCATAGTAAAATGCTCAATGCTAAAAGGCTGTTTGGTGTTCTTAGTTTGTGCTTGATATGTCTCTTGCAAATGTTCCGCTGTGTTCCACATAGAGTTTTCACCTCCCATCAAGTGCTTTACTGTATCTGGTGGGAAACTACACTGGATTAATAACCAAAACTTGACCTACTGCAAGGATGATGGCTGTAATACTATTGCATGAGATTACTGGTTCATCAAGATGACTCTTTGAGGTGATCTTCACTCTGCAATGCTTTATTTTAAGATTCTGTGGTTCTGGTCGACTATTCCAGCTGTTAAGTTTGCATGAAGAGACAGACGCGGAGTGCTTCAAGCTCTTAGTTTATTAGTGACTACAGCTCAGAACGGACCCAGTTTGGCTGGGCTGTGGCTGCTACTTACAGCCAGCAGCCGCAGTTACCAGCCAATCAGAGTGCAGGGTTTTCCTGCACTTTTTAAACCAATCATTTCCAACATTTTACAAGAACAGTTCAAACTAAACCAATGACTTCAAACCTGCATACATAACACCAGCCATTTCTCCTTTGGATCTGACACATAATTGAATGTTAATAACTTTCAGATGATGTGCCTCCGAAGACAAGATGATCCCAACAGCCCCAATAATGGGCATGTACTGAATATCTTCGTTTATTCTTCCTTTTAGGCCAGGAGAAGCAACAATCTGCCGCTGCATAGGGCAACACATGCTATTTTTGGCATAGTGAGGAATAAGCAGAGTGAAGTTTAGAATGTCTCTCATGAGCAAAAAGTTTAGAATGTCTCTCATGTTCCTGTTTTCAAAAGGAACAAGCTGTGTCTCAAGTTTGCATGATATTAGCCATGAATTGTTACCCTGTCTGAGGTCTTTTTTCTGCTGTGCTTGAGGGAAGAACCAATGACTATAATTAGAATAAGGTAGACCAGCATTGTTGTGTGGGCAAAAACTGAATAAAAAGAGAAAAGAGAGAAAACTCGCAATTTTGGTGGGAGGTTAGAAAAACACACATGAGCCAAGTTGCTTCCTATAACAATCCCGATAGCATATTTATGACCACAGAACTGCTCTGGGTGAAGAGTAGACATCAGTTAATGTCATGAGCTCCGTTTACAAACCTGTATATATGGGTGCACATAAACCATAAATTACAAAATGCCAGTCTGCTTCCTATACTTCATTTCAAGAAATTTAGCTCATCCATTTATATAGCTCAGTCCAGGATGGAGACTATAGAGCCTCACAATGTCCATCATCCCTACAACACTATTTGTTTTTAATAGGACAAGATAACAGCACCACTAGGAAGTAGCCTGTGGTTCATTGCATAAGAGAACAGCATTGTTTGCCAATAAAATGTCAGCACTTGCTCCAGCAAATTAATGTCAATGACACTGAGATGGCTCCTGTATGCTTAGGACAGGAAGGCTGCATTGCAAAAACATATGGCAGGCATTAGCAGAAGTTCGTTTTCTATTCTTTTTCTGATACAGCCTAGTGCCAGAAAAGCAGATCCGTCAAAAAACATATTCTATCTGTCCTTGCTGTCTTCAATCTGTCTGGTGTCATAGTCCAAATTTCCTAGGGCTTATGATCCAACTGTTTCAATCACTTTCTATAGTGGGCACTATTTGTGGAAAGAGTCTAGCTCCACTTTTAATATATTTCACCAATGCTATACAATAAATAGTAACCTCGGCGTTGCTTGGCATCCTGAAGGCCTTTTTAAACTTTAATTTTTCTATTCTTGTTTTCACTGCTTCCTTTTATTGAAATGTAATATTTTTATACGGTTTGTATGTTTTTAACTGTACACTACCCAGAATCACTGTGTGATGGGCAGTACCTACATTTGATAAAATCAATAATGTTTCTACTTGTCTTAGAAGAGCTATAGTGGCGCAAGTGGAGTACTGTAGGCTACTTCTGTTGATTGCTGGCTGCCAGCAGTTTGGCAGTTCAATTCTGACTGGCTCAAGGTTGACTCAGCCTTCCGTTCTTCCGAGGTCAGTAAAATGAAGAGCCAGATTGTTGGGAGAAATATGATGACTCTGTAAACTGCTTAGAGAGGGCTATAAAGCACTATGAAGCAGTATATAAGTCTAAGTCCTATTGCTAATTATTGCTATAACAATTTATTTCCTTAATCAACCCAGCCATGGCATCGGGCATCGTCCCCCTTGCAATGACCAAATGAAGAAGCTGGCACCAGTCACACTCTGCCATCTGGCAGCCCTTACTTTCCCAAGTTCAACAGGACTTCCCATCTCTGATGGAGAAGCTACCCATCAAGCAATCATAGCAAAGAAGAAGCATAGGATAAAACAGATCTATTTTAAATCAACATTTTTAAAGATGTGTATTAAAAAAACCTTAATGCTGCTTATTTAATGGGGTTTTCTCTTAAAAACAGTAAATTGTCACTAAAATAACTAAAAAGCTGCTATATTCAATTCCCACAACAGAAGAAGGGTTGGAAGACATGATGGAGTTAGTAGAAATTTCAAAATGGATGCTTGATTAGATAAAAGAAGGTATCAAGCTTTGTGTCTACTTGGGAACCCCTTCTGGGCTTCATTATTGAAACAAGAAAAAAAAATGAACTTTCGATGTTGGGTTTTGCTGATTCATATAGTGTGTTGTTACAGAAATGGCTAGTATTTGTTAATGAAGCAAAAAGTTGAGACTGTAATACTGTTGTGTATTTTACTGTGCTTAAAATGGGTTGGAAGTTGATACTTTCGCTTTCATTCCCCTTGTGCCTATATCTCTTTCCCTCCCCTTTTCCCCTTTCATTTTCATTTGTAGATTATATTATGATAATTTTAATAAAATTCTTTAAAAAAAAGAAGCTGTTATCTACTCCACTTCATTTTCTTAATGATAAATAAATAAATGGTACATTATCCTTTTTTTCTCCCCCGGCTCAGCTCGGCTTTGTGAAACAGCTCCTGGGTTAATCAAGTCTTCCCTCTGCAGCATGACTGAAGAAAGCTCTCAATTATCATTCTCCAAAATCACAGAGCTTCCTGGGATAAGCAATTTTCTCCTGGCTCCATTTCCTTTTTTTTGGAATGGATTTAATCACAAGGCCACTGCTGAATAGTGGCAGAAAGAAGTGGACCAACATGGCTATTTATTATGAAGCACTGTTTAAGAATGCTGCAAAAAGGTCCACCCAGCAGCTTAAGGTCTTTTGAACTGCACAAACTGCGTAGGATTTCTATTAACACCCAGTGTCCCCAAGCATACATAACAACGACAGGCATCTGACTATAGTCTCTACTCAAAAGTTCATTGTTTTTGACGGCGAGCTGTGTTCAGCTGCCCAGCTGACTTACAGCTCCTGTGTGGAACTGCAGTTAGAGGCTCTTCTTCAGCTGAATCCATCTTGGTGACCAAAAGTGGGGAAAAGACAAAGAGCTAATGTCATCCCATCTCTGGAATGGCCTTCCCATAGAAATGCAACCTTGCATTTTTCATGGCACCAGGGAAAAATGTATTAATTCGTACTTTGCCTTGTTTGGGTCGCTTCAGCTAGGACACACTGAAGTTGGCCCTGGGCTTAAGAGCGGATAGCAATAGCAATAGCACTTAGACTTATATATACTGCTTCATAGTGCTTTACAGCACTTTCTAAGCAGTTTACAGAGTCAACAATGTTAGTTTTCACTTTACTGACCTTATAAGGCTGAGTCAACCATGAGCTGGTCAGAATCGAACTGCTAGCAGTCAACAGAAATAGCCTGCAATACTGCATTCTAACCACTGCACCACCATGGCTCTTCATATATGCAGTGATTTGGTAGATTTGGTAGATGTTTTTTTCTAGATCCTATAGAGTATACAATTTATTCTCATCAAGCCAGGAACACTGCTTGCTACCTCCGGTGGGGAGGGAATCTTCCTGAGACATCCAATAAGAAAAAGAACAGCCCACCTTCAATTGAGATTTTTTTTTTACAGCTTTTACTCTTAATACTGTAAGAACTGTGGTGGTGCAGTGGTTAGAATGCAGTACTTGCAGCTACTTCTGCTGACGGCTGGCTGCCAGCAGTTCAGCAGTTCAAGTCTCACTGGCTCAAGTTGACTCAGCTTTCCAACCTTCTGAGGTGGGTAAAATGAGGACCCAAAATTGTTAGGGACAATATGCTGACTCTGTAAACGGCTTAGAGAGGGCTGTAAAGCACTATGAAGCGGCACATAAGTATATGTTTCTCCTATTCTTCTTATCCTTACCTCTTTCTTTTCTTGGGTCAAATCTCTAAACTACTTCTCAATTTTTCCTCATTGGTGAACTTCCAGCTCTCCATCTCACATCAGCTCAACTGCTAAATGTTTCATGGTGATCTAGCTCCAAGAAAACAATTTTTGCTTCCTCGTGCCTCCAGTTTCATTGACAAAGGAGCAGCTCCCAGTCTTCAGAGACAGTTCTAATCTTATACAATAAACCAGCAAAAAATATAAATGGGTTATGTGATGCTAGTGGTCTCTCTAGCTCCCACTACTCTCTTTTTCTCTCTTTCTTATCTTACCTCCCTTACTTCCATCCTTCTCTTCCTTTTTGCCTCACCCACATTTAGAATTGTACCAGTGTTCCTGAGGTTTTTTTTTTTAATTACATTTATATGCCGCCCTTCTCCGAAGACTCAGGGCGGCTTACAATTTTTGGGATACAACCCAATGGCTCAGCAATAGCCTTCATTCCATTGTATATGCCTGCTTATTACTAAGCAGCATTTTTACAAAGTCAGCTTATTGCCCCCAACAATCTTGGGTCCTCAATTTACCTAACCCGAGAGGATGGAAGGCTGAGTCAACCTTGAGCCTGGTGGGATTCGAGCCTACAGTAATTGTAGGCAGCTGGAACTTAAGTGCAGGCATTTAGCAGCCTGAGCCACCAAGGCCCTTTTTAAAGTTACTTTTCCTTCTGCCTCCTCTGGTTCCTTCATTCTATTCCTCTGCCCATTGCCTGACTTTTGGAGCTGGGATGACTTGAACTATATTACGGCATCAACATATCTTGCAGGAACCTTCCTATCTCTTTCTCACATCTTTATCTCTGGTTAGCCTAACCATCTTAGAAGAACCTGTATCCAATCTACGCCTACATATTTAGGTTACAACTTCTACCTTTTTCAACTTCCCTGCAAAATACAAGGTTTCATTTGTAAATTAAAGAATGTATAATAATTAAGTTGTGTTGCTTAGTTTCAAGATCTCCTCCTCTTCCCCTCCCCCAGTCTGATGGATTATAAAGAATAAATCCAAAGCTCAAGCTCTGGTGAGTTCTAGCAGCTCCAAAGTTTAACCAATGGGAGAAAAGACTAACAGTTTCTTTAGGCAACTGTACTTGATCAGATTCACTTCCAGATACACATGGACACCCTAGTGCCATGAAAATATCAACTATCTATCAGGAGGCAGTCAAGATGGTGGTTTTATATTGTTTGCTACAGTGGGGGATTCAAATATTTTTACCACTGGTTTGGTGGGCATGGCTTGGTGGGTGTGTTTTGCACATGTACACACTTTGTGTTATGTTTGCATAGAGAGACGAGACGCGGAGTGCTTCAGCTCTTGTTTATTGTGACTTCATCTCAGAACGGACCTGAATGGCTCAGCCGGGCTATAGCCGGCTGCCGCGGCTGCCAGCCAATCAGAGTGCAGGGTTTTCCACTTTTACAACCAATGATTTCAAACACTTTACAACAACAACCAATCAATTCAAACTCTGCATACATAACACCCCTCCCCACTAGGTTTGGTCCATACTCAAACCCCATCTATCTAACATACTCTTGTAAATAGGTGGGGCTCTTCGGTGCGTTGAGACCGTGGTTCAGGTGTTTTGGGAATCTCACCTTGTGAGGAAGGAAATGTATCTGCCAACATTTCCTTATTAGGATTTCTTGTACTGGTAGAACCTGTTTGGTTACTACAACCTGGTCTCTCCTCCCAATCCATCTCCAACCCAGTGATATCCTCTAAGTCTGGCAATGATGTGCAATCCTCCATTTGTAAAAATGGTTGTTGGGACTGTGACAGGGTTTGGGATGGTTCCTGTCGTGTTAGCTCGTTACACATGAGGTTGATTCTTACTTGCTCATTACCTCCATTATTTCCCCCTTCCCCCCTAGAAAAGGCTGTGGGGATGAAGTCCAGAGAGGAGCAAGGGCAATGCTCCAGAGGCAGTCTGGACCGTAACTGGTCTATATGCCTACTCCACAAGGCACCATCCTCAGTTTGAACCCTGTAAGACCTGAGGCCTGTAACCTGGGTTATCTCTGCAGGAATCCACAATGGTTCACCCACAAGGTTTTTAGCATAAACAAAATCACCCACGGAGAATTGGCGAGTTTTGCTAGTGGAATCTAATGGTGCATTGGGTGTGTAAGTGGGGTGAAGGTGGTCCAGGGTAGACCTGAGTTTTCTACCCATCAAAAGCTCGGCTGGAGTTAAATTAGTGGATGGGTTAGGAGTGATGTGTTGGATACTGAGTTTTTCAACTTTCTCAGTGATGTCCCCTGGACCCAATTGTTGGAGTTTCTCTTTAGTAAAACATACCATGCGTTAAGCCTGGCCGTTAGTCGAAGGATGCCCAGGGGCTGTAAGGGCGTGTCTGATACCCTGCTGTGCTAGATATGATTCAAAAAGGTTAGCAGTAAATTGACCATTGTCAGAAACAAGCACATCAGGTAGGCCGTGCGTTTCTTAAGCTGTCTGATAACAGTCTCAGCTGTGGTGGATGACATGGGAATAACCTCTAACCATCTAGTATGCATCTACCACAATGAGAAAGGTGGCCTCTGGTAGGGCCAGCAAAATCAATATGAATCCTGGACCAGGGGCCCTAGGACATTCCCATTCCTGTATGGGGCGATAGGTGGGCAGGCCTTGTTTCCTGACAATTTGGACAGGATGCAACCCAGTTTTCAACCATTTTGTCTATACCTGGCCACCACATAACTCCTGGCCAATCCCTTCATTCTGACAATACCGGGTGACCCTCATGTAACATTTCCAAGACCTCTTTTTGAAGTTTTGCAGGGATAACCACTCTGTTAGCTCACAGAATACATCCCCTTAAGACAGGTAATTCAGTTTGTCTAGATTTGAAAGGTTGGGAGCCTGAGGTAGATCTTGTAGTGGCCAACTTTTTAACCCAACCTACAACAGGAGCCAATAAAGTGTCCTTGGCAGTTTCTCTAGCAATTGTAGCAGCATGGACTGGAAGCTTGGCAACAGTCTCTAGAAAAAGGTGTAAGTTTCAGGAGCAGGGTCCTCAGTGTAGGAAGTGGGCAGCGACTCAAAGCATCTGCATGCCCAATGTCTTTCCTGGTCTATGGATGAGTTTATATGAATAAGCAGCAAGAAATTCAGTCCATCTCAGCATTCTTGGTGACAGGATGGTCAGCTGGTCTGTCTCCTGCCACAATGCCCAACAGTGGTTTGTGATCTGTGACAATGGTGAATCTTCTCCCATAGACGTATTCATGGAACTTCTTGACTGCTGCTAGAGTGCCAAAGCTTCTTTGTCCAGTTGACTGCTGCTTTAGTCAAAGTGCCATGACACCATGGACAGGTATGAACCTGAGTCCACTCCATTTGGCAAGGCCTTCAATAAATACCTTGACATGCACTTTTCTGTTATTTAGTGAAGAGGAATGACCAATAGTTACTGTTTGATGAGTTTCATTTTTCCATTTACTTCTGTGCTGTGCCTCATTCTCTCACTGTTGTTGTTTGCTTGATTCTCTGTCTGTTGTTTGCAACAAACTTCCTTCTGTTGGTGGAGTTCTGATGATTTGCAGACTCTTGCAATGTGCTCCTTTCAATAACGAAGCAATGGCTTCAGAATTTGCATTCAGTGCGGGTGGGTTCCCCCACAACCTATGCAGTGGAAATCTCGCTTCTTTCTTCCCAGGTCATTTTCGTTTCCGCTCCATTCTGAGTCTGTTAATTCTTCTTCTCCTAATATATTCTGACTGATTCAAGTTCATCAAAATGAGTTGTGGTGGTCTTTTCACCATCAGAATGGCCCGTTGTCTTGTTCATTTTCCTCATGGCTGCTGCTGAGGTTTTGCTGGCTTCTGCTGAAGATGCTTCTTCTATGGCTTCTTTCAGCGTAATTTTTGGTTTCATCAGTAATTTGCTCTGCAATACCTTGTCTTTAAGGCCCAATACAAAATGATCATGCATGGCCTCCTCTAAACTGCTGAATTACACCCCCAATGCTCCTTAAACTTGCTAACAAGTCATTGGACGCCATCTTCTCCCTGATCAGGCGATAAAACTCGTGTCTCCCTAATGAGGCACGATACTTGGGGCGCATGTGTGTCCCCTAAAAGTCTCTCCAGATCAGACCATGCCATTACCTTCAAGTCTGCTGAGCCAGCCAATGCCTTCGCCATCTTGAAGACTGCAGGACCACAATACGTGAGAAAACGCTCTGCTCTGTCAGAATGCCAGATCGCTTTCTTCTAAATACATCTGAAACCGATTGCATCACTCCCAGTCTTCATTCTCGGGTCGAATGGGGCTGGGGGTGTTCAGTGCAGCCATCTCGCCTTCTTCACCAAGATTGTCTTCTTTGGGAAATTCACCTTCGTCGCAGTGTTATGTTTGCATAGAGAGATGAGCCATGGAGTGCCAGCTGTTTATTGTGACTTCAGCTCAGAATGGACTCTGGCTCAGCCACGGTGGTTACTTATAGCCGGCTGCCGCAAGTGCTAGCCAATCAGAGTGCAGGGTTTTCTTTACAACCAATGATTTCAAACACTTTACAACAACAACCAATCATTTTAAACTCTGCATACATAACACTTTGCATGTGCGCGCACACCAAATGTGCACTTTGCTGCAGGCACAGAGGTGTTCTAACTCACCTCCTGCAAGCCTTCACGATCCCGGTCACTTCAACAGCTGTGCAAAGCAGCTGCGCTTCAAATTCAGAGGATAAAGGTGAGTATGGGAGCCCGGGTGGGCCCAATAGCAAAGTGGCAGAGAGAACCGGTTCAGTCTCCAAGTAGTTCTGCCAACTGGTAGCAGCAATGAGTAGCATGCTGCTACCAGTTCAGCAGAACTGGGCCAAACCAGTAGAATAACACCACTGGTTTGCTACCTCGAAGCATGCCCCAGCATTGGAAAATTGTAATGTCAGAAGAGGCTCCACAAAGTTATTTTTCCAATATTGTCAGGGGAATGTGGTTTGCAGGATCTTATCTGTGACCTGAAGAGTCATCCTTGCTCTTGAATAGATACAAAATATTTCTCACTCATATTTTCTTATCATTGTGAAGCAGATCACCATTTCTTGAAGTGCCGTTTTTGCCAGAGCTTGAAAGAGACCAAAGAACCCTTGGATTCTTTTACATTTCTGAGAAACTCTTTGATAGTCTTCTATTACTTGTCTTATTATCAAAGAGAGAGTTTTCCTACTCCTAGTAGTATCTGAGCCCCAATTCACTTGATCACCAGCAACATCGAAAAGTGAAAAATGAGAGTGTGTGAATCATGTCTGGTCCCAGTGAGAAAGCAAGTGAGAGGTAGAAAATATTGTGTTTAAGGACACTGATAGGTACTTCTTTCATCCTTTACAAGGTTCTATTTTTACATGACTTAATTCTTTTAAAGTAGATTCTATTTAAAAAAAAACACACAGGAAACCAACAAGCTACCAAGGACAGTGCCTTTCTCTAGTATTATTTTTATTCACAGGTATATTCTGGCGAACAGGAGGAGGAGAAGAAAAAGAAGAAGAAGAAGAAGAAGAAGAAGAAGAAGAAGAAGAAGAAGAAGAAGAAGAAGAAGAAGAGGAGGAGGAGGAGGAGGAGGAGGAGGAGGAGGAGGAGGAGGAGGAGGAAGCGGTCTGTGGTCTGAGAAGTGAAGGTGGAAAATAAGCTCACCAATCTGGCAAATTGCAATTGGGATAGCTACCCCTGGGTAGCTGCTTGCTGAATAAGTGTCCCCTTCTCATTGTAATAATTGCTGTCAGAGAGCCCATGACAAGTTCTCCATATGCCAAATGGCCCTCCTGCCTTGACAAGCTAATCTATTCCTGGGACGGGTAAGTGTACCTAGATTCCAAGTTTGCTAGATGATTTTGATTTGCTCACCCCATTTCAACCTGACTACAATCATGGGTAGGCATTTGAAATAGATTTGGCCAGCTTGGAAGAGGGCTTTTGCTCAGAATTGGAAGGATTGTATCCCTAATAATTCTGCTCAAAAATATTCAGTATGGTTCTATCAACTACGATGTTTCTTCTGGATTGTCGTCAGCTCAGTTTTGGAAAATGGAAGTATTACTTTGCAATGGTTTCAGTACAGGAAAGTTTCCTGAAGGTGATGTTTGGGACCCTATCCATTTGGCTGGTGAGTTCCTGAGACTGAATTCTGCAATGCATGGTTTAAAACCTCTACTTTACCCAAGTTTTTGGGAGACTGGAGGTGTCCTACATTTGATTTAGACTAGTCTGCAACTGTGTGTAGGCATTGACTATGCTGCAAAGTGGTTGATGGTTAAGCATAGGATGGTTGCAAGTAGGCTGATGTGCACACCTCCCAAATCTCAACTGCATGTTGTATGAAGATGCACATCCTGCATGCTGATTGGTTGATCCAAGCCCCTGCTGGGAAGGTTTCTGTGCTTTGTTGTTTTAGCGCCCCTAACCAGAATGTTAACATTTGCAGAAGTATAAATGCAAAAATTATACAACCATCTCCGAACAACAGACACATAAGTTCCCTGACATGCAGTGACACAGAAGTCTAATGCATCTAATATGTGATGTGAGTAGCGGGCTGGAACAGGACTAAAATATTGGATTAATTTCAAACAGAACAGGGCAGTTGGGAAATACGGAAGTAATTTGGATTTACAACCAAAATAGGAAGAGGGTACATTATCTCTGAAAATGCAGTTCTCCACTGAAAGGTGAACAGTTTCCAGTTTGATCATTAACTTTCTTTACTATTTGGGTACTGTATGAGCCAATCAGATTGTTATGAGGTGCACAAGTGGCCGATAAATTGTGTTAACATAAATGGAACAGTATTTTAATGAAACAATTTGAAAATAGCATCATCATTGCACCCATTTCAGATTTTTAGCATCTAATGCTCTTTTCCAGGCCAAAAGCTGTATCTAACCACTTTATGCCAAGGCTGTCTTGATACTTACAAATGTGCACTGATTCTCATTGTGATTCTGACTCCTGTTGCTACCAGGCTTCATTTTTATGGAAAGTCAAATATAATGCCTCCAAGTAGTGTTGAAATAAGGGAGACACACACATAGGGTGTGTGTCACTCCAAGTTGAAACCAAAGGCAGCAATTGGGCCCCAAAGACAATGCTGCTGGTGGGGAGGTAAAGCCTTGGAAGAAACAGGACATGGCTTATGAATTCAGTGGACAACAGAGGCCTAAGCTAACAGATGCAGATTGAAAGGTTGTGTGATTTTTATATTGATGTCATCACCTCAGTATATGAAAAGAACTTACAGTTGTTTATGATGGGATTTGTTAACAGTTCCTTCGGATAATCCACCTAGCAACTAATTGGAAGTTTCAGCAAGAAGAAATGGTCTGTAATTATTGATTGGTTGGTTGGTTGGTTGATTATGTGCTGTAAAGTTATTGCTACTCTTCTTGCACACAAGAATTTCTCCATGACTATCTATTTTTAACCTGGTCTTTCAAATCTTCCAAAGGCGAACCCGTTGTCACTTTAAGTGAGTCCATCCATTTTGCTGCTAGTCATCTTCTTCTTCTGTTCTTCCACTTTTCCCAGCATTAAAGCTCTTCTCCCAAAGATCAAGGTCATCACATAATGTTTCTGAAGTAAGATAATTTGAGCCTGGTCATTTGTGCCTTGAGTGAGAACTATAGATTGATTTGTTCAAAGGTCTATTGGTTCATTTACTTGGCCATCCGGGGTATTCTCTGGAGCCATCTCAAGTATAAAAATTCTTTTTTTCAAAAGCATCAACATTCTTTTTTCCCCCTGGCTCTTCAAAGTCCAACTTTCACTTCCATTGACTGTTATGTGGCTTCCACAAGCCTGATTTTTGTAGGTATAGACACATTTCAGCATCTTTTCCAAGGGCTTCATGGCTTCTTTACCAAGGGTAGTCTGCAGCATGTATTTCTTGACTACTTGTCCCTTTCATGTTGATGGTTGTTCATAAAAGGCAGAACCTACCCATCCCACATCAATACCTTAATTGTAAATTCTAAGGCAGTAATTCTACCTATTGGCATTAATTTGGTCTTCTCTACATTTAATTTTACTCCCATTTTTTCACTGTGCTCTTTGACTTTTATTACTGGAGTTTGCAGATTTTTTGCATTTTCAGCTATCAGGGTAATATCAGCACAAAATAGGCTATTGATATTTCCTCCTCTTGTTTTTACAACCATGCTCATCTTCTTCCAATCCAGATTCCTACAGATGATTAAGCAGATGGAGTGGATGGGAGTTTTAGTTCTTTCCAGACCATGGAGCAGACTGAATGCCTCTGAGTCAATAACTTTTCTTCAAAGAAAGCGAAATGAAGGGCGAACCACTTGGATCCATCTTTGTTCCTTAAGATAGAACAGCTTAAATAAACTATTAAACATAGATTATAAAATATAAATTAATAAATCATAGAGATTATAAAAATCATAAGATGGATGGGATCTTTTATCCCAGTCATCAATCCTACCCAAATGGTTTTGCAAACTGACTCATACCTTAAGGAGCAGTAGTCAAATCATCATCATCTTCATCCTCCTCCTCCTCCTCCTCCTCATCATCTCAGAATCATGTCCTGAGTCCCAAGGAAAGGCCTTCAAAGCTGCCTCACTGCGTTGTAGCTTTTTAAACATTTTGTTTTGCAGTGGAGCACCAAATTGACTGACACTCTCCTTGCCAAGGCAAACCATCCATACAATGGTTTGGCCCCTGTGATTTGATTTGGTGGAAGCCATAGAACATTCTTTAGTGTCAGTAAAATAAAATATATGGGCTGTGTTTTTCATTCTGGACCAGGATCATATCAGTAGCTGCAACTGAGCTAAGCATCTAGTTTTCAGCCAGATTTTTGCAGCTGCTGAAATATTATGTTTTGAGGAAGGTGGTTCCGAACAGTGACAGTTCTACCATAGCATCAGTGTAACAGTCAGGAGCCTCTAGGAAAATCAAACATATATTGAAATGAACAAGTAATTAAAGTGAACGGCAAAGAATGACAGTTTGTCAGTACTAAATGAGTAATAAGATAAGAAGCCAAATATGGATTTTAATAATCCGTGACAGATATTGCCAGGTTGCAAATGTAAGACAGTAAGCTAGATCTTACTTTTATCTTCTTATTTGAAAATCTTGGCTAATGGGACATGAGTAGATTCTGAAGAAGCTACATCCTTGGCCCCTCTCCTTTCTCTAATCTCAATGTCTATGGAGATTTGCAGTCATCCAGCTCAATGGTTGTCCCAAAGGTGCTTTTTCAAGAGGCAACTAGACTTTCTGAAAAGTCCAGTTGCCTCTTGAAAAAGCACCTTTGAGACTTCCATCTCTCTCCTTCAGCCATACTACCATCAGGATCAGAGGTGGTATTCAGCCAGTTCTGACAGATTCTGGAGAACCGGTAGCAGAAATTTTGAGTAGTTCGGAAAACCAGCAAATACCATCACGGACTGGCCCTGCCCCCATCTCTTCTCTGTCTCCCGAGTCCCAGCTGATTGGCTGCATCTTCTTTTGTTGCCCTGCACAGGAGAATGGAGCTGGAAAGCAGGTTAGTGGGGTAGGAAGAGTATGGGGATTTTGCAGTATCCCTCCCCTGCCACACCCACCAAGCCATGCCCACCGAACCAGTAGTAAAAAAAACTTGAATACACCATTGATCAGAAGAAAGATAAGGAGGGACCACTGCGTGCAGAAATGCCTGTGTCTGTGTGTCAAGATTGTCATGATGGCTTGGGGCCGGGGTACTTGTGGGAGCATCTCTTGCCAGCATCGATTACCCATCACCCAGTGCGCTCCCACAGACAGGGCCTCCTTGGGGTACCGTCAGCTAGACAGTGTCAGCTGGCGATCCCCAGGGGTAGGGCCTTCTCTGTGGGAGCGCCCGTCCTGTGGAATCAGTTGCCCTTGGAGCTGCAGTTGGCCCCTGACCTCCGTTCCTTCCGCTGCGGCCTGAAGACTTGGCTGTTCCAACAAGCCGGCCTGGACTGAGCGGGGTTGGTTTTTAGATGTTTTAGGTTTTAGTGAGTTTGAGGGTTTTAGATATTGTTTGGCTTGAGTTTAATAATTTTTTAAATAATTTTAAATTTTGTAATGTGTCTTTTTATGATGTGAGCTGCCCTGAGTCCTTCGGGAGACAGGGCGGCATATAAGTCCAAACAATAAATATTGCTGAGCACATTGAGTTGTGCTCCAAAAATTGTAAGCCGCCCTGAGTCTTCAGAGAAGGGCGGCATATAAATGTAATTAAAAAAATGAATAAATAAATGATGGCAACTGCAAACATATGATCAAAACTCTGACCTTTTCTTCATTAAAAACTGACATGGCTTTGTGCAGTTGTGGCTGCCATGGTGACTTTTTTGACACTCCTCTCCCCAACAACCAGCCACCGTCTGCATTTGTTTGAGCTTAATAATTAAAATAAAAACATTCCTTCAAATAAGCATTGGGACAGGCATTCCTGCTTTTAGGTTGTCCAAAATAAGCCCGAAATGAGGATGCTGAAGCTGTGGGGAAAGATGTTATAAATAGCAACAGAATAGGTGAGAAAAATTTTGGAGAAGAAAGGAAGTACTGCTTGATAGCACCATCTGGTGGCAAAATTTGGAGCAATACATGAAGAGAGAGAGAGATTCACACAAGCCCAAATGGACTGTGTTTCAGGCATATTTTTTGACTAGCATAGAACCAAAAGCATGGAACATCCCTTGCTAGTCTGCTTAATGCTTAGAAGGCATATCTTGGAGTGTGTTTCTGGAAATACTGTGTCTTCATGTGCAGAACTATTGGTTCTTGATGATCTACCCCACTTTTCCCTGATCTTGTGCTTCTCAAATGTGTTGGGTTTCCATTTTCAAAATTCCTAAGTATTATTATAGGATTTGAAGTCCACAATATCTAGTTAGGACCACAGGGGTGAAGTTAATAGTAGATAACAGCAAAAATCAGAACTTTCTCCAGTTCTTTGCTGCCATCTATTGATTTTGTTTCTTAGCGTACATCAGGTAACCTGTTGGGATTGTAACTTTTGAATTATCGAAAGGCTAACTAGCTTGGCAATATATAAATGAAGAGAATATTAGGCTTAATAAAAGAGATAGAGGCATCCCTTATTACAATATTGCTTAAGCTAAATGAAAACACTCAATATAAATATTGACCAAAATAAAAGTATAGTTTGCATACAGGTTTATACTGTTTTATTCCAACAAATAACCTGTGGGGGAGGAGTTTCATTTTACATTGATTAAAAAAGCAATATAAAGTGCTACAAATACCACTGTTACCAATCATATCTTGCCTTTCAAAATAAGCCTCAGCTGGGTTTATTTCCCTGGTGGATTAACTTCTTTTGGTAAAATGTATAGTAGATAACTCTCTCTTTTGCCCTCTTTCCCTTCCTTTCTCTCCCTCTCTTTTTCAGATAGAATAGGGAAGCATCTAGATGTCCATACTAGAGCTGAGTCAACAAACACAGGTATTTACTTCAACAAAATAATTCAAGCCTTAGTGATCTGGCTCACTTTGATGAAAGTGAAGTAGCTACCTGGTTCACAGTGTGGAGGATTTCCAATCAGTTTGAACTGGTGCTGTGGTTCTACTTACCATCCTTTTCTTTTATCCCTGGCTAAGTAACATCCAGACTAAGTGACTTTGGGTTGCCCACTGCCTTTGTCTATGGAGATTCTCACTCATCCAGGTCTTGGTTATCCCATAGATGCTTTAAAAAGGCAACTGAGCTTTCTTCTTCAAGACATTTCAATTCTAACTAACTGGTGGGAAATGGAAGGATATATATCTTTTCAATCACTGGTCATTAACACTCTAAGGCGGGAGTGTCAAACTCATGCCCTCCCTCCCCCGTGCTGGATGCATCACATGCTGGCCCCGCCTCCACCTGGTTTAGCAAAGGGGAAAAAAGTCCTGATACATCACGTGACGCCACCATGTTAACACAAGTTTGACACTCCTGCTCTAAGAATTGCTGAAACACCAGCGAGTTAATTTGTGTCTTCAGGGTCACCTGTATCAGAGTGCAAATGGGTGTGGAACCTTCTTGGAACTACTGAAAGGTCTGCATTGTAAACAGAAGATAGTTGGTGTTGTATCACTCCTCCTCTGTTGAGACAGGTCTGTTCAGTTTTAACACAGATGGCCTCTTTGACCTCTCTTTCAAACCAGTGGTCCTCTCTGTCCAGAATGTGGACCTTGCTGTCTTCAAAAGAGTGGCCTTTTGTCTTTCAGATGCAGATGGACTGCTGAATTCTGTCCTGATGCTTTAGTTCTCCTGTGTTGTGCTATGCATTGTGTAATGATTGTATTGTTTACTCACTGTACAAATCTGTACATGCCTCGCTGCATTGCACTGCATATACAACATTGCTCTGTTTGTCTATGAGTGTTTTGTCTACGGGGTGGACCAGCTTCTGTCTTGATGTGTTCATGTATGTTGTGTTTGTTGAAAAGTCTCCTGAACCCGCTGTCTTCAGCAAAGTCACCTAGCCAATGGTTCCAGGTTTGGGGGTCTTTGGTAAAGGCTGAAAGATTGCCAGCAACTTTTGAACTTCAGGAGTTTGTAGAGATTCTCAGTCATCCAGGTCATGGTTGCCCCAAAGATGCTTTTTTCAGGAGGCAACTGGACTTTCTTGTTTTTTTCTTTTGAAGATGTTTCACTTCTCATTCAAGAAGCTTCTACAGCTCTGACAGGATAGTGGGGAATGGAAGGATTTATACTCCTTGCAGACAGCTGGCCATTTGCATCCTTTTAGATGGTTGGTGAATCACTTGGAGGTTTATCTGTGTCCTCACAGTCACCTGAGTAATGTTCCTGGTTCCTGTAGTCTGCAATTCTCCCCTACCCCTGGAAATCCTAGTCCCACACAATTCAAAAAGTGTCCATCCCAAATTGTATAGCTAAAAGCTTTTGAACTTCAGGCAATCCTTCAGAGTTTTCCAAAGTCATTCACCCCTGGAATGACTGGTCAATACTTTAAGAAAAAGTTACCTTGGAGCAGAGGTCTCCAAACTTGGCAACTTTAAGACTTGTGGACTTCAACTCCCAGAATTCTCCAGCCAGCATAGTTTATTTATTTATTTAATTGGATTTATATGCCGCCCCATCTCCGAGGGGACTCGGGGCGGCTTACACAGAAATATGAACAATACATACACCTTTATCAAATTATCTAACCCAATTATAAAATCTAATTAAAATACCCTTAAATTACCCCTGCCTTGGAGTTTTCTCATGGGTTTTCCAAATGAAATATTTTGGCCCTTCCACAGCAGACAAGAGAAGCCAGATGCAGAAAAACTCCTTCCATTCCACTTGCCTTGTTCTTCTGCTCAGTGAATGGTTGAGAGAAGACAGCATTATGAATCACTTATCAGTTATGGGGTGAAGGCAAGTGGTACTAAAAGAAGCTTTTGCATGCCGCTGGTGTGTTTCATCCACTTACTAGCAAGAGAAAGAGGACCAGAATATTACAATTATTATTTCAGACTGCTGGAATCACAACAGCTTGTCAGGTGGAATACCACTTTTTCAGGGGTGGGCTGCTGGGGGTTCAGAGGGGTTCAGGAGATCCCCTAGCTAAGATTCTGTGCAGTTCGGAGAACCCCCAAATCCCACTCCTGGATGGCCTCGCCCCCCCACTCCCCTCCCAGGAGTCACCGTGTGGCCCATTTTGGATGCAGGTAAGTGCAGGGCACACATGGAGACTCATGGAGGGTGAAAAATGGGCCTCCCGGAAGTTCGGGAAGGCCAGAAATGGGCCCATTTCCAGCTTCCAGAGAGCCTCCAGAGCCTGAGGAGGCTGTTTTCACTCTCCTGGAGGCTCAAAGAAAGCCTCCCAAAATGCCCTCTCCCCGCCATGGTGCAGGGGCCGACCATGGTGCGTGGCCAGGACCACCATGGCCACGCCCACCCAGCAACCAGCAGAGAACCCTTTGCTAAAATTTTTGAAGTCCACCCTGCCATAATCTATACTGGACTTGTCTAACTGGAGAGACCTTTCAGCCAGGACTGCAGGATAAAGACACTATTCAACTATTCAAAAACTGCAGGATAAAGACACTATTCAACTATTCAAAATAACAAACCTAACTGACTACATTACCAGAAGTTAACACACACAGGCCTATATAAAAGAAAAAAGTTACAGGAAGTGAAGAAAAAAGTAAAACTTTTGTTTTAAGCATGCACAATAAATCAGACATCACAAGACAGACTATAGAGACAAGGTAACAATGTTCTAGCAGGCTCTGCCTGCAAATCTTAACCTAGACGCTTAGCAGACAAATCAAACAAATGTAGTGACATTCTGGCACTTACCAAAGAAGGCTTTCCTCAACCTGGAAAGGATGAGTGTGGGATCTGCAAATGATGATTTAGAGGACTCCAAAGAAGACAGAGATGAAATAACATGGTTGCTTGTCTATGGAGATTCTCAGTCACCCAGGTCATGGTTTGTTAGGTAACTGACTTTCTGGTTTTTCTTTGAGGACGTTTCGCTTCTCATCCAAGAAGATTCTTCAGCTCTTCTTGAATGGGAAGCGAAATGTCTTCAAAGAAAAACCAGAAAGTCCAGTTGCCTCTTGAAAAAGCACCTTTGGGAAACATGGTTGCTTTATTCTTAGAAGCAAGAAGGCTGTGTTGCTTTCCAAAGAACCTTCAAGGAACTGCTTCATTCAAAGTTTCATCAAAGTGAACCACTCCTTCAAAGTTTGCACTGCCCTATTGCATACATGTATACAAATGTGTAATGTACTGTATATACCCTAAGAGAAAATATCACAGATAAATTTTCAGTTAGAGATGGCAGCTGTAAGATGACAAGGCAGGAAAGCCTGGCGTTCTGTAGAACTTTGATCTTTCTTTCTCTCCATACCAGTAAATTCTACCCTTCCTTTGGTGGAATGGTCTTAAATTTAGTGTCATCTTCCTTTCAGGTGGATAAAATAATTATGATAAGTAAGTCAAGTTGACCTATTTCTTTTTCAGGGTGCCTTAGGAATTTAAGAACCAGCGGGTGAATTGCATGAACATCTTCCTTATCTTATTAGCAAGATCACATTTTTATTTTATTTATTATGTATTTTGGAAAAAAAAATAAGAAAGAGACAGCTTTTTCAAGTAGACGGGGCAATGAGAATGAATGAATCCAAAGTCATTTCAAAAAAGCATTTCAGCACAAGTCTTTGAAGTTTCTGATAGAAAACTCATCATTAATTTTACACCAATTTCTATCCTTTCCCAAAAGACGTATCCTACAGAACAAAAGCCATTCACACAGCATGTACATTCAAATACCTCTATTTCCATTGGGAAAGCAATTTAGTGCAAGAAGATTATGAGGAAAACACAAAGATGCCCTCATCCAAGGAGCAAATCAATGAGCAAAGTGATCTCTGAAACTTAGCAACTAAAGATCTCTAATGAGGTGGATTCAAAACTTCGCCGCCTTTATCAAAGACACTTCACTGTCTTTCCTGCTGATTTACATAGACTTTGAGGCTGCTTCTTATAGAAACATTTTGCACAGACCAAAAAGGCCAGGAAACATAAAATGCCATCACAGCTGGGCATGATTGTTTCCAAAACCTTTTATTTCAAGCTGGAAAATATTCTCTGCCACTGGGTCTGCATTGGTCAGGATATCAGAAAAAAGAAAGTGGTATACAAATGTGGTAGAACCATATTGATCAAGCTGCCCGAAAACCATTTATTTGTGATATTAAAATTTTGGCAGGGATGATAAAGAGCAAAAAAAAAAAAATACAGGCACTGAAATGAACTCTTCCCTATTCCACCAGGAGAGACATGCATATCATAAATTGTCGGATATTTCAGTTCTCCATTCAGATCCCATTCAGACATTTTCTTGTTGTCTGGAGTTCAAGACTCTTCACCTAATAGTCGGCGGCCTACAGTTAATGATAAAATGGCAATCCTATCTATCCCACAGCAGTTGAATCTTTCAGCATAGAAATAGGATCGTGTCCTCTAGTCTAGTTCAAGAAGATTACGTGGAAAATACAAAGACTAGACCAGACTAGACTATTCTAAGATATGCCACTGATGTCATCTTCTTGGCTGAAATATAAACTGTATGGTGCAACAAGGAGCATGGCTCTGAAAAAGGTAGTGGTTCATATGTTGTCTGTTGTAAAAAATAAATGATTGTCTGAAGATGAGTGTGTGTGTATGAGAGAGAGAGAGAAGGTGGGAAGGAGAGAGAGAGAGAGAGGAAGGGAGGGAGGGAGAGAGAGAGCATGAAGCGCAGTGGCCTAAAGGTGAAGATTCTTACCTCCCACTCAGAAGGTTGAGAATTCAATCCTAGTTAGAAGATGGTTAAGGGCTCAAAGAAAAACAAATCTGCTGTGAACTTTGCATGGCATCAGGAAGGGCATCCGTTTAGTAAACTCTCAGGTCTATCCAGTTGCCCCGACTCTACCTCAAAATAAGGGATTACAGGGTCGTAAAATGACAGTTTTAGAGAGGGAGAAAAAGAGAAGGAGAGAGAGCAAGATGGCAGTATTGTATAAGTTGAGCACTGGAGAAGAAATATAAAAACAAATTGAGTGCAGTGGGAATGATGTACTCAATAAGTATGTGTGGTAGGACAAGAACAGATGAAGCCCACAAGAATTAATGAACACTGAAAAATATGAACTGAACAGGAAGGGAAATCACCAGTGCAAAAGAAGCTTTGAAAGGGCAGAGAGAATAAATGTGAGAGAGATTTCTACTCTATATGGAAGGAAAGTGAATGGGTGAAGAACAAGGCAAAAACCAATGAGTTAATGAAATCTGAGGGAGAAAAAGAGAAATGGAATGAATTTATTTATAAATAGTTGTAAAGATTCTTATAAGGGTATTTGCAAGAGCTCTGGAATAAAGAGCTGGCATTAATACATCAATGGTTAAGGGATTAAAAGAATATGAGATATTTTTCTAATTATCTTAATAAGAGATTAATTCAACCCAAAATCCCAGGCTTATTGGATATTTCAGACAATGCTTAAAAAGGGTTTAAATATATTGGAGGTATAAAATGGATAATATACTTGCTTTATCATGGACTAGTCTCACTATTGTTTCATTTTATTTTAATGTCTGTAAGATTGTTAATGTGCTCTTACACTGACTGATCGATATGGTTTAAAATCTGAAAGTTCTTTTTTTGCAATTTATCATTATATCAAGAATTATGGATTAAATGAGCATGAAATACAGCAAAAATAAAAGAAATACTTCTCTATGGAAATATTGGAGGATGTGTGATCATTCTCCATTTATGAATTTTCTCTCTGTTGTGTAATGGAAAAATCAATCAATATTACCCTGTACAGTCAAGCTTTAGTGATCTGTTTATACATTTTTTTTGGAGTATATCCCTCTGTGGAATATTTCTTTACTGTTCCCAACTTTTCAATAGTTTTGTTTTTCTTTTTTTCTTTTCTACATATTAAGGCTTAATTTTTTTAATACAACTTAACATTTCCCCCTTTGTTCCTTTTCCCTGAGGATTGCCATTTTTTACATGGGAAATCAACTTGATTTTTTTGAAAATGTTTTATTATTTTTAAAGAAACCATACACAAAAGAAAACACATAGTATGCCGGTAGATCAAAACTGCTTGTACATCTTTTCCATTCTTATCCATAGATTATTTTTATATACTCTCTATATAGCATATTCCATTTTTAAAATCAATATATCTTATAACCCTTCATATTTTCACTTCAAAATTGTTCCTAGCAAACAAACATACTAACCAATGTAATAAACAGAAAAAAAAAGTTTTTTTGAGAACAGTATGCTGCCGAACCCTCCCTTCTCTTTGCGACTATAATTTCAGTTCACACTTTCACTCATTTCTTATACTCTATCTCATTTATCATAACAATTTGTGCTATTGTATTTTCCCCCCAATATTTTTCCCATCAATTATTAATACACTTTTGTCTATCATGTTTACACGATCATGTTTCATAAAAAACTTCTTTTGCCCTTTGACTATTACATCTGAGAATAGCACCCCCTCTTTTTTACCAACTGTTATTTAACATTTACATTTCTCCTTTAAAGTTATTATCTCTATTATAAAATCCCTATTAAAACCATTTCAATTTAGTATTTTCTTTTTTATCTATTAAACTTTTTGTAGTATAAAACAATAGGATTATGAATATAGGTGACCATTTAACAATTATAACAGAGGTGATTCTTTCTATTCAAATTTAATTCTGCCATCAATATTACTGTTCATCTTAATCATTCATTTCTATTTAAAATGCTTCCATTTTAATCCCACATAAAGTCCAAAAGAAAGAAAACAAAACAAAAAAAGATACAAATTTCATTTCTAATATAGTCATATATCACATACTCTTACAAAATCCTTTGAATCACCCTAATTTGATTACATTAACCATTCTCTCGATATCCAACTAAATGAATAAATTCTTTGTATTTAGTATATTTCTCTTGCTTCTGTATATCTTGCTTCCGTTTACAACTTCCTTTTATTCTCCACCCCCCTTCTTCTGCTTTCCTTTCTATTTTTCCTTTTCTTGTTTTCCCCTCTGAAATCCTACTTTTGGTTGCTTATAAATTGAATCATATTTTTTGATTGTTAATTCAAATTTTAATTCCTAGCTCTCTTCCCTCTTTTCCTTTTTTAAACTTTTTCTTAGTTGTCTTCAACAGTTTTTCTTCCTTTGTCCATCCATCCTTGTTTGTCAACATTTCTTGTTTTTTATATTTCTCAGGACCTCCATTTTACCCATTGTAGATCTTCTTTGATTTGTTTAAATAGCATTTTAACTCAGATGGTGACATTTTGAGAAGTTTTCCTTTAAAACAGCCCCCAATTGATTTTATCTGCTTGAAATCCTCTGTCCAAACCCAAAGTCCTCTAAGTATCCCAGGCTATTTTGGCTTCTTTGCTCCTTTCACTTTGTGGGGTACAATTTCAATTATAACTTTTTTTTCCGTGCTGTTACAAACCAGTCCCAGTCCTTAAATCTGTGGTATCCTCCGTTCCAGACAACACCCTACTTCACTTTTTCTTCCTTTTTTTCCTTCCTCTATCTCTTCCTTTCTTTTCTTTATGGACAGAGTTCTTAAAGTTCAAAAGACACTTCTTCACTTTGGTACCTTATTTTCAGCTTGTAAAAGCCTATTAGTGTCCAAGTGAATTAACAACCATCTTTATATTTTTCTTCTTATCTTTCCAAGCTGTCAACATCAACAGAAGGAAAAAAAATTAGAAAAAAATCTGACTTTTCACTTTCTAGCGCCGCTTCTCTGAAAATCTTTCTTTTAAAGCAAAAGTTACCGTTCACTTTTGGGCACTTCAAATAGATGTTTTCCAAGTCCAGCTGGTCAGCTACACTTTCTGCCACAAACTTCCTCCTGCGCGTTCTTGTCCTGAGCTCTTCTTCGGGGTGGCCAATTCTGACCACCGCTCAGCTGCCTTCGGGGAGGGGAATGGCCAGCTGGGAGGGAGAGATGCGGCTCTCCTCAGTCTGTCTGACAGCTTCCGCATCTTCACCACCTCTATGGGGTGGTTTTAACCCCTGAGCCAGCCAGCTCGGGGTCTCCAGTGGTGAGTTACGGACCGAAACTGCGCACAGTCGTGGATTTTGCATCCGTTCTCGAAGACACTCAAACCGGAAGTCCAGAAATCAACTTGAATTATTGTTAATATTTACATGCAGAACTTCTGGGCCTCAAGAGTTTGAAATGGTTCACTCAGTAGGAACATAGAACATAGAATAAGGGACAATATATTTTCAATCAAGAACTGAGAAACCCAGTAGAGGAATTATAGAAAAGTCCACAGAATTTTTATATCTTCTTTTATTATTTTATATTTTATTTTATTTATTTTACATAGTTATATAGCTGTCCATCTCATTCTGGGCAGTGTTTAAAGTTAAATACTCCATAACAATCAAAAACAATCAAAAATAAATAGACATATAAACCATATCCAAATAGACAACAGTGAAATCAGATGGACTTCCATTTTATGTCAACAATGCTGAAAAGGTTCCATTGCAGCTATTAAAACTCTTCCTATAAAGTAAAATAAAATAAATAAAATAAAAAATAGAGAATTTCCTGGTGTTCCCACCACCCTCTCTGTTCCTTTTCCCTTTCTTCTTCCTATCCTATGTATTTCTTAATAAATATAACTTTTGATTTAAATATAATCTGTGAGCCGCCCCGAGTCCTTTGGGAGAGGGGGCGGCATATAAGTCGAATAAATAAATAAATAAATAAATAATGAAACACTATCATTTCTTAACAGTTGGGTTAAGGTCATACTCTGCATCCAAGTATTATGAGGCTTTTATCAATTCATTTTAAATAGGACCTCGTGCTACTTCGGCTGTTCTGTTAGCACTCTTCATATGCTCAGGAGCACAGCCTCTAAAAAAGGCGGCCTGAAGAATTCAAATCACTAACAAGAGTTTCTTGGCCCTTAGGAATAGCAGCTTTATGTGGAAAATGGCTGAAAGAAACAAGATTCCAGTTGTTTTTGTTCTGCTGGACAGTTGCTTGTTGCTTTGTCCAAACAGTTCTTTCTACCGTTCCCAGATTATATACTGTATATTATTAATCCTTGCATTTTAATGACTGAAATCCCTGTTTGGCATTCTGTTGCATATCTCTTCTTTCTTTCTTTCTTTCTTTCTTTCTTTCTTTCTTTCTTTCTTTCTTTCTTTCTTTCTTTCTTTCTTTCTTTCTTTCTTTCTTTCCTTCCCTCCCTCCCTCCCTCCCTTTCCAAATCTACAAATCTTATCCTTTGCTTTTTGCTTGTCCATCTCAGATGGATAAATGCATCTTTGCTAAGTCTAATGCAACACGTTTGAAGTTAGACTGTTTTGTATACAATAACAATTTATTTGTGTATTGACCTAAGTGTGATAAGGGACTTACATCTTAGCTTTCTTTTAAGTAAACTTGTGGAACAGGTGATAAGCACATATTGAATTGTGATGTTTGCTGATGTTTACTCAACATCAGGTTATAGTTTTGCTATAGTTGAACTGAATGGATCTGGATTTAGGGACTGATTGGATGTAAGCTAAATTCAAAAATATCGGCAATCATTTTCCAACACTAATGCTTCTAAGCCCTTTAAAACAAGCTGTATTGTCTAGGACAGATTTCAGTCTCTGCACTGAGCAAATGGGAATAAAAGGCTAAGAGGTTTTCTCTCCAAATCGGGTATTGCTATTTAGGAGAACAGAGAGCAAGATCTGACTGAACGAGCCTTAATTTCAAATGAGCCCATTGCTCTGCTTTGTTTGGATCCATTATTTTTGTTTTGCCTTGGATAAAATTTTAATCTTAACACTGACTGCCTGGGCACACGACCATTACAACAGTCCCTTTCCCTCTAAATATGTATTGCTTTTAGACTTAGGGGACAAGTAGGTATTAAGAAGAATATTGGGGAAATGAATATTTCTGCATTGATTGTTTCTTTCCTTTAAGATTAGAGATGGGGATGTGGGAAATGGGTCTTTGTTATGTGAAAGGTGCTTTACGGAAAGCAGGAAGTTACATGTGATGAGAAAAAGCTTAATATTGGTCACTATATTTATCTTGCAGGTTTGTGCCAACATTACAGTTTCAGTCAGCCTGCCTGCCCCCCGCATGTGCCAGCTGTCACAAAGACGCAGCTAGGCTGTTAGTCCCAACAAGGTACAAGGTGTCAATTCCTTTTTGCCCTGACACCACAGTTCCTCTTCTGCGCCCGCCTGCCAGCTGCTGCCTGCCACAACTTGCATCCTTCTTCCTGTCCACAGGTCCACCTGCTACACCGGCACAGTCTTTTGTCTGACTGGCACTTTCTGTGCCCGCTGCCCCTTTCTGTCTGCATACCTGTTCCACATGGCCACGTCTGCCTGCTGGTTGGCAGACTCTGTCTCTCTGCCAGCCATCTTCTACCCACCACATCATGCCTGATCCTTCTCTATCCACTGACACACTCTTCTGATTCTGATAAATAGCACTTTGGCTCGCTGTGGTAGCTTGCTTGCTTGGCCAAACAAGGATGTTGGGGGATAAGACTTCCCAAAGAGGCAACTCTTTCTATCACTAACATAAGCAAATTGCCAACACAGACGTGAGAGGATACTTTACTAGAAGACAGTTGTACAAGGAAGGATGTCTGCCAAGTATAAGGAAGGCATGCTAGGTCTAACAACCAAAAATCAAATAGTGGGGAGATAAAAGAGTGGACTCCACCTTGAAATCTTGGGCAATCAAAGCCCTGCTCCTTTTTACAAGTGTGCAATGCATGTAACGCATGCTTAAAAAGGGTGAGGCTTTACTCACCTGGCCATAGCTGCCATTTTGAAGCCAGTGACTGTAGTTTTAGATGTTCCTCCCTATTAGGCCATTCATATGTCTGTCATATGTCATATGTCATATGTATGTCATATGTCTCCTAATAGCATAAGTCAGGGATCTCCAAACTTGACAACTTTAAGACTTGTGGGCTTCAGCTCTCAGTAGTTCCAGTCAGCATGACTGGCTGAGGAATTCTGGGAGTTGAAGTCCACAAGTCTTTAAAGTTGCCACGTTTGGAGAGCTGGCTTAAGTAAAAACTCTAAGCAGCTTATAGTTGGAGGAGGTATTTCTTTTTGTCTTGCTGGATGCCCAAGGAAGAAAAGAAATTGATTTTTAAAGCCTTCAGCTGCCCCTGGTAGAAGTTTTGGCAGCAGCTTGATGAAAATAATATTTATAGGAGGAGCTGAAAAAGATTGTGTCTGGCAGTTTTGGGAAGAAATCAACTCCGAAACTCACAAGCAGCTTCTGTGTTATGGCAAAGGTTACATTGCCTGGTTCTTTCTGCCAGTTTCATCCTTGGTGACCAGCCTCTGCCAGCTTGCTCCCTCTTCCTGACCAACCCACCTGCTTCCCCTGCTGGCATCTGCCTATAATGGATATGTTCTCCCATCCTAACATAGAGTATTGCCAGAAAAAAAACCTTGACAACCAATCCAGCTGAGCACCCAACAAAGCCAAGGACCATCAACTTCTTCCCAGGCAGGGCCAAATTTGCCAGTCAGTTATGCCATTTCCCTAGCATCCCACAGAAGCTGGGATTGCCAGGTGCAGAAAGACACACCCTAGAAAAATAAATGACCAAGTTTTTTTTCTTAAGAGAAAAAATAGCATGCACCACCTGAGGTTCCACATAGGTTCAACACAATTTCCACACAGGTTGTTTGCTAGGCAAATGGAGAGCTGTTCTGCCATCTTTTCATTGTCCTTCTGTTGTAACTAACTGAGATGCTTCCTATCACGGTAGCTGTAGGGCTTCCAATGCTTACCCATAAGTCATGGCCCTGAAAAACAAAACCTATACTGATTTCTCTTGGAATCTTGAAACGTCAAGCTTGAAAAGACTTCTGCAATCCTTGACTCTTAAATTTCCAGTTCAAATCAAGAGACAGCTGATTCACACCAAATGTACTTTGCAAGCTCTTGTGATGTAGTAATTGGGATGGAAAGAATGGAGTCAGCTTTTGATCATGTTTGGGGAGATTTAAAAAGAAACATTCAAACACCTACGCAAAGTGTAAATTAACATAAAGCATCCTGACCTTGACCAACAAAGCTGATGCACCATGCTTGTTCATACTTTGGCAATGAGAAAGTTTTAGAAATTGGGAGACAGTCACCAAGTCACTGTCCTTGCTTTCACTTGAGAGAGGTGTATTGGATTTTGATTGAGAGATGAAATGCTCCTGAAGCCACTCGAAGGCAAATCTGAATGCTTGTGGGCGATGCAGGAAGGAAAACGATGGAAATTAGATGGTGGGGCCCAAATAATCATCTCTACTCTTCAAGGACTTAGGGTAGGCAGAAGAGATTGCAGAACAGAAGAAACTGTGTGTCCAACTGGAATAAAGGTTGAACGCATGGACACCCACTTATGTCTTCCAGTTTTCCTCTTCAAAGTCCCATTTCTGTTTCAAATGTTAATCTGTCCAAGGTCAAATGTCAGCTCTATGTAGAACAGAAACCAACCAGTGTTAGAAGCAGCTTATGCCATCCTTTGGGCACATCTGCATTGCTTTAAAATTAGAGGAGAGATGGATGAGCAAGGGGGGCAGGCATAGCTATGGTTTTTAATAAAAGGAGGAATTATATTAATTACACTATATTCATTATAATTAATAAATATAATAATAAATAATATAAAAGTTATATTAATGCTTTCCTGTAAGGTTAGCATCAGGGATGAGGGATAATTTGTTAAGTGAAATTTGTTTTTAGGAAGCCTACAAGCTTGAATGTGATGTGTAGAAAGCTAACGTAGCTTTCGGGCAAACTTTGAAAACACAGCTCTCCATTTCATTAATTGAGTCACAACATTTTTCTTGCAGTTTTGTGCCAAAATGTCAATTCTGGTACCGCTCAGTCCACCTGCCTCTCTCTGTGTGCCAGCTGCCACAGTGATCCAGCTGAGCTGTTGAGCAAAACAGTCCACAGAAGGTCTGTGTGTGGCACCAGAGTTTCTCTCTGGGTTGCTGTGCCCATCTGCTGGCTGTTGCCTCCCAGCCAAAACCCACCCCCTCCTTGTCCACGGCCTACCTGTTCCAGCTGGCAGAGTCTTTCGACTGCCCCAAGTTATAGCTTAGGGCAATGTTCAATTTTAATTACAAATGAAATGAAACAATGGAGTTTGTCCTGATCCCACCCATTACATTTTGGAATGGGACAAGGCATCATCTGTTAAAAGGTATAACCCTCGTCTTGGAAGTAGTGTATACCCCTGGGAGTAGGCATATCCAATGTCCACAGTTGATTAATTCCAGCAATACAATGCCATCCCTTGCCTTAGGATATCTTCTGGTACTAAATATGAGTTCTGTCAGCCAATCTGCATGTAATGTGACAAATTAGGACATACACAATTAATAAATACCATTTTGTGCAGACTGCCTTCATTATGAACAACTGCCTCTGCTATGAATGGCAGCCCAAGGCTGCAGCTGAGCTGAGATTTAACATCTTTCCATCAATACTGCCCCAGAACAGGAATGTCCCGTATACACAATCAGGGGCCACGGAATCTTTGATCCACACCCTGTCATACTGAAGTTACTACTGATTTATTGCAACCCCCTACTCAAGTTGTTCCCTGGTGAGCCAGCTGAATTGTCTGAGTTCTTCTATAAAGACCTCAAAACAATTCAGTTGGCTGCAAAATTGTCATTACTGCCATTTAAAATCCAGGCTTATTTAAATAAAACACAGGAAAGATAAATAATACCACCACGTTATAATTTTTCTCTTCTTAGGGCAATGTGTAAGCCAGCAATTTTATCTGTCATATCAAATTACTACCATCCTGTTAATTGAAACATGATAATATGTTGCTAAATGAACATCAAGATTACCTGTTGGCATTTGACCTAAATTTCAATACCGTCTGGCCCTGAGCTTCTCCTGAGCCTCTTTAATTTCATAAATCTCCATCAGATGCAGCAGAGACTCAAACCTCAGGCCAGAAGTTGATATTTTTCACCTAATCCAATTAGTGTGAGCAAAATGGCAAATTCCTCCAACAAGGGCTGATGACACAAATTCAGGAATTTTTTGAGAAACAGCTTTATGTTGTCCAAGTCCAAGAAATGGTCAACTCTTGTGATGGATCAGACAATGCGGTCACAAATCTGACTTATGCCCCTTCGTGTCCTTTGTAACTGGTAAAGGTAAAGACTTCTCCTGTCCAGCCATGTTCAACTCTAGTAGGCAGTGCTCATCTCCATTTCCTAGCCAAGGAAGCCAGCATTGTCTAAAGATGCTTCCATGTTTCATGTGGCTGCCATGACTACATGCTGAGGTGCATGGGACACTGTTATCTTCCCACCGAAGTGGTACCTATTTGCATGCTTTTGAACTGCTAGGTTGGCAGGAGCTGGGGCAAGTAACAGGAGCTTACCCCATTGTGCAGTGCTCAGGTCTTGAACATACCTGCCAGCATTCCAGCTGACAAGCTCAGCATTTCTAACAGATAAGCCAGGATCAAATGCAGTAAATGGGCCAAGGAACTCAGCTTGTTAAAAATGCTGCTGTCCTCTATAAAGGACCTGTTAAGTTTGCATGAAGAGACAGACATGGAGTGCTGAAGACCTCTGGAAACTCAAACTTCAAGGTCTCTTCCCATTCAGTGTTGCTCACGTGATTGATGCCAGTCACCTCGATGCCCAGCGGGTTGAACCATTCAAGGCCCAGCAGACTTGGGCGGTCCTTGTCCACGATGGTCAGTGGTAGGCGCTTGGTGTGGCCCTTGAATTTCACGTTGAATTCTCTTGTTCCAACTAGTGGAATCTTGTTCCCTTGGTAGTCTTTAAGAGTCAATGCTTGCTTCTTGAAGTGATTCTTTTGGATGTTAGGAAGTAGTGAATAGTGTCCCATGACACCATAGAAAGGTATGAGCCTGAGTCCACTTCCATTTGGCAAGGCCTTCCTTCAATAAGTACCTTGACATGCACCTTTCTGCTTTTTAATGGGGAAGAATGACCAATAGTTACTGTTTGATGAGTTTCATTCTTCCCACTTGCTTCTCTGCTGTGCCCCGCTTTCTCACTGAGGTTGTTAGGCTTGAATTCTTTGTCTTTGCTTGCAGCAAACTTCCTTCTGTTGGGTGGAGTTCTGGATGATTTGCAGACTCTTGCTAGGTGTCCTCTTTTATCACAATGGAGGCAAATGGTGTCTAAAAACTTGCATTCAGTGCGGGGATGGCTTCCCCCACAACCTCTGCAGTAGAAATCTTGCCTCTTTCTTCCCAGGTCTTTCTTTTTCCGCTCCATTCTGAGTCTGTAAATTCCTTCCTCCACCTCACTACAGTCTGACTCAGAATCTATTTGCTCACAATGAGTTGTTGTGGACTTTTCCACATCAGGATGGCTTGTGGCCTTGTTAATCTTTTTCATGGCTGCTGCTGAGGACTTGGTAGCTTCTGCTGAAGAGGCTTCTTCTATTGCTTCTTTCAGCGTGATCTTAGGTTTCATTAATAATTTGCTCTGCAGCACCTTGTCTTTAAGGCCTAAAACGAAACGATCGCGCATGGCCTCCTCTAAACTGTTGAATTCGCATGCACCCCCAATGTCTCTTAAACTTGCCATGAAGTCGTTTATGCTTTCGTTTTCCCCCTGATCGCGACGGTAAAACTTGTGTCTCTTAATGAGGCACGATACTTGTGGGGCATAATGGGCTCTTAACAAGCTTTCCAGATCAGGCCAAAGCATTACTTTCACGTATGCTGCTCCCGCGAGGGCCTTCGCCATCTTGAAAACTGCCGGACCGCAGTACGTAAGGAAGACTGCCCTCTTCCGCTGCTCGGAAATGGCGGCAAGATCGTTTCCCTCCCAATACATTTGGAAACGATCTGCATACGTCTCCCAGTCTTCTGCTGTCGGATCGAATGGGGCTGGGGGGGGCGTGTTCAGCGCAGCCATCTCACTCTTCTTCTGTTCTGTGTTGCCTTCTCTTCAGGGGAATCCCATCCTCGTCGCCAGTGTTAAGTTTGCATGAAGAGGCAGACGCAGAGTGCTTCAAGCTCTTTTGTTTATTAGTGACTACAGCTCAGAACGGACCCAACTGGCTTTGCTGCGGCTGCTACTTATAGCCAGCAGCCGCAGCTGACAGCCAATCAGAGTGCAGGGTTTTCCCGCACTTTCTAAACCAATCATTTCCAACACTTTACAAGAACAATTCAAACTTAACCAATGATTTCAAACCTGCATACATAACAGGACCAACATGATTTTTTTTAATTAATCATAAACCCAGAGAATTGGGGAATTTTAGCTGTTCCTCTTTCAATATGCTTGGGCCTGGGTGAACAGCACAATTGCTTCATTTTGGCTGCTTTGTTTCACCTGATTAAAGTCAACAGAAAGGCTTGAATCTAACGGAGAATAAATGACAGACCTTAAACCATGATGCTGAACCTTTGGGGTGTGGTGTGCTTAACTTGATTCTGCTGGTATGGCACCACCACCCTCTGAAGAAAAGAGAAACAATTCTTTACATGTTCAATTATTTTGTTAAAAAAATGCAGCCCAATTACATGGGGTGCTAGATTTGCAATAGTGGTGAATATCTGTTGCTCAGGTGTGGAATGAAGGTAAAGGTTCATTTTCCAAGTGTGTGGCTTGGTTTCCAAACATTTCATTACCAAGCTAAGCAACATTTTCAGCAGAGTTTAGGGTATGTCAGTGTCAGTGTTCTTCTGTTTATAAGGGCTTCTGGTGTGGGTGTGTGATGGGTCAGCTGTGAGTCATCAGTGAGTCTTGTGATGGGTCTTGTGATAAGGAGATTACCTCAGTTCAGGGTCATTAGGAGGTGAATTGCTGGGGACTTGTGTGGGTTGGTTGAGGATCAGTGCTGTCTCTGGCTGTGTGGTTGATTTGGATTCTGAGGGGTTCATAGGCTGGTTGTATGTCAGTGTGTCTGTTGATGGAATTGCTTGTGGAGTGCCAAGCTTCAATAAACTCATAAGCGTGATGGGTGGTAGTATTGCTAGGTATTATAAAAAATATCAATTTATTAGGATCTGGAATCTAGTGAGCAACCTGCTTACAATTCAGACTATAACTTCTATTATCAACAGCCAGTATAAACATTGAGCTTGATCACATAATTGAATAGTCTTCAACTAGAATTATAGTGATTGTAAATATACATCTGACCAGCAGAGGGGACAATAGACCTTGTTCTCTGGAATTACAGAAGGATAGATCTCCATCATCTTGAAGAGCAAGAAATAACTGAGGCCAGCATTAGGGATAACATTTCCTCTGACAAGAAAATTTGAATACAAGGTGGCTTCATGTCAGGAGACCTGGATTGTGAAGTGATCTTTTATGGCCTGCTCATAAAGATTTTTTTGCAAAAGAGAACATTTTAAATTAACTTTCATACCCGCAACATACCAGACTAACAATGCTTTTAACATTATTTTTTATTAGTATCTTCATTTCTTTCAGGGTTTTTTTTCTATTTCTTAAAGTACAGTTGAGACAGGTTTCAGACAAACCAAGACTATATTCTGTCTTTTAATGACCCCATAATCCTTTACATTTGGGTGGAATCAGGGTAATTGAATGGAGCAGAGTGTTTACCAGCTTGGCTGGATGCTCTTCCTGTTGCCAATGCAGAGTTCACAACAGATAATCACTAATTGTGCCCAGAGAGAGAAATATCTGCTGCTACCTAGGATTGAACTCACAGCCTCCTGATCGTGAAGCGAGAGCTCCACCTGTAGGGCACTGCACCACTCACAAAACAAGACTATATTACAACCCATAATTGAAAGCAGCAAAATAATTGATTCCAATGGCAGTTTTCTGTTAAAAAAAGAAGTCAACTACAAAACTAAGAGTTGAAGACCTGACACGAGCAAAAAGTTTGACACACTTCTCTTTTTTGTGCCTGTACTGTTTCTCAGCTCCTGAAGGAGATTTTTAGTTCATGTATAGCTAGCTCCTTAAATAATAAGGCAGCTGGCCAAGTTAGGACAGAAATTACCTTCTTAAACTCAGTGGTTTGAAAGAAATTGTCTCTTGTCTTCAGACAAAAAAAGGACTATAATTCAGGGGTGGGATTCAAATTTCCTAACAACTGGTTCTGTGGGCATGGCCTAATTTGTGGGTGTGGCTTGGTGGTCATGTGACTGGCTGGGCATGGCTTGTATGTAAATATTGTAAATATATATGTAAATATTGATTTTTTTATTTAAAAAAAAGAGCAACTTTTACCCAAAATCAGGCAAAGCAGGCAGGCAGATTGAGCTGCTTGCAGAATCACAGCTTCACTCCCAGATCTACCTTTCTGCAATCTGCTGCCTGAGTCTGCACTGAAAAATAGAAGCTTCAATCCTAAGGAAGGTTCAGCTCTGCTCTCAGGCCACTTCTCCCTCCCTCAACCCCCTGAATACCACCCCTGACTGGGCCTCAGGGAAGCCTCCTGGGTGGGGTGGGTGGGGAGGGGCGGGGCCAGCCAGTGGTGTGATTTGCTGGTTCTCCAAACTGCACAGAATCGTAACAACTGGTTCTATAGAACTGGTCCGAACTGGTAGAATCCCACCCCTGATATAATTCCTGTTAATAATCTTGCATTTTCTAATGGGCATGTATCTCAGGCCACCATGATATATAACACAATATAACAAAAAACCTGGTTACTTAAATAATAAGAATAATTAGTTATTCAAACCAAGTGCTTCTGCCCCCTGCAAATAGTAATAAATCTTACAATAAATGCTTATTGTGCTGTAATTTTCAATATATTTCATGCTATCAGCGTGCTAGCTGCTATATACAACAGATCGATGTCATGTTTCCTGCTTTATTTACTGCAAATACTGCCACCATTTTCCAAAACTTCCCCATGCCAGCCCTCTATGCACTCTAGGATACATATCTGACCAATGGAGGATGGAATATCTTAAAAAGCCACGCTAATTTAGGCAGCTTGGGTAGGAAGAACAATAACAGGTGTGTAGAAGAGTATTCTGAGATACCACAAGTGACAGAAGGGTTTTTTTTTAAGTGCCAGAAATATAGTGACAGTAACAGATGGAGCACTGCAGAGACAAAAGAGAGAGAGATAATCTTAGATCATCTGTTCCATATTTATTCACTAGAGTCCAACTAGCATATAAAAAGGAGAAGTTCCAAACAAGGACAAGCTGGAGAAGGTCCACAGAAGAAAAAAGGACCAAAGGCAAAGGTGAAAAGGTAAGAAAGATGCGAAGAGCTTATATGGGAATGACAGAAAACAACAACATACTGATCATGTGTTGATTAAAGAGATTAGTGAAGCATAGTAGTTACCTTTTCCATGAGATACTCCTACTTGTTCAAAAGTTATAAAAGTGATGACGGTTGTTCTTCTGATGGTCAGAACCCCTTCGCAAAGTTAGAATCAAAACCAAGAAAAATATTTTTTTTACACTTTGAAGTTGATCCTCAGGTATGATGCTTTAAAGTTATATTTAAAAAGAGGGGAAATGGAACTAATGTCATTGTTGGCTCTCATGATTTATCTCTTTGCAACAGTCTAGCTGGAATTTTGTATTCCACTATGTTGCTACGAGGAAGTGTAGCACACTCTAAAATTTTGTTCAGATTATGATATTGAATCTGTTTTTAAATATTCTCGTTTCCAAGTTTGAATAAAATTATCAGTTCTTAGATCTGAAATCTGAGAACAACTATTGAAGTTGCAGAACATAATCCTAGATTATTTGAGATTTCAGCTTCTGACCTACTTTCTTGTTTTCACCATGGCTATCGCATGTAGACTAATATCTAAATTGACATGGGTTGGGAGAAGTTTTGGGTTTCACCAAAAGCAACTCTCAGATGAGCCAGAAAGCTTGAAAATGATTTTTATTTTCTATCTTCAAAAGATAGCAGCTTGGAACTTTTTATTCTAATAAAACAACAACAGCAATAGATCTAGTGGCTAACGATGTAATTACAGAGATGTAACAAGAACGGGTTGGTATTTTGGTGAATGGTGTTAGTCATATCCCAATGTGTAAAGAGTACAACAAAATTACAAGAAACCCACTTCTTCCTGTGCATGCTAATTTTCCTCATCTATCAATTGGCAATCTTAAATCCAAGAAGCCCTCTGTGGCACTCACTCAACAGCTGTCTAACAACTTTTGACATCAACCCACAGTGGAAAGCCAAATGGACTACTGAACGCGCAGATACAGGCAGTTACATAAATAACCCTACATAAAAGGTGCCAGGTTTTGACCTTCCTCACCAGCATTGGTCAACTCTGAACAGGATCTATACCCAACATGGAGTCTGCCAGGACTCATTGTTTAAGTAGGGTCTTGTCTCTACCCCTCAGTGTGATTGTGGTGCTCCTCAACAAAATATCCTTCACATTATGTCCAAATGTCCATCAAGAGCTTACATCAGCCCAATGTCTGATTTTTTTCAACATAAACCGCCCTGTCCTTGAATGGCTGGGTGGACTGGACATTAACATTTGTGTTATGTATGTAGGTTTGAATGTCATTGGTTTAGTTTGAATTGTTCTTGTAAAATGTCAAATAGGATTGGTTTAAATAGTGCGGGAAAACCCTGCACTCTGATTGGCTGGCAACTACGGCTGCTGGCTATAAGAAGCAGCCATAGCCCAGCCAAGTCGGGTCCATTCGAGCTGTAGTCACTTAATAAACTCTTTACTGAAGCTCTTCGCGTCTGACTCTTCATGCCAACTTAACAATTTGAACCACTGTAAGTCCCTGCATTTGCCATATGCTAAATAAATACATAAATGTAAAGAGAAAGGAGTTGCTATCTGCTGTCCCATTGATGTCACAGAGATTCATATTGTGAATGCATTATATTTATACCTAGAGGTATTATATTTAAGCTAGTGACAGAAATGTAAGAATAGCTCTGCTGGACCAGGCTGAGGCACATCTTCAGGTCTAAAATGCAGTGATCCACTTTAATCAAAAGAGAATGCCAGCTTTAAAAACTACTACCAAAGTGCCAAGGTCTGACTGAGAGACCTTGCAACTTCAAGTTGATGGGATTAAGGTGCCTTCAAGGTGGCAGGTGCCATTGTGTCTTTCTATAACCTGGTCTTGACTATATCTGAGATTCTCAGATCTGTGCCACAGTAGTAGAATCAGTACTGTATTTTAAAGTAAAGTGAAGGGAACAGCAGAAATCATGTTGAAAAAGCCAACGAAGGACCCATTGTTATGTTTAAGAGGAAGGAGGGATAATAATTTTGATTGTAGCTTTTGGCAATGGAGGTCAGGAGTCATTTCTTCTTTAGGACTGACCTCTTGGGGGGGATTTTTAAAATTAGTTTTAAATTAATTTTAGTTATTGGGCTTGTTAAGTTTAATTCTTTTTTAAATATTTATTGTTGTATTTTAACTGTGAGCCTCCCCGAGTCCTTTCGAGGGGTGACATACAAGTCCAATTATAAATAAATAAATAAATAAATAAATAAATAAATAAATAAATAAATAAATAATCTTCTCTCCCCTCCCTGTTTTTTTCCTTTAACTATATTGTGTCCTGCACTCCTCCCCTTCTTTCCTTTTGTTTATATAGTTATTCTTTTTTCTTTTAGTGAAGCTAAACTTCTCAATTAAAGTTATCTGGACCTTAGTCATATATATCTATATAGCTAAAAGAAAACATCAGTAGTCAATATAAAAAGCCTGAGAAAGAATGATATACAAGACTCACTGCATAGAAAAAGCAGCTGCCTTCTGTTTTGTAAAATCACTGCATATATTTGTAAACATATATTTATATTTCTTTCAGTATATGTAGAACCAGTTTGGTCTAGTGGTGAAGGTACCAGACCAGAAACCAGGAGACAGTGAGTTCTAGTCCAGCTTTAGGCATGAAAACTGGCTAGGTAACCTTGAGCCAGTCATTCTTTCTCAGCCCAACTCACCTGACAGGATGGTTGTTGTAGGAAAAATAGGAGGAGGAAGGAATATTAAGCAGGTTCACTGCCTTGAGTTTCTTAGGAAGGAAGGAAGGAAGGAAGGAAGGAAGGAAGGAAGGAAGGAAGGAAGGAAGGAAGGAAGGAAGGAAGAAAGCCAGCCACTAACTGAAACTAACTAAAGTAGTAACCACATTGAGAAAGCTGGTGGAAAAGGACCACAGATGTAGAGGTGGGACAATCTCCTTGGGGACCTTCTGTACCATGGATCTTCTGCTGCCAAGTGACCTGATTTCAAAGTCTCTCTTGTCTGCTTCTCCTCCCACCCCCACAAAAATAAATTACAAGTGCTTTTTGTTCAGGATATGGTTCATGTATAGTCCTGTGGACGTGCCATTATTTACATCTACACTTTTGGGGGTCAAATCAATTTAGTAGAGGGCAAATGTTGAATAGTTGGCCCCAAAACAGGAATGTGCAAACCAAACTTGTGGTTTTTTTTAAAAAAAAATTCAATTTTTTAGAATTGCACCTGGTAAACTTTTTAGAAATGCTTACAGTGAGTTGAAATGATCTCCAGAGAATTTTGCCCCATTAATGGCTCCAAGCAATCTAGACCATGGCTGAAAATAACAAGTATACAAACAAATGTTCTGTCTCTTTGGCCAGGAAGATAATAAGAGAGTAACTATTATAACTGAACTTTCAGGATATAGTAATTATATATCAGATTTACAGATAGGTCATCTCTTTTTGCAATTTTACTTTGGCCCAACTAAAAAAGCAATAATAATGGATTAAATCAAATAACTCAGTATGACTGCTCCCTACTGAGAAGGCTTCCTGGTGTTACTCTGGACACTCAATTATGACTCTCTTTCTTTCCAAAATATAAAAGTTGGGAAGTATAGAACTGAGCAAGATAAAGGATTCATTGATTACTTTTGATGGCTTACGTAGAGGTAACAGAAGCGCAGTTTTTCAAAGTATAATGTAGCGCAGAAAAGTTGATCTTTACATATTATCCATGTGCACACATAATTGCCACTGACTAGGTAGAGCATAGACTCTAAACATAATCTCTTCACTTTTTGTATCACATTATTTAGGTAAGGAGTACGTGTAGTCCTTATTTAATGACCATTCTCAGTTACACTGGTGATGACAAAGTAATTTTGCAACTAATCCTCACATTTATGACTTTCACAGATCTGTAAAACAAAGGAAAGCGGAAATGAAATTGCAAGTACAGTTGCGATTTCTCTTAGTGATTGCTTAACGAGTGATTTGCCAGTCCCAATTGTGGTCATTAAATGAAGACTATCAGTATGCCATTTCCTGAGGACCCAAGATTGTTGGGGGCAATAAGCTGACTTTGTAAAAATGCCACTTAGTAATAAGCAGGCATATACAATGGAATGAAGGCTATTGCTGAGCGCATTGGGTTGTATCCCAAAAATTGTAAGCCGCCCTGAGTCTTCGGAGAAGGGCGGCATATAAATCTAATTAAAAAAAAATCTGTTAGTTCTAGGGTCACCCCTGGACTTATTTCTACACCATATGCAAAAATGAGCCACACCTAAACTGAATGGAACAAGATTGATTGGGCAGTTGGGCTTAAATGTTGCCTGTTAGCCCCACCCACTTGTAAGGAGTTCTCAGGAAAGGTGGTAGCCCCTACTTTTTAGTTACCAGGGCATTTTTCTCCTTCTCGTCTCTTCAATTATAGAATAGAATAGAATAGAATAGAATAGAATAGAATAGAATAGAATAGAACAGAACAGAACAGAACAGAATAGAATAGAATTCTTTATTGGACAAGTGTGATTGGACACACAAGGAATTTGTCTTAGTGCCACTAAACATAATACATACATAATAATATTATTAACATAATATTATTATTGTGAACAATAAATCTATAAGTCACAGTGTTAGTCTATTTGGGAGAACAGCAGATCATCTGGCGCCTAACTTCTCTAAACATTTGCCATAAATGTTATGAAGGAAAGTTCATAAGCAATTAAGGTGCCTGAACACCTCTTTCAGAACTCTGGCTTTTTCTACTGAAAAAGCTCTTGGATAAGCAGTGAAACCTCTCAAACCAAAAAACCAAAAGTTCAGTTGTGATGACTCCTCTTCTAGACAACTCTACCTGGATGACTGAGAATCTTTATCAACATTGTGTTAAATTGAGGTTTTACTGGTGGAATAATTTTGCTGGTATAACTCTGTTTAGGCAAGTAAAGTGGTGATGGCCATTCCACAGTTTCATGCTGGACCCAATCATTCCCTTCCACTTTATACAAAGCATTTGACAGGGCCACTTTGCAAAATGCCTCGATACAAATGATGCATCCTCACTTGCAGTGTGAAAGCAGCCACCTCTCCAGAATTGTTAATGCCGCGGCTTCCTTTCCCAGCTGTTTGCACAATTATTGCATGTTTCTAGCTCTTCGTGGCCCTCTTCTTGAGCCTTCTTATGCTAAGTCCTTCACGGAGCCCCTATACCCACTGCAGCAGGCCCAGGCATTGTGCCTTCTTTTGCTCTTCTACTTCTTGCAGACTGATGTTACTTCATGATGAGAAGAAAGTATATTCTGTGACTTTTATTTGGCTACAAAAGAGCTTTCATACTGTTAAGCATGGGAGTGAAGGGAGGGAAAGGGCTCTGTGGCTAGTGCTGGGGTTGGGAATGGGGTGGGAGAGAAGAGGGGAAAAAAACCCACAGTATTTTGATGGATTGTTGTTGGAAACCATTTAGGTCGCACTGAGATCATTGGGACCTTTGGGAAGCACACGTGGAAAGAATCTGAGAAAAACTTTGTGGAAGCCATACTGAGTCTTTCAGTAGATACAGCTGCTTTAATGCTTTGAAGAGGGGTGCTTTGCTTACACCAAGATATTTTTCTAAAAAAAACATATCATCTGGACTGCCTACCCTGTAGATAATCATATTTATGATAAAGTGCTATTGGCGGTCAATTATGTTTTTTGAAGATAGAGACAGAAAAAAAACCTGGGAAAATTTGATAAATCAAGAAGCAGAACTGATAAATAATCCAATGTCCTGTGCCCTTTGAGCTGACTTTACTGAGATCCTCAAATATTGCAAAAAAATGTGCTGTTAAAATGAGTTTCAACACCCAGACTATTTTTTTTTCAGGACGATGGATGAGTCCAGATTTTAGAATTTATGTAACCGAATTGAAGAGTTTTGAAAGATTGAAGGGTTTTTGAAGGGCTTTGAAAGATTCCAAATTTGATCTAACAGGGGCAGATTGCTAGATGCCCAGCCATCTGAACATACATCTGTTATATTGGTCTGCCAAAGGTTACAGTCATTTCTATATGGTCCCCTATATACAGACCTTCTCTGTTCATTATAGTGGAATCAACACCAATACCCCAAATTGGCTGTCATCATCAGTGATACACAGAGTAATTCTCACAGCCTGTCCTTGACCAGCATACTACCACTACAGTACCAAAAAATGCACATATGCAGCCTGTGCAATTTGCGATTATGTTTCTTCTTCATCTATAAATGGGGTTGCGCAGTGGCTCAGTAGTTAAGGCTCTGGGTTTGTCAGCTGGAAAGCTCAAGTTCGAGACCCGGGTTCTATGTGATGGTTCCTGCCAACCTAGCAATTCAAACGTATGCAAATAGGTAAGTAGGTAACACTTTGGTGGGAAGGTAACAGTGCTTTGTGATGCCATGCAGGCTGCTTGACCTCAGAAACATCTTTGGACAATGCTGTCTCAATGGCCTTGAAACAGAGTTGACCACCGCCCCTATAGTTGGCAATGACTAGCAGAGTAAAATTCACAAGGGGGACTCCTTCATCTAAAAATACATATCATATGTCATAATTATTTACTACCCTGCAAATGTTTACATGATTTCAAAAACACAGAGCCAGTACAAAAAGGCATAAAATCGTTGAAATGAGAATAGAAACATATCAACTCTTTCAGATGTCTTCATATATCCTCAAACAAGCCAACTTTACCTGATCTATGTAGACATAGCTTCTCTGTGTTGTTCACAAGGTCAGACTGAAAAGTAAAGGCCTTCCAGGCATCTTGAGCAGTGGCGGGATTCAATTTTTTTTGCTACCGGTTCTGTGGGCTTGGCTTGGTGGGCATGTCAGGGGAAGGATACTGTAAAATCTCCAGTCAGAGGTGGTATTTGCTGGTTCTCCAAACTATTCAAAATTTCCGCTACCAGTTCTCCAGAACTGGTCAGAACCTGCTGAATACCACCTCTTCTTGAGTATATTTACAATAAAATAACAGCAGTCATCCTAACTCCACAAATAAAGGCAATTGTCAGCCCTCTATTACAGTCATATGGTGTGATAATCAATGCATTTTATAAAACAGAATTAAGAAAATATTTTTCATCTAGAAGTTTTAGCTGGAATATCTCCAATTCAAAAGATCTCAGAGCTTTTCTCTGGAATAATACATTGTGAAAATGGATCCTTTTAACTTGAGTTTCTCAACACAAAACAATTCTTACTCTAATTTATAACACCCTCTTTTAAAATGTTAAAGCCACATTTTAACTAAATTATTAATTCTAAAGTACTTTTATGTTAGCTAATCTTATTTTCAATTTTCTCAAAGTTGGACCAGTTCATTACTTTCCACACTGCTCTGCCTGAGAACAATACCCTCCATAATGTATGACGTACTATTTTAATTTTTTTAATGAAAATCTGGATTATGAAATATTTAATATGATTTCAAAAGAACACAATAATACAATTACCATATTAATTGTGTTCTACATCTTGACACTGTTATGTTTTAATTGAACATATGCAAATAGCATAAAATATTGAAAAGCATGTTTGTATATTTTGCTTGTTGAACATGTTAATTTTTTTGTCAATTAGTGTGGTCATTTACTAAGTGTTTCAATAAGATATAATGTCTTCTCATTAAACAACCATGTTTTGCCATTTTCTGTATTACTACAGTTGCCATCTTTTAAATAAGCAGGAATTTAGAAAGAATCAGTTTGGGTTAGTGGTTAAGGAACCAGGCTAGGAACCAGGAAACATGAGTTGAAGTCATTGTCAAACAGTGAAATGGTAGAGTCATGGTTTGGGATATTTTGCTGCGTCAAGACTAGATAAACTTTACCATCATTAAAGGAAGCATCATTTCTGTCTTGGAACATCTACCGGAGACTTTAAAACCATCTGCTTATTGCCGAATGTGAAGTATAAATAAGTGACTCCTGCATCAAGATATTGTTTCCCAACTTAGAAGTGAATTCATGACAGAATGAAATAAGAACAACATACTCAGTGCTCTGAGATACCCAGACCGAAATCCCATAGGAATCTTTGGCAGGACCTGAAATGAGCAGTTCATGCTAGAAAACCCTCCAATGTTATCAAAGCCATTCACCATGGAGGAATGTATAAATTCTTACCCAATGGTGTGAGACATTGATAATCTATTATGGGAAGCCTTTAATCTCTGTTATTTCAGTTAAAGCTGTTGCAATCTGTTCCTGAAGCTAACGGGCAATTTCTTTTGCACATGGATGCATCACATGTATGAAATAAAAGCTAAAAGCACTATGGGCAGTCTGTCAGATTAGATAGCATATCAGAAGATTTCAGCTTGTCATCCCATTATTATAACTTTTTATTTTAAAAATGAAACATTAGTATCGATTGGATGCTTGAATCATTCATGGTTCCTTTGATTTTGTCTGCCTTGGGACTGAAGCACAATCCTTTCAAGAGATTATATTCTCTTGAATACAATCTATATTCTCTTTTTCTTATACATAATCTAATAGACGTTTGCCTTTCTTATCTGAACAACAGTTTAAATGACCCTGTAAAGTGACACCATTATTGCACATTAAATTTATTTTATGGAGGGATAGTTATCCTATGAGAATTGTGGAGTAATACATTTTGCTCCCTGTTGAATCTTCACATGCATGGGTGTGAATGAAATGGAATAATATTAGTTAATAGAGGATTTTATGGCTGTCCAGCTAGTATGGCTCAGTGGTGAAAAACCCCACCGAGCTTGCCAGCCGGAGAGCTGACAGCCCAGGGTTGAGACCAGAGTTCCACGTAGTTGGATGAGTTTCCGTTACTTGCCCCAGCTCCTGCCAATCTAGTAGTTCAAAGCATGCAAATGTGAGTAGATAAATAGGTAACACTTCAGTGGGAAAGTAACAGGGTTCTGTGCATCTTTGGCACATAGCCATACTGGCCACATGACTACCGAAATTGTCTTTGAACAATGCTGGCTCCCTCGGCCAAGAAACAGATATGAGCAACATGCCCTAGAGTAAGAGGTATAGAAGAGGTATAGGTATAGAACTGCATTCTTGCTATGTGATGATAATGTAGCATATATTTTGTTATACAAAGTATACCGCTCTGTTCCTTAATCAATAGTTCTCCTGATTTTAAGACTATACTATGCATTGGACAACAGTTAGCATTCATTGAACATTTATTTATTCATTTGTTTATTAAATTTATATGCTACCATCTCACTGTTCAGAATGACTCTGGGTGGCTATGGAATATGGAAGTCAAAGAGCCAAATGTATAAAATAAATACTATAGGAGATGGCCAAGCTGAACCTGAGGAAGGGGTCAAAAGTGTCATAAGTCATGAGTCCCTGTGTGCCTGTAAGAGAGCTAAGTCCAGTCCACTTTGAATGCCTCTTAATTCCCGCACATTTCCCTTGCGTATTAATAGTTCAGATTGTATAGAGAGTTTAAGCTTGCAATAAATCTTTATACTCATTTGAACTGCCCGCATTGCCTGATTTCCCCGGCACTTGACAAATACAACTTAATATACCGGATTCAAATAAATCTACTGGTCCCTGATTTCTAGAATTTATAGGATATAAAATAGTCCCAGTATACGCTTTGTCAGTGATATTACTGTATCTTAAATCCAAACTTTTTAATGATCAATTTGACCTCAAATTTATAAATAAACCTCAGTTTATTGACCTCAAAATGTTTATCTCACAATGTAGTTACTATTTATGAAGAAAGATCTTTATCCCGCAAAGGCCAAACCTCAAAGCAGCAACTACAATATTAAGGCATGTTTATATAACTAAGCAAGGGTGAGATTCTACCAGTTCCGATTGGTTCGGGTGAACCGGTAGTGCCGTTGAGCATTTGGTCCTGCCCACTTGCCTCTGCTCTTTCCTGTGCTTTATTTCATTTTTTTAGAGCACAGCTGATTCGCGTGGCAGATTGGTTTGCCATGCCTCAGCTGTTTTGTTCACAAAGGCTGCAGTGGAAGTAAGTATTAGAGCTGAAAATGGGCTTTTTAAAATGCTGTGCGCGCGTTCACCGAACTGGTTCTTACAGTGGTTGAATTGCACCACTGTAACTAGGTCTCATGTTTGTATTTTAATCCAGATTAGAAATATAAATCTCTTCCTTTCTAAAATGACCAAATGTTAATATATAAATACTGGATACTTCTAAATGTCAGTCTACATCAATAAGGGCCAGTATTTTGTATTTTTGTATTTTATTATAAGCTAATAAAAACTGTAAGCATCAAAAAATAAAATAAAAGAAGGGCCAGGGTGATCTGCTTTACTATTCTTTAGAATATGCTGAGTTTGCCCTGGAAAATTCTCATAAAAATGTATCATAGGATTGATGTGTTGGATCAATGCTACCATCAGCATTTATTGGTGAAGTGATTGGGACAATTTAGGATCTAGATGTGTAAAATTGTTCATACCAGGGAAATCTGACACAAAAGATAATATATAAGTATGCAGAACTTGATCTGCAAACAGATAGATTACACAAGTTAGAAAAAGTTTTCTGATTATGTTTTGAATTCAGCTTCCCCCTATTTCTAGTGGCTAAATAAAATGGTTTAGTGGCTTATATTGCTTTAAAACATTGCCAACTAGTTTAATTTTTATTCTGGATGTGATACTGTTTGATTTAGCACACACCTTTTTAACGGAGGAGCGGTACACTTTTTCCCCTCTTCTCTCTCTTTTTAATTAAACTTTTCAATGAAAAAGACAAAATCAACTCCCATACATAACTAAATTTACAGAATAGATGGTACTAGTATCAGATATAGTCATCTATATAAATAAAATAGATACAAATCAGGGAAAGAAATTTATTACAAAGCAGAGCAAACAGCAAAACAAAATTAGAGGGGAAAAATCTCTTCCTTGTTTCTTTGTCAGTTGGAATGAATTTTTATTTAATTTCATTTTTGAATAGAGAAGAATTATCATCTCCATATTTGTCTTTGCAAAGGCTGAAAAAGAAGCCTGAAAGCTGTGCCCTTGGCTCATAGTATTATAAGAGCTTTGGAATATAAAAGCATAATTTAGAAACTGCAATTGTTTTAACAGATAACAGATAATCAGAGTTGGAAAGGACCTTGTAGGTCATCTAGTCCAACCCCCTCCTCAAGCGGGAGACTCTACACCATTTCTGACAGATGGGAGTCCAATCTCTTCTTGAAAGTGTCAAGTGATGGCGCTCCCACAACTCCCGAGGGCAAGCTGTTCCATTGGTTGTTTGTTCTCACCGTCAGAAAGTTTCTCTTTATTTCCAGGTTAAATCTCTCCTTCTTCAGTTTCCATCCATTATTCCTTGTCTGGCCTACAGGCGCTTTAGAAAATAGCTTGACCCCCTCCTCTCTGTGGCAGCCCCTCAAATATTGGAAGACCGCTATCATGTCTCCCCGGTCCTTCTCTTTACTAGACTAGCCAAGCCCAGTTCCTGTAACCGTTCTTCATATGTTTTAGTCTCCAGTCCCCTAATCATCCTGGTTGCTCTTCTCTGTACTTTTTCTAGAGTCTCAACATCTTTTTTGTAATGTGGTGAACAGAACTGGATGCATTACTCTAGGTGTGGTCTTACTAAGGCTTTATAGAGTGGTATTAGTACTTCCCTTGATCTTGATTGTATCCCTCTGTTAATACAACTTAGGATTGCATTAGGTTTTTGGCTGCTGCTGCACTGCTGGCTCATATTTAGCTGGTTGTCCACTAAGACTCCAAGATCCCTCTCACAGTTACTGCTATTGAGCCTGGTTTCACCCAGTCTATATGTGTACTTTTGGTTTTTCTTGCCTAAGTGTAGGACTTTACTTTTCTCTACATTGAATTTCATTTTTTAAAAAAATTACATTCATATGCCACCCTTCTCCGAAGATTCAGGGCGGCTTACAATTTTTGGGATACAACCCAGTGTGCTCAGCAATAGCCTTCATTCCATTGTATATGCCTGCTTATTACTAAGTGGCATTTTTACAAGGTCAGCTAATTGCCCCCAAGTCAATCTTGGGTCCTCAATTAGCCTACAGCCTGGAGTAGGCCCAGTTGATATGGTGAGTTAGCAATTCCTGCCCGCTTAGTATCATCTGCAAATTTGGTAAGTTCCCCTTCTATTCCCTCATCTAAGTCGTTAATGAAGATATTGAAGAGTACTGGGCCTAAGACGGAACCTTGTGGCACCCCACTGCTTACTTCCCTCCATGTAGACTTAGACCCATTAAGGACTACTCATTGAGTACGGTTTGTCAGCCAGTTGCGAGTCCATCTAGTGATGGTGCTATCTATTCCACTTTTTTCCAGCTAAGAAGTAGGTTGTGGTTTACTTTGTCGAATGCTTTGCTGAAATCTAAATAAGGTATATTATGTCCACAGTATTTTGCTGGTCTACTAATTTAGTCACTATATTGAAGAATGAAATAAGATTGGTTTGGCATGATCTGTTCTTAACAAACCCATGCTGACTGCTATTTATTACTTTACTTGTTTCTAGATGTTGGCAGATCTGTTTTTTTATTATCTTTTCCAGTATCTTCCCGTGTATTGATGTTAGGCTGATTGGTCTATAGTTTCCTGGGTCTGTTTTTTTCCTTTTTGGAATATGGGAACCACATCAGCTCTTTTCCAGTCCTCTGGTAGTTCTCCACTGCTCCAGGATTTTTGAAAGATATGGTGCAGTGGTTCTGAGATGACCTCTGCCAGCTCCTTTAAAACTCTGGGATGTAATCCATCAGGCCCTGGTGATTTGTGTTCATCAAGATCAGACAAGTGTTCTCTTACTATTTTTTTTTGCTTATTTTAACTTTTATTTCTGGTCTGTCTTTTACAGTTGTGTTTTTGGTGGGTTGAGCTATAGTTTCTTTTTGCATGAAGACCAATGCAAAGAATGAGTTAAGCAGTTTTGCTTTCTCTCTGTTGCCTGTTACTTCCTTGCCATCTTCTCTCTTTAGTGGACCGACTGTTTCCTTGGGTTTTTTCTTGTTATTTATATGTTGGAAGAAACTTTTTTTATTATCTTTGACTTTTGTTGCAAGTCTTTGTTCGTTCTGAGCCTTTGCTATCCTGACTTTGTCTTTGCAGATTCTGGCTATCTGCTGATATTCTGCCTTAGTTGTATGTCCTTCTTTCCATTTTTTGTACTTGTCCTTTTTTTCTTTCAATTTGCCAGAGAGATCTTTGTGCAGCCATGCTGATTTCATCTTGGATTTCTTGTTTTTCTTTCTCAGTGGTATTGTGCTGGTCTGGGCTTCTATGATCATACTTTTCAGAGTTTCCCAAGATTCTTGAGTTGTTTTCCCCTTTAGGATTTTCATCCATGGAATCTTTCCCGATTTCTCTCTGAGTTTATTACAATCAGCTCTTTTAAAATCTAAGACTCTGGTGTCATTATGTTCTCTTGCTTGTGTTTGCGTTATGTTGATTTCTAGTATGACATGGTCACTCTCACTCAAGGTTCCTGTAGTTTCAACTCCCTCTATCGTTTCTTCTCTGTTTGTAAGAATTAAGTCCAGTATGGCTGTCCCTCTAGCTTCACCCTCTTCCTTTTGGACAACAATGTTGTCAGCTAGGTTGATTAGGAACTTATTTGATTTCTCACTTGGTGCAGAATTAGTTTTCCAAATGATATCAGGATAATTGAAGTCTCCCATTACTATTGTTGTGTGTTTCCTGCATATGTTTGTTAGTTGGTTGGCAAAAAAGGACATCTATTTTTTCTGCTTGATTGGGTGGCCTATAATATACACCTATGGCCATGTCATTCTTTTTTTCTTTTATATTGACCCATATGCATTCTAGGAGGTTTTCATCTTTGGTTTCATGCATTTCTGTAGCAATATAGTGGTCCTTTACATACAGTGCAACTCCACCTCCTCTTTTATGGGATCTGGTTTTTTTTAATAGTTTGTATCCTTCTACCAGTATGTTCCAATCATGGGTTTCATCCCACCAAGTTTCTGTTATTCCAACTGTATCATATCTACCTTCATGTATTTGTAGTTTGAGTTCACCCTGTTTGTTCCCCAGACTTTGTGCATTTGTATATAGGCACTTGAGAACTTTACATCTGACACTGTGCTTACTGTCTACATAACCGGTGTTGTGCCTGCCTGCCCCTACTTTCCTGCCACCTGTTTGATTAATGCACATGGTACGGCACTCACTATTAAATGCTTGGTTTTGGTTGACAGCAAGGTTGATAATCTTACCTGCACAAACATCTATTTTGCATGCACTGGTATCCTTATTAATTTTAGGTTGCTTTAGTCAATGTCCTTATGAATTTAAGACCGAAGTGAAACAAAAACAGAACATTAGATGGTCTAAATATTTTCTCCCAGTAATTAGGAATGGTTATTGATTATATGCCATCAAATTGGTGTTTTGATGACATAGACATAGACAGACCTTCTCCAAGTCTGTTTTGAGCAGTGAAATCAAGGCCATGCCACCTTCTGTAACTCTCCAGCAAGTTTCCATATGTGTTTAAGGAGATGTGTATCTAAAACAAAAATCATTGCTTACAATTACTTACAATTTCTATAAATGACAGAAGGCAGAGAACTGACTTTGATTTTGGGCTTCCTAACTTCTTTTGTTACTAGCCCCTTTTTCTGGGATCATCGTGGTTCACAGTCAAAACTAAAAACTTGCAATTCTCAAGAATCCATTGAGTTCTTTCTATTCAACTACATAAAAATCTTGCCTCTCTAACTCTAACCACCCTGCTAAAGCTAGCAACAAAGCAATTAAAGAAAAAAAGGGGGGAGTAATTATGATTTCATGCTGCGTCTGTGAACAAACAAAAATCTAATTTGTTGCTTCTGGCATTCTTTTGAAGTCTTGCATCAGCTGTCACTTATTGAAGTTTAGAAGCTTCAAAAAAGGGGTGAAATACATTGTCCCATAACACTTTAATGCTAAAGTTGGGTTGGTATGAAATATTGCTTTTCATTCATAATATTCTTCTATTATTATTATTATTATTATTATTATTAGACCCAGGAGAGATAACGGGAAATGCAGGCCTCTGTCCTTCCCATGCTGCTTTCGAGAGTTTCCCAAATTTACATACAAACACAATTTTGGTTATGTTTGAAAAGGTTTGCAAGTCCACAGAGAACAGCAGGACACTTAGTGCTTAGGGATTATTCAAAGGTGGGGTTTTTTGATGGACCTTAAAAAAGGTACTTATGGCCAGGACTCATAGTTCTGATGGCAGCTCCCCACATGCTCATGTGATCCAATTTTGAGCACTTGGCAACCAGCCCCTCATTTAGAACCATTTCCAGAGTCCTGTGGTTGTTTGTAGGCATTTGCTTCAGGTTTCTGACCAAAAAAAATCCATTGTGGTTCGCTTAATAATTGCAGCATTCACTTAACAAGCATGGTTTTCATTTTATGACTACTACATTTGCTTAATGGTTGCTGCAAAAATGTTGTAAAATCGGATTGGTCATGTGATGAGCCCCCTTAAATGAGTGTCACGACTTATTTCTAATTATGGACCCAATTACAGTTTTAAGTCAAGGACTCCGATACATGAATTCACACTAGGAGTTGTTTTTGTTCCGGTTTTTCCAGTCTCATAGCACATTTACAGTCTTCAAAGAATACATTCCATTGTTCAGAAGCAACAGGCAAATCTCAGATAGTGGCAAGAACTCTTCTTCTACCAGTTTTGGAACAGCTGGAAAGATTTTGTTTTTTTTGTTTTGTTTCTCTCCTTCCAAATCTTTGTTTTTCTTATGTTGAGCTTGAGCAGCAGGAAGATTCTTCATCTCCTCAGAGAGTGGTGAGATGACTCCTTTGATTTCTCCCCCTCCCATCTGAAGTCGAAAAAGACATGCTTTATTATCAACAATAAGGGTTAATGGAGTGTTAGACTGGAAGGTGTATAACTTGGCAGCATAACCAAAGCTACCATCACTCTCTTCAAAACTCATAAATAGCCTGAGGGAGGGAAAAAAGACCCCACAGAGAATACTGAAAGAAATAACATTAGAAGAATGGATTGGTGTGTGTATTTATGTGGGTGTGTATGTGTGTTTTGCTTGCCAGCTGAGTGAGTCAGATATTACAATACAGGATAAAAAGCTTATGGTCTCTGCCTTGAAAATTAATATAGATTGTGTTTTTATTTTATTTTTCTTTATAGTGCAGTGGAATTACTATAGCCACGAGAGGGCGGTGTAACTCAACATTTTTATTCCTTTTAATTTCACAAAAGGATTAAGGTTTAGCTGAAACAAGGTGAAAACTTATTTTGTGGATGGGACCACTGGAGACCTCAGCTGCTCCAAAGAAGAAAAGCAGAGCTATCCCAGACTTTGGTGATTGCCTTGATCGTAATTGTTACAGAAAGCTGGTAAACTATTTGGCTTTTTTTTTCATTTCCATTGGTATAATCTGAGAGCTGATTGAAATTAAAATGGGAATTCATAGGCCCTGATGAATTATGGGAAGCAGAACTGTCATTCAAAGGTTGGCAGAGCCAACCAATCTAACACTCAGAGCAAAAAAACAGCTTCAATGGCAGAACCTCTGTAAAATCCAATCAACTTTTGGGAAGTCCTGCTGAAAACAAAAGGAAGAAAGCAATTATTGTCCCTGTATTGGCTTGTTCCTTTCTCTTCTCACTGCTGTTCAATTGTTCTCTTTCTAAATACATTGATTGAAGTAGATCCAGGGAGATCTTGGTGCAAATCTACCCTCAGCCCTATCTAAATTTATTCTTTGGCTCCTCCCAACATCTCATCCTAAGTAGAATCTAACAAAGTGTTTATAAAACAACAAAACAGTTGAGAAATGCGGTATAGGAACCCCAGAACAGAACCATCTACCACAGGGCTGTCAAACTCCTGACCCACATCACGCTCTGGCCATGCCTGGTTTAGCAATGGAGAAATAAGTCCCAATATGTCACGTGATGCCACCATGATGATGTGAGTTTAACACCCCTGATCTACCACCTATGCCAGAATTATGATGAAGTGTGGCATTGTAGCCTGTCTTAGCATATCTTGATGGTGACCCCAATTCATCTACTTTCACTCCCCTTGATGTTGGAGATTGGTCTCAGCAGATGGAAGTACTTGGTCAACATTGTCTGAGCTTAGAAGTTAAGCAATGCCCAGCTGGTGGTATTACCATGTAACTAGGTAATCCTTGATTTATGATTGGTCATTTAATGACCATTCAGAATTACAATAGCCTCAGAAAGGGTGCTTTATGCCCAGTAAATCACTTCTGGCCATTATAAAATGTTGCACCGTTCTTACACAGGTCAATGATCACATTTTGGGCTCCTGGCAACCAGCTTACATTTACAATGGCTTGCAGTGTCCTGTGGTTGTATAACCAGGATTTGTAATGTTTTTTTTTTGCAATTTCTGGCAAAAATGCCCATTTTGGAGAATGGATTTGGACTTATGACCACATAGCAACAGCCATAAAAAAGGTCATGAAATCAGATCTGATAGCATGAGTGCATCAACATGTGACCACTTTGACCTGTGACTGAAATTCCCAAATCCAGTCATAAATCAAAGGCTACTTCTATGTCAGAGACACTAAATAGGGACCTCTGAAAAATGCATTTCCCTAAGGATCATGAGATTATAATCTTAACTGGTAAATCCTAACAGTTTTATTTTATTGATCGATTACTTAATAGATCTATCTCTGTTTGTATGTTTATTACAGAATAATTTGGAAGGCAACAAGGGTTACTTCTGATATTCTTTTTTTTCATATTTTCGGCACCTTGCCAGCTAGATGTTAATAAAACGGCACCTCTAGGATTGTGTTGGCAGAGAACTGAATTGAAATCCCATTTTAGCTACAATATCAGAAGGTGACCTGCTAAGTTATATGCACTGTAAAACAGGAAGAGTACAAGTTTGCCATACATCACTTCTGAAAATGTGAAGATTTAATTGCATACCAGTCAAAAACAAACAAACAGACAAAACAACAGATTTCTGTGTAATTTATAACTTCCAAGAAGTTTCAGTTCTATTTCTCCATTTTGGCCATCTCCAATTAGGTGCCCTCAGGCTGTGAATTAAAAGAATTGGAAAACTGATTTGGAAAGGTAGGAGGTTAAGAAGACAGTTTTAACTTCAAACAATAGATTTCCTCAGGCATGTTGCGGTGCTCTGTTGTTAATTATAATGTATTATTTATCAAACATAGTGTGATCCCACCTATAGATTAAGTGTTTAGGATTTTTAGGCAGGCTGGTATGCTTCTTGTTAAATAAAGCTGATGAGGTTATTTTCCCAAGTAAGATTGTGCTGTGTAGTCACGCCTGTATCCTTTGTTTGATTCAGATACAACTCTGATTTTTAGTTCAGATTCTACGACTATAACATGCTGGATATAGAGACATAGAATCATAGAGACACAGGGCTAGAAGGGACCTTGGAGGTCTTCTAGTTCAACTCTTGCCCAAAAATGTGTCCAGACACACTTTTAATATTTCATTCTGCAGGAATTCACCTGCAAAGTTAGTATTTGGGAAGGGACTACCATAATATGGTAAGGAAACTGCATTGTCTCCATTTTCTAAACAACAACAAAAAAACTACACCGGTTATAAGGTTAGTTTAACAAAAATTTCACTTGAGATTTGAATTGTAAAATTATGCCACAAGTGAACATCGTTATTCACTTTTTGCTAATTTGTGAAATGGAGGAACTAAGATATTCAAAATACATGTATCCCTCCAAACAACTTTCTGAATATTGTGCATTAACACTCGGTGGTGTTGGAACAAATCCCTAATGCAGTGTTTCTCGGCCTTAGCAACTTTTAAGATGTGTGGACGATTTCAATTTCCAAATTTTCCCCAGCCAGCCAGGGAAGTTGGGAGCTGAAGTCCACCCAGCTTAAAATTGCTAAGATTGGGAAACTTTGCTAATGCATTATGTACAGTGGTGGGATTCAAAATTTTTTACTACCGGTTCTGTAGGTATGGCGTGGTGGGCGTGGTGTGGCTTTGTGGGCGTGGCTTTGTGGGCATGGCTTTGTGGGTGTGGCAGGGGAAGGATACTGCAAAATCTCCATTCCCTCCCCACTCCTGGGGGAAGGATAGTGCAAAATTCCATTCCGTCCCCACCCCACCCCACCCCACTAACATGCTTTCCAGATCCATTCTCCTGTGCAGGGCAACAAAAGAAGACCCAGCCGATCAGCTGGGACTCGGGAGGCAGAGGATAGATGGGGGCAGGGCCAGTCAGAGGTGGTATTTGCCGGTTCCCTGAACTACTCAAAATTTCTGCTACTGGTTCTCCAGAACTGGTCAGAACCTGCTGAATACCACCTCTGATTATGTATAGTAATGAGGAAATTATTTCTTGTTCTTCATAAATACATGGCGGGATGATGTGTGTTTCCCCCATTAAGTTTGGGATGAAAAGAACAGGGTCGTTTTCGAAGTAGGTAAGTGAACTTCTCATTTCAACTCTGGAAGAGATAGGGGGACTATTATATAAAGCAAAGGCACCTTTGGTTCCTCCATCTCCTGGATACGAAAAACAAATTTTTAAGTTTTTGTTTTTAAATCAGAGAAGTCCAGAAGTGCTCTACCCGAGCTGAGATCTACCATTTTCCCAACAGCTCTGACAACAGCTGGAAGTCTGGGGAGAATCAGGGAGAAAGAAGCCGAGGGCTTTAAGTTCCCATTAAAGAACAGGTACATGTAGTCCTGGGTTTATGACCACTCCTGGAACCCAAATTTCTATTGTAAGTCATTGCAGTCATAAGTTAAGTCATACCCTATTTTATGGCAATTTTTATGGTGGTTGTTAAATGAATTCATCTTCCTCAATGGACAGGTGTTTTTTTTAAAAAAAGCTTTTATTTATTTTTTAAAACTGCTTTTATTTATTTTGACTGCTAGAAACTGTGAGGTGCTGTTAATTACACACAGATGGCAAACTTTTGATACAAACTCAGGAAATGTATTGCAGTTGTAAATCGGTAATCGCAATAACATAAACAGATCGCAGACTGCAGGCTTTCTGCTTAGAGAATGAACACACGAAAAGTTGCCTTTCCAATAATGCAGAGAGAAAAGACATACATTGAGGAATAATTCAAGAGTGGTCAGATTGCAGTCCAAACTTCATCTAGGTAATCCAAGGAATCGGGGTACAGATGGCGTCACACACAGGCATAGGGTGTATTGTGTGCAAGGTTAATTGCCACAAAAGACTTGTCAGCAATTCCTTTCTGTAAATACTAACAGCTTGACTAAGTTCCGAAGCCATCCTTTCTTCTTTCAAGCAGACCTTGATTAGATCTGGGCCTGGTTCAGCTGACTCAGACTGCACCTGTATCACCCGGGTGTGCTCTCAGGTGTAGGTTGTTAACTTCAGATGTTCATCTCAGTAATGGGATTCAAAAATTTTTACTACCAGTTTTGTGGGTGTTGCTTACTGGCTGTCGCGTGGCTTGGTGGGCATGGCAGGGGAAGGATACTGTAAAATCTCCATTCCCTCCCCACTCCTAGGAGAAGGTTACTGCAAAATCCCATTCCCTCCCCACCCCACCCCACTAACATGCTTTCCAGCTCCGTTCTCCTGTGCAAGGCAACAAAAGAAGACCCAGCTGATCAGCAGGGACTCAGGAGGTAGAGAATAGATGGGGGCGGGGCATTTGCTGGTTCTCCGAACTACTCAAAATTTTCGCTACCGGTTCTCCAGAACTGGTCAGAACCTGTTGAATACCATGTCTGGTTTACTTCTTGAAGCTAAAAATACCCAGTTCCTTTAACCACATTTCATAGCCTCCAAGCCTACCGCCATCTTTGTTGCTCTTCTTCACACTATATTCAGTTCTTCAGCATCCTTCTTGTATTGTGATGAGCAGAACTGGACACAGATATTTCAGGTGTAGCATAGTGGTCAATGCAGCCTACAGCAGCAGAACTATCACTTTCTATGCTCTTGACATGATATTTTATAGACATGTTGATGGAGCCAAAGATTGCATTGGCTTTTTTGGCAATTGCAGCACATTACTGATTCATGCATATGGTCTTCTTTATGAAACACCCAGAATCTTCTCTTCTCACAAATTCTACTGCCAGACCAGGTATCTTGCATCTGGTTTTTTTTCCTGCTTAAGTGTGGGACTTTATATTTCTTACCATTGAGCAGCATTTTATTAGAATGACCCACTGTTCAAGTCTACCAACATCCTTCTGAAACTTGAGTCTGCCTTCTGCCTTCTGAGGGTGAGCAACCTCTCTCACCCCTATTTTGTACTATTTATAGATTTGAGGAGCACCCCTTCAACCACTTTGATTAAATCATTTGTAAGACACATAAAGATGCATTTATAAAGAATGATAAAGAGGTATAAAGATGTATGTCTTCATTGAGGCCCTTGGCAAGGGAAAGTAAGAGTCTTCACTTCATTCCATCTGCTTTGTTGTACTTCCCTTTTGATTGATTGTATTGTAATTTCTTTGTTTGATTGTTGTGAGCCACCTAGATTTCTTGTGAGTTGGGCGGCATACAAGTTTAATAGATGATGATGATGATGATGATGATGATGATGATGATGATGATGATGATAAAAGCACTGACAGAATGACAGACCATTGAGAGACCCCAGTGCATACTTCCCTTCATGTTGTTGTAGATCCGTTACAGACCACATGTTGGGCATAGTTTATTTATTCATCTGTCCAAATTTATATAGCTGCCCATCTCACCAAGTAAGGAACTCTGAGTGGCATATGACAAAGGCTAAACAATTGACAAACTATGAATCTTTCTGCTAATGGGACCATTCATCACAAATTATTCCATTTAATCAAGAAAGAAGGTATGATGAACTTTATCAAATGTCTAATTGTAGTCTAGGTACAATACCCACAGCATTCCCATAGTCTACTAATGTAGTCACCTTACCTCTACTAATGTACACACACACAAAGAGAGAGAAAGAATCCGATGCAACCGATGTTTGATAAATCACTGGGTCATCCATGCCCTCTTGAGTCATTATTTCAAAACCATTTATTTAACTAACCAGAAAAATAGAATAACAGAATGAACAAAATCAATGGGAGTGAGAGTAACTTTCAACTTCCTACCAGCTTCCCCACTCAATTTGATAGGTAGCATAAGAATCCATCCCACCTCTCTCCTTTCTTCCCTATTCCTTCACCTTTTTCCTCCTTCCCTTCCACCCTTCCTCCTCCTTCCATCCTTCCATCCCTACTCCTTCATTTTTTCACTCCTTCACCTTCTCCCTCACCCTCCCTCCCTCCCTTCCTTCCTGGCTTCTTCACTACTTCATTTCTTTCACTTCATTACATACTCCTCGATGGAGTCCCGAAAGCCTCTGAAAGAATTTATTTCAGCTTTAGGTTGAGCATCATTGTGTGGAGCAGTTCATGCAGAATAAAAAACAGAAAATTCATCAGAATTCTATTTTCCCATAGATTCTGAGCTTGCACCACTTGGGATGTTTACAAAGCTAGGGAAAAGTCATCAGGAGTTCATTTTATGGGAAGTTTTAATTCTTTGGGGAAGGCAAAAACCAATCTCCTCGCTATGACATTGAAAATGTTTTCTGCTAACATCTGGCAAATCTGTTTGTTTGTGTTCTCCACCATTGCTGAACTGTTATTTATAGTGTTCGCATCCTAATTTACATTTTAATTTTATGAGTGGATTGAGAATTCTTTTGAAGCTGCTGCAGTTGGTATCATTCAACACAGAATGGAATAAGCAGCCTGACACTCCATTGGAAGTTATGTTAAACACCTGAAATGGAGTCTAACTTGACTCCAGTGAACTTTTAACATCTTAAAGCCACTCTTACCCTCCCTTCCACATAAAGTTGTTGTTTTTAAACATTTTTATTTTGAACGTGTTAGCAGCCTTAAAGGAGCTCAGTGTTGGAGTCATTCTGCTCTGGAAATACTACTGGGATCATCTGGAATTAAAGATGGTTTCCAAACTTTAAACTTCACTATTTCTGTCTGTCAATATAGAAATGGAAATATAAAGGTTCTTGATCTTGAACATTTATTTAATTGTACAATCACAGCTAGGCATTCCCAACTTGAATAAAGAATTTTGTCCAAAAAAGTCAGAGCAAAAAGGAAAGTAAAATAGAGAATGGTATTTATTTATTTATTTATTTATTTAATTTTGTCAATGATTATTAGATAACAGGTATAAGTATAAACATAGTTATGAATACATGAAATGGATACATATAAGAAAAATAAAAGGAAACAATAGGACAGGGATGGTAGGCACATTGGTCGCTTATGCATGCCCCTTACAGACCTCTTAGGAAAGGGGTGAGGTCAATAGTAGACAGTCTAAGGTTAAAGTTTTTGGGGTTTGGGGAAGAAACCACAGAGTCAGGTAGAGTATTCCAGACATTGACCACTCTGTTGCCGAAGTCGTATTTCTTGCAATCAAGTTTGGTGTGGTTTACCTTGAGTTTGTATCTATTGTGTGCTCTTGTATTGTTATGGTTGAAGCTGAAGTGTTCATTGACAGGTAGTACATTGCAATATATAATTTTATGTACTATACTTAGATCGAACCAAAGGCGGCGTAGTTCTAGGTTGTCTAGGTCTAAAATTTCAAGTCTGGTGGCATAAGGTATTCTGCTACGAGTAGAGGAGTGGAGAACTCTCACTGTGAAATATTTCTGGACTTTCTCAATTGTATTAATATCAGATATGTGATGCGGGTTCCAGACTGATGATAAAATGTTTATTGAAGCTCAATGTTATTTTTGGATCCTAATATTTTTAAATTGTGAAATGGTGAGGTAATGGCTGGGGATATGGATCAAAAGGAGAGAATGCACCCAAACACTCAGCTGACTTCTATGGTGGTGGCCATTTGTGTTATTCTCTTCAAGGATCCTTGAACCAGGGAAGGGTGTGACCTTGGTCCTGGGGTTGGGGTCAGAAGAAAAGCAGTGCATTCTACTGAATGATGTAGTGAACAGGACAATATCCCAAAGCTTCACAGCCAGTCAGAAGTAGAGATGTGATTAAATCATAGAAGACAAATAAACTCAACTAGGAGAAATAGCAGATGATTTCACTATATACAAAAACGCAAAATTGTTCAGTGCCCCAAGGTATGAAGATGGGATATTTTTTTCCACGCTGCTGAAAGTATTCACAAAAAGGTGTGTATAGTTTTGACTCAATCTTTATATTTCTTGAGGATTTGAAAATATGGTATATTTTTTAAAGAGCACATCAATTTGCATCCTTAAACAATAACTTGCAATGTTACAAGGATTGTAGGGAATTAATTCTAAATTAAATCTCGAGCATGCTTGATTAATTACAGCAAGGCCAAGAAGACATACACTGAAATTACAGTTGTAGACTTTAGCTTATTTTTATCTGCCGAATATATATCCTTAATCTTATTTAGACAAAACAGCCTACCAAATCCTCTGGGAAATCTTGAGGTCTGCAGACTTTAAAGAGAGAGGGGGGGGGAGAGAAAGAAAGAAAGAAAGGAAGAAAGAAAGAAGGAAAGAAAGAAAGAAAATCCTTAGATAATTACTGTGGCTGGAGCTAAACAACCCAATAAGAATTAAGCATCCATAGAAAATATCCATAAAAAAATTGAATGTGGAACTTGGGAGTGAAATGAAATGGAGTAATATGGAAAAGATCATCATAATTGGCTAGAATTCTAAATAGAGCACTCTTAACTTACTATTGTTAGTATTGACTTTAGAAGTAACACAGAAACACATACTGCTCGTTGGCAAGCTGATGCCAATGAGCTGATGCCAAGCAAACTTTACTATAAAACAGTAAGCCAACCTTTCTTCTGACTAATATTTCTTGTCCTATTGGGCTGTGCTGTGCTGTGAACATTAAGCTTGGTGCAATGCAGACAATTAAGCTCTTCACTTGGAAAAATAATTGAACATGGGGGAAATGAGTGAAATACATTTGTGGAGATGTCCATTATATCAAGATGAGGGTGATGACCTCACTGTGCTAATCTTCTCTTTTTAGTTAAATATTTGCATTACTTTATTTAGTTAAGTATTTGGCAAATATAGAATGGGAACAGATCAATATCAGGGTGAACAACACTGACACAAGTCATTTCAATTAAAACAGTAATTGGATTTTATCTGTGGTCAATCATTCACAAGAAAGTCATTGTTTCTATAGGAACTTTGTTATATTAGGCTAAATAACTTGTGACATTTACCACAAACACATGCCATTCATAAGACAGATTCTGATTCCTACAAAATACACATAACACACAATGGAAAATGGAGAAAAGCAACTGAAGTGGAATGAATATGCACCACCTACATAGTTTTTCCTCTGTGTTTGGGGGAGTCAAGGAGCTACTTCATGTCCAAGGAGGATTTGAAGGAAAAGATAGATATGAAACATGAGAATATTGATCAGTATTGCATCTCTTTTCTATCTGGTGGTTTGTTGTGTTTTCATCTTTTATTTCTTTAGAGTATTGGAAAAGGCTATCTTTTATGGCAATTCATGTTTTTGTCCAATCACATTATAAAATTATGATGCGAATTGGAGGAACAGGATTACTTCAAGGAAAGTTTTGACAGTCATTATGTGCCACTAGCTGCTTTTGACTTCTCTGTTCTGAGTCATGCAACCTGCTTTGCCTGGAAGTCTTAGTTAAAATCTTTCAGACTTTCTTTAAAAAAATAATAATTTAAAAATGTTGAGCCAGGCTCAAGCCCAGAGACAATACAGCAAATCTCAGTCAAGATCAATCCTTTATTTGCTTAGACGTAATGGACAGATTCTTGCCAAACTAAAGCAATAACCTTCTAATCTACTGGATCTATCCTGAGAGATTTTAGGAAGTGGCTACATTGAACTTCTTCCCCACCCACCCCAGGGTCCCATCCAGCTGGGGACTGTGAAATAGTTATGCATGTTCAGGACATGCCCCAGCAGACCAGCCAGTGAACAGCAAGGCAAAGGCTATGAAGATGGTGGTGCTGGCAGCAGGGAGATCACATGATGGGCTAGCAGGACCTTGAAGTGGTCCAGGTACAATCTGGCTGGCAGCTCCATCCTGTTAGTGCCCACTGCCAGTGGTAGTTATACCATTCTCAGCCTGGGACCCCCATGTACTGCCTTCCAACCCACAGAGTTTCTGTAATAAATCATATTAAGACTGTTAGCATAAAAATGCAGAAGAGTGGTTGTGTGGTATTAAATGTCAACTGAGATGCAGATTATATTGGCTGTTTCTTTTACTTAAAATTATCCTCTCCCTATTCTTTGACAAAGAAAGTTTTCATTTCAGTGCAAATTTTACATGGCTTGAAATATACTGCTGCTATTAACTGTTTGAACTGTTGGAACCTAAAATTGGAACCTAAAATTGGCTGCTTTATGCCTAGAACTTTTTATACATCCCTATCTGCAATAGCAAAACTTTAAAGCATGAGTCTGGAGCAAGTGCTTAATTAAAAGGCATTAATGTCTTGGCTCCTTAAAGGCGGGAGGTTTTTGAAGAGATGACACAACAGGACCAATTGCCCCAGGTCCAACACAAAATATGGTTCTGCTGATAAGATTGATGTTTTCATTAGGGGTTACAAAACCAGGGAGTTATTTCAACATATAAATTCACACTTTGTTTCCTCTATATAGCATTGACAGGAAGGAAGGAAGGAAGGAAGGAAGGAAGGAAGGAAGGAAGGAAGGAAGGAAGGAAGGAAGGAAGGAAGGAAAAGAGAGAAGGAAGGAGGGAGGGAGGGAGGGAGGGAAGGAAGGACACATTCAGGATTGGTGTTAGTCTACAGAGGAAAATGATTTGAATGTCCAACTTGCCAATAGAAACTGTTCTCAGTTAAATATGTATCTGTAAAAATATTAAAGTAAAGTAAAGATCAGGGTTGAAAAATATTTTGTTGCAAGCTTAACACAGAATAAGTAAAAAGTCTTCTTTATAGCAGTTCAAATCTAACCCTGTGCTTCTGTGATCTCATACTGTTGACCGTGTTCAAAAGTTGAGCTGATTTATTTGTGCTCAGCTGGGACATATTTCAAATGTGACAGTTCTGTGGAGCTTCTGAGCCATTCCATCTCATCCTGCTGAACCTCAGCCACCCTAGCAGGGCTATCGAGAGAAAAGAGGGTTTGATGCCTTTACAACTCTTGGGATAGGAGCCACTTTGATTTTTGTTTTTGTTTCATTCTTTAATCAAACAAATCCTCAAAAGCTAAAGCACATGAATGCACTGGGCGAGGCTGTTCAAAATACTTCTTTTACTCCCTTTTCTCTTGGGGGATGTCGAGAGGGCATGTCTGCTGCTACATGGACTATGCCAACTCAGAATTCAGATAAACACTGTGGGTAATTTCCAGTTTTGTTTGCATCCGGTTCCTGTCAATTCCTATATAGTGATATATTGAAACCATACATGGATTGGTTCATTTTATCTAGTTCTTGGTTGATTTTAATGTTTTAATTATTAATGTTAAATATTTTTAATGTTCTTATCATTTTATATTATCTTTTATATTGTTGTAAGCCACCTAGAATCACTTGACAGTGATGTAGCAATAGCATTAGCACTTTATACACGGCTTCACAGTGCATTACAGCCCTCTCTAAGTGATTCACAGAGTCAGCATATTGCCCCCAACAATCGGGGTCCTCATTTTACTGCCCTCAGAAGGATATAAGGCTGAGTCAACCTTGAACCAGTCAGGATCAAACTCCTCAGAGTTAGCAGAATTAGTCTGCAATACCACATTCTAACCACTGAGCCACCACCATTTATTTATAGTAAATAAATAAATACCAAAAAAAATTAACTGGCAAGATGGGACAAAAAGTCAAGCAAAAGCCATGAGAAAGAACTTCTATAGCTATATTAATATGACATGGAATTTTCAAGGCTCACTGGCAACATCCCGTGCGCTCTCACAGACAGGGCCTCCTTGGGGTACCGTCAGCCAGACAATGTTGGCTGGCAATCCCCAGGGGTAGGGCCTTCTCTGTAGGAGCACCCACCCTATGGAACCGGCTGCCCCTGGAGTTTTGGGTGGCTCCCGACCTCCAGTCCTTCCGGCGGGGCCTGAAAACATGGTTGTTCCTACTTGCCAACCTGGACTGAGGAGGGGGATGGGGTTTTTAATTTGAACAGTGTTATTTTAAATTAGATTATTGGGTTTCATGTTTAATCTCTTTTTAAAATTGTATAGTATTTATATTTATAGTGTTTTTATGATTGTACGCCACCCCAAGTCCTTCGGGAGATGGGGCGGCATAGAAATCCAATAAATCAAATCAAATCAAATCAAATAATATTGTGGGTAACTGTCACACTCAGTCCCCCAAAAAATGCCCTTTGGTTATTGCTTTTTTTAAAGACAACTTTATTAAAAAGGATCAAATATAAAATAAGAAAAGGAATCAAAAGGGGAAAAACTTAAAAAGTGAGGGAAAAAAGAAAAAAAAGGAGGGAGGGAAGGGATAAATGAAGAATTATAGAAAAAGAAAGACTTCTGACTTTTCTCAGTACAGATGCAAATGTATGATCCGATATTCTCTCACTCTAAGCTAAGCATAACATAACCAATATCTAATTCTTAATTTGACAGCATATAGAATATGTATTCAGTCAAAAATACCTATTGAACATGGTTATCATGATCTTTGGCTAACTTCCCCTCTGCATAATAGCAACAGAACCAGAGATGGTATTCAGCAGGTTCTGACCAGTTCTGGAGAACCGGTAGCGGAAATTTTGATTAGTTCATAGAACTGGCAAATACCACCTCTGACTGGCCCTGCCCCCATCTATTCTCTGCCTCCCGAGTCCCAGCTGATCAGCTGGGTCTTCTTTTGTTGCTCTGCACAGGAAAATGGAGCTGGAAAGCAGGTTAGTGGGGTGGGGTAGGAATGGAGATTTTGCAGTATCCTTCCCCTGCCATGCCCACCAAGCCACGCCATGCCCACTGAACAGGTAGTAAATTTTTTTGAATCCCACCACTGAACAGAACTGAGATGGAAAATAGGACACCAGGTGATCTCTCTACTAATCTGCTCTATAAAGAAGAGTAGGGGGGTGAGGTGGGGATGATGTACTCAGCAAGAACAGGGATTGCTTCTTTCCTTCTCGACATTGTGAAACCAGGAAAGAGAAAATGGTTGTATATTTTCAGAGTATTTTTAAGGGACAAGGAAGTAGAAACAGTGGTGATGTGGTAATTCTTTAACAAAGAGGTTAAGAGTTCTAGAAAAGCAGCAACAAAGGCGATACAGGTAATCCTCAACTTACAAGCATTCGTTTAGTGTTTTTTCAAAGTTACAACGGCACTGAAAAAAGTGGCTCATGACACTTACACCCATTGGTGCATCTCTAGGATTACAATATCAAAATTCAGACGCATGTACGCATGATGGTTGCAGTTTTCCGGGGTCACGTGATCACCTTTTGCGACCTTCTAACAAGCAAAGTAAATGAGGAAGTCAGATTCACTTAAGAAATGTGCTACTAGCTCATCAACTGCAGTGATTCACTTAACAACTGTGGCAAGAAAGGTCGTAAAATGGGGCAAAACTCAGTTAACAACTATTTCGCTCAAGAACAGAAATGTTGGGATTCAAGGGTGGTCATATGTTGAGGACTACCCGTACATATTAACAGTTCACCCAGCCTAGCGAACTAATCTGATGGCATTGAGGAAGAGAAAGAATTTATTTTTCATTCAGATGAATTGGAAATTCTAATCTGGTTCCCTGCAAGAAATTCAATTTGAAAAGTTATTTTTGAAACGGGACTGATGACTGAATGATTCCCTAGTCATTTACAGGCTCTAATGTAAGTAAAAACAGTTCGTTGTAGAGATTTTTTATTTTATCTTGGGAAGCATTGCTATGGAACAGTGTTAAATGTTCATTAATGCTTTCACTGCTTGCAGGAACACAAGCCAATTACTATAGATGAATTATCTGGCTGCACTGTAAAAAAATAAAAAATAAACATTTCACGTCAGACTATTTTAGTAACAGACAGATAGTGTCTGATCACTGGCAAGAGGAAACCTTGTCTAATTAATGTTTTTAGCCAATGGGAGACAATAGCACAAAGTTCATATAAGATGAATTTGATACTGGAGCACCGATTAATCTTTCCCCCCCTACCATGATAAGTTTTACATGTCCAAAGTACTCAGCACTGAATTCAGAGGGGTCATTTTTCGTCCAGTGAATATGATTAGAATGATAACCGTACCAATCCGTACCAATCGGGCTTCCGGCCCAGGTACAGCATGGAGACAGCATTGGTCACGCTGATGGATGATCTCTCTAGGGCTCGGGACAGGGGCTTGTCCTCTGTCCTGGTCCTGTTAGATCTCTCAGTGGCTTTCGATACCATCGACCATGGTATCCTATTGCGATGTCTTGGGGGGCTGGGAGTGGGAGGCACTGTTTTACGGTGGTTCTCCTCCTACCTCTCAGGACGTTTGCAAACAGTGTTGGCAGGAGGTCAGAGGTCGACTCCAAGGTACCTCACTTGTGGGGTGCCCCAGGGCTCGGTCCTTTCACCCCTCCTGTTCAACATTTATATGAAGCCGCTGGGTGAGATCATCCGTGGCTTTGGGGTGAGTTATCACCAGTATGCTGATGATACTCAGCTATACATCTCCATCCCAGGCCACATCAGTGATGCTCTCTCCGTGATGTCCCATTGTCTGGAAGCGGTACGGATCTGGATGGATAGGAACATGCTTCGACTCAATCTAGCCAAGACAGAGTGGCTGTGCATACCGACATCTCGGTCCAGTTTGGAGGTTCCATCTTTGGTCATGGGGGAGGAGGTGTTGCCCCCTGTGGACAGGGCATGAAATCTGGGGGTCCTCCTGGATTCACGGCTCAAATTGGAGGAGCAGGTGGGGCCGTGGCCAGGGGTACCTTTGCCCAGATCCGGCTGGTTCGCCAGTTACGCCCATTCCTGGACTGGGATGCCCTGCGCACAGTCACTCAGGCCCTCATCATCTCCCGCCTCGACTACTGCAACGCTCTCTACCTTGGACTGCCCTTGCGTACCACTCGGAGGCTTCAACTGGTGCAGAATGCGCCACGTGGGTTGTGATGGGAGCTTCCCGATACTCCCATGTTACACCCCTCCTGCGCGGCCTGCATTGGCTTCCGGTTGCCCTCCGGGTGAGATTCAAGATTTTGGTATTAACATTTAAAGTCCAACATGGCATGGGTCCAGGCTATCTACGAGAACGGCTCCTCCCAACATCAAATGCTAACCGCCCTGTACGGATGCACAGACGGTGTCTCCTCAGGGTGCCGTCTGCGACACAATGTCGCCTGGTGGCGACCTGGGAGAGGGCCTACTCTGTGGCGGCTCCCACTTTGTGGAATCTTCTTCCGCTGGAGCTCCGTCTGGCCCCCGATCTGCACACTTTCCGCCACGATTTGAAGACCTGGCTCTTTTTACAGTCTGGGCTGTGCTGATTCTCTAGGGTTGGGGTTATTTTAACTAAGGGTTTTTAAATTTTAATTCAACTTAATATGTTTAATATTCTTTTAAATAATTTATTGTTGTATTTTAGTTGTAAGCCGCCCCGAGTCCTTTTGGAGAGGGGGCAGCATATAAGTCGAATAAATAAATAAATAAATAAATAAATAAATAAATAAATAAATAAATAACCATACTTGAGTCCGAATAATTATGAAAGTATAATCTCAGGTATTCCATTGCTACTAGAATTTCAAGAATGTTTGTACCACTAGGAATTAAAGAAGGAAATAAGCCAATATAAGCATTCGGACTGATGACTATGAATTCCAATAAGAAGGTAAAACAGTAACAGGACTCCTTGACCATGTGTGCAGTGCGGTTTGTAGCAAAACACTGTGCATTGTCTCTTAAATACTTGAAGTTTAAGTAACTGGTGTTACTCCTGGGTAATTGGGTATCAAAACTTTCCTTCCCTTTTTCCTTTTCCTCCTTTCCTTTCCTTTCCTTTCCTTTCCTTTCCTTTCCTTTCCTTTCCTTTCCTTTCCTTTTTTTTCCTTTTTTCCTTTCCTTTTGTTGCTGTTGGGTTTGTTGTTGGGCTATGCTAATCTATGCTATGCTATGCTGTGCTGTGCTATGCAGTCTCAAAAATAAAAGGAACCCCCTTTGCACCACCCAAAGCCCAGCCCCAGTCTGGCAAAGTGCAAAGGGGTCCTATTCCAGGAAACCCTAACAGCGTGGTGCAGAGCTGCTGTGCCCAGGGAAGCCCCAGCCATAGTGACTCTCATCACTCTGCACTCTGAGGCTCCTGATGTGCTGCACTCCACCATCCCACCGTGTAGCAGTTCCACCAACAGGCAGCAGAGGTCAGCATTGTTCTGCTCAGTAGAACAACACAAACACCCTGATGTGATAAGCTATAGATGAAACCTATTGCTGCAGTAATAATCATACCATGCACTTGGAATGAGTATTCTACTAAAATAAAAATAAATCAGAAGGAAACCTAAAGGTAGATATGGATCAACCTAGGCCACAAACACAAACAGCGCAAAACTTTTGATATGATCTCTTGTGATTATTTCAGAATCTGCATTCGGTCTTCTCAAATACCATGTCACCCAAAGAGATTACTCCTCACACTTTCTGCCAATACTTACCCAGATGGATAAATTACAGAAGAGGTTGGTTATTCTTCAGATTAGTCACCACATTATAGGGAAAGCTTCCTTCCCAGACTTCTTCCAACACAGAGTTTAGCCAAATTATTCCCTCACGGGAGCATTCTAAGCGCAGCACTGAAAGCAACACAGCCATCTTCATTATTATAGCACTGCCTCCTAATGGAGTTGGTGGCGTATGATGGTTGTGAAGCAATACAGATCTTAAATTTGCACGTTGGAATGTGGTGCAGATTAAATTAAAAGCATTGAGTATAGATAATATTGCTCCCCGTGGATTTCGTTAATTGTCTTTTGTCACATTAAATGTGACGATACGGTCCAATTTTTGAAGATGCTCTGAAGGTTTATGGTCTGGTGGGAAAGGAATCTCATCACCTACCATGTGTTATTGTGCCAATAATCCTTTCTCAGAGATTGCCTCCTTTCTTTAGGAATGTTAAGTTAAAAAAAGGGGGGGGGAGAACAGTTGATTAGGATGATTCTCCATGCCTTGAAGTTGTAGGGGGTGATATACCTACACAGCACAGGTTTAATGCAACACTGCCATTAAAGCACTCCTGAATTAGAGGGCTCTCTCAGCTGTTTTATGTGCCGTCTGGATATTCGGTAGCTTAGGTTGATTTGGTGGATGTATATAAAATTCCAGCTGTGGAATTTTAATCAGAGATGCCCATTAGGGAAGGAAGTTTGCTGAAGGCATTGTTGTAAACGCTGTACTTAGGATTGCCTTATCCTCTCTGCAAAATGGAGGAAGATCAGAAGATGGTACTAAAGCATGAGGGAGTTTCTTGTACTTCTTTGCTGTCGTCCTGTGGTTATCTGGGCTCTTGGTGCCCAGATCTTGTACTTCTAATTGCACCTGCATTTTGGAATGGTGCCAGGGCCATATAGGGACATGATTCCACTTACTCAATGATCCATCTATTAATCACAGTGCTCACTGAATGTAATCAGTGAATGTAATATAGGTGGTGAGGGAGCAACCCATATCAGCATACAGTAATTTTTAATGGATTAAGCGATTAGGCTACCCGTCCGTAAGTCACTGAGCATGGTTATTAAAGCCAAAGAATTGTGGTTTTCAGAGCTGACGATAAGCCAGCATGTCAACATAATTTTCCAAAGTGACATAGGGTCAATAGGCAATTTTGGTTGAAGTGCCTTATGCTCATTCTGAAGTCACAGTGTAATTTCATTATAATTGCTTGGACGTTTGCATGACAAAAGACTACCTTAAACATTGGACTACCACAACTACGATGCTAAACTTATTCATTTAGGCCCACGTTCCCCAAAACGGTCAGCTACTATTCTACAAAAACTGACTCCTATCCGTGGACTGAATAGAGATAGTGGGTATACATATAAGGACATGGGGACAGATCCAGTGGTGGGATTCAAATATTGTTGCCACCAGTTCAGTGGGCATGGCTTGGTGGGCGCGCTTTGAGCACGTGCACACACTTGGTGTGCACACGTGCACCAAATGTGCACTTTGCACAGGTGCAGAGGTGTTTGTGCAGGCGCAGAGGCATTCTAACTTGCCTCCTCCAAGCCTGCACGATCCTGGTCGCTTCAGCAACTGCCACGCGGCACTCTTCTGTGCCGCGCAAAGCAGCTGCATTTCAAATTCAGCGGATAAAAGTGAGTATGGAAGCCTGGGCAGGCGGGTGGGCCCAACAGCAGAGCCAGCAGAGAGCAGAGAGAACCGGTTCGGTCTCCGCTGCTCTTTGCTCCTACCAGCTCGCCAGAACCGGACAGAACCGGTCGAATACCACCACTGGACAGACCCCACCATATGCAATTATACTGCCTTACATTAATTTGCTCTAAAAAAGGTCAAATCAATGCCTGAAGAGGGATTTTGTTTAAGTAAAAAAAAATTTGCCTAAAAAAAACCTACCAAAAATAAAAACCTCTGCTTGCTTTCCAAATAACGTTTACACATTAGTGTACTTCCAGAATGTAACCATAAGGCAGTACCCTCATTAAGACATCGTTCTGTTGTGTTGCAAGTTGCTTTGTTTTGTTTTAGCAGTTCCCACCCCATCTGTAAATATTTCCTTCAAAGAATTCTTAAAAAAAAAAAGAGTTGTATGATGGGAAAAGGAAGCCGTTCTTTAAATGTTCTTGGAATGGAATGACTCTTTGAAACAAATGGGTCTGCATTCTAGAGACTTCCGCTTTTTCCAGGGTGGTATTAGTAGACAGGATTGCAAATAAATGAGCTGCTTTGCTTAATTAGCCCTGGAACCGTGGGTGCGTGGTTGCTGACTGTTAAAAGCCCATCTGGCCAAAGACTGTGCAGAAGCCTCCAAAACTGGCTCAACAAGACATCCTACTAGCCTTTGTTTTGGGAAAGGTAAGTGAGCTTTTTAAAAAAAGAACATAAGGCCTTGTTAAACGTCCCTAAATAAGGAGAAATTAGCGCTAGGATATAAAATGTAAAGACTGCAGCAAAACAAGCATTCTCTATGGCCATGATGGCGAACCTATGGCATGCGTGCCACAGGTGGCGCGCAGAGCCATTTGGGCTGGCACGCGAGCCCCAGCCAAACTTACCTGTACTGCACATGTGCATGCTTCCCAGCTGATTTTCGGCCTCCAGAGGCTCGAGGGAAGCCTCTGCAGCCTTTGGAGGCCGAAAAACAGTCACTTAAATACCAGAAGTGATTAAACGGGCCCATTTTTTGGCCTCCAAAGGCTGCAGAGGCTTCCCTCAAGCCTCTGGGAGGCCGAAAAAGGCCTCAAATGGGCCGAAAAAATGGGCTGGGAGCCGCGCGCATGCACAGTGCAGGTAAGGGGGTGGTGTGGGGGGATTGTGCACACATGCACAGGGGGCATGCACATTGCCTTCTGGGTGGTGGCACACAAGCGTGTGAGCATGAGCGTAAGCGCAATTTTCAGCACAGGAGCCCAAACAAGTTAGCCACCACTGCTCTATGGCATACCTTCTGCTTCAGCACAAGAGGAGAATGGTAGCCTCCTTTCTTGGAGTAACAAAAGGGAGCAATTTGCATCCAGGTTTCTACAAAATATAATGCAATAATATAATGGCTTTTGCTGCACAGATCTTGTGATTCTAATTGCTCCTGCATTTTGCACCAGGGTTTGTACAAAATATGAGGCAATAGCCCGCGTAAATGATGACTTGTAAGTCATGACTTGTGCCTCAAAGGATTACATCAGCTTACCCACTTGTAATTTATTCATCAAACCATGAATGAGAAAATAAGTGAACGGGATGAATTTAACACAGAGTGGAAAGGCTTAGGCAGAAAGCACATGGACCATAATGGGAAAGAGGAATAACCTTCAGGAACAGAAGGAAGAGCCGCGCTCAAGGCCATGGTCATATAAAAGGAATCTAAGTCAGGGCCAGAAATGTAATTTGAGAAACTGTTTCAAACAGCTTACTCCTCCTTGTACTTTAACCAGGGTTTAAGGCTCACCATGTCACCAGCTCTACTTCTGTGATCCATATTCAGTCTCTGATTAAGTCTATGTTTGTTCTCAAGAAGAGATAATAGCAATAAAAATTCCCACTAACTCTCCTTTCCATCCAGAAATGTTGCAGGATAGGACAACAGAATCTTGAAAGCTATCAGAGTTCCTTTCCGCCCTGTCTCAAACAAATGAAGACAGGGTTATTTGATTTAGCAATGAAATTTAGAGGCCACCTGACTCCAGAATGACTCTGAGCAGCTTACCTTAAAAGCAGAAAACAATTCTTAAAATTCTAAATGTCCAAATAAATGCACTCCTTATAACAGAAATCACAACCAATAGGGCTTCAACCCATCCCATAGACACCAAACGAACAGTGTTCTTCTAAAGAGTACAGGGCATTCTCCTGTTACTCTCTACAGTCTACATACAAGGGTTGGTAATAATGCTTCCAAAAATCAGTTTCAAAGCCTTCACTGAGATAGTATCCAGTTCAAACAAGAAGAAAGTTGAAGTGCAGTTGCTCACTAAAACCTTGGTAGAACTTAGAATTTGTGAAAGCATTTGGGCTTAGAATGTGACAAAATATAAATGACTGTAAGGACTAGTTTGGGGCACACACGATTATGCCTTTATGAGAGATTGCAATCCTTCACTTCCTGTCTCCCTCTAAATCATTCATCTGCCTTTCCAACTGTCAGCAGGGTTATAGATTGCCTTGTCAGAAGCAATAATGCTCATTTGTCTTCTCCCCGAAGCCATAAATACCTGTGGGAAGTTTAGTATAAGAAAAGCCAGTAGAAGTGGCTTCTTCTGAATCCCACAGGTATCAAAACATCTGTAGTAAAAAGGTAGGTTCGTCTGCTACCAATGCTAACTGAGGAAAGTTGAAAAACATTCTTCACATCAAGAAGGAAACATTGCAGAAACTTTACAGATGGCGTTGAAGAAATGGTCGGCTTATTTGTGGGTTAATCTGTTCTCTGAATCTTGTCATTGTGGTTTCTAAATCATGACTGGGAAATGAGTACTTTCAAATCACAGCTGGAAAAAGTTCCTGGATGCCACCTTTGTAGGTGGCAAGAGAGATCTGTCCATTTCAGCTTCTCAAAAGATGGCTGTAGCTCATTCTGGTGACAGAACAATGAAGCAATATGGATAACTCAGGAATCCTTTCCTGCTTTAAGTATTGTGGCTAATTAGCACATGAAAACAAAACCAGCCATTTAGAGAATTGAAGAGTTTCTGTACTATGTTGTAGCATAAAATAATTCAACAAGTTTACTCTAATAAGAATGTTAGAAAAAAAAACAATCTTTAGGGTAGAAATTGGTGAGGCCTGTTTCCCTTCTATTAAGAAACCTGGAGAAAAAGGGAGAAAAAAGCAACATAATAGTGAGATCAGAGCCAAATAATAATGGAAAGAGTAGGAGATGAGTGCACAGGCAAATCTATCACAGATCAGAGATTAAAACCAAAAATTCTAAAAACTGGTATTGAGATTGGAGGATTAGTAACTATTTCATGCTTAGATTGTATAGGTGAGGAGTATCAAAATGGAACAAGGTAGTAAATTCTGTGACAAAAAAAAGTTTTCAGTTTTACAAAATAGCACATTACGCCAGCCCTCTGAAACATTAAGCTTAATTTAACAGTTCAGGAATATAAGATTTGCTCAGGAACCAGATGCAAAAATTGCCATAAAACTGCAGTTGTTTTACTATTTGATACTCTTAAATAATCAGCATTCAGCCTCTTGCTGACTTATGGCAAATCATTTTGTAAGATCTGATCTCTCTCCTGTTGGCCCCTGCCTTGTGCACATAAATTTGTGCACATTGTTAGAGTAGTGTAGTAGTTATCAAATATCATTGGAAAGGGTTTTTAACCAAGCCATTTGGATAACTGCTTCACAGATGTGAATTTTTTTCTTGTAAACACTCAAATAGTTGTTGTGCTCCCGAGAGTGGGTGGGTGGGAGCTACTGTACATTAGCTCTTGCTAATTCTAAATAGGAGTCTAACAGCAGTGCAGATAAATTGCTGCCTGGGCTCACAGTACCATTAAATCCTAAATTTGGGATTACAATGCATAATTCTTTTTTTTCTGCTAATACACCCCACCCTCAGAAAAACCTCATCAAACCACAAAGTGGCTCACAGTGATAGCATGCTAATACAGCATTCAAGTTCTTATTGTATGTTGAACCACAGACTACCCAACCATATTTTAACCTAGTTTAGCATATTGTGTGTTTGAGCACAGAAAACAGTCATCCATGCAGGGCCTAGCACGAACTGTTGATTCCTTTCGTTCTCCAGGGCAGCGTGATTTTGTTTTTCTTTCCCAAATCCTTTTCATCTAGCATAATTAATCTGCCTTCCATGGCAGCAAAGTGGTGGGTAAAGGGAAACAGAACCATTCAGGATTGTTACAAAAACAAACTAATAATTCATGCCAACTTGGATTTTGAATGCACCACTTCGTATTTTTCTCACTCTTAATTCAGACAGTATAGTTATTTATCCAGGCGCCAGTACCTGTGTCAAAATATACGTGCCTTGATTTCTCTCATTGTGGAATCTCACTGTTTATATGTTGACAGCATCAGGAACGCTCTATGTACATAAGTGGAAAGATCTTTTAATTCCCTCAATGGCTAATTGGCTGCAAAAGCTGATGGAGTTAGCAGAGATGGCTACATCGACTGCTTTAATTAAAGAAAATATTACAACCAACTTTGTTTCTACTTGGAAACCACTTCTGGACTTTGTGCTTGTGGGTGTGGGGGGAGGAAATGAAACACAGACTTTGAGTTTTGCTGATTAGATTGGTTTGTTGTTATAAAAATAAGTGGTATATATTATTATGTAAAGGTAAAAAGTTGAGGCTCTATAATATTACCTTATTCTACTGCACTAAAAGGAGTCAAAAATCAATGCTTTTCTTTCTTTTTCCCCTTTTACTTTCCCCTTTTTCCTCTTCCCTTTTTTCCTTCCTTACTCTCCCATTATTTTCATTTCTCTTTGTATTTTATACTGCAATAAACTAATAAAAATTTGACAACCGAACCTCACTGCTGGGGGCTCAGTCCACAGTTAACTTGGACATCAATGAAACAATCCCATGACTACTTGTGACAGTTTCTTGGTTTGGCCTACTGTGAATGCGAACCTTGCTGCCTTTGAGTAATAGTGGAAGTGTTATCCAAGGCGTGGTTCTGCTGTACAGACAAAGGTTGACTCAGTGGTGGGATTCAACTTTTTACTACTGGTTCTGTGGGCGTGGCTTGGTGGGCATGGCAGGGGAAGGACACTGTAAAATCGCCAGTCAGAGGTGGTATTTGCTGTTTCTCTGAACTACTCAAAATTTCCGCTACCGGTTCTCCAGAGCTGGTCCGAGCCTGCTGAATACCACCTCTGTGTTGACTGCTATATCCAAAGCTGTGTGACATTGTGTGTGTGGGCTGCCTCCTCCCTGACACTTTTCCACTGAGAACAAATATCATTTAAACACCCCCATTGTTGCACAGCTAGATTAAATCAGTTGCAGCCCATTACTTTAAATAATCAGTATTGGTAAGTATCAGGCTGCCACCTCTCACTTCAGTGGCAAAAGCTGGAAAGTTAAAGCATGTAATTACAGACATTTTCAAGGTTCATTTTTGGGGAAATTAAAATCTAACATTATGACATTTGACAGGCTGTTGCTTTCAACAGTGTTGGCTCATCTGTACAAATATAGACTGAGCCAGAGAACAGGGCAGAGAAAAGATTGTGTTATTGAATTCTTTTCACGGATGCCTTATACTTTGCTGGGAAACTGAACATAATATTGAAGGCACAAATACAATCCTTATTTTAAAAGATCAAATTATATTTGGACAGCTTGCATGCAGATTACATTACATTTGGGAAACCATGTGTCTTGTTTTTTTTAATTTTCATTCCATCCTATTGTGCTGATGGCTCACCAAAGTCAATATGTGAAGAAGAAGCACAATACTGGCTGGGAATAATGGAATTTACCCACCTAGAGTAGATCAAAATGAAAATAAAACTATCTGCGATACTAAATATATCTTTTTGGTCTACTATGTTTAAGTTACCCTTTAACTTAAACATTGCCTTGGTGGTGCAGGCTGTTAAACGCCTAGCACTTAGTTCCAGCTGCCTGCAATTAGTGCAGGCTCGAATCCCACCAGGCTCAAGGTTGACTCAGCCTTCCATCCACTCGGGGTAGGTAAATTGAGGACCCAAGATTGTTGGGGGCAATTAGCTGACCTTGTAAAAATGCCGCTTAGTAATAAGCAGGCATATACAATGGAATGAAGGCTATTGCTGAGCACAATGGGTTGGCTCCAAAAATTGTAAGCTGCCCTGAGTCTCCGGAGAAGGGCATATAAATATGAATGAAAAAAAAAATTTCAAAGTTGACACACATACATAAAATGCAAGAGGCATCATCAGAAAGTTATTTACTTCCTCTCTAGCGTATCAAACCATGCTTTCAACCTATAACTACTGTAGACATAGGAGAAAGAAAAATAAGGGGTTGGGGCTGGCCTTTGCAGTGCCCAAAGCTGAATATTGTTGATGAGATCTCAGTGCATAAAAGAATATTTATGAGCTAGATCGGTGGTCGCCAGCCAGTGGGCCACGGCCCACTGGTGGGCTGCAAAGCAATGTTACTCAGATGCTTTGGACAACTATCTCCTACTATTTTCTTTTTGGCTTGAGCTGATGGAAGCAACAATGCAAACCCTTTAGAGAATACCAATTTATGGCCGGAAGGTGGCAGTGTAGCAATGATTTTATTTTCCTCTTTTTTTTCACCTTTTTCCTAGTCATTTCCAAAAGGTAACACAGCGTGATGCAGCCCTATCTCTCTCACACACCAGGCTAAGGGGAAAGATGCCAGGCAAAATGCAGAGTGTTGGGAGCAGGAACTACTAAGTTGCTACTCCATTAGACAAAAGGAGGGATCGTGGTGCAAAGGCCCAGATATTCCAGCAACTTGCTTGGAATGGTATAAGGTGTCCTGCTTGAGCAGGGGGTTAGCCTAGGAAACATCCAAGTCCCTTCCAACTCTGTTAGTCTACGTTCTATTCTGTCTCTTAGCTTTCATTTAATGGTGTCTGTAGTTTTGTAGCCCTGGTGGCTGCCATTTTACAAAGCATACATTTTACATTTCTATTTCTATGTACACTTTACAAAATATATATTTTATAAATCATATTTAGAAACCACCCATTTCACTCAAAGAGCAACTCTGGGCAGTGTATAAATAGATGTTAAGAACTATATATATAAACAGTTAAAATTGGGAGTAAAATATTAAAATTCAAAATTTTAAATATGTATAGAAGATTAGAAAGTCTTACTGAAAAACTCTTAATAATAATGTGAAATCAATCATATTGGTTGCTTGGGTCAACTGGAGATCTTCTAATCTCCTCCTCTCTCTCCCTCTCCCCCCTCCCTCCCTCTCCCCCCTCCTTATCATCTATCTATCTATCTATCTATCTATCTATCTATCTATCATCCATCCATCCATCCATCCATCCATCCATCCATCCACCCATCTATCATCTAATTTACATAGTAACAAGTTGCTAGTTCAGTGAGTGGAAGGTGGAGCCAGCATACAAAACTCCAGATGTTTGGACTACAGCAATTACATCAACATTTTAGTATGTTATTGAAACTGCTATAAAAACACAGTATGCATCACAAGATTTCCTTTATCTCTAGGTCTATATTGTAGAGTTCATGAAGTTTATATTTCTCCCTCTTTGCTTTCCCACAATAATTAGATTTCTTATCTTGTTCTCTTTCAACCTCTATGTGAGTTGATAGCCACTAATACTTTGCCAACTGAGATATTTTCTTACTTACTCGAACTATGGCCAACAAACAGACCCACTGCAAACAAAGTTATACATTGACAGATCACAAGAAATCAGACCACATCACACGCAGCCGATCAAATCAACCCGAAAACCAGACCATGACACCATCATCGAAGTCATCTGAACAACACCAGCACCAATTTACATCACACAGACGGTACTTAAAACCAAGGACTATGACTCAGCAACTACAGCCACCCAATCACATAACCCGAAATCAGACCAGGACTCAGAAAGGTATTTAAAGGCCACTGCTCCCCCAGACAAACATGGTCCAAAGCGCACTGAAGATGTCTCCTCTGATGGAGATGAAACGTTTGCAACCAAATCATCAAGCTCGGAGCTCAAACCAACAACATAACTACCAACCCGAGCTACTAATTTTCAAAGACAGTTTAATTATGGCCATCTCTTCCCTTTGATCTCCCACCCTAATTCTTCAAATTATGCTCTTTAAAAAGAGAGAGAGAGAGAGAGAAGAGTGCCCCTCCTCTCTGATTTTATGAAGTTATGTATTATTAGACTTATTGTAGTATACTGATTAGAATGCCAGGAGTGGACTGGGAAACTATTTTCAGAAGATGAAATAAGGTCATTGGTTAATTGGTTTATTATGACTAATTTCTTAGCCTACTTTACAGGGTTATTATGAGTATACAGTATAATGATGAAGTAAGGGAATTATTGATTGAGGATGTTGTCTGAGTACCTTGGAAAAAAGGTGGACTGTAAGAAACCCAATAAGGCTTCATTCACATAACATGTTAAAACCTAAAATCTGCTTTTGATCTTTTTTTGAACCAGTCATTGAACATCATGCTATGGTTTATTCCTTAGTATTTAAACTCAGTCAAGGGTGAGCTATTCAGTGAACGCAGTTAACATATAACAGATAACAGATAACCAGAGTTGGAAGGGACCTTGTAGGTCATCTAGTCCAACCCACCGCCCAAGCGGGAGACCCTACACCATGGCAGTCCAATCTCTTCTTGAAAGTCTCAAGTGATGGCGCTCCCACAACTCCCGAGGGCAAGCTGTTCCATTGGTTGTTTGTTCTCACTGTCAGAAAGTTTCTCTTATTTCCAGGTTAAATCTCTCCTTCTTCAGTTTCCATCCATTATTCCTTGTCTGGCCTACAGGCTTTAGAAAATAGCTTGACCCCTCCTCTCTGTGGCAGCCCTCAAATATTGGAAGACGCTATCATGTCTCCCCTGGTCCTTCTCTTTACTAGACTAGCCAAGCCCAGTTCCTGTAACCGTTCATTGTATGTTTTAGCCTCCAGTCCCTAATCATCCTGGTTGCTCTTCTCTGTACTTTTTCTAGAGTCTCAACATCTTTTTATAATGTGGTGAACAAAACTGGATGCAGTACTCTAGGTGTGGTCTTACTAAGGCTTTATAGAGTGGTATTAGTACTTCCCTTGATCTTGATTGTATCCCTCTGTTAATACAACTTAGGATTAGCTTTTGGCTGCTGCTGCACACTGCTGGCTCATATTTAGCTGGTTGTCCACTAAGACTCCAAGATCCCTCTCACAGTTACTGCTATTGAGCCAGGTTTCACCCAGTCTATATATGTTAATTATGTAAACTATATGTGTACATAATTAAAGAAACCACAGTATAGCACCATATATGAACCCAGTCCCAATATAAATATTTATCATAGGTTTACCAAACAAAATCAAGCTTTTTATCTGAATTAAAGTTTATTTTCTGTTTTCAGAATAACATGACTAGGAATTGCAATGGATTGGATTGAAAGAGAAACCATTGTTATGATATAAAACGAATGTGTGAACATAGTACTATGTTGCACTATGAGCACTGAAAAATTAGACCAGCTTTAGGTTTTTTTTTTCATCTTTATCTGTTTTTGTTACAGAGACAGTTACATCCACTCGTGCTTTGAACAACAAAGAACAATAGCTATTTAAGTAAGGAGTTAATTGTGCAGTACCGGCTTGGAGCAGATCTAGATTTAGGTCCTCGAAATCATAAGAATCAACTGTTTTGCCTGAGTACTTGATTAAATCCCATCTTACAGGTCAAGAAAATACACAAGTTCTTTACAATCTAGAAAGCAAAATTGAAAATAGCCATAGGTACACAGACATTTTTCAATAGGATTTGTGTTATTTCTCTTAAGTGTGAATATATTTAATTAATTGTTAAATTAAGTCCTGGATTGGTGCACCTGCAAAGAATACCAAAATCATACGGCAACAGAGTTCACCAACAAATTATGGTACGTAGGTTGTAAAAGCATAATTTGAAAGCCAGTTTGGTCTTGTGGTTAAGGCACTAGGCTAGGAAATGGGAGATGGTGAGTTCTAGTCCTGCTTTAGCCATGAACACCAGTTGGATGACCTTGGGCCAGTCATTCTTTCTCAGCTCAGCTCACCTCACAGGGTTGTTGTGGGGAAAATAGGAGGAAGAAGGTGTGTTGAATATGTTGTTGCCTTGAGTTATTTACAAATATAATAAAAGTTTGTTCAAATAAACAAATAAAGATCATTCTCCAAGTGACTCTGGGCAGAGTCCAGTGACAGTAAATAGTATGCATAAAACAAAACCATCATCTGCTGATGATTTCATTATTTTGTAATTACGGTATTGTAGTATTATTTACGAAATTTCTGTTCAGTGAAAGTTCCTTTGGTTTCACTGGCAATCTGAAGAATAAAGAGCTGGATATAAATGCAGTGATGGTGAAAATCACTGCAACTTAAAGAAAACATCATGAAAAATGCCGTTTGGACACAATAAGGAGAAATACATAGCCAAGGAAGCCAACAAGTGTGAGCAATGTTAACTTTGAAGTTGTTCTTCTATGGTTTATTTAATGCAAAATATAAATGGCTGTTTATTTCTTTAGCTGCAGTTCAAAGCGTGCCCAGAGGAGTGCTTGAAAATGATGAGATACCTTCAGGCAGTTTCTTAGGGGAGGATATGGTGCTTGAACAAAGTAATGATACATGGAGAATACTACAATGTACAGAGGTGGATTGAAATGAGAAAAAAAAAGATTGGAAGGGAAAAGCCCTACTAGTTCTGCTCTTGGTTTCACATGCTAGTAGGCAGCTCTTCTCTCTCCATTGCTGCTCCCTGTCCACCAAAGGAATAGAATGGAATGGAATGGGATGGGATCAGGGGTGGGATTCTACCAGTTCGCGCCTATTTGCTAGAACTGGTTGTTAACATTCTAAGCAGTTCGGAGAACCGGTTGTTAGAAGAAATTACTGGCCTAATCCTGTAAGGAAGGCAGGAAGGAAACATTCTGGTGTTGCTTACAGAAACTGCTTCTCTGTTAACCCTTATTACATTCTTGGCAGGACTAGACTTCATATCTCAGGAACTTCTCTGGAGATTTTTTTTCCTTCCTTTGCTGGTACTTTGCTTGTGTGGAGTGATCATTCAAAGTTACAATGGCACTGAAAAAAGTGACTTATGACCATTTTTCACACTTACGACTGTTGCAGCATCCCCACAGTCTTGAGAGGCCAGGCGAGGAGATGCGTGCCTCGATGTGAGTGATATTGAGTTGGCCAAGCCCAGCCAATAACATAACCACCAAGCCACGCCCACCACCTAAGCCATGCCCATAGAACTGGTCGTTAAAAAATTTGAATCCCATTCATGGATGGGATAAAACGGGAGGGGAAGGGAAGGGAAGGGAAGAGAAGAGAGAAGAAGCTAGGCTAGATAGTAGAGTAGAGTGGAGGAATAGAATACCAAATTTCTGTGAAAATAAGACCCGGTCTTATATTTTTTTAAGCTCCAAAATAAGCATTGTTTTCAGGGAAACATGATATCAGGGTGATCAGCCTGGCTGGACGCCCCCACCCCCAGCACATGCACAAGAGGCAATGAGGTGTCCATAGCAGCTGCAGCCCACTGGCCACTTGGTCCACACACTCTGGGGCTGCGCAGCCCATGCAGTGCAGGTGAATTGATTACATGTCCAAGCAGCTGACGGAAGCAGAGGTGGGGGGGGCACGTGATCTGGATGTGCTATGTGGGACAGGGAAAGCCAAGAGTCAGTGGGCCAGAGTGGGCAGGTGGCCACAGGAGGCTTGTCTTCATGCGGTAGCACTGGCAGCAGATGGCGGCAGAGGGATGGGGTAAGGAAGGCGATCCCGATGCACCACGTGGGCCATGGGCAAGCTGAGAGACATGAAGTCCCACCACTGATGTGCCTGCAGCCTGCCAGGCATGTCGGGATCGTCTGCCTCCCGCCTTGCTTCTGCCTCCATCTGCTGCCAGTGCAGCCACATGAAGATGAGCCTCTTGCGGCAAGCCTTTCCCCTGCCTATGCCTGCTGCTTGGACAGGTAATCAATTCACCTGCTCAGTGCAGGCTGTGGATGCTGCCAGATACTATATCCCCTGCGTCCTCACTGCCTCCAGTGCTGGCCACACCCACCCATACCCAATCTGTCTAATGACGACCTTAACTGGGGCTTATTTTTTGAGGTAGGCCTTAGTGGTGTGGTAAGTAGCCTTGGTGGTGCAGGCTGTTAATAGCCTAGCACTTAGTTCCAGCTGCCTGTAATTATTGCAGGCTCGAATCCCACCAGGCTCAAGGTTGACTCAGCCTTCCATCCTCTCGGGGTAGATAAACTGAGGACCCAAGATTGTTGGGGGCAATTAGCTGACTTTGTAAAAATGCCGCTTAGTAATAAGCAGGCATTTACAATGGAAGGAAGGCTATTGCTGAGCACATTGGGTTGTATCCCAAAAAATTGTAAGCTGCCCTGAGTCTCCGGAGAAGGGCGGGATATAAGTATGAATAAAAATAAAATAATAAATAAATAAATAAATAAATTTTTGGGGAAACAGAATAGAATAGAATAGAATAGAATAGAATAGAATAGAGCAGAATAGAACAGAATAGAATCCGCTTGTGTTCTATTTTCTACCCCTGTCTGCTGCTATTTGCACAAAAGGGTTAAAGTTGGAATGACTAAAAATCCCTCCTTTGAGACTATCAACGCTAATTATATAGCCACAGTATTGTGGCTATGGACTCTGGAAAGTTCTGTGCCTTGTGATACAGATAGTGAGATACAGATAATATAGAAGATTGATACTAAGTTCTCCACTCTTTTCTCATTTCCCTCTCCCTTCTTTGGTCTGCATTTTATCCTGCTTTTGTGTTTAGTAAATAAACATTTAACTATATTATGATAGCTATATAGAGGCACATGAGCTTATTTATTATTTATCAATTTTTAAAAACCGCCCATCTCCCTGAAGGACCCTGAGTGATGTACAGAAAAAAAATCAAACTGTAAAAACAATATATAAAAGTTAAAAATCAAGGATAACTTAAATTCAGTACAAAATTAGTTAAAAGTTAGTTAAAAGGTGGGAGTAAGGCCTTCAGGGTACTAGCCAAGCCCACAACTGTGTGACAAGTGGTGGAATTAAAATTTTTTTACTACCAGTTCTGTGGGCATGGCTTGGTGGGCATGGCAGGGGAAGGATACTGCAAAATTTCCATTCCCTGCCCACTCCTGTGGGAAGGTTACTGCAAAATCCCATTCCCTCTCCACTCCACTAACCTGCTTTCCAGCTCCGTTCTCCTGTGCAGGGCAACAAAAAAAGACCCAGCCAATCAGGAGGCACAGAATAGATGGGGTGGGGTCAGTCAGAGGTGGTATTTGCCAGTTCTCCGCACTACTCAAAATTTCCACTATCGGTTCTCCAGAACTGGTCAGAACCTGCTGAATATCACCTCTATGTGTGAGACCCTGTCTGAACCCCAAGCAAGGGCATAGCCATATTTTAACTCCTTCCCTCTTCTCTGGGGCCAGAATGTTCCCCAGAACACAGGCAATGGCAGAGAAGGCTCTCTTCCTGGGCCCCACCAGTCCAAATTCTTTGTTGCTGGGTAAATTAGAGTAAGCAATTGCCCACAGTAATTTTCCAACATCCATGAGGCTGTGTCCTATTTTGAGCAATGTTTCCATGTTCATATTAAGTTTCAGTATTATTAATAAACATAATAGGTGGCAAACCTACTAGGATTTAATAAAATGCCCAGGAAAGTCTTAGAATGCTACTTCTTGTTAGGAATATTGACTAGGGACTCTTTAGAAAAATGATTGAAAACATTGACTGGAGTTGTAAATTTTAATACACAATCTTTTTTTAAAAAAAATCTGTCCACAGAAAGCCATTGCAGCCTGAAATAACTGCAGCTCAAGTAATTACTGCAATGTTGAGAGCTGTAAAACATATTTGATGTGAATGGGATTTCCATAGAGATACTATGCAAACACCTCCAGTTGCCTTTTCAAGTGTATCAGCCAACTCAAATGATTGCAAAGACCAAAAGCAGACTGACATATAAATTGTGTGTGTAAACTGATGGTTTTGAGGTAGCAGTTTTCATCTGCAGAGTATATTTCGACAGGTTTAAGATTGAGAGTGACATTTTGGATGGTTGATGCTATTCTTTTTTGAATCTGTTATGTATGTAGGTTTGAATGTTATTGGTTTATTTGAACTGTTCTTGTAAAATGTTAAATGGTATTGGTTTAAATAGTGCGGGAAGAAACCCTGCACTCCCATTGGCTGGCAACTACGGCTGCTGGCTATAAGAAGCAGCCGTAGCCCAGCCAAGTTGGGTCCATTCGAGCTGTAGTCACTGAATAAACTCTTTACTGAAGCTCTCCGCGTTTGACTCTTCATGCAAACTTAACACTGGCGACGAAGGTGGGATTGCCCTGAAGAAGAGACAACGTGGAAGGCGAACAGAAAGCGAGATGGCTGCGCTGAACACCCCCAGCCCGTTAGATCCGGCGGAAGACTGGGAATCATATCGGATCGCTTCCAATGTACTTGGAAGGAAACGACCTCGCCGATATTCGAGAGGCGGAAGAGGGCAGTATTTCTCACGCACTCGGTCCGGCAGTCTTCAAGATGGCGAAGGCATTGGCGGAGCTGCAGAACTGAAGGTAATGGAATGGCCTGATTTGGAAAAGCTTTTAAGAGCCCATTCGCCCCACAAGTATCGTGCCTCATTAAGAGACACGAGTTTTACCGTCGGGATCAAGGGGAAAGCGAAAATGTTAATGACTTCGTGGCAAGCTTAAGGGACATTGGGGGTGCTTGTGACTTTACCAACTTAGAAAAGGCCATGCGTGATCGGTTTGTCCTAGGCCTCAAAGATAAGGTCTTACAAAACAATGTTAATGAAACCTAAGATCACGTTTAAGGAGGCCATTGAAGAAGCAGTTTCAGCGGAAGCCACCAAGTCCTCAGCAGTGGCCATGAAAAAGATCAACAAGGCCTCAAGTCAGACCTCAAGCCATTCTGATGTGGAAAAATCCACAACAACTCATTTGCAAATAGACTCTGATTCAGATTGCAGTGAGGTGGAGGAAGGAATTTATAGACTCAGAATGGAGAAGAAAAGGAAAGACCCTGGGAAAAAGAGGCAAGAATTTTATTGCAGAGGCTGTGGGGGCCACCCCGCACTGAATGCAAGTTCTTAGACACCATCTGCCTACGTTGTGAGAAGAGGGTCACCTAGCCAGAGTCTGCAAATCATCCAGAACTCCACCTAGTAGGAAGAAATTTCCTGAAAAGGATTTTAAGCCCAACAACTTCATTGAAAAGATGGGGCAATTCAGAAAGCAAATGGGAAGAATGAAACTCATCAAACAATCACCATTGGTCATTCTTCACCCTTGAAAGCAGAAAAGTACACGTGAAGGTGTTCATTGAAGGAAGGCCTTGCCAAATGGAAGTGGACTCAGGCTCTTATTTATCTATGGTGTCATGGGACACTATTCACAGGCTACTTCCCAACATTCAGAAGAAACATTTCCAGAAGCAAGCACTGACTCTTAAAGACTACCAAGGAACAAGATTCCAGTAGTTGGAACAAGAGAATTCAACATGCAGTTTAAAGGCCACACCAAAGCGTTTGCCCCTGACCATCGTGGACAAGGATCGCCCAAGCTTGCTGGGACTTGAGTGGTTCAAGCCACTAGGCATCGAGGTGACTGGCATCAATCACGTGAGCAACTCTGAATGGGAGGAGGCTTTGAAGTCTGAGTTTCCAGAGGTCTTCAGCGAAGGACTGGGCAAGTATATGGGGACCCCTATCACTTTCAACCTAGATCCCAAGGTGCCCCCAATTCATTTAAAGCCCAGGAGGGTCCCATTTGCTTTAAAGGAAAAATTGTTGCACAATTAGATAAATTAATTGCTCAAGGGTTTTAGAGCCCACTGATCACTCCAGATGGGAAACACCTATAGTCACATCAGTCAAGGCTGATAGGTCAGTAAGAATTTGTGGAGACTATAAGGGGACACTGAACCATGCTGCAGCAGAGCATACCCAGTACCAGTTGTGCATCATCTGTTACATTCACTTGGCAGGGCACAGTCTTTGCCAAATTGGACTTGGCCCAGGCATATCAACAACTAACAGTTGATGATGCCACTGCAGAGGCCCAAACCATTGTGACTCATAGAGGTGCCTTCAAATGTAAAAGGTTACAATTTGGAGTCAGCGTGGCACCAGGCATCTTTCAAAGCCTTATGGAAAGAATGCTCCAAGGACTGCCAGGGGTAGTGCCTTACTTTGATGATGTGTTAATCTCTGCTGAAAATGACACTCAGCTTCAAGAAAGACTCAGAGAAGTCCTCACCAGATTCAGGAAAGCAGGGTTAAAAGTCAAAGAAGAAAAATGCACACTTAAGACAGATAGGGTTGAGTTCCTGGCTACATGATTGATAAGCATGGCATCCACCCTACTGATGCCAAGTTTAAAGCAATCAAAGAAGCCCCTAAACCTAAATGCAAAACAAATTTGCAAGCTTTCCTTGGACTCATTAACTTTTATCACATGTTCCTACCTCAGAAGGCAACCATTGCTGAACCTTTGCACGGATTACTTGATAAGAAGGCTGTTTGGATCTGGGGGAGGAAGGAATAATCAGCATTTAACAGTATTAAGAGACTAATCACATCTGATGCTGTACTGATACAGTTCTCTGAGAATTTGCCTGTTGTACTGACTTGTGATGCATCCCCTTTTGGAGTGGGGGTGGGTTTGAGCCACAGGCTTCCCAGTGGGAGAGAAGCCCCTATTGCATTTTACTCTCACTTTGACCAAAGCAGAGAGGAATTATAGCCAACTGGACAAAGAGGCATTGGCAGTTGTTGCAGCTGTCAAGAAATTTCATGAATATCTGTATGGCAGGACATTTACCATTGTTACAGACCACAAACCTTTGCTAGGCATTGTGGCAGGAGACAAACCTACACCTACTATCCTGTCACCAAGAATGCTGAGGTGGACTGAATTTCTTGCAGCTTATTCATACAAACTGATTCACAGGCCTGGCAAGGACATTGGACATGCTGATGCACTGAGTCGTTGCCTACTGCCTTGCCACAAGAAGGAATTTGAACCTGAAACACACACCTTTTTCCTAGAAACTGTTGCCAAGCTTCCAGTTCATGCTGCTGAAATTGCCAGAGAGACTGCCAAAGACACTGTGTTGGCTCCTGTTATAGGCTGGACCTAGAAAGGTTGGCCTCTTCAAGATCTACCTCACCTTGCCCAACTTTTTAAGTCCAGGCAAACTGAATTATCTGTATTAAGAGGATGTATTTTGTGGGGTAACAGGGTGGTTATTCCTGCAAAACTGCAAAGAGAGGTTTTGGAAATGTTACATGAGGGTCATCCTGGTATTGTAAGGATGAAGGGATTGGCCAGGAGTTATGTATGGTGGCCAGGTATTGACAAAATGGTTGAAAACTGGGTTGCATCTTGTCCCAATTGCCAGGTAGTCAGGCCTGCCCCACCTCATGCCCCACACAGGAATGGGAATGTCCTAGGGGCCCATGGTCTAGGATCCACATTGATTTCAGGTCCTACTAGAGGGCACACTTTTCTTGTTATAGTAGATGCATATTCCAAATGGCTCGAGGTATTTCCCATGACATCTACCACAACTGATGCTGTCATCAAGCAGCTCAGAAAACTGTTTGTAACCCATGGGTTACCTGATGTTCTTGTCTCTGACAATGGCCCTCAATTTACATCTAACATTTTTGAATCCTTTCTAGCACAACAGGGTATCAGACATGCCCTTACTGCCCCTGGGCACCCTTCGCTAATGGCGGGCTGAACGCATGGATGCGTTTTACCAAAGAGAAGCTCCAGCAACTGGGTCCTGGGGACATCACTGAGAAGCTTGAAAACTTCTTAGTGTCCAGCACATCACCTAGCCCATCTACTAACTTATCCCCAGCAGAGTTGTTGATGGGTAGGAAACTTAGGTCTTCCCTTGACCGCCTTCATCCCACTTACGCACAAGCATCACTGGATTCCACTTCCAAAGTTCGTACATTCAGTGTGGGTGATTCTGTGTATGCTAAGAACCTTATTGGTGAGCCTTTGTGGATTCCTGCTGCAATAACTCAAATCACTGGCCCTCATTCTTACAGGGTACAAACAGAGGATGGACTCCTCTGGAGCAGGCACATTGATCAACTTAGATCCAGGTTCCCTCAGGAACATCGCCCCTGTCTCTCTCTGGTTCCCTCACCTGATGTCACTTCTAGGGGGGAAGGGGAGGAACAGGAGGAAAATCAGCAAGCAAGAATCAACCCCATGTGTAATGAGCCATTACGACAGGAACCATCCCAAAACCTGTCACAATGCCAAGATCCATCCTTAGAAGTGGAAGATTGCACATCACTACCTGACTTGGGTGCTGACATTGGAATGGAGATGGGTTGGGAGGAGAGACCAGATTCTAACAGTCTAACAGGGTCTCCTTTCACAGGAAGTCCCAGCAGGGAAATGTCAGCAGACACATTTTCTCTCTCACTGGGTGAGAACTTTAAAACTTCTGAACCATGAAGGTCTCAGCATTGCGTAAGAGCCCCACCTATTTAAAGAATACATTAGATAGGTTGGGGTTTGGTATGGACTGAACCTAGTGGGGAGGGGTGTTATGTATGTAGGTTTGAATGTTATTGGTTTATTTGAACTGTTCTTGTAAAATGTTAAATGGTATTGGTTTAAATAGTGCGGGAAGAAACCCTGCACTCCCATTGGCTGGCAACTATGGCTGCTGGCTATAAGAAGCAGCCGTAGCCCAGCCAAGTTGGGTCCATTCGAGCTGTAGTCACTGAATAAACTCTTTACTGAAGCTCTTCGCGTTTGACTCTTCATGCAAACTTAACAGAATCCACCATATCACTTATATAAACTAGTTGTAATAGGCGATAAAGGGAATATATGAGCTGAATGTATTCCTGATTCCCTGTTTTCCCCCTACATAATCACTCTGGAAAAAGAATTCTCTTGCTTGCTTGCTTTCACAAGACTAGCCCTTTCTGGCACTTTTATTCTCTGGGAAAAAAATGAGAGTGGTTTGCAGTTATGTTATTGTTTCTACAGTAACCTTTGAAGCTGAGTCTCACAGATCAGATTTAAAGAGAAGGAAGGAAAAACATTTCATTCTATTGCCAGCTTCTTTTAAAACACTGGAGGAGTTTCCAGGAATATAATGCCAACATACATGTGTAGCTGCGGTCTGCCATTAAAATTGGAAGCTCTAGATCAGGGCTGTGAAGCTCCCGGCCCATGGGCTGGATGCATCATGCGCTGGCCACACCCATGCCCGGTTTAGAGAAGTGGAAAAAAGTCCCGATATGTCATGTGATGCCACTGTGACAACACGAGTTTGACATCCCTGCTCTAGATCAGTGGTCACCAACCAGTGGGCCAGGGACCACTGGTGGTCCACAAGAAAATTTGGATGGTCTGCAGATAAATGTCACCCCCAAAGCAATTATTCCAGGCTGTGCGGGAACACAAGGCTTGCATTGCTTGCCTTGCAAACAACACATAGAGGGAAAAGGTGGAGGGAAAAGGTGGAGGGGGGGAATTTTCCCCACTCGCCCCACGCACCTGGCTTGGCCATCGGGCTGCTTCTTTCCATTTCTTTCTTCTTCTTTTGGCTGCATGCAAGAAAAGCAGCAAAAGTTTCTTTGTCTCCCCCAAACTCTGCCAGAAATGAATCTTTGGGACACTGCAAGGCATCCTGCTCTAAGAGGCTGCACTGGCAAAGACTCATTTCTGGCCGAATTTGGGGCAGAGAAAGAAAGAGTTCTGCTGCTTCTGCTGCTTTCCTTGCATGAAGCCAAAAGTCTCTCTCTCTCTCTCTCTCTCCCTCTCTCTCCCTCTCTCTCTCTCTCTCTCCCTGAGAACGGAGCTGGAGATGGTATCCTGTGAACCCAAATAAAGAATGATCGATTGGTAGGAAAACAGGGTGGGGAATTTTCCTGCAGACTTTTTTGGGGATTTTCCCAGGGTCTCTGGTCCGCTGGATTTAAAATTATGAGTTTGGTGGTCCCTGAGGTCCAAAAAGTTGCGACCCCTACTCTAGATGGTGATCCAGCACATTTCATCACCAAGTGGTAAATGACATGATCCAAGGCTGGAATCTGCTCGATTTCTCTTGGTCACCTTAGGCCTGGGTAGACATTTATTCCTTTCCAGTTGCCGGGTCCTGTCCTCCATGGTCCAGCCTATGCTTTCTGAGCAGTGGTGGGATTCAATTTTTTTTACTACCGGTTCTGTGGGCGTGGCTTGGTGGGAGTGGCAGGGGAAGGATACTGTAAAATCTCCAGTCAGAGGTGGTATTTGCCAGTTCTCTGAACTACTCCAAATTTCCACTACCAGTTCTCCAGAACTGGTCAGAACCTGCTGAATACCACCTCTGTTTCTGAGGTACTTGAGAGGTCCTGTACAATAATGGGAAGCTATGGCAATTACTTCTTTTTTTTTTAATTACATTTATATGCCGCCCTTCTCCGGAGACTCAGGGCAGCTTACAATTTTTGGAGCCAACCCAATGTGCTCAGCAATAGCCTTCCTTCCATTGTATATGCCTGCTTATTACTAAGCGGCATTTTTACAAAGTCAGCTTATTGCCCCCAACAATCTTGGGTCCTCAGTTTACCTACCCCGAGAGGATGGAAGGCTGAGTCAACCTTGAGCCTGGTGGGATTCGAACCTACAGTAATTGTAGGTAGCTGGAACTTAACTGCAGGCATTTAACAGCCTGAGCCACCAAGGCCCTTTAAGTGCTAAAGAAGCACTAGCCTGGAATGAAAAACTTCTTGCAGAAATACTACTCCAGCATGGAAAGTCAGTTAGATAGGAAAAGAGATTCAGACTCCCACAGCTGAATGTCACTGGTTCTATCTCCAAATGAGTTCTTCAGAAGTTTTCTGCTGCTTCTACCAACAACAACAACAACAACAAAGGGCCTTGCTCGATCCTACTTTTTATTGCTTTTATTTACTCTTCACATTTTTACACATTTCCTACATAGTTTGGCCTACCCAGGAACTTTGTGGGTGCTGCCAGACGCAGGCACTCATTGCTAGCACTTTACTATGGTATTACAGTATTTGGCAAGGATGGTTCTCACTCTTTACTGATTAAGTCATCTCATGCCTTTTGTCTGCTGCTTTGATCTGTCAGGTGGGCTATTTTGGATTAAGGATCTAGTAGTTTGCCTTCAGTAATAGCCTGCTTGACAGGTAACAAATTTATTTATTTAGGTCTTTTTTTAATCTCACCTTCATTATTTTTTACAAAACTCAAGATGGTGAACATATATAATATTCCTTCCTCTTGCTTTTTTTTACTACAATTAGAACCCTGTGAGGAGGGTTGGGAGCTGAGGGAGAGTGACTTGTCCAAGGTCACCCAGCTGGCTTTCATTGCTTAAGCAGGACTAGAATTCACAGTCCTCTGGTTTCTAGACCAATGCCTTAACCACTCTCTGAATATTTATACAGATAGGTTTTATTTTTCACTGTACTTTTAATTGTTTTATACAGAAAAACACTGAATCATGTAAACTTTTACCTGAAACAAGGTTAGTTGGGGAGAGGGAAGGGATGTAGATGGAAGTAACGTTAATGTTTAACTACACTTTTTAAAACTATTTAACCATTCTGATATGCTGCTTTTTTTCAATTTTACTTTTTGTCTGGACAGCAGAATGTTACAAGGTGGAAAAATATTCTACTGTGAAAGTAAGCACATTCTACTTTTTAAATTAAATGCCCAAAGCTGTATTCTCTCCACACAGTCATGAAAACAAGCAATGTCAGGATTAATCCAATACAAATATGAAAGCAGAGCAAGAGTTTTCAGTGTTCAGCTCCATTTAAGACTAGCCAGTTTGTCACCAATTGCTCTTGTTTTGTTCAAAGCAGAAACCCAGTACTTGCCAAGAAAGGGCTTTTGTGGGTGGAGATAGATTTAGCCTGTAAAAATATACTTTGTCTGACAAACAGAATTCATTTCCTGCAAACTATTGCAACATTTCAACAAATTGAAACTAGCAGCTCTATAAGGACAAGACTTTTACAGGTAAGTACAAATGTTTTCAAATGTTGGTTTTAAAAGAAAACAAATCTAAACTGAAATCAACAATACATTTTTCCTAAAGCTCTCTCTTTTCTCTGTGTTGCTATTGGCCTACATTTCTATAAATAGAGGATCAGATCTAACTTGGGATTTTGTGTTGTGTAGTTTGAGCTATACTTCTGTGCTGGGAAATGAAGCACAGCAACAGCTGCAAGATTCTTCTAAATTAGACTCCATCCCAGTGTTCATTTGGACCAAATAATCAATGCTGAATATTTGAGTCAATGAGTTCTGGATTACAATTTCTCAGCGACTTAGTTCTAAGCTAATTTGGGTATGACCACGCTGTAAAATATTTTGTAGAGATTTGAATTAACAAAATACAATATGCATTGCCATCCTTGCCATTAGGGATCATTGCTGAAGTTTGTTCTGCATGTTTACATTCATATTTATAAAAGTCCTGGTGGCACATGAGAGCCATGGTAGCACAGTGGTTAGACTGTAGTATTGCAGGCTAATTCTGCAGACTGCCAGAAGTTTGATCCTGACGGGGCATATTGTTGGGGCAATACGCTAACCCTCCACTTAGAGAGGGTTGTAAAGTACCGAGAAGCAGTATATAAGTCTAAGTGCTATTACTATATTGCCTTGTATTTACATAGCACATCAGGCATGTGCTCCCTGTGGCTAAAATTAGGAAGCAAAGACAAGAAGTCTGCAAGTAAAAATATTGTTGTTACTAATAGTACTTGCAACCCAATTTTTAAATGTAAGCTGCAGCAGGCTTCTCTAGATTAAATGTGCAAACATGTACAATATACAAAAAAAGAGCCTTATTCATTTTTTTTTTGCCTGAAATCAAAAAATATTCAAGCTCTGAATTGTATGTTAAAATAATCAAAACCATTTCAAATGTCATTCACTTGATTTTCCCAGAGTCTACTTAGCAAAAGAATGTGTAAACATGGGCAGTATCATTATTTAGAAGAGCTATTTATACATCATTTATAGTTATTGTAAGCTATGAAATGTTGCTTCTCATGTATTTGAACTCCTTAGGGCAGTGTTTCCGAACCCTGGCAACTTTAAGATATGCAGACTTCAACTCCCAACTTCCCATTTTGGAAATGGAAGTCTCTATATCTTAAAGTTGACAAGGTTGAGAAACATTGCCTTTAAGGCAGAGGTCTTCAAACTTGACAGCTTTAAGACTTGTGGACTTCAACTCCCAGAATTCCTTCTCCAGTCATGTTAGCTCAGGAATTCTGAGAGTTGAAGTCCACAAGTCTTAAACTTGCCAAGCTTGACTATTCTTTGTGTATGTATGTGTGTATGCAAAAGTTCTCACATGCCATTTCATCCATTTCATTTCTCCAGCCATTTTTCCTCTGTGTGGAAATTAACCAAGAGCAATTCTCATTATCTTCCAATAGCTGGAGAGTAGCTATCATTGGAAACTGCATAAAGCTAGAAAATTGACGTATCTCCAGCTTGGGGGTCTGCGGTTTGCATGTATCTGTCTGATCCCTGAGAAAGTATCCTGTGAAGTGGAAGCACTAATTCAGCTGCAATTTCTGCAAGATGTCCTCTTCCTCTTGGATTTTGTTTAATTTCTTAAATTCTTCACGTTGGTGATTGCATCACCATGAATTAGGAATATTTAAGGAAGAACTAATCTTGGTTACAAGAGCAGCTGTCGATAAATATGGTTCTAGAATTCATATTATGAACTCCAAACTGACTTCAATTGGACAATCTTAATGACTTTTTTCCTGCATTAACTTACCCAACAATTCTATAATCCATTTGCAGGAATGTTGACTGTCAAGGTGGATTCATATTGGGGTGCTAGAAAGACAAGATATAACCTGTGCCTTTCAGATATGGTTACTAGGCATCCATCAAAAGTCTTCCTTTTTTGCCTTCATATCTGGCAGGAAAATAAATTTAATAAATAACAGATAACAGATAACCAGAGTTGGAAGGGACCTTGTAGGTCATCTAGTCCAACCCCCTGCCCAAGTGGGAGACCCTACACCATTTCTGATAGATGGCAGTCCAATCTCTTCTTGAAAGTCTCAAGTGATGGCGCTCCCACAACTTCTGAGGGCAAGGTGTTCCATTGGTTGATTGTTCTCACTGTCAGAAAGTTTCTCCTTATTTCCAGGTTAAATCTCTCCTTGTTCAGTTTCCATCTATTATTCCTTGTCTGGCCTACAGGTGCTTTAGAAAATAGCTTGAGTCCTTCCTCTCTGTGGCAGCCCCTCAAACATTGGAAGACCATTATCATGTCTCCCCTGGTCCTTCTCTTTAGTAGACTAGCCAAGCCCAGATCCTGTAACCGTTCTTCATAAATAATATAATAATATAAATAAATAATAAATAATAATAAAATAATAAAAATAATAAATAATAAATAATAAAAATAATAATAAGTAATAAAAATAATATAAATAATATAAATAAATAATAAATAATTGATTACTACCTTTGGGCTGGCTTGGCTGATACCAGAAATTGGCAAAACCATAATCATCTATGAACACCAATTAGCAGTCAGAAGACATGATGAAAACTTCATAATTGCCATGGACTTAAGCATAGTTTCAACTGGAAACTGTGAGCATCCTAAACCAAGCCAAATTCAAAAACACTAGGTAAATTCTGGAAGCTGGGAAGTCACACAAATCAGCCATCAACAGGCACATACAGATAAACAACATTTGCATACCATTCAATAGAGACAATGAAAAAGCTAAAAAGGAAACAAAACATTTCTTCACCAGCAATCAACACCCAGATAAGCAGATAATTAACACCAAGATTAATACTAGATCAACAGCTCCCCACTAGACCTAAAACAACAGGAAGGAAACAACAATTAAGGAACTATCAATTCAAACAATCAAATAAACAGTAAACAGCAATCTAATCAAGGAACCACCAAACTACTTCCATCAACAGACAGAGCAAGCCACTTGTATATAAACAGAGAACAAATCCCGCCCACGCCCTTCTAGCACTGATGATGTTACTTAATTGGGTAATGAAACATCTGCAAGAAAATAACCAAATTCAGAAAGCACCGAATTCCCCACAAGGCCAAAATCAGTTACACTCTGAAGGCCTTTGCATCCTAAGTCTCTAGCACACTTCTGTGACTGAAAAATCAGTCTTTCTGATGCTGGGAAAAGTAGTTTCATATACTGTACATAGATCTAAGTGCAGTTTTTTGCTGTAATTTTTATCTGGGATGCTGAGAAGGTAAATAATTAATGTGTGTTCTTTAATGTGTTCCACCATTTGTCCTTTTTTCCAATTTTCCATGTCCTCATTTGCCTGTTTGGATATTCTGGTAACCCAACCTTCAGAGGTACTAATGGTATAGATTTCCAAATTCCCAGCCAGTTACACCATTGCCATGGTGACTAGGAATCTAGGAGATTGGATTTTAGTCCTTACATAGATAATGGACATTTGGACAGAGAAGACTGAGGCAGATAATAATATTGAGTTCCTTGGTTGCATTTGATTTCTCTGTTTTCTTTAAACTGTATGAGGGATTCCAGGCATGCAAATGGAAATGTAATTAATCTTGCCATTTTTGCTTTGAACCTATCTTAACCATTGTTCAAACTTTTGTGAATATTGAGTTCAGTATTTGTAACTTCTCAGGCAGAATCTGCTGTCAAGGCAATTATTAAGTTGAAGGTTCAGAGGAAAATGCTGACATGGGTCTCAGAAATGTTAGACGAGCAAAGAACCTGCTGACTGAAAAGTACTGGTAGCAGAAGGCCCAAGGGGATGGAAGATGAGGGATAATCTCACTCAAGATCTCAAGAAATAAAGTATGAATAGATATATTTTATCAGTAAAAGCAGAGAAAGGAAACAATATTCTTGACAGATTGAGATCGAAGTAAAAGGATGACCAAGAATGTGTATCATAGAATGTACTGAATTAAAAAGCATAGGGTTTTTTTTCTTGGCCTGGTTGGAAGAAATAGAGAACTAAGGAATTTCAGAGTGAAGCTTTCAGAGTTATTTATTTAGTAATTTTATACTGCTTTTATTACTTTTTAAGTAACAAGGCAGCAAACCTACATAATACCTCTTTGTCCTTCTCTTTCCCACCCCCACAACAGAGGTGAAATGCTGTTGGTTTGGCCTGGTTCAGGCAAACCAGCAGTAAAAACATGCTACTGGTTCAGTCGAACCGGTATGTCCAGCGATCAGCTGAGCGACGATCAGCTGTGCTGAGTGATTTAGATTAGCTGGAAAGCAGGAAATCATTGGATTTCTTGCTTTCTAGCTAATCTAAATTGCATGCACAGCTGATCCCCCCTGGCTGTTGTACTTACCTCAGAAGGCTTCAAAATGCTTCTTTTTTCAGTGCCCAGGAGGCTTCCTTGAGGCCCAGGAGGCCAAAAATAGGGCACAGGGGGATGCTGCAAAAGAAAAAAGACTTTTGACCCCCTCCCAGTCACATGACCACATAGCCATGCCCACTCAGTCACATGACCTCCTGGCCATGCCCACCTGGCCATGCCCACAGAACTGGTAGTAAAAAAAAATTGAATCCCACCACAATAACCCTCTGAAGTGAGTTGTGCTGAGAGAGAGCAAATGATTGGCCCAAGGTCCCTCAGCTGGCTTTCATTGCTAAAACAGGACTAGAATTCACAGTCTCCTAGTTTCTGGGCCAGCAGCTCAACCACTACACCAACCTGGCTCTTAGATACTTTAAAGAGTAGCTCCACAGAAAGCAATTGTAGCAGATATTTATGAAGTGACTTTAAAAGCTCTCTAAAGCCAAGTTCCCTACTATTAACTATTAAATTGGTTTTCTACATCAGGTCCAACTCTGCTTCCCTTTTTCAAAATCAACTAGAAGTTACTCTCTACTGAAGTTTGAAGAACAGGTAACTATAAGTCCATGAACGGTTGGCCCAGTAGTTACAATGGTGGAAACCAGAGTGGTATTCAGCAGGTTCTGACCCGTTCTGGAGAACCGGTAGTTTAAATTTTGAGTAATTCGAGAACCGGCAAATACCACCTCTGACTGGCCCTGCCCCCATCTATTGTCTGCCTCCTGATTGGCTGGGTCTTCTTTTGTTGCCCTGCAGAAGAGAATGGAGCTGGAAAGCAGGTTAGTGGAGTGGGGAGGGAATGGGATTTTGCAGTAACCTTCCCCCAGGAGTGGGCAGGGATTGGAGATTTTACAGTATCCTTCCCCTAGAGTGGGGTGGAAATGGAGATTTTACAGTATCCTTCCCTGCCACGCCCATCAAGCCACGCCCATCAAGCCATGCCCACAGAACCAGTAGTCAATTTTTTTGAATCTCACCACTGGTGGAAATGGATGGCGGCCCACTGGATTCTGGGAATCCAATAATAGTTGGGGATTAAGAGGCCTTCCCAAGCTATGAGAAAGTAATCTCATTCAGCCCTGATTTCCTATTGGATCTTCATTTTGTTTGTTTTTTGTAGCCTATCATCAACCTTGGTGAATGATGAAGAGTAATGACTGCTTGCTTAGAGTTAAATAAGGATAAAGTAGAGCTAGGTGCCAACGACTTCCCATCGCCCTGTACGCTCCCACAGGCAGGGCCTCCTTGGGGTGCCGTCGGCCAGACAGTGTAAGCTGGCGGTGCCCGGGGTAGGGCCTTCTCTGTGGTAGCACCCACCCTATGGAACCAACTCCCCTTGGGGCTCCGATTAGCCCCAGACCTCCGTTCCTTCCGCTGCGACCTGAAGACCTGGTTTTTTCAGCAAGCTGGCCTGGACTGAAGTGGAGTGGGATGGGTTTTAATTGTATTAAATTTTACTGGTTTTAGATCTTATTGGGCTTGGGGTTTAATTGTGTTTTAATTAATTTAATATATATTGTGTAATTTTTATATTGTGAGCCACCCCGAGTCCCTAGGGAGAGAGGGCGGCATACAAGTCCAATAAAATAAATAAATAAACAGAATATTGAACACTCCAGAAACCCACCTGAAACCCACAACAGGTGGGTTGGCCCAGACCAGATTAAAATGCATGCTTAATTTTATTAGGAAAATAAAATAAAAATACAACAAAATACAAATAATATTACATTCTGAAACTCAATAAGAATAAATTTAATGACCAATCACCCAAACTTCAGGCTTGTGGCTCAGGAAAAGTCTCGCACAAACTTACTTCCTTAGTTAAATTGCAGCAGAAAAAAACAGGGCTAACGAGATGCAAGATACTAGATATCCGAACAGGCAAAGGAGGTCATGGATAATTGGAAAGAAGCAGTTCACACTAAATTGAATGTTGCATTACCCAAACTCACACTAATTGTGACCTACCTGTACCTTTTCCCCAGATGACCAGCAGGCAGGTGGCCTTGCACTGTTAAGTGACCCAGACTTCAGAGCTTCCAGCGCATGAAGGACTATCTCTCTCCAAAACAGGTGGAATGAATTCCTCTCCTTTCTTTTTTTAAAAAAAGATTGAATGTCCTCCTTCCAAAAGCGGTTGAATTTATACCTGTTGAGTTTCAGGATGCTTAAGGTCCATGATCATTACTAACTTTCAAAGTTGAAAAGTTTTGCAATCATTAATAATTAAAGTTTAAATAAGTGAAAAATACACTAAAAATACGGGGGACAATAAAAGAGAGGGGGTGATTCAAATGAATTTGGTTATACAAGTAGTTCTTGGCTTACAACTACAGTGGGCGCCAGAGAAGTCGTTGTTGAGCATTGTGGTTGTTACGTGAAGCAACATGTGATCACACTCGATTTTACAACCTATGTCTGCTGCAGTTGTTAAGTGAATCACCATTGGATTAAGTGAGATATCACATGACTGGGACTTGACATTTCCTGCCGTCTTCCCCAATGACTTTGCTCATCAAAATCATCTGAGAACATCGCAAAGGCTGACACTATGATGAACATAAATGAGAGGACCAGTCATCATTTTTTTTCAGTGGTGTCATAACTTAAAAAAACCAATGCTGAATGTGTGGTTGTAAGTCAAGGACTGACTGTAATGCTTTTCTTTCTTTTTTAAAAACTACTCTCGTTTTGTAGCCCACATATTTTAACTTGATTTGGGAAAAGCTATAAAAAACATTTGTTTTTCCTATACATGGGCTATCAGAAATTAGAAGGGACATTTCAGGGATGTGAAAAGTTGGGCTAGGACAGTGATGGCTTACCTTTTTGTCCTCGTGTGCCGAAAGTGTGCGCATGCACACACATGAATGTGCTCATGTGCCTGCACCATAATGCAATATGTGTGTGACCCCCCCGCCCCCTGTGCATACATATGCAATCCCCCCACACATGCCCCACGCCTCTGTGCATGCACGTCTCCCATGTGTGCCCCACCCTCACGCATGTGCAAATACCTGACAATCAGCTGGCTGGTGGGAGGGGCAGGCATATGCGTAGTGGACCTGATCTGGGGTGACAGCTCATGGGCCGGCAGAGATGGTGTGCCATATTTTGCCATCACGGGGCTAGGAGGTGAAGAGGAAGCTTGCACGATAATTTAATGGTAGGCGGGAGAAAGCTGAGAGTGGGAAGGAGATAATCTATATCTAACTGTGTGTGAATACGTCATCACACACACACAAAGACACTAAAAATTCAAGGGTCTATAAATATACATAAGTACTGAAAACAAATAGTTAGTAATAATAAATGCAATCATACATTCCTTCTAATGTATTGATTATCCCTTGTGTTAATGTATTAATATAAATATATATTATCATCATTTGATTTTTCTACCTTTTTGTAGATATATAACTCAAGGCAGCCAACATACCTAAAACTCCTCCTATTTTCCCCACAACAACAACCCTTCAAGGTGGGCTGGGTGAAAGAGAGGGACTGACTCAAGATCACACAGCTGGCTTTCATTTCATTTTCATTACCTCCAAACTGGGATATATAAACAAATATACCTGTGTGGTTTTCTAAGTTAAAATACAACATGCAGGGTCCTTATTCAGGGTTTAGTGGTCCCTGTTTCTATTTGAATTTGACACCACTGCTGTTCAGTAGTCTACAGTATAATATTCTGATAGGATGGGCAGCAATCACCCCAGAACAATGCCTAAGGGTCCACTAAAGCTCTTTAATTGAGTTTTTTCCCTTCTAAAAAATGCTTGAAGATGACACAATATTGTAAGTATAACTTTCCCCCCCTTAAGTTGAACTTATTATGTTTTTCCAAATTCCCAAGGGATTGCCAGGATCTTAAAAACAGAATTTTAACTAGTCTTAAACTGGTCCCACAATATCACCTCAGAGATGCAGAACTTCCAAAATATCTTCCAAAATATTCCTGGGCAGAAGTTCCTTATTATTACTTAATTCTTAGACTCTGTTTTCAAAAGAGCCTGGCTGGGTGCTCTGTTCTGTAGGAGACCAAGGTCTTGTGGCAAAATCTGATAAAAATGCCCTCTCCGAGATGGGACAAGGACTGAGGCTGTTCTTACTTTCCCCATGACTCTTCCTTGTCTTTCCAAAAATGTGAGCCAACTTTCTGTTTTTTGACCTATATATTTAAGCAGGTTGGCGATTACCATGACCATGAGGAGTTTGCTCTCGAATCACAGTCATTATGTTGAAACTTTTCAAGTCTTCCTCAAGAAGTCAACCGAACATCAATGCATGCTGGACTTCATTCACAAGAAGCTGCCCCAATTAATATCGAGGTAAATACATGGCAGACATGTTCTTAGAAATGTTTAATAGATGCTTTCATACATGAGATTGTTGGGAAAAGACTAGATAATCCCAGATTAGAACTGGTTTGGTTCCAGGTTTATGTTGTTTTAAGGTTTTAATTGGTTGAGTTTTATAATAAAATATTATTTTATATGTCTTTTAATTTTTGATTGGGAGCTGCCCAGCGTTAGTTAAAAGGTGAACGACTATATAAATGTTTTAAATAAATAAAATCAATCTGAGTGAGCATTTTTATGTATTTAGTTGTGTGAAACTTAATTTTTCATTCCACTTCATCTGACCCACTTCTTTCCTTTAAAAAACAAACAAATGTGTTTTATGTTTATTTGTTTGTATCTTGCCTTGATTATTTTTACAAATAATTCAAGGCTGCAAACATACCTAATATTTCTTCTCCTCCTGTTCCTATATTCAGAACACTTCTCCTTGAAATGGAGTTTGCCCATTAAAAGATAGACTTGATTGTTTCTGTATCTGCAAACAAAACTTAAATATACACTGACATGCATTCCCATGTAATATGCAACTTCTATCCACTCCCAACAGTTATAAACTTTTATAACTGTTTGGAGTGGATAACACTGTAGCTATTAATCAATTGGCTTTACGTTAAACAAAAATCAGTTTGGTAGTGCCATAAATATTCTTATTCTTTCCTTTGCATGTTTTTTAAAGTCATGTTGTTGGTCCAACATGGAACAAATAAATAAAAGAATAAAGAAGTATATCCTGCTTTCCTCCAAATATTTTGAATAGAATAACTAATATAACCATTAGATATTCTGCTATATTCCTTACACTAATCTTATAAAGAAAGTTATGCTGAGGGAGAGGAACCTGTCCAAGTCATTCAGGGAATTTCATAGTTGAGAATTGCTGAGTCCAAAGAGTTTTTCAAACTTCCTTACTAGATTAGTGAGCAGTGATATTGGCTAGAGCGGGGTGGGCAACTATATGGCTCCTTTACAACCTGTGGACTTCAACTCCCAGAATTCCTGAGCCAGCATGGCTTGTTCAGGAATTCTGGGAGTTGAAATCCACAGGTCATAAAGGGGCCGTAGGTCTATGGAGATTCTCAGTTCTCCAGGTTGTGGTTGTCCCAAAGGTGCTTTTCCAAAAGTCAACTGGACTTCCTTGGTTTTTTTCCCTTCAAAATGTTTCGTGTCTCATCTAAGAGGTGGATGAACTTAAGAAGCTTCTTTTCAAGGAGAAAATAAAAAGAAAATCCAGTTGCCTTTTAAACAGCACCTTTCGGATAAATGGGCCACAATTACCCATCTCTGGGCTAGAAGATGTCTACAAATTTCGCCATTCGAAGGAGAACCCCAATTCCAATTTCCTTAAAAGCAGAAGTATTGAAAAGCCCAGTGGGGCAAATCCCCTCACATCCAAGACTAGGAAGCCAAAAGGGCTACACATGACTGGAGAAATTATTGTACAATGAACATCAGATTGTTGTTATATACATCCTTTGGCCATCTGAATGAGTGCAATATACTTCACCCATAAAAAGAATCCCAAAATCTCTTCTCCTTTAAAATAAATATAAAAAGTGAATCCTCTTCCATCAGATTCTTGGATTCAATGAGAAAACAAACAAACAAGAGAATCTCTCCTTCCAGCACTAATGGATCTCTCTAGCAGTATTCAAAATTCCCATCAATATATCCCATTAGCATTTTATTTTATTTACATTTTTTTTGCTGGTTGACATGTTCATCTAAAGGAGCTGAAAAGACTTCCTGCTTTTGTTTGTCTGCTACATAGTTCAGTTTAGGTGTACAGGTGAAACTCAAAAAATTAGAATATCATGCAAAAGTTCATTTATTTCAGTAATGCAACTTAAAAGGTGAAACTAATATATGAGATAGATTCATTGCATGCAAAGCAAGATAGTTCAAGCTGTGATTTGCCATAATTGTGATAATTATGGCTTACAACTCATGAAAACCCCAAATCCACAATCTCAGAAAATTAGAATATTACATGTAATCAATAAAACAACGATTGTACATAGACCAATATCAGACCTCTGAAAAATATAAGCATGCATATGTACTCAGTACTTGGTTTGGGCCCCTTTTGCAGCAATTACTGCCTCAATGTGGCATGGTATGGAAGCTATCAGCCTGTGGCACTGCTGAGGTGTTATGGAAGACCAGGGTGCTTCAATAGCGGCCTTCAGCTCTTCTGCATTGTTTGGTCTCATGTCTCTCATCTTTCTCTTGGCAATGCCCCATAGATTCTCTATGGGGTTCAGGTCAGGCGAGTTTGCTGGCCAATCAAGCACAGTAATCCCATGGTCATTGAACCAGGTTTTGGTGCTTTTGGCAGTGTGGGCAGGTGCCAAGTCCTGCTGGAAAATGAAGTCAGCATCCCCATAAAGCTCCTCTGTGGAAGGAAGCATGAAATGCTCCAAAATCTCCTGGTAGATGGCTGCGTTGACTTAATGAAGCACAGTGGACCAACACCAGCAGATGACCAAATCAATACAGACTGTGGAAACTTCACACTGGACTTCAAGCATCTTGCAGTGTGTGCCTCTCCATTCTTCCTCCATACTCTGGGTCCTTGGTTTCCAAATGAGATGCAAAAGTTGCTCTCATCAGAAAAGAGGACTTTGGACCACTGAGCAACAGACCAGGTCTGTTTTTCTTTAGCCCAGGTAAGATGCTTCTGATGTTTGTTGTTCAGGAGCGGCTTGACAAGAGGAATCGATATTTGAAGCCCATGTCCAGGATCTGTCTGTGTGTGGTGGCTCTTGATGCACTGACTCCAGCCTCAGTCCACTCCTTGTGAAAGTCCCCAACACTTTTGAATGGCCTTTTCCTGACAATCCTCTCCAGGCTGCGGTCATCCCTGCTGCTTGTGCACTTTTTCTTCCACACTTTTCCCTTCCACATAACTTTCTATTAATGTGCTTTGATACAGCACTTTGGGAACATCCAACTTCTTTTGCAATTACCTTTTGAGGCTTTCCCTCCTTATGGAGGGTGTCAATGATGGTTTTCTGCACAACTGTCAGGTCAGCAGTCTTTCCCATGATTGTGATTCCTACTGAACCAGACTGAGAGACCATTTAAAGGCTCAGGAACCCTTTGCAGGTGTTATGGCTTAATTAGCTGATTAGAGGGGGACACTTTGAGCCTAGAATATTACACCTTTTCACAATATTCTAATTTTCTGAGATTGTGGATTTGGGGTTTTCATGAGCTGTAAGCCATAATCATCACAATTATGGCAAATCAGGGCTTGACATATCTTGCTTTGCATGTAATGAGCCTATCTCATATATTAGTTTCACCTTTTAAGTTGCATTACTGAAATATATGAACTTTTGCATGATATTCTAATTTTTTGAGTTTCACCTGTAAGCAGTACATGCTTCTCTCTTTTAATAGCTCAAATCACTTAAAATTAAACTTGTTTCTAACCACAAGTCTGCAGTCCATCTGCATGGCCCCATCCTGACCACCCTTAATGAACCACATCAGGCTGGAATGAAAGATTATGAAGTGCCTAGAGGACATTTTCTAGAAATGCATGTTACTGGACTTTTTGAACAGCTTTTGATGTTATGAATTTGTCCTTCCCTCCTAGCATCAGTAATGGAAAAACTGATATCAACATTCTAAGTGTTGGCGGTGGTTCAGGTGAGTCAAAATACAAAGGTATTATTTAGCCATCTGAATTATGGATGCTGTTAGCTATGCAGGATATTATATTACATTCATGTACTTGGAGAAACTTAGAAATAATTTAAAATATACCTCCCGGCAAAAGGATGTTCTGCAATGTGGGGATGAACGGGCAAAAAAGAATCAGATAATAACAATAACATGAAAATTAAGCCTATATATAGAATCAGACACTCTCAGACACACTGGTTTTGTTTCATACAATTCTGCAGGAGACTGGGATGTTGGCTAGCCAAAAAAGAAAAAGAATAGGATGGGGCTTTTCAATTTCTTATTCTGTATTTCATTTCCTTTGTGACAAATGACTTTTTAAGCATCTAGGGAAGGCTTTCTGGATAAGGCCAAGACCCATCTTAGTCTAGCATTTTGATTCCCATGATGACCAACCAGGTTCTGTGGGACTTGCAGGTTCTCCAGGACTCACATTTTCAATGGTGAAGGCCAAGGGTTTTGCCCAGCTTCAGTTGGTACAATAGTTACAATCCTTTCTGACTTAGGGTAACTTTATGACAGTGACTTATGCTCTTAGATGAATGTAGCACACTTTATACAGGGCTGCTGCCTTTGGATAAAGTCTAGAAAGCAAAGTGCAGTTGTACAAGAGATAAGGATCCAGACGGTGAAGGTGACGAGTCACTTCAGCACATAGCACCAATGATATTGCCTGCTGGTAGGTTTCTAAGCAGCTTTCTGGTGTTTACCTACATGCCCCAGCTCCTGTTTATTTAATTATTTATTTATTGGACTTGTATGCTGCCCCATCTCCGAAGACTCGGGGCGGCTCACAACTAAAACCAGACAATCGACAATAAATAATTAAAAGAAAATTAAATAGTCTCAAGCCCAATATTTAAACATTAAGTGAAAAAATTAAATTTGAGAAATCCCCCCCCGGAGGTCAACACAGCCCGGCCTGTTCAAATAACCAGGTCTTCAAGTCGTGACAGAAGGTGCGAAGGTCAGGGGCCAGACGGAGCCCCAGGGGTAGTTGGTTCCACAGGGCGGGAACCGCCACAGAGTAGGCCCGTCCCTGGGGCACCGCCAGCCGGCATTGACTTGCCGACGGAACCCCGAGAAGCCCCTGCCTGTGAGCTTGTACCGGGTGGTTGGCACTCGATATCGGCCGGAGACGCTCCCGTTTACATGCAGGACCATTTCTTCTAACTACAACTCTTATTTGGGACTATCATCCCAAGAGCAAATGTTTAGGGTCCTACTAACTAACTAACTAACTAACTAACTAACTAACTAACTAAATGGGGTAGAGTTTGGAAATGGATCTTCTTGGTGGTAGCCCCAACACTTTGAAACAAAATACTCCCTGAAGTTAATTTAGCCCTCATCTTGCAGGCTTTCCAAACAGTGTAAACAGTCTTGCTCTGACAGGGGTTTGAGCAGTACTGATATTAAGGGGTGGTTGTATTTTTTGTTTTTAATTACATTTTTTTCAGAGTTATGGATTTTATTGGAAATTCAGGGATGCTTGAGTTTGCTATCTATTACTACCAGAATTTACTTTTATTTTATTTCATTTTCAAGTGATTGAGTCATTATGACTTAAGTCATAAATTATTATGGAAATGTAACCCCCCCCCAAAAAAGAACAAAACCCTGAATAGCAGCAATTAAACCTTAAAATGTCTTCCTTCATTCATGATGAAGAATTCAGTCCACAAGGAGCAGTAAAAAGAGCTGCTGGCATCCTTATTTATTGACCTGACTTCTATGCCAAGGGTCTTCAAACTTGGCAACTTTAAGACTTGTGGACTTCAACTCCCAGAATTCCTGAGCTAACATAACTGGAGGAGGAATTCTTGAAGTAAAGTCTTAAAGTTGCCAAGTTTGAAGACCCCTGTTCTATGCATAAATTTCTTTGGCTCAAGAGCTACACTACATTTTATGTAATAGATCAGTGGTAGAGTGGTAGAGCCAGGACACAGGTATGTGTGTTTTAAGGAGGGAAATGGGTACCTGAAGACGCTGTGAGACTTTTGCCCTTTAGCCTCCCTCTTCAAAATAGTGCAGAAAGGGGGCTCAACCTTTTGGAGAGCTGCCATATTGATCAGGACAGGTCACTCTTTTTTTCAGCCATGTAAATCAATGAAACAAATGAAACAAATATTTGCCTATAGTCTTAAAATCAGTGTAATAACTATAATATTTAAGAATAATTTAATCAATGATAATCACTGAAGTGGACTGTTTAAATACCATACCATACCATATCATGGAACATTAAAAAACCCACAGAAAACTGACAACGGAAAAACACCTAGTGATTGATCAAATCTGCCCTTTGAAGCTTTAAAAAAAATTATTTTATTTTTAAAATTTTTGTTGGGTGATGGATATGCATTTATCCCAAGTATGTTTAAACTCATTTATTGATGATTGACCTACTACCTCATCTGGAAGTTGGTTCCAAGCTTCCACTACTCTTTCTGCAAAGTAATACATTCAAATGGTTGCCATGCCATACCACACACCACACACCACACACACCACACCACACCATACTATACCAAGTGTTATGTTATTCACCGGATACCACCAGCAGAAAGATTGCACAACTCATGAAGGCAGTGATATTTATTTATAGGGCTGATAGCTTAAAAGTAAGAGGCAAGTAATAAGATTTCAAATGATTAAGAACCTGGCCAGAATTGGCTATTTTATAGGACCAGATGAGCTCCATTATCTGATCCCCATTCAACTATTAGTGTCTGTGGTAGGCTACTGGTATGCAGCAGAAGTCATGTTAAGAGTTACCAGACTCTGTATATGATGATTTAGCAAAGTTCCTAGATCCTTTGTTCAGTATTTATTTTTTAATGGCAACGTGTCTGGGCAGCAAAGAAGAAAATTGAGGATCACATGCAGAATACTAGTTGCTCAATGTGCTCTGAAGTTTTGACACATTTCTTATTCATTTGAATGATTTATTTAAAAAACATTTCAGCTCTGCTTCCCAGCTGTTAATTATACTAGTGTTGATAGTCGGTATGGAAAAGCTTGTGAGAGCAAAATCCTACATTAGCAAAACTAGGAATGCAGGCAGTGTAACTTTAAATGGTCATAAGAATAGTGAGGTGGTGTCATTCCCATCTATAAAGAAGTGTTTTCTGCTTACAGCTTATATCTTATTAATGTGGTCAACTCCACCCCCTTCTAATCAAAGAAGACATTTACTGTGTGGTAAAATAGTGATTCTACTCTAAACAATCTATTTCCTTGAAAAGTTTAATTGGTAATTTAATGGTGAACATAGCAGTAGCCCCTTAAAGTTAATTGTATCAGAGTCCTTAAATAATTTCTAGAGCTGTAACTGATAGTTGTCAATTGATTTTCAGGCTGCCAGAGAACTGGTTCTGAAATGCCCCAAAGCCCTTGTTTGCATATAAATAACTAAATGAACTCAATTAAGGTAGAAGATTAAATTACAAATCAGATCGTTTGAGGTGAAGAGCAGCTTTAAAAATAACCGAGGGCAATGGATTGGTTTCTTGTGAATGGGAATGAATACATTATCCATTCAATCAATAAACACACAAGACCTCAAGATGAGTTGATAACAGCTTCAGTTATCCCCAATCAGCCTGATCATATTGGCTAGGAATGGTGCACCTGAAGAGCACTAGGCTGCCTTAAGATAGTTCAATAATCTGGTGCCGATGGGAGCGGTGAAGTTTGCTTACTTCTCCACTCTCATTGCATCCGCAGATATTCTCCCGGCCGCCCTGTTTAGGATCACCCGTTCCCTCCTGAATCAGGGGGTGAGGGAGGACTCTCTGCAGGGGTGGGCCGAGGAGTTTAGTCAGCATCTGCTGGACAAGATCGCTCAGATCTGGGCCAGTCTGGACTCCGACTGGCTAGAGTCTGACGAGGGAGTAGCGACAGGTCTTGTAGATACTATTTGGGATGAGTTTGAGCCTGTGACTCCAACTGAAGTGGACAGGATCTTGCAGGGGCTGAGTTCTACCACATATTTATTGGATCCATGTCCCTCCTGGCTGGTTTATGCCACCCGGGGGGGTTACATGTGGCTGGCTCCAGGCAGTGATTAATGCTTCGTTGAGTGAGGGAGCCTTCCCTGCTGCCCTGAAGGAGGCAGAGGTGAGGCCCCTCCTTAAGAAGTCTGCCTTGGACCCAGCCATTTTGAATAACCTCAGTCCTGTCTCCAACCTTTGCTTTGTGGTGAAGATTGTTGAGAGTGTGGTGGCTTGTCAGCCTCCGGGGTTCCTGGAGGAAGCAGATTACCTAGATCCGTATCAGTCGGGCTTCAGGCCCAGGTACAGTATGGAGATGGCATTGGTCGTGCTGGTGGATGATCTCTGGAGGGCTCGGGACAGGGGGCATTCCTTGGTCCTAGTCCTATTAGATCTCTCAGTGGCTTTTGATACCATCGACCATGGTATCTTATTATGGTGCCTTGGGGGGCTGGAGGTGGGAGGCACCGACTAGGGGGGCATTTGCCCAGGTTCACCTGGTGAGCCAGTTGCGCCCCTATCTGGACCGAGATGCCGTACGGTCACTCATGTGCTTGTTATTTCCCGAGATGACTACTACAATGCTCTTTACATGGGGCTGCCCTTGCGGACCACGCGGAGGCTTCAACTGGTGCAGAATGTGGCCGCGTGGGTTGTGATGGGAGTATCCTGATACTCCCATATTACACCCCTCCTGCGCGAGCTGCATTGGTTGCCAGTTGCCCTCCGAGTGAGATTCAAGGTGATGGTAATTATCTACAAAGCCCTACATGGCTTGGGGCCGGGGTATTTGCGTATTTGCGGGAGCATCTCTTGCCAGCATCGATTACCCATCGCCCGGTGCGCTCCCATAGACAGGGCCTCCTTGGGGTACCATCGGCTAGACAGTGACAGCTGGCAATCCCCAGGGGTAGGGCCTTCTCTGTGGGATCACCCGTCCTGTGGAATCAGTTGCCCTTGGAGCTGCGGTTGGCCCCTGACCTCCGTTCCTTCCGCTGCGGCCTGAAGACTTGGCTGTTCCAACAAGCTGGCCTGGACTGAAGGGGGTTGGTTTTTAGATGTCTTAGAGTGCGGGGTTTTAGATATTGTTTGGCTTGGGTTTAATAATTTTTAAAATAATTTTAAATTTTGTAATGTGTGTTTTTATGATGTGAGCCTCCCTGAGTCCTTCGGGAGATAGGGCGACATATAAGTCCAAACAAGAACAAGAATAATGATGGAATCTGGCATTGGCTTCCATCTTCTGCATGTAAGTTTAAGGGGATCTTTGACCAAACCCAACATAAATGTAATGCTGTCACATGCAATGCCATCTGCATTTTAATTTTTTTCCTTTCTGTTATAATGAATTGTTTTTGCACTGTGCCCTTAAACCTCTGTTTAGAATTGGCTAGCACTGAATAGCTGCCAATTATGAGTAGGTCTAGCCATCTATCTATCTCAGACTCTGGATATGATAGATCCATTCTACTTCTTTGTAAAGAATCATATACATAAGTTGAGATGATGGACAGGTGGATGGATGGATCCTTATTAAAGGATCATAGTGTAAAGTATCTTCTAAAAGTGATACAAATGATAGTTGTTGTTAAGCCTTTGTAGGTATCTATGATGTAACAATTATAGATTGGAATATCATAAACAATTTTGATCCCAATACTCTGGAAAATATTATAGAGCTAAGAATACATGTAAGATGATCAGCGAAAATGATGAAAAATAATTTGTCTAGGAATAAAAATATGCACTGACAAATTATTTGTGTGCCCAATCACACTTGGCCAATAAAGAATTCTATATCCATCTGTCTGTCTGTCTGTCTGTCTGTCTGTCTGTCTGTCTAAATGAAGACAAGATGGAAAAAAATTCCATATCTGTTTTGGAAAAAAACAAATTCTTTTTTTCCTTTCTCCTCTCAATGAAGCACAGAGTAGATATTAAAGTAATGCTGCTATACACAAAATATAATGAAAGTACATTTGCTGCATATGTGATGGCAGCAGAATTGGGACAGTTTTTAAAGTACATTAAAATAACTTCATGAGTATAAAACTATCATGTATAAAACTAATGAGTAATAGTCATGGTGGCTCTTCATCAGCATCAGGTTCAGAAGAAGATTGCTTATTGATTCCATTTGCTGGTGTAACACAATTGATAGAGTCCTATTTTACTCAGGTTTTGTTTGCGAGATTCATACGAGTTATCAAAAGAATGACTAGTTACATCTAGCCCAATGTAATTGTTCTAATATTCAGCCATCATAGCAGAATTGTCTCACGCTCCTGATAATGATGGGATCATGTAACTTGATCATTACAGAGCAATGCTTTTCATCTGTCATTCACTATATGCCATTTGGAAACTAATTTAACATTTGCACATGAACCAAGTAAACCTCCACACACTTCGAACAAAAATAAAAATTATATTAGTTTGGTTTCTTTGTTCTTCTTTGTGTCTTAGGGGAAATTGACCTTGAGATTCTTGCAAGATTACAGTCAGAATATCCTGGTGTGATCATTCATACCGATGTGATAGAACCAAATGCAGAACAAATAAACAGTTACAAAGGTATGTTTAATAGTGCAGCTTCTGCTGAGCTTCGTGTCACTGATCCGTTTGCTCCTCGGTGTTCTAGGGTTCGTTATGGAAATAATGTGCTATTGAAATGTTTCTCTGAAACATCCATTTATCACATTTCCACTGAAAGGGAGGAAGAGATACAGCCTGATGTTTCTCAGCATGGTGGCAAGCCAGAGGGTGCAAATCCCTGCTTATGTAACAGCAAACACAATGCAGTATTAATGCTACTGAAATGAAAAGGGGAAATTTTGACACTGTTATTTGAGGAAAAAAATTAGGGATTAAGTTTCTGAAACTTCAAGCCAGGACACAAATATTGATTCTCCTCCATGAGTTGAGGGAGGACAAGGCTGCTTTCTTGAGACCATTGGTGCTCTTGGAATTTTGAAAAGCCTCAGAATAGCTGCTCTGCTTTCCCACGTTGTATACACCATACACCTTAAAACCCTCACTTATTGAAAAACAGATTAGCTGGTTATTCTTGCCACCTTGCCAGCTCCATTCCTACTTATTTCTCACTTTTTATAAGCAGGTAGGTAGCAGTCAAACAAAGAAAAATGCTCCCTGTTTAACTTGACAGGATGCCTATAAGGCCTTCTTAGAAATAAAGTGAAGCTAAAAACTAGCCTATGTCTTGCCACGTGCTATTTTCTGCAAAGGCCTCTGCACTGTGGTGCCTGGTAGATGCCAAGGGTGGTGTGTCCACAGGCATAGTGGGTGCCCGTAGGAATCACATTTCCTATTCTGCTAAGAACTCTCTCTTTGTTTTACAAGGCTACCCATTACACAATGTTAAGGTTGGCTACATACATAGCAAAGTTCATATTTCCATTTAGGGAAAGAGTTCATCTCTTGCAGGTTTTCAAATCATCTTTGGTAGGCAGCCCAGAATGTTTGGCATATTGATAGACGTTAGCTTTCTTCTTACTCTTCAATTGATCTGTGTATCAACTGTCTGATAATGAAATAAAAAGCAGTTCTGGGGCATGTTATTATCACTGTCGATATGGATGACTTGCAGAACGATGTCTGGGCTTAAAATACAGAGAGTTTCACTGTGGTCATAGAGCCTAGGAACCAATAATGGAAGAGGGATGAGCAACAACTGCTGCAGTTAAAAGTGAGACCACTCACACATAGACATTGCCCACATATATAACATGCACCACATGTGCTACTAAATCCAAAGTAATTATTACAGAGCAAGAAAAAATAATAAAGCACCACTGAAACCAGAAATACATAACAAATAATCATCACGCTGTTGCTGAATCTTGACAATGTCCCTAATGCTTTCCCAAATACAATGTTAGTAGCCTTTCTGAAGAAGAAAACTCTACTTTCAACTATAGGTAGTCCTCGACTTACAATGATTCATTTAGTGACCATTTGAAGTCACAATGCCACTGAAAAAGTAATTTATGACCGTATTTCACCCTTATATAGTTGCAATATCCTCATGGTCACCTGATCAAAATTCAGATACTTGGCAACTGACTTATTTATGAGGGTTGCAGTATCTTGGGGTCATGTGATCACCTTTTGTGTCCTTCTGACAAGCAAAGTTAATGGGGAAGCCACATTCACTTAACAACCCTGTCACTAACTTAACAACTATTTATTTTATTTATTTATTTATTTGGATTTATATGCCGCCCCATCTCCGAGGGGACTCGGGGCGGCTTACACAGAAATGTATAAACAATAAATACACCTTTATCAAATTATCTAATCCAATTATAAAATCTAATTAAAATACCCTTAAATTAAAATTCCCAACCCTGCTCAGTCCAGGCCGGCCTGTACAAACAGCCAAGTCTTGAGATCACGGCGGAAGGACCACAGGTCCGGGGCCAAACACAGCTCTAGAGGTAGCTGATTCCAAAGGGTGGGCGCCCCCACAGAGAAGGCCCTCCCCCGGGGGACTGCCAACCAACATTGTTTGGTCGACGTCACCCCCAGGAGGGCCTGCCTATGGGAGCGTACCAGGTGATCGGACCTCGATGCTGGTAGGAGGCGCTCCTGCAAGTACCCCAGAACCGAGCCATGCAGGGCTTTATAGGTTAATACCAGCACCTACAGTGATTCACTTAATAATTTTGGCAAGAAAAGTCATTAAATAGTGTAAAACTTACTTAATGACTGTCTCGCTTACCAGCATAAATTTTGGGCTCAATTTGTGGTTGTAAGCCAAGGACTACCAGTATTAGAGAGGAAAGAACTTGACATTATCTCTGGATCATCCCATCTTGCCACCTTTACAAATGGGAGATTTCACTCTTTTCTGGGATGAATGGAATGGGCTACTTCTACCTGAAGGAGGTTTCCATGGGAAACCTGGAAGTCCACTTTATAGGTAAAAAAAAATAGCACGTTATATTGAATCCAGAAACTCATTGAAGCCCATAAAACACCTCTATGAGCCGGTTTATGGGGCAATAACCTTCTGTACTATCTTCAAAGACAAGCCCATGTAAAGTACACTGCAGTAATCTGGTGTCCAATAGGAAATTTTTTAAAAAGCATAGGTTAGAGGGGAAGGAATAAGCAAAGAGAGAACATTTCTCATCTTCGCAGGGAGGTATCATAATCCGAACCTTGAGAAAAGTAATATTTCCTTTTCTGTGTTAAGTCAGCGTCTGTGATGTTCTGAATGCTCTGTGCATGTACTCAGGATTTCAGATCACGTAATAGAACCCGAAATAATGGAATCGTGGTTGAGACAGTTTTACAGTATCAGTGATGGAGATCTTTATTGCTTTTGGGGAGAAAAGAAAGCCACATTCTTTATGAGTTTTCAGTGACAGAGTAGTAGGCACTGTCTCCTTGTACTGGAAATTAAGAGAATATTGCAATCAAGAAAATATTCCGATTATAGTTTTCAAGATGACACTGAAATTAGAGCTGATTTCACAAGGAAATGTCAAATTACAGCACAGTAGGATTAAGCTCTAGGTCAAGATTAGGGAACTTGTGGCTTTTCGGTTTTTATGAAATTACAACTTTTATTAGCTACACCATGATGGTTAATTGTGCAAGATGCTAGGTACTGTAATTTCATAACAACACAAAGGGTACAGATTTCCATCCTTCTCGAGTTAAACCAAACTTTCACAATTTTTTTTAAAAAAATAGATCAAAAACCAGTTTTAGGATATATAAAAATAATGAAGACATAGTTTAGAGTAGTAAACTTATCTCATCTTAAATATTAGCAGTTTTATGACAAAACCTTTGAGGCATTTTCACCTCCATTTAGATAGCTAGATAGATAGACAGAGATAGATAGATAGATAGATAGATAGATAGATAGATAGATAGATAGGCAGGCAGGCAGGCAGGCAGGCAGGCAGGCAGGCAGGCAGGCAGGCATAATAGATCAGATAGATAGATAGATAGATAGATAGATAGATAGATAGATAGATAGATAGATGATAGATAGATAGATAGATAGATAGATAGATAGATAGATAGATAGATAGATGCCAGAGAGTATCTAGAAGCCTGGCACTCTGACAAATCAGCCATCAATAGACACATACATTAACATCATATCTACACTATGCAAAAGAGATAATCAATCAATCAGTCCAAAAGAGAAAAAGACTCCAGCACCTCTCCATCAGTAATCAGCACTCAGATCAGCATAGATTAACTCCAAAGTTAACTTCAGACCAACAATCAAGTAAACAAGTACGCAATCAAGTAAGCAATCAAGAAACTGCCAAAGAGCCATCAGTAAACAGCCCAACCAAAGAATCCCTAACCCTAACTCCACCCACACAGACAGGCAGGACACCAGAATCTAAACTGAGAGCGAACAGCACTCCTTACTAGCATGGATGATGTTATCTGGTTACGGAGGGTAATGAAATGTCTGAAAAAAAAAAACCAAACTCAGAGAGCACCAAGGACATCCCCCTTCCTGCTTCCTTAAATAAATCATGTTTTCCAAAATGAGATAATATGAATACATTGTTGGTCTATATTGAAGTCCTGCAAGTATCAGAGATCTAGACCAGATTCCAGGAAAAAAACGTAGCAAAATGTACCTCTTTCTATATTAAAGTGAACAAAGGATAGCAGCCAAGAACTGGCCTCACCAATAGTATCAATGTCATATTAAAAATATATGGCTTTCAGCTGCTTTAAAAAGACTGAAATGAAAATATATTCCATATTCGCAAATGAGATAAACTGTGGAGCTATCACATTTCAGAATGTGTTGCAAAGGCACCAGATCTCAAGAACATGAAGTTCACTTGGCACAAAGAGACATCCCTGGAATATGAAAATCGAATTATGGACAGCAAAGAGATGGGGAAATGGAATTTCATCCACATGATCCAGGTAGAACAAAGCAATTATTATGTGGCCAGACCACTGTTACTGAGACATTACATTAAAGGGCTATTTTTCATGCATGGTGTATTAGTTTAATATTACAAATTTGCTCTTTTTATTTATAAACTATTTTCTCTCACTGTAGTTTTACCTTCCTGACCTGATAATTATCCTGCTCTGTAGTGATAGGGGTAGGTGGGAGATATAACTCAATGTACAGACAGGAAATTTTTTGCAAATATTTGAATTACAAAATATGCAAAATATTTCAATCATTTAACAAAATGTTCCAAGGAATCTGCAAACCCATTTCACCTTGAAATGATTCTTCTCATTTTTAGATGCTGTATTATGTTAAAGACATGCCAGCTACCATTAGATTCTTTCACAGCCTCTTGGAACCTGGGGCCAAACTCCTCATTATTGTTGTTTCAGGTAGGTTCAAAGCTGAATCCTAAGATTTGTGTGTTTGTAGTATTTTATTATTTATGTACTACAGGTAGTCCTCAACTTATGACCATAATTCAGCCCATCATTTCTGTAGCTAAGTGAGACATTTGTTAAGTGCATCTTGCCCCACTTTACGACCTTTCATGCCACAGTTGTTAAGTGATTCACTGCAGTTGTTAAATTAGTAATGTGGTTGTTAAGTGAATGTGGCTCAGATGCTTTCAAAAAGTGATTACATGACCCCAGGACACTGCAACCATTACAAATATGAGTCAGTTGCCAAGTGTCTGAAGTTTGATCACGTGACCATGGAGATGCTACAATGGTCATAAGCATGAAAAACATCCATAAGTCACTTTTTTCAGTGCAATAATAACTTTGAACAGTCATTAAATGAACTATTGTAAGTTGAGAAATGCCTGTATTGAAGTAGTGATCCATAATGTGCACCATATAAAAATGTTATATTGGCCACCAGGAGGCACTATAGGACCACTTTCAACCTATTTGGGAATCATCAGACATGTGTAGCCAGATGTTATTCTACGCTGGGTTGCGCAATTAACTTTCCCAAGAGGCCCCTTCAGAAACTGGAACTGTGGTGTAAAGGGCTGAACCAATAGGGCTGTGAAGGTGCATATGTGTGCATGCACACACACACATACACACACACACACGTAAAAACTGAACTAGTTATTTGTCAACTTTTTAAACCTTGATCCAGAAACTGACATATGAAATCAGCCAGCTTTTCCCTGTGTATTCTTTCTCTTATTGTACAATTAGTCATGTTTCTATTTCTTTGAAAAGAAAACCCAGATATGTCACCAGGAATGCTGCTCCCCGTGTGCATAGTGAAAACCAGATTATATTAAAATATAATTTGCTGATTTGTTGATCTTTCATTTTGTGGATATAAAAAGTGAGCTACAAAAAATTATAAAGTGACTGTATCAATATAAAGATAACCCCAAATAATTCATTAGTCCCATTGAACTTGTAATATATTTATGGAGTACCAGAGCAGATGTTAAAAAGAGGAAAGGGACAGGGTCTGAAACACTTAATTCATAGGAGTGGGGGATCCAATTTCCATTAATGAATTCATTCATGTGATTTTTCAGAATGGCACCCATAATACCTGACTGTGTGTGGCAATAAGCATATAGCTAGAAAGTTTTCTACAACTATTTGGCTGGCTCATTTCCATGTTAAAACTCTTCATTTCATTCAATATTGTGATGCTAGGTAAAAAGCCCACACTAGAATCGTTATGTCTGAATAAGAAAGAAATTCAGGTTATCTGAAAAATGAAATATCAGTGATTGCAATAATGAAGCATTTGTTTTTTTATCTGGTAAAGCAAATAACATTTTTAGGATTAGTGCCTAATGCAAGTCTTTTGGGTACAAACAGCCAAAGTTAAGAACTTTCAGGTTTCGTTGATTTCACAGTTTGTATTTGTTATTCTCGGGTTTATGTTGTGAACAGAACAATATGTACACAGGAACAAGGGGAGGGATGGAAAAGAAAGTTGGGTTTATCAAATGCCACTCACAAAATAGCAGCCTAATAATACAGAGCAATTATCATGGCAGGATCTATATAACCCAACTCAATAGGACTCTTATGAACACAAGTACACCTTTCTCTAGATTTTTGAAAGAGTTATTTGTCTGGTTATGTTTTCAGTGAAAACAAAAACAATATTTTTTGTCAAATGCTTAGCCGGTAGCAAAACATTGCTCTTTAACCTGGAATTACCAAATTAGGATTATTTCTCATTTTATTTTACTAACTTCATATGTCTAAGTGCTATTGCTAAAGTAAGGATATTTTTTAAATCTTAAAATAATCACATACATAAAAGGTAAAGGTTCCCCTTGCACATACGTGCTAGTCATTTCTGGCTCTAGGGGTGGTGCTCATCTCCGTTACAAAGCCTAAGAGCCAGAGCTGTCCAAAGACGTCTCCATGGTCATGTGGCTGGCATGACTAAATGACGAAGGCACACAAAATGCTGTTACCTTCCCCTCAAAGTGGTCCCTATTTTTCTACTTGCATTTTTACATGCTTTCAAACTGCTAGGTTGGCAGAAGCTGGGACAAGTAATGGGAGCTCACTCCTTTATGTGGTGCTAGGGATTCGAACCGCCAAACTGCCGACCTTTCTGATTGACAAGCTCAGCATCTTAGTATATATTTATCACATACATATATACATACACTAAGGAACGATGAAGGGCATTCTTATATTCAAATTGTTATGTATGTAGGTTTGAATGTCATTGGTTTAGTTTGAATTGTTCTTGTAAAATGTCAAATGGTATTGGTTTAAATAGTGCGGGAAAACCCTGCACTCTGATTGGCTGGCAACTACGGCTGCTGGCTATAAGAAGCAGCCCAGCCAAGTCGGGTCCATTCGAGCTGTAGTCACTTAATAAACTCTTCACTGAAGCTCTTCGCGTCTGACTCTTCATGCAAACTTAACACAAATCACAGAGACGTGTATACATAAGCGGTACCCTAAAGAAACAGGACATCTCATGCATCAAATATATGTCTGGGCTACATCTTTGTAGACAGAAGATACATCATTGAACACTCTTTTCTCTTCATATGTTCATATTGAAAGTTAACCAGGGAGAAGACCATATTAGATATCAAGTGCTGACTTTACGCTTACAAGAGAGATATAATCTTAATAGCTATATTTCAGAATAATTAGTTATAAGTACCCGGATGCAAAACAAATGTATACAGCAAGCCAAACTTTATGTTGATTATCTACCCTTTGCTGGTACATCTTGAAGCATCTGAAGAGAAAGGGGACATTTACAAGAAATTAGAAAAGGAAAAAGAAAAAAAAGGGTAAATGTATTTGACCTGATTTTGGATATTTTGAGTTACCGACTTCAAAATATTTTTCTGCCCCAAGCCTGGCACTGTTATTCCATTTTCAATCTTACTCTATTTCTCTCTTCTCCAGCATACTTAGCAGGCACAAGGAATGCAACAGGTAGGTGTGTAGAAACTTTAAGTCAGGAATGTCCAACCTTGGCAACTTTAAGATCTGTGGACTTCAACTCCCAGAATCCCCCAGCCAGCGTGGACATCCCTGCTCTTAGCTAACTGAATCTAGGGCACCATCAGAAAATGTTTATAGGGGGCATCTATTGGAACTGAGATATATCCATGTGCAATTTCTTTTCTGCCAGCCGTTCCTCACTTGATAACAAAAGAAAGAAGACAACTGAAGACCATCAGTTAAGGAAAAGATGTGTTATTCCATCATTCAGAGTGAATTGTGTGAGGTACAACAGAGTAGATAAACATCAAAAGAGGTGAATGAGCAGCGGAACAGAAGAAGCCTTTGCTAATAAGACTTCCCTGAACGTAGTCCATAAAACAACCTCTAGCACTTTGGTACCAAGTCTTATGTCGAAAGCTCTCTGGTGCTACTCATACCTGTTCTTTGCAGTGCAGCCTGCCTGAGGAGGGATTCCTGGTGAGTTGTGCTCAGTGGGCCGTTTGCCTCCTCATCTAATTTTAAAAAAGTATATCATGTGAAATGGAGAGTAGGAATCTGGTAAGAAGCACACGGAGCATCAGCTCCGCCCATAATTCAGTTGTCGGTGAAACCAGGCCAGCTATGAAGAAAGATATAGGGTTGTTTATAAAGATAATATCCTACTCTCACAGCCAGTTTGCCACAAAGTCTTAAAAAACACAAGTCTAGCACCATATGTTGCATCTACAGGGAGTGATTATAATAATGTGCCAGTCAGGTGGTGTATAATTGCTCCGTTTCAGAAATGGCATTGAGTCACAGAACACTGACACCAGTGCATTCCTCGCAATTAGTGCTCGGCATTCATTTCCCACCACTGGGGGAGGGAGAGACAGGGAAAGAATAAATAACACAAATTTGTTGTGCGGCATCCATTTAAAGCTGACAATGTTTATGTTTCCGAAAGAAACTCTTTCAAGACTGACTGTTTTCCTCCAAAAAAAGGCAGACAAGTAGCTTTATTAACATGGGGGATTTGCAGTCATACTTCTCAGCAGGCCCTCATTAGTCCTGAATTTACTGCTTTCCTATCCAAAGGGGCCAGGAGCTTTGGCTTTTTATAAATGATTCACATCAGAAATGCTGAATCATGCCACCAAGGGTACCAAATAAATGAATTAGCTTGGTGCCCCTTCCTACTGTTCCTGCTAATATATTTCTCTCTCTCTTTCTCTCTCTCTCTGTGGTAATATCTGTATATCTAACATGCAACCAATTTTTAAATAAAAATAGCTCCTTTCTCACTGCAAGGGTTGCCAGCTGGGTGACCTAAGATTGCCAAACATTTTAAATAATATGGGACATCGTTATACTAGAATTTCATGAATTTAATGGAGACCTCCTACCCTGTCATCTTGTCACTCTATACAACTTTATGGAAACTACATTGAAGTCTCATGCAGCCCTGGCTTATTTTAGGCCTACTGTAAATCAAAATGATCCTTCATCAAATTTTCTTGCCTCTCAGTCTCATGGATGCTTCTGAATTAATTCCAGTTGCCTATATTGGGAATATATATAAGTTGATCTCTCAGCTAAATCATCTGAAAATTAATTAGATTTTAATTAATCATGACTGAAGCTGTATCTTGATGCATACGTGCACTACATGGACTTCCTTTCCAGTAAACCACCAGGTTTGGGCCGAATGTACTATTTTCCTGCTTTAACGGACTGACACGAACCTTTGCCGATCTAATATACTTTGGATGTGCCTGAGAATTTTGGGAATTAAAGTCTAAAGCATTATGCAGGAGAAAGCTGACTTCATCTCTATTACAATATTTGTTTATAAGATTTCTGCCTCAGATTTTGAAAGATAGTGGACAGTCTCTGGACCACATTTTAAAGCTGGTATATTCAAATTATGTTAAATAGGGATTACAGCTGGACCTTGAATTATGATCTTAATGACATCTGCCCATCACAGACTTAAGTCATGACAGACATAATGTGGCTGACTCATGGGACTGACCCAGTTTTATGACCTTTTTGTCAGCGATTGGTAAATAAAGCACTGGTTCACTATGGGTGCAGTTTTGCCAAAAACAGAAGTAAATGTTGGTTTTTGGCAAAACCATTGTAAAATGTGATCATGTGATTGTGGGATGCTACAACCAGCTGTAAATGCAGTCTGGTTGCTGAGTGTCTGAGGTATAGTCACGTGATGGGGGGCAAAACATTGGAAATTTGAATCTGGATTGTGAGTACCCCTAGGGAGGTCCATTGTAACTTCAAATAGTCACTAAGTAACTGGCTGTTAAGTCGAGGACTACCTCAATTTCCTATAGGTAGAAATGAGAATGCAGCTTTGAAGTTCAGGATCTCTTCTGTAACACACACACACACACACACATTTCCACATATCCTTGTTGTTCTACCAGACACATAAATAGCCATCATTGTAAGAAATTAATTTCCCATCCTTCAGAAAGGATATACTTTGATACTATATGATGCGATAACCTAAGAAAAGGCAATTGTTATTTACATAATCACTTATCTCAAACCCTTTCCCTCAACATCTGACATCTGATTGCAGATTCAAAGGATGACTTTAAAGCTGAATAAATGTAAACTAAAGTCAAGAGCTCTTGGGAGAGACACAGGGAGAGAAATGAGTGTGAAAATACCCAAATCCTTCTCCCTCTTCCAATAAAAGTGTTTTATTTTAAATGTACAGTTATGTGTGGTGATCAAAGTCTTTCACTGCTACAATGATTTCACTAGCCCCTTGAGCAATTGCTTCCAAAGTGGCTGTTCTAAACCTGCTCTTCTAGACAATTTGGAGATTTATCAACCAGTTTCTGATTTATTTGTATGGGGTGGTGAGGAGTCAATCATGAGATCAGGTCAGGCCTCAGTGATGTTCCCATTCGGGTTTGGAAATGATCTTCAGCTTCTAAATTATGTACAAAGCTGCAGCAGCACTGAGATAGATTGAAAAGAGGTCTCCTTGAAAATATATAACCACCCCAATTCCAAGATATGTAATTCCAAGATATGTAATGCCACCCCTGTTCACTGGGGATAATGCTCATAAAGAAGGCCTCTGTAATCGGTTTGCATGTTGAACCAACTTGGACCCAGATTTGGGGTATTTGCGGCCTGCAAAAGTGTCAAAAAGGCAAGGCATATGGCAACTTTCTTATTTGAGACCATCTCTGGTTTCAACCTGGCACATTCCTTTCTCTCAATATCTAATTGTCAAAGTTTTTTTCTTGTTATTCTGCCCATATTTTGCCTCTTGTTAAATCTCTGCAGACTGTCTCTGGTACTCCTGAACCCATGCAGTGAATTGATTTTCCTCAGATTTCTACCTAAAATCGATCTTTTTCAGTTAAGAATTAAGATACCTGACTGATCCAATACAATTTGCTACCTTCTCAGTTTTTCTCTCTTCTGTGGGATTATACTCACTCTTAAAAATCTCCAAAGAGCATGGCCATTGAACCAGGTTGCCAGGAATTTAGGCACTTATAATGCAAATACATCTGAGGGGAACAACATGGGGAAAATGAACCTAAATTGAATTTGATGGAATGAAATTTCACTGTTTTTTTAGTCCTATTTCAAGCCCTGCGTTTAAAATGTGGGAAATCCATTCACTGCAAATTATGTAACCCAGACAAACAAACAGTAAACAACAGCTTAATCAAGGAACCACCAATATCGTTCCCACCAACACTGACAGAGCAAGCTCCTAGTATACAAACAGAGAGCAAACCCCCACTTTTTGCTAGAACTGATGATATTACCTAGTTAGGTAATGAAATGTCTGCAAGAAAACAACCAAGCTCAGAGAGTACCAAGGACCCCACAGTTCAAATCTGAGTTATAGATATTCTCTTCTATTGGAACATGTATAATACTAATAATTTTACATGTTTGTGATATTGTTTATTTGACAGGATGCAGTGGCTGGGCCAAATTGTGGAAGAAATACGGTCCTCGTTTACCTCTGAATGATCTTTGTTTATATATTTCTTCTGCTGATATTGAAGAGATGCTTGATGGTTCTGGACTGAAGTATCAGACTTATGAGCTTCCATCAGACATGGACATTACAGATTGCTTTACTGAAGGGAGCAAAACTGGGGAACTTTTGCTTGATTTTTTGACAGAAACCTGTAATTTCAGTAAAACTGCCCCTCTTGATCTAAAAGATGAACTCATTGAAGATCTTAAAAAGCCTGAATATGGTGAAAGGAGAGGTGAGAAGTATTTTTTTAATAACACCCTGAGCGCAATAATGATTGAACATTAAAATGGAGAGACTTACTTACAAACTTAATGTCACTATGAACTTGTTTAATATTTTACTATCTGGATTGCATGTGAAACCTGAGACAGAAACAGACAGAAACACCCAAGTGGGATATAGTATTTTGTGCCTCGAGTTATCATTGTTAAGAGTATCAATAACAGTATGTGTTTGCAATGTTGCAGAGAAACACCTTATTAATAAATTAAAACTTACTTTATTGGGATGCCTATCATTATTCCTATGTGAAGGTCCCATGTTGAGATGATGAATCAGATCTTGAAAAGACAGAAGCCTATATACTTCTGGTTGATGAAGAAAGAGTGGTTGACAACGACTTTGCACTTATGACTTGTTGCAGTGCCCTGCAATTGTGTAATCACCATGTATAAACACCATTTGTAACCTTCATGTAATCACCATTTGTAACTTTTCCTGCCAGCTTTCCCAGAAAGTCAGTGGAGATGCTTGCAATGAAGGTTGCAGGTTGCTGGGGTATCAGTCCTTCTGTGTTTGCACCGTCAGCCACTTTTGAATGCCAAAAGAGAAGTATTTTCTGAAAGATATTTATGTTATTCTTTAAAGCAAAGACAATGAATTCATATGGCTCTTATTATTACATACATGTGAATCCCCACCCACTTCATGTAATATATATATACTGTTTGCTGACTTGCTGCTTGAATTATTGAGGTCTTCTTGTTCTCTGAGCTTGCTTCTGTACTTGTAGATATTTCATGACCGGTTTGGGAAACATTATCAGTGCATGGGGGAAATGGAGTTTTCTGGCTGTTTTTTTGTTTTATCAGTCTTGTTTGGAACATTGTTTCTTCTTTGATTGCTTTTTTGCTGAAATATTGCTTCTTCTTTGATTGTTCTTGTTTATCTGCTTGCTGTTTGCTGCTTGTCTGGGTGTTGGTCAATAGAAGTCTGATGAGGAAGGAAGTGTTTGCTTCTTTCTTTGACTTCTCATCACTTCCTTTCTTGAATGGTTTGTTGTTGGAGCTGATCTCAACATGACTCTTAATGTCTGATTCACAGAGTGTAAAACATCTAGGATTTTTTTTTTGCATTTTTGATCAAACATGTCTAGTTTCCCAATTGAAAATATGGTTGAAATTATCAGTGTGTTGTGAAACTAGGGAGTTTTCTTTTGACTAATAGTTAAAGTTCATGGATCTGTTCTCTTTTCATGAACTATTGTTCTTTTTTTATGACTTGTTGCATTATGATTAGGTCATTGAAGGTTTTTCTGATTTGGTTGTTTAGTTTCTGTATAGGGTTTGTATTTATGAGATTGTACGTTTCCTTATCATTCAGCATTTCTTATACTTTTGGGATGTAATGGGTTTTTTTTTCTTATGAAAACTGGTTGGGTTGTTGGGAGGACAATGAAGGTTTGATCATTTTCTAGTGTTTTTAGGGCTGTTTTTTCTGCCTTGAAGTTATTCTGTTTCCTTATATGTTTGGTCAAAGGAATAATTCCTTCCTTTATGGAGGATGTTATGTTCTGAGGTAGATAAGAATGCCTAACCAACCATTCAAGTTCAGATGCATCTTGGGACCTGTGAATCTTGTGATCTGAGATCACGAGGCCATCCAGTGCAGCAGTCAGTACTAGCTTCAAAGGATACATTTTAAAAAATCATCAGGGGAAGGTTTATACTTTTGAAAGCCTTCCTGTAGCAACAGTTGAGTCCTAGAGGGCATACACAATTCTTCAATTGTTTAGAGGATTTGGCAAAATGGATTAGTTCACCAAGAAAGGGGAGGGGGTTGTTCCTCTTCCAGAAAGGAAAATTTAGATTGTATGCCAATTTGCATGCTCTGCCATTCATTCACAGATGACACTTCCTAAGTGGCTGACATTTTCCATCTTGGAAATTCACAGGCAAGGAACTCAAGGGAGGTGGGGAGCAAAGTATTTGTTTAGCCATACAATAAGTGTTCCTTCAACAAGACAGTTACAGTCTACTGAAGAAGAGGGTGATTTCTCCTTTTTTTCTGGATTAAAAAACAATCTCTTATGACTGTTTTCCCACCTTTAATGTTTTGCTATTGCTGTGGATGCAAAAGAATGTGGACACAGGAGCACAAAGCACACAGAGCAAGTGTTAATAATTCTGCTTCCAATTAAATTCTGTTGGCCACACTTTTATAGTTCTCTTTCATTCTGCATTTCTCTCATTAATAGAGATCTGAAAGTGTAGTGCTGCTGGTTCCATTGGTGAGGGGGCATTGGATAATAATTTATGCCTCATTCCCTTAAGCACAAGTACACAGATCTTTTATTTTCATGCAATTGTTGAATATATACTGCAGAGTTAAACAAAGATTTATTTTAGCCATTAAAAGTCATATTTTGTTTTGCCCTATCCTTAGTAGGGCATCTGTGTAGAGTAGGAAGTTCTTTCTCATCTTCAATCCAATTAATCTGGAGAAAAGGTAGTTTTTATTTTTTAACATGGTCTCATTTCCCCCTGATATAAACAAGGAGTCTTCAACCATGAAGGTCTCATTCTTGCCAAGAGGACAAAGCATGCCAAAATAAGATATAGACCTGTCCTCCTTGCCATTGGTAAAATGTAGTGAGATGAGATCATTGGAAAGCAGGTAAGCTTAATTATGGTTCATAGCCTACATAAGCTAGTTAGAAGCCTCCTTGGGATGGAACTTCGATGCAGACCTTGAAGTGTGTGGGTATGGGGGTGCTCCTCTGGGGTTTCCTGACTGGCAAAAGGGCGATAGGGTCTTTCTTTGTCTTACTATATTCTTCATGATTATTCTTTGATTGCTGTCTAATTTTACACTATCGTCATTTTCTTCTTTTGCCGTGCAATAAAACCTTAACTGAATGGTCGCTGCTTCTGAATGCAAAGAAGACATCTAGAAGTTATTGAACTATAACTTGTGGCAGCCCAAGCATGCATGGCCAATGCTAAGAGATCTTGGGAGTTATAGTTTGTGTCGGGCTCCGAGTTCAACCTTTGGAGAGCTGGCTATAAAAGAACCCATCCACCCCTTTTGAAGCTGTGTGTAGAAGATGACCAGACTGAGCCCAAGGGTGGGGTCAAATGAGTCATCAGTTTGGAGTCACCTCATTCCCACAAGGGATCTAAGTCTAACCCCCTATGAATTCCATTGACTCTTATCTACTGCCAATTTGCCTTTACTGTCAGATTCTTATGTATAGGTAGCATGGAATAAACTCATTGTACTTTTGAACCCTCTCATGGCCCCTGGTTTCTTGCACCTGACATGTGTGCTCCATGGTAGAAAGCTCTGTTGTTAGGAAGCTTTTTTAAACATCTAGATGAAATGTGTATTTTTGCAAATTCTACTCACTGGTTTTAGTTTCATCCCCTGGAATACAACTCATCTTCTCCATTCCAGATTTCTGATATGGAAGAGTGATATTGTATTTCTCCTTTAATATATGTTCCCTAGCTTAAACAGATGCAGACATTCAAATTATTAACAGGACTGCACCCACTTTTCCATCATAATGGTTTCTGTTCTCTAGTTCAGCTCCAGTTTGTCAATATTCTTCTTAAAAGGCAATGCCCAAAACAGGATATAATGCTCTAGATGTGTTCAGGCTTTGATGAACACTTGTGTAGAACAGCCTAAGATATTTTACAGCCTGAGCCACAGATTAAGAGGACAGATCTCCTTCTATTCCCTCTACAAAGCCTGACTACATTGGGAACTGGAGAATGTATTAACCCTGAAGATGTTGCCCTCAAAAGCCCATATTTGGACAAATAATACTTTCTTGGACCCACTTGAGGTGGCTAATTAATTTTGCCTAATGATGGAGCTTGCTGTCCATGGGATGGTTAAGTGGAAGGCAACCTAGACAAATCACTAGCCTCAGACTTTTTTCCCCTGAATCCCAGCCTTTTCCCTTTATCTCAACAATTTCCCCTGGAGCTAGTCCTCATGGTTTGTAGACCAAATAACTTTATTTTCAATTTATCAAGCTGCAGAGTCCTTAGTGGTATCCAAGATTTTCCCTCCATGCTCCTTTCATTTGACTGGAAATCATTAAGTTACTCATCCTAAACTTTGACGTATCACATCTGAATAATCCCTACAAAGAAATTAACAGGTTTCTCAAATGATGTCATTGCTTCTCTTTCCCCCTGACCTAGAAGCATCCATTTTATTATAGCAAGGTCTTTCTTTCATAGGCTCCGTCTCTGCATCAATATATTAGTAGGGTAGAGCTTTAATGTTTCATAAGAATATGCATGTTCTCATGAAAAGGATGAATATCTAATTTTATATCTTCATTTGTACGATGTGCCAAAATTGTCTTAAATATTTTGTTACGGATGGAGGAGCTTTCTGCCAATTTAGGCTTCTGCTTCCTTTCACTCTCCTTCTCTCCGGTCTGGAGAATGTTAACATAAATTGTAGCATAAATCTTTGCCTTGTAGAGTAGCAGAAGGCACATATAAAAACCCATATCTTTACTGCACATATTTCCCATTAACCATAATCTATTAGTAATTGAAGTTCATTACCAATTCTTGTAGGCTTTATTGCTATCATGCTGCATGACATAGTGAACCTGGCTTGCATAACAAGAAGCCCTTGCTGGGAATTCCTATTAACGGTGACAGTGCATTTGTCATTGCGATAATAAACCCAAGAGCTGCCTGTAGATTATAAATTATTGTGATGCCATTTGCAACACTGTAGTTTAAAGTTTTGTCAGGCCTTCCATTTCAAAGAGCCTCGTTTTTCAGTGAGTTATAACTCAACTATAAAAATTTGCAGTCCGTTTAAATTTGGCCTATAAGGACTTAGCCCAAGAGATCGAAAAAAGACAAGGCAAAAATGTAGAAAAGAAATCAATGAAAGTCTAAATTGACCCCCAGTTAAATTACACAAATAGAAGGCTAGTAAATGAAAGGGATGCTCTTTGTTTTGCATTAGTGCATACTCTTAACTCAATCGGTTTTAAAAATAGCATTTAATGAATAACAACACATTGTTATTGCAGTGAATTTAAGGCTCAACGTTCTAGGTATTTAAACAATATTTACAGAGTTTGGCAACCAGCTGGGAAACCCTAAGCCTCTCCCTCTGTCCACACGAATTTGCTCTGGCACTACATGTACTCCAGATATTATTTTTACAGACTTTATGTTTGCATTGATCTCAGCCATGATTAATGTCAGTTCCACTTAAGTAGGATTTGTGAACTCATTTGAAACACAGGATAGGAGAACGCACTCAGTTAAAATGGTTTTGGTAAGGACTGTACAAATACAAATCTTAGCGCAATGGTTATCAGGAAAAGAGAAAGAGTACAGCTGAGAGAAGGAAGTATGGGACAATACATGGATTAAAAATGAGAAACATTCAGTTTAATATAATTCAACAATGATTGGGTAGTTAGGTTTAAATATTAATAGTTATTTCATAGCATATTGAGAGGTAAGATCAAAGAAGGACAAGCAAAATCCATCCTGAGTGAGGAAAGCAGGATGGATTATATTTTTGCCTTAAAATTACTTGTACCTCAGTTTCTTCATTTGCAATAAAGAAAACAATTATATTGATTCATGATACTATTGCCAGTGAGACTCTGTGGTTCTTGAGCAGAGCATAATGCCCATCCAACCAGTGCTGCTCTAAATTCCTGAAGTGGTAAAATGGTTAGATTTTAGTGCTGATATTTAAGCTTTAAAATATAGCAAAGAAAGAATTGAGATTCTTTCTTTAGGGGACTGGAGGCTAAAACATATGAAGAACGATTGCAGGAATTGGGTATGTCTAGTTTAATGAAAAGAAGGACTAAGAGTGACATGATAGCAGTGTCTCAATATCTAAGGGGTTGCCACAAAGAAGAGGGAGTCAAGCTATCCGCCAAAGCACCTGAAGAAGCAATGGATAGAAACTAATCAAGGAGAGAAGCAACCTAGATCTAAGGAGAAATTTCCTGACAGTTAGAACAATAACTGCCTCCAGACGTTGTGGGTGCTCCATCACTGGAGGTTTTAAAGAAGAGATTGGACAATCTCTTGCTCAAAATGGTATTGAGTCTCTTGCTTGAGCAGGGAATTGGACTAGAAGATCTGCAAGGTCCCTTCCAACTCTACTATTCTACATTCTGAAATGGGAATTCAGTGCTTCCCAGAGATTCAATTCTAGGATGAGGGATGTCCTACCCTTAAAACATTTCCCCAAATATCCAAGCAATAAGATGAAAAAAAAAGCAGACTCCTCGTAGGGTAACACCATTTTGTCATGGAAAAGCTATAAGTGAATAGCTGATCCACAGGCACACAGAAATATTGCCCAGCCTTAGTCTGAAGACTGGTTTTAGATGTTGACTTCAGAGATTTACAAATAGATGAGGCACATAAAGCAATTTGAAATATTTATTTATTCATTTATCTTTGGAGTTCCAAATCCAATGATAGCAGTGACTCTTTAGCATCTCATGATCTATTGACCAAAAGGGGTTAGTCCATACTCTTTGTTTATTACTCTACATCTTCTGCATCTAAAAAAAATGCTAATCTGAGATTGTGTCCTACCTACCTTTCTAGGCACCAATAAAGTACATGCTGTTTGGATCCTAACTCCATTGGGTAGGATGTAGTTAGTTAGATATTAGGCTTTATTTACCTAGTGTATATGTCCTGTATCTAAATCTCTTTTCTCCTATAGTTATAAAACCTGTTCTCTAATAATTTAGAGAATTATACACACCGACACCCACACACCCACACCCACCTACACTACTTCAATCTCCAGCCATTTATACATTTTAATGCATAAAATCTAGATACATTTATTGGATTGCTTTACTTTTTTCCACAGCTACGTATCAAACATTTTTTTTAAAATTACATTTATATGCTGCCCTTCTCCGGAGACTCAGGGCGGCTTACAATTTTTGGGATACAACCCAGTGTGCTCAGCAATAGCCTTCATTCCATTGTATATGCCTGCTTATTACTAAGCGGCATTTTTACAAGGTCAGCTAATTGCCCCCAACAATCTTGGGTCCTCAATTTACCTACCCCGAGAGGATGGAAGGCTGAGTCAACCTTGAGCCTGGTGGGATTCGAGCCTACAGCAGTTGTAGGCAGCTGGAACTTAAGTGCAGGCAATTAACAGCCTGAGCCACCAAGCCACCCACATGGCATTTTTATTTTTATTGGTGTGCTTCTATTGGCAAAGACTTTTTAAATGTTTTAATATTATTTTAATAATATTGCCAATATGTAGGAAGCCATTCAAATATTAAATTTTCCTCAGGTAAAACAATTTTCTTGAGAGAGCGAGGAAGAATGTATATATATAAAATCCCTTAGATTTTTAACAGAATTCTTCACCAGCTGTAACTAACTATTTTTCAGCTTCTATGCCTATAAAGTGCACTGAGTCTTAAAATACAGCAGATGTTTTCATTGATTGCATAATATATTTTTACCACAAGTCGTATAAGAAGTTTGAATATATATTGCATTTTTCATTTCCAATTGTCCCAAAACACCTCAGTGTCTTGAAATGTGAAAACCACTTCACCTTACGCAGAGATGCTACATGCTCTGGAGTGAAATCTAACAGCTGTTTAAGAGCCCTCAGCACTATTACCCAACAATTTATGTTAGGGAGTAGAACTGAAAACTAGTTAATTCTGATAAAATTGAAAAGAGAAAGAGAGAGAGAGAGAGATCGTAATTAGGTAGGGTTGTTGAAGATCATGCTTTGAAAATGAATGCATATATATTTAAGAGTAGGGTTATTGTGGTGCTGAAGAAGACTCTTGAGAGTCCCTTGGATTGCAAGGAAATCAAATCAGTCAATTCTAAATGAAGTCAACCCTGACTGTTTTTTGGAAAGATGCTGAAGCTGAAATATTTTGACCGCTTAATGAGAAGAGAGGACTTGTTGGAAATACCCTGATGTTGGGAAAGATTGAAGGTAAAAGGAGTAGAGGACAGCAGAGGATGAGATTAGAATATATAAAATAAAGTTGGATGGGATCTTGGAGGCCTTCTATCTAGTCTAACCCCTTGCTCAGGCAGGAAACCCTATACCATTTCAGACAAATGGTTGTCCAATCTCTTCTTAAAAACTTCCAGTGTTGCAGCATTTACAACTTCTGGAGGCAAGTTGTTCCACTGATTAATTGTTCTGTCAGGAATTTTCTCCTTAGTTCTAGGTTGCTTCTCTCCTTGATTAGTTTCCATTCATTGCTTCTTGTCCTGCCCTCAGGTGCTTTGGAGAATAGCTTGACTCCCTCTTCTTTGTGGCAACCCCTGAGATATTGGAACATGTCACCCCTAAACCTTCTTTTCATCAAACTAGACATACCCATTTCCAGCAACCGTTCTTCATATGTTTTAGTCTCTAGTCCCCTAATCATCTTTGTTGCTCTTCCCTATACTCTGTGCTCTGCTCCTTTCTGTACTCTGTACTCTTTCTAGAGTTTCAACAGTAGGAAATCTAAATTGTACAGCTCTTTCTAGATTTTCATATCTATGCTCAGAAATCTGATGACCTCTAGATGATGTCAAAGAGATACAATACACTATAACACTATTATCCATTTTCATATAGAGGCATTAATGATCACACTTTGAGTGTAGTTTATGCTAGTTTATGAGCACAATGAAGATTTGATTTGATTGTGTATAGTTATGGATCAACCTTACTGTAGTACCATCCAATTACATGTTAAGAGTTTATCAATAACATTGTTTTGTTGAAACTTGTCAAAAGTTTTCCTGAAATCATGGTAGATAATATCTTTAGTATTCCACAGCAGTTGTTACTCACACAACCTATTTTTGATAAGACATGCTGACTGTCAGCAATATTGACAATGTCTTCAGGATGCTTACAAATAACATGCATTATTATTTGCTGTAATCTTTTTCAGGTATTGATGTTAGATACTTATTGTTGGATAATTATTGGGATTCTCTTTTTTTTACCTCCCAAAAATGGGTGTCCCATTTGCTCCCCTTGGAGTTCAGACACTTCTCCAGTTCTCCACAACTCCTCAGAGGGCAATAATAAAGATTAACTCAACCCTTCAGGCAGCTTCTTCAATATTTCAGGATGTATTTTATCAATGGAAGAGAATATTTGCAACTTGGATTGAAACTTGGGACCTTAGAACTGTCTTTGAAGAGCAAAGCCCACTCTCTTCTAGCGCTGATAATGTTATCTAGTTATCTACAAGAAAACAGCTAAGTTCAGAAAGGACCCCACAATTTAGAATAATTTTGGATATAAACTATAATATATTATAACATAGAGTATAAATATATACTCCATAATGTACATGCCATATGTTGTTGTTACAGGTCTTTAAAAAAAGTAAGAAACATACCACAGGACCATTCATATTCAGTGCTAGCATTATAAAAAAAGTGGTCTGTTTCTTTTCACTTTCAATAATATTCATGCCACTGACATTCACAGCACTGAGGTCCTTTAAAAACATACCTGTACAAGGGGAGATGAAATTTATGTTTTATTTTGTGTGTAAAAGCTTGTATTAATCTAGAATCTATGGAAAGAATATGTGATGGAATTGCAAATCTGATAGATAAAAGAATTAAAAGGTAATAAGTATGAAGATATGGGGATTATTAGTGATTTAAATGAGAAAAGAGTATCAGGAAAAGGTAATGCTTAAAAGAAACATCAGTGTTTAAAAATATTTAAAATAAATTGAAATGAATAGAGAAGATGTCCATAATGAAAGTAATATTAGTGAATAGGATTAATTTGTTTGTTCCTTTTCTTATGCAAATGTTGGAGAATTAAGATAAAAATTGATAAGATAGAAAGTTGAATGTAGAAAATGAATAGATAATTATTGTCATATTTGCATGTAAAAGTGGTGACCTGCAATTATGTTGTACATTGAAAAGAGCTTTTTTTCCCCTTTGTTTTGGAAAAATTGAATAAAACTTGATTTAAAAAAAAAGATGTACACCCTACATAGCAATATTAGTTGCTGGCCAAATAGCATGTTATTTATTGCAGTGATGTGTCTTGTTCTTTTTATTATTATTCACATTTATATGCTGCCCTTCTCCGGAGACTCAGGGCAGCTTACAATCTTTGGAGCACAACCCAGTGTGCTCAGCAATAGCCTTCATTCCATTGTATATGCCTGCCTATTACTAAGCGACATTTTTACAAAGTCAGCTTATTGCCCCCAACAATCTTGGGTCCTCAATTTACCTACCCCAAGAGGATGGAAGGCTGAGTCAACCTTGAGCCTGGTGGGATTCGAGCCTGCACTAATTGCAGGCAGCTGGAGCTAAGTGCTAGGTGTTTAACAGCCTGCACCACCAAGGCTCTTCATGGGTTTAGTTTAGTTCTGTTTCTAGATCTTGATGAAATGTGTGCCTGCATCTTGCTTCTTTATGTGTCTGTGATCTGTTTCTATGCTGACTCAAACTTCTAATTTTTTTGAAGACTATATAAGTTGGCTATAGCAGACGTGCTGACTTTTACTAACACAAAGAACCCTCTCTCCATTCCCCTTTCATCTCATTCTACTCCCAATCCCAGATGAGCTCTAGATAATGCACTACCCCTCTAGAGTATTAATGGGGTGTGTGTCACTAAATAAATTCAAATGGCAAAGAATTGCTAAATAAGCAATTTTTCGAGCCAATCTTGATTTCATGGGCACATCCATATCATTTTCTGAAACTGTATGGCAATGATTTGCCATGGCCTGCTTTTAGGGGTTATTTTGACTTCCTGGTATATCTATATTTTTTGTAGCTTGGTCTGACTAAGCTTTTCAAAATCAGCCAAGGCTGGCTAGGGACTGCTACCTAGCTTGACTAAGTTCAGATCAAGCATAGTCAATCATTCTGGTCTTTGATTTCATCCCAGACATGATTTCTCATGTTTCCTAGGACTTCTTGGACCTTCTTGCCATATGTTGCGGAGTTGTAAACTTACTTATAAACATCCATGTCTGTTCAGGAGAGAATGAAAATAAACTACTGTGGTGGCACAACAAAGTGTCACAGATGGCATAGCCTACTGTTCAGACAATGTATTGAAGTGTGAAGTCATTCATCATAGATCATACCTGAGTTTCAGGCCAACCAACATAAAAACCCACTTCATCCCATCTGGTCACATCATCCCTTCTACTACAGTACCTCCGAGTTACCCCTCTGTGAATTATCAAGCCAGTTGCAGTGCTCATGAAAAATCTTTTAAAACATTAGTGTGCTGTGAAAGTAAAACATGTTAGCAAATATAATTGCTACCTGGGAAGAAAATGAAGATGACAGCACAACCCTCACAGTCATCTTCTTCACAAGCTAGAGCCCTTTTGCAAAAGCACTTTGTGAAAACAAATCAATAAATTACAAAGCACAGCATTTGTTTTGCTGAAAAAATAAAACAGTACTCCTGCAGTTATTCAGGAAGCTGTAAAATGATAGAAAGTGAGTGTAGCACTTAAAAAGAACAATCTACAAATGTTTACGTTATGTGCTATGCATTATGCTACACTTGCATAATTTTCAAGAAAGAATGCGACCCCAGTACTTGGGCAACACTTAGCATAATTTATAATAAGGTTTATTTGTTTTGGGTTTGTCATGATATATGTATCCCTAATTATAGTTTAGTTATTACTTCAACAAACCATGGTTAATTTGGTGGAGTAGTTTTATCTGTGAGGAGAGCTATGTTATAGCATTATTATATCAAATAGTTCACAACACAGTTCAAATGAATGAGTTTTTGACTGGAGTCCTATGTCACACTAAGTAAGGTTTGGTTTGGTTTGGTTTGGTTTGGTAGAAAGAATGTTAATGTGACTAGTTAACTTTGTTTGCAGTGTAAAGCAAGTATTAGCCTTGAGTACATTATAGTTACAAATATATTCTTTACCACAGCCTGTTACAATTTGACACATCAGATACATTAGGAATATAAATAATAGAATTCCCAGTGAATGGAGCCAAAGTGTCTAGTAAGTTCTCGGAGCATGAATTTTCTTTTTCTTTTTATAATTATTTTAAAATATATATAGTACTTTTCAAAGCAATTTCTCCCAGGCAGTCTACAAAAAGTTTTATTGATTTAACTTTTTGTTTAGTTATAATGTTTATATAGCCAGTCTCACAGACAAGTAAGTTTTTAGATGTCAAATATGTAATGAATGTCTGCAGAAAGCAAAGCTAAAGTAATGATTGAACAGGTTTACAGTGTAACATGAAATCCAACATTTTTGAGACAACTATAGGAGCAAAAATATTGTTAAACTATAAACAATATTGCTTCTAAAAAGATACTTTACCGTCGTGCTAAATATAAACAATTCAAAAGTAGAGGTACAAGCTTGATGGTTGAGTCTAGATCTGAATCTAGGTATCTCCCATTGTGGTCCAACACTTTTACTTCTGTACATTCTGTAATAAACTGTCCAGATTAATATTGTATGGAACAACAATTACAGACCTCAGAAAATGGCTTGGTCAGGTACTTCTCTTGGGAATGAAACTCCGCTCTAAATCTACCAATTGAAGCCATAGAGCATAACACAGGAGCCCTGGTGGTGCAGTGGTTGGAATGCAGTATTGCAGGCAACTCTGCTCACAGCCTGCAGCTCGATCCTGATGGGCTCAAAGTTGACTCAGCTTTCCATCCTTCCAAGGTCGGCAAACTGAAGATCCAGACTGTTGGGGGCAATTTGCTGGCATTGTAACCAATCAGAGAGTGCTGTCAAGCACTGTGGAGTAGTATATAAGTCTAAGTACTATTGCTATTGCTATAAATTGATCCAGGTAGATGGACCAAAATACTTCATAATCTTTTGAGTTTTAGTCTTGAGAACACACAGCTTAACCAGATCTTGCTTTTGGGCCTAAACCTTACTGATTGAGAGGGTCCTGGAAATGTTGAATGAAGAATCCCAGAAGTGTACAGCAAGAGTATATATATGCAGCAAGATTACCAAAAGCATGAGTCCAGGTGACCAGCTACAGCAAGCAGGCACCTATATTGGGTAGCAGTAATGTAGGATGATGCTGGAGGCAGATGATCACTTGTGTAACAATGGCAAAGGCACCACTTCACACTGTATATAACATAAAGAATACATAGGAATACAGATTTATACAGAGAGCAGTTAACTGTGACAGGTACCACAATTTAAATGGACTGTTTCCTAGTCATCTCCAACACAGCCTTTGCTATTGGGAGCATCATAAGGAGATTTTTTTAGATGTTTATGTTAATAATTACACAAGCTCATACCACTGCCATACCCCCATGGAAGTTTTACTTATAATTACAGAGACTGTGTATATATATTCACTTCTCTTTTGTCATGTTTTCATCATACACTAAATAAATAATAATAATAATAGGCTCTTAAAGAAAACTATTCACCATATGAGAATATATTCCATCAATCAACCTCAATCTTCAAGAAAACCTTTCCAGGGACTCAGAATTCAGTTTCAAACATTAGGGAAGACAGGTTATGCACACCTGTCTTACCTGGATCCTGATTTGAAACAGAACTTATCAATGGGCTAATCAGTGTTCCTGATTGCTTTCTTTACATACCTATTGCCTACCACATATTAATTAAGTCTCCCTTCAAAACTAATTACAATTTTGAAATGACTCACCTATTTTGAGAAAGATGAAAAGAAAACAAAGAATTAGATTCAGAGAACTTTCATGTGATTACGGGCTTCTCTTATATGCTATTTTTCCTTCTTTGACCCAGGACAAAGGTCTATAATAGGGAAGAGACAGCACAGGAGTGAAATCTTAAAAGAGCCAGCATGGGACAGTAGTAGCTACCGCATTAAAATCTATGAAGTATTGTATAGGGTGCATAAGCACTAGGTTTGTTGCTTGCCTTATCTTTCCCTTATTCTTCTTTCCCTGTACTTCTGAAAAGGTCCTAAGGATTAATTAAACTTTGTAGGTTATGTCAAAGAGCAAAAACCCCTTTCAGATTGTTCTTACAGAGTAGACCAACAGTATTTGTTATGTTCTGAAACATATTAGGAATTGGAAATGTGTAGGCCAATATGAACTATTTATTAATTTTAAATTTATAGCTCCAAGGGAGTCAGCAGCAATCCAAATACAAATATACAAAGAAAACACTTAAGAAAAGTTAAAGTAGAAGTCAAATTCAATTCTGAAGGGAGCAAATTTTAGTTAAGGAGCTCTGCAGATTTCCTGTGCCAAATTTCCATGGTGTTTGTGTTGTGTGTGTGTGTGTGTTTGTGTGCATGTGTGCATGCATACCTGAGTGCTCAACCCATCTCTTCATTTGGTCTATAGGATACCATGCTACCTTCAAAGGTATTAGTTACAACTTATAAAGCCCTTAATGGCTTGGGTCCAGGGTACTTGCGGGAACGCCTCCTGCCAGCATCACTCTCCGATCGCCCTGTTCGCTCTCATAGGAGGGGCCTCCTTGGGGTGCCGTCAGTCAGACATTGTAGGCTGGCGGTCCCCAGGGCTAGGGCCTTCTCTGTGGGAGCACCTGCCCTTGGAATCAGCTCCCGTGGATCTCCGTTTGGCCCCTGACCTCCGCTCCTTCCGCCGGGACCTGAAGACTTGGTTGTTTCAACGGGCCAGCCTCGAATGACCTGGGGGGGGGGTTGGGTTTTATTTTACTTTATTTGGCTTGTTTAGTTGTTTAATTCTGTTTTATTGTAAATTTTTCTCTGTTTTAATGTTTGAGTCCTTAGGGAATAGGGCGGCATACAAGTCGAATAAATAAATAAATAAACCCAGTAAGTATGATGTCACTTATAGGATATAGTTTCAGGTATAATCTTTGCTTTTTTTGACATGAGCAGAATTCATGATTTTTTGACATGAGCAGATACGTTTAACTAGATAGTACCTTGGTAGAGCTTCTGAATGATGTTAAATTATAATGCTGAACTCTAAAGCACAGCAGTCTCATTTTTTATTATCATAGTCTTTGGAAATTATTAACCCAGGCCTCATCTTTAAGGGAAAAGACTTCTGAAGCTGCTTCTCAGCCATGAAGCAACTTCAGCTCTTAGAAGGCTCAGCTCCCAAAGTTTCTGTATATATGTTGTGGTTCGCCAGCAGCAGGTGCGGATGGCTGAGGTCTTGGAGAGCAAGGGTTAGGGTTAGGGTTAGGGTTAGGGTTAGGGTCTGCGTGTGATACAGGGATGGGGCCAGGACCATCAGGGAGTGGAATGCTGCCTTCGCAGATTGTGGAGGCTGGCAGCAGTGATTAAGAGGTCCCTGAGGAGCCTGTGCCCAGTGCGCGTGCACGCAGGGCTGCTCAAAGGAAAGAGCAGCTGCAGCAGCACAGGCGACTCAAGAGTAAGGCTGCAAGGTAATGGCGCCTCCCTTAAGAGATAAAAGCCAGCTGAGAAACCGGAGTTCTTTGCAGGAAGCAAAAAAGTTTTTGCACTCAAGCCTTGTGGACATTCGGAGTACCTTGGCTGTTGTTTGGAGACTCTTTGTGTTTGAAATATTTCTTAGTAATCTTATCTAATATTCTTGGCAGCCTTGCACAACCTTGGCAAGGCTCATTCTTATCAGAGACAATTAGTTTGAAACAGCCTTTTAACTGTGAAGGAACGGAATTTGTAAAGAATCATTAAAAGGTGTTGCTGTTACCTCTGTTTCGTGTTTGTTTCCTTGGAACAAGGTTTGGGTCAGAACAATACACATGGGCGTTGCCATATTGAATACTTATAGCAATAGCAGTAGCACTTAGACTTATATACTGCTCCACAGGGCTTTATAACCCTCTCCAAACAGTTTACAGAGTCAGCACAATGCCCCCACCAATCTGGGTCCTCATTTTACCGAACCTGGAAGGATGGAATGCTGAGTGAACTTCAAACCTTGTCAGCATCGAACTTTAGGATGTGGTCAGAATTTGCCTGCAGTGCTGTACTTTAACCACTACACTACCATGGCTCTTATTAAACTTTTCTTTAATCAAACCAGAAGCAATACACCTCTTCATAGTTCCATAGCATACACCATTTCTGTGTAGAGTATTTTAAATTGATGAGACTAGTTTTAATTTTGAGGAGAAAAACTAATGATAACAGCTACAGCAATGTCAGTGAAAATACTGAAGTGGTGGACAGTTTCTGCCTTTTCAGATTGATAGTCAGTTCATCAAGAGTGAGTTATCACACACCTTTCTACTGATCTCCTAAATTGATTCCATTCAGCCTACCTCAACTGGAACTCCAATCCAAGCTTGGGAGAAAAAAACAGCACTCCCCATGCCCCCAAGATGATAGTTTTCAAGACATACAGACATGTAGAAAGGACAAGCTATGAATTGGCAGTGATGATATGAGGCTGCCCTAGAAATGGTAGTAGATATGTAATGTTATAAGTGGGCTTCTATTTTGCTACATTCATGCTCTGCTTTTACAACCATGACAATCCTCCCTTATTCTTTTACTGACCAAAACTCATACGCTTGAAGAAGGTGGGAAAATAGGGAGTACATAATAACATAGGAGCAAAACAGTGGTGTATATCCTTGTAATTCATTTATAGCTGTTCCACCATTGGATTTCTCATTGACCTCTGTAGATGCTATACTCTAAATAAATAAAATAAACAAACATTTGCTAACCTGGAATGCAATAAGCATCCCTTATCTGAAGTTTCTGGATTTCTTGTGAGTTTCCTTAAGTTTCTTGCTTCCTCTCAGCAGCGCACTTGCATGGCGGCCTCTTTTGTAAGTGCTGATGGAGAATATAAGAGGTGTTGAGGAAATGTTCTCCTATCAGCCTTCTCCAGAAACACTTGCCAAAACTGGAATAGCTGCTGGAAAAGCTTCTGTGCAAATGCAAGCAACAGAGGTAGGAGAACATGCAGCATGTTCAGGATGATAGGGAGATTTTATCGAGAGAAACTGTGCCGCATTTTTGCTTTGGCAAAAGAAATCATTTTGCCATTGTAAGAAGAAAGCGGTTAAAGTGAATCTAAGTTGTCTTCATGCAGACTTAGTTTTTAGCATTTGAGGTGATGTTTTCTTCTCTCATAACAGAAGAAAGGAAGGGACCAGAGGGATAAGGTAAAGATTTGGAAAAAGGTGACAAGAAATAAACTTTAAAATCATGTATTGTCATCTTTGCTGGCTGTTATGGCCTCCTACCCAGCCTCAAGACACCAAAATCTCCTGCTCTTCTTTTCTCCCTTTCTTGGGGACCAAACAAAGAGATGCAGGGAAATCAGCAGAACAGGAAATTTGTCTAGCTAAGCTTCTGATCGACTTCATCCAACATAATGCTTTTTAATCACTCTTTGAACAAAAGATTTAGCTCTAAATCCTCTTTTGCTCAATTTGCTGTTCCTCATTTATATGAGATTTTGTATTTGTTCAATTCCCCTGTCTATTTTTTCCCCCAGAATGCCTTTGCATAAGAAGCAAATTGTTAGTATCTCCAGACAAATGAATTTTAAGACTCTGCCACCCCCACTAATTTTTTTCTCCCTGAATCACCTTCTCTCTCAAAAGGTTTCATCTTAAAGCATGGCAGGCAATAGACATCTAATTCTCTCAACTTTTTTTGTGGCATGTAATCTTGCATTCTCTTGCTGTGCTCTTATTGCCTTCATTGCCCTGAAGTGCTGTTATTGTGCATTTTGCTAACAAAAAGCATATGATAATTAAAGCTAGTTTGAATGAGAATAGTCTGCCAGTCCTTTCAATTATCCGTTAAATATGCACGATAAATGTGCATTTTGCTATCAAATGCGCTCTAAGCTTATCCCAGATCCACAGCCTGTTCCTAAAGAGTTGGCTCTTTAGCACGTTGTATATATATCCCTAGATTGCAAAGCACTTCACCAATAGGATATAGTTTTGTATACCAGTGGCTCATTTTTATCCAAATATTAATTTGCTCTCCAGTTTTAAATTTTTTATTAGTTTATCAACATATGCAATACAAATAAAAACAAAAATAATAGAATAGAATAACACAGTTGGAAGGTGTTAAGTTCAGAAGAAGACAGGACGCGAAGTGCTTCAGCTCATTTTAATAAGTGACTACAGCTCAGAACTACGCCAGAATGGCTTGGTCTCGGCAGCTTATATAGCCGGCTGCCGCGGCTTGTAGCCAATGGTGGTATTAGGATTTCCCGCCCTTTTTACAACCAATCAGATTGAACTCTGCATATTTGTAACAACCAATCAGGTTAATTCTGCATACATTACAGAAGGGACCTTGGAGATCTTCTACAGGTAGTCCAGCCCCCTGCTCAGGCAGGAAACCATATGTCACTTCAGACAAATGGTTGTCCAATCTCTTCTTGAAAACTTCCAGTGTGGGAGCATTCACAACTTCTGGAGGCAAGTTGTTTCACTGATGAATTGTTTTAACTGTCAGGAAATGTTTCCTTAGTTCTAAGTTGCTTCTCTCCTTGACTAGTTTCCATCCATTGCTTCTTGTCCTACCATCAGGTGCTTTGGAGATTAGCTTGATTCCCTCTTCTTTGTGGCAGCCTCTGGGATATTGGAACACTGCTATCATGTCATCCCTAGTCCTTCTTTTTATCAAACTAGACATATCCAGTTCCAGCAACCATTCTTTATAGGTTTTAGCCTCCAGTCCAGAGATGGTATTCAGCCGGTTCTGACCAGTTCTGGAGAACCGGTAGCAGAATTTTGAGTAATTCAGAGAACCAGCAAATACCACCTCTGACTAGAGATTTTACAGTATCCTTCCCCTACCATGCCCACCAAGCCACACCCACAGAACCGGTAGTAAAAAAAACTTGAATCCCACCACTGCTCCAGTCCCCTAATCATGTTTGTTGCTCTTCTCTGTGAGACCCTTTTTAGAGTCCCAACATCTTTTATTACATCATGGTGACCAAACTTGGATGCAGTATTCCAAGTGTGGTCTTACCAAAGCATTATAAAGTGGTATTAACACTTCAAGTGAATAGGAAAGCAGTGGAGGAAAAAGAAAAGAGGAAAAAGTATAGGGAAAGTGTTTCTCAAGTGTTTCTTGGCTGGCTGTGGAATTTCTGGGGTTGAAACCTACATGTCTTCAAGCTACCAAGGTTGAGAAGCATTGGTGTAGGGGAAAGAGGGGGAAAAGAAAGAATAGCATTGGTTTCCAACTCTAGAATAGAATAGAATAGAATAGAATAGAATAGAATAGAATAGAATTCTTTATTGGCCAAGGGTGATTGGACACACAAAGAATTTGCCTTTGGTGCATATGGTCTCAGTGTACATAAAAGAAAAGATGCATTCATCAAGAGTCAAGAATCATAAGGTACAACACTTAATGATAGTCATAGGGTACAATAAGCAATCAAATCATACTAGGAAACAGTCCATATAAATCGTAAGAATACAAGCGACAAAGTTACAGTCATACAGTCACAAGTGGGAGAGGTTAGGTGATAAGGAGTGATGAGAAGATTAACAGTAATAGTAGTGCAGACTTTGTAAATAGTTGAACAGTGTTAAGGGAATTATTTGTTTAGCAGAGTGATGGCGTTTGGGAAAAAACTGTTCTTATGTCTAGTTGTTCTGGTGTGCAGTGCTCTTTAGCATCGTTTTGAGGGAAGGAGTTGAAGCAGTTTATGTCCGGGATGTGAGGGGTCTGTAAATATTTTCACATATTTTTGACTTGTGCAGTATACAGGTCCTTGATTGAAGGCAGGTTGGTAGTAATTGTTTTTTCTGCAGTCCTAATTATCCTCTAAAATCTGTGTCTGTCCTGTTGGGTTGCAGAACCAAACCAGACAGTTATAGAGGTGCAGAAGATAGACTCAGTAATTCCTCTGTAGAACTGTATCAGCAGCTCCTTGGGCAGTTTGAGCTTTCTGAGTGGGCACAGAAAGAATATTCTTTGTTGTGCTTTTTTGATGACATTTTTGATGTTAGGTATCCATTTTAGGTCATGTGATATAATAGAACCTAGAAATGTAAAGGTCACTATTGCTGATACTGTGTTGTCTAGTATTGTAAGAGGTGGTAGTATGGGAGGGTTTCTTCTAAAGTCTACCACCATTTCTATGGTTTTGTGTGTGTTAAGTTCCAGATTGTTCCGGTTACACCATGAGGCAAGTTGTACAACCTCCTGTCTGTATGCGGATTCGTCATTGTCTCGAATGAGACCAGTCACTGTTGTGTCATCTGCAAACTTCAGTATTTTAACAGATGGATCATTTAAGATGCAGTCATTGGTATATAGGGAGAAGAGAAGTGGAGAAAGCACACAGCCTTGGGGGGCCCTGTGCTATTTGTACAGGTATCAGATGTGATTCTGCCTAGCTTCACCTGCTGCTTCCTGTCTGTTAGGAAGCTTATGATCCTCTTACAAGTGTGTTCAGGTACCACTAGCTGGTTTAATTTAGTTAGAAGAATGTCTGGAATGATGGTATTGAATGCTGAACTGAAGTCTACAAAGAGGACCCTTGCGTAGGTATTTGGAGATTCAAGGTGTTGTGGGATGTAGTGCAGAGCCATATTAACAGCATCATCTGTCGATCTATTTGCTCGATATGCAAACTGCATGGGATCTAACAGCGAATCCGTGATGGTTTTCAGGTGGGACAGCACTAGCATTTCAAAGATTTTCATAATTACAGATGTTAGAGCAACTGGTCTGTAGTCATTCAGTTCCTTGATGGAGGGCTTCTTTGGCACGGGGATAACAATAGAGCATTTGAAGCAAGAAGGAACATAGCACATCTTTAGTGATCTATTGAAGATTTGGGTGAAGATGGGGGCCAATTGGTCAGCACAGACTTTTAAGCAAGGAGTTATCTTGTCTGGTCCTGGTGCTTTTCCTGGCTTTTGTTTGTGAAATAGATCTTGCACTTCTGTTATCACCAGAGGTTGTGAACCCAATGGGTTGGGGCCAGTTGTAGGAGGCTTGGCTGTTGTTGGTGTGTTTGAGATGGGGGTTGTGGAGATAGGTGACTGTAGTTTCCTTTCAAACCTGCAGTAAAACACATTCAGGTCATCTGCTAGTTGTTGATTTTCTTCTGCCTGGGAAGGAGGTTTGCTGTAGCCAGTGATGTTTTTAAGAGTTTTCCACATGTTTGCTGATTCCTGATTCCTTAACTTTTCAGAGTAGCTTCTTCTTGCTGCTCTGATTTCTCTTGTAAATGTGTTTCTGGCCTGATTGTATAGCATACTGTCACCTTTTCTGTAGGCTTCCTCTTTGGAACGACGTAGCTGCTTAAGTTTAGCTGTGAACCAAGGTTTATTGTTACTATATATTTGCAGATTCCTTGTTGGTACACATAAGTCTTCGCAGAAGCTGACATATGATGTTACAGTATCTGTGAGCTCATCTAGGTCTGCAGAGGTATCTTCAAAAACATTCCAATCAGTGCAATCAAGGCAAGCCTGGAGCTTCAGGTTTGCCTCATCAGACCAAGTCCTCACTGATTTAATAGTTGGTTTCATGATTTTAAGCCTTTGTCTCTAGGCAGGTACAAGGCAAATCATGCAGTGATCAGAGTGTCCCACAGCTGCTTATGGTAAAGACCTATAAGCATCTTTTACTGTTGTGTAGCAGTGGTCTAAAGTATTTTGCCTCTGGTGGAACAATTTACATGCTGGAAATATTTTGGGATACTTTAGTGCAATAGAATAGGGTAATAACATACAGTTTCAACTTTTTGCTTTTACAAGGTAATATATATTAGTTGAACAAGGAAGTCAACATTTACTTTCAGTGTATTAGTCTAGGTTCCAACCAATAATAAGCTGCAACTTCTTTATTATGACATCACTACTGGATACATATTCAGGTCAATACCAAAATTAATCTCCACCCTCTGGTCCCATGATCTTCTGCAAATTCCTCTTCCCCCCATTTAGTGAAAAACAAATTCAGAATATATTTCTTAAGAGTATCTGCAAATGAATTGCTGGCACACTGCCTATAGTGACATTTTTTTTTCTGTGTGAACCCTTACTCCATAGAAAGGTTCTTGAAGCTTTCTGAGAATCTCTCTGAGCATTCATTCATCTTCCACTAGGAATGATGAGTTAGCTAGACAAGTAGCTGCTGTCCACAGGATGGTGATGCTTTTTTGAAGATGTCTCTGTTGTTTTCCCTATTTAGCAACATTTTGATGGTTTGGCTGGTACAGTTCTTCTTAATCTGCCTGAGTTAAATAAGAATGTGGTAGAATTCTGTTTAATGGGAGCTTGATTGTCTCACTTATTAATGAAGACAAACGAGGAAACCAGATTTCAGCTGTGGAAGTTTACCAGCCGTCTTTTTAAAATACTGAATTGGCTTTTTATAATTTTCTCCCCTTTCCTTTCTATTTTTATTTTTAGCTTCTTTGGGAAATGGTCATTTTCTAAAAGGGCACTTGTAGTGAGCCAATAGTACTTCATATGGGGAAAATAGGGAAAATATTAGTATGTTCATTGCTTTGAATTATGTATAAAAATAATATAGATGTGTTGCCTGTTTTTTTTAAACAATATTTTCTATTTTCAACAAGGCCATTAGACTGGGGAAATGTGGCCTGGATGTTGTGTCAGGGAAAGTACTATGACAAAAGAGTACTATTGAACAAGCCTGGGGGTTACTGACATTGTGGGGGTGTTCTCTCCACCTTTTTAACCTTTTAGACCTTGAATAACTGTAACCATACCTTTTAATTATGTTTTTAATTCGGTTCTTAATTATACTTTTATGTCATGAACATATTTCTACGGTAAACCACCCAAAGTTACTTAGGTGAGATGGATAGTATGGAAATGTGAAAATTAAATAAAATCACTCACTCACTCATTCAATCAATCAATAAAAGTACCAGAAGGTACTCTGGCAGAGTATTACTCAGCATTCAAGATTACTCTGACAGAGTATTACTCAGCAATCAAGATTACTGGCAGAGTATTACTTAGCATTCAAGATTAGAGTATTGAGGCCTATTATTATTGATAACTCTTTGAGGAATGCCTTAGTTTGCAAACATTGCCTTCAGACCAGAAATCTCTGAAGTATTGATAGTATCATGCATATTAAGGATTACTTCTGTTGGGCAGATAGTTTCCTGCTAATTTTTTCTATAGCTCATTGGTTTGATTGGGGAGTCAGAACTTTTAATAGATGGAATTTGATGTTTCTTGTACTTGCTTAATTATAAGTAGCCAAGTGTTATGTAAGTGCATTATTTCATTGTATAATCATCTCTTCAGAAGTCTGGAGCCTTCCTAAATTCCAACTAAATGTAGTGAAGACACAGTGAAAGAATTCCTCCTACTGAGATTCCTCTATAGTACTTGTGGTAAATGAGACAGAAGCACTTGAGAAACTGCTGCAGACTCACCCAATTGCTGTCCACTCAATTTCTCTTTCAACAAATGTAATGGAAATTTTCAAGTGTGTTTATACCCAGCTCTTGTATTCACCAATATTATTGAGGCAGATATGGGAATTCTTATGGCTTAACCTAGGAAGTAACATTATATTGAGGCAGTCCAGACTGGTTCATCTAATTCAGGATTAATTATATGAGTAGGAACAGGATTGACAATGAAATTGTTTTTCAGTGCTACTGAGAGGTGAACTTGGCCTCCACAATGAACAATTCAGTTATGAATAGTACCAGGAAGATAAATTTATGAAGACATCAATGTGCCATGCCTGTATGAATCCTCCTGCTGGCCTGATGTTTAAGATCTCTGATGCCAACCATCCAAGTTTCATATAGGCATATTTCTTCTTCAACATTAAAATAAAAGAAAGGTTGATTCAGTGACATTAAATTAAAATGAACATTTCAGCGAAGCGCCATCTCCTAATGAGGAGACTTCAAAAACTGGAAAAAATAAAATGATAAAATAAAATGAATGCTATAGACATCAGGTTTGGTAAATGTTGTTGGATCTATGATTAAAGTACACATATCGATTGCTCATTTGAACAGGCTAAGGAGAAATGACCTTAGATTCTGAGATGATGTCAGACTACAGAAGTCACTTTAAATTGTACCTCTGTTAATTTAGAAAATGGAAACTCTGTCTTTGCCAAATAACAGACAGTCATTTAGATGACTAAAAGGGAGCAGCACAGTGACCTAGAGGTGAAGATGCTCGCCTCACACTCAGGAGGTTGAGAGTTCAATCCTAGACTGTGGCAGATGTTTTTCTGTCAGGGCACAAGGAGAAAATATCTGCTGAGAACTCTGTTTAGGTGTCAGGAAGGGCATCTGGCTAGTTAACACTCAGCTCCATTCAGTCCCCCCAACTCCACCCCAATAAAAAGGGATTACAGGGTCATTAAAAAGGAAAAAAAATAGATGCCTAAAATTTAGCCTTACAATTGGCTTACATAATGCAACAATTCTTCACACTAAATCCATTTGGTCAGCCTGGCAGTCCCAGTTTTAAAGTTTTTTAAAAAACCTCCCATATCAAACTCTGCAGGATAAGGCAAGGAAAAAAAATGCAGCATTGTGACAGAGGACTTACTTTATTGGTTTTCATACTACAAGTGCTAAAAAAAATTGAGGACAAAAATAATGTTTTTACCACTTCTTTTCAGAGTGCAGCATATTCTGCCATTGTCCTCCCTCAAGCTTATTTATCATTGCTGAAAGGTGGGATTACTTATCAGAGAAACAAAAATCTGGAAAACTACATTATTTGCAGACCTTTCTCCACTCTGAAGTTGCAAAAGCTCTGAGGCTCTGATTCCATACCTACATTTACTTAAGAATAACTCTGTCCCATCAAATTCAATGAATCATGAGTCAGCAAGGATAGAATTGCACTATCTATATATGTTCACTTCAAAATAAATTACATCTTTAGTGGGGTTAAAGGATGACTAAGTTTGTACTTAAAGTTGCAGGTTCAGGGTGAATTTCCTGAGGTTCTTATAGTATTTTAAAATATTGATCATAAGAGGTTTCTTTGTTAAGGGTTGTCCAGTCCTTCTGTGGGTTTCCCAATCTCTGGGATGTGCCCTCTCAGGATCTGGCCATTTTTCTGTTCATTGGATTGATTGGCTTCTTTCCATGAGTTCATAGCAGTTCTTTCCTTAATTTATCTAGATAACAACCCTCTGAAGTACCTTAAATTGATATAAAGTGACCCAAATCTATCTGGTGAAGTTCTTTGCCTGAGAACATATTAAATTTGGGGCTGCCTGGTTCTACTTCATCATGCCCTCTACTATAGCTAAAGGATTTTTTTTTACATATTTTTGTGTATTTGTGGGAGGGTGTAATGACCACATATTACAGTAAACTATGATTTGTGCAACAATAATTCATTGAATAAGCTACAAAGGGCTGGATTCATACCATACGCTAAGTTGTAACTCATGATTGACAAGCAACTGGATAGCATAACTGTTAAATGTTAATCCTTCTGACAAACATTTTTTCCCAAATTAAAAGGAAAAAACAGTCAATGCATCACACCATTGTGATGCAGTAAGCCGCTTTCTTGTGAATCAGTTCATTATAGAAAGAAGATAATCTGGTCCCAAAGGGTTCTACATCAACAGCCCCAAATCTCCTTGCACAGAGGGCTGTGTTGCTGAAGCAGACTTTCAAATGCACTGGTACAAAAGAGGTTGTACCTGCTGCTCAACAGCAGTAACTGTGAGAGGGATCTAGAAGCCCTAGTGGACAATCACTATGATCCAGCAATACTCTGCAGCCCCCCAAAAACTCAGTGCAGTCTTAGGCTGCATCCACAGAGGGATAGTATGAAGATCATGTAAAGTGTTAGTACTCCTTTGTACTACCCCACTTGGAATACTGCATCCAGTTTTGGTCACCGTGATACAAAAAAGACTCTAGAAAGAGTGCAAAGAGCCACAAAGATGATTAGAGAGCTGGAGGCTAAAACATATAATCAATGATTACAGGATGACTAGTCTATGTCTAGTCCAGTGATGGCTAACCTTTTCCACATTGCGTGCCAAAAGTGTGCATACGTGCACATGTGCGCTCGCTCATGTGCCTGCACCCATGATACAATGCGTGCATGACTCCTCCTGCCCCCTGTGCATGTGCATGCGACCCACTGCATGCACACCACATGCCTCTGTGCATGCATGCCTGAACCCCCCCACCGCACGCCTCTGCACAGGTGCACACAACCCCCCACATGCTGCATGGCTCTGCGTATATGCACATGTCTCCCACACAGGCACCTCCCCTTGCGCATGCACGGCAGATACCCGACAATCAGCTGGCTGATGGGGATGCGCATACATGCGCACTGGGGCTCTTCCGGGCGACCTCTCACTTGCCAGCAGAAGTGGCTCTGCATGCCACTTCCAGCACGCGTACCATAGGTTCGCCATCATGAGTCTAGTCTAATGAAGGGAAGGAATAGGAATGACATCATAGTCTTCCAACATTTGAGGAGCTGTCACACAGAAGAAAGGGTCAACCTATTTTCCAAAGCACCTGAGGGCAGGACAAGAAATAACAGATGGAAACTTATGAAGGACAGATACAGCTTAGAGCTAAGGAGAAATTTCCTGACATTTAGAACAATAACGGTCTCCAGAAGTTGTGGGTGCTCCATCACTGGAGGTTTTTAAGAAGAGATTGGACAGTCATTTGTCTGGAATGATATAGGATCTTCTGCTTGAGCAGGGGGTTGGACTAGAAGACCTTCAAGGTCCCTTCCAATTCTGTTATTCTGTATGAGAACAGCTTCCTGTACAAGGAGCTCCAGAGGATCTTGAAGCACAGTGCAGATTTGTAGCTCATTACTGAAAAATGTGTCACTCTGAAAGGGGGACACTGAGATAGACTGAGAAAAAACAAGATAGATGAACTATGGATCTGCAGATGTTTACTGAGAGGTGTCACAGACTGCAAAAAAGAGAGAACTAATCATTAGGTCCTGAAACAAATAAGGACCAAGACCATGTCTCCAAGGCAACATTGCATAAACAGAAGCTCAAATACTTTTGATGTGAGGAAGCGGCAGACTGGAAAAAGATAATTATGCTTGGAAAGACTGAGGCAAATAAAAGAAGGGGAAGAAAAGTGAGAACATGAATGGACAAGATGAAGGAATATACCAGATTATGGCAGAGGACAGCTTGAGATGATGGACATTTGTCCACAGAGTTATTACAAGTTCTTCCTCACAAACCAATTGTTATTATCTCCCCTGAGCACTATCCTTCACGCACATGTCCTTTTTGGTAAGGTACCAGAGCGTAAGAAACATAAGCACTACTTTTTTTTGATGCCATTCTGAGACAGTTACTGCCTTTTCTTATATGTTCTTTCTTGGAATTTTACTTCATGTGGATTTTTTTCCCCTGGACCCGACAAAAGATGAGTCCTTGACACTTTATGAGAGTTACAGTTAAATTTAGTGAAAGATCCCAAATGGCATGGTAATTCAGCCATGATGTAGAAAATCAAATATTGAATTAGAAGTCCAAAGGAGGACTTACATGCACAGGGAACAGCAGGATTAGTTATTTCTCTACTTCTGAGTACATCATGAATAATGACAGCAGATGCTGCTGCTGAGACTTGTATTACAATTATTGTGATTTACTAAACAAATGTCTCAACAGGTGACAGTCCTTGGCTGTCCAGCGTTGTCTAGGAATTCGGAAGCCTCCAAATCTAATCAAGTAAAATAATAAAATACAATAAATAAATACATTCTGTTGAGTCTGGGCATAAGCCTGATCAAAACAAACATTTGACATTTGGAATTCAAGGTCTGTATTCTCCAGACATGGTCAAAAAAAAAAAGCATTGGTACCCCTCCACTTTCCCCCAAAGAATCCCTATTTGCCATGATACAACTTCTGTCAGGATCTGCTTTCAATGGGATCCACCATAGTCCACAGAGCAGACACTTTCTTCTGCTGTATGACTTAACCTATTTATGTAAATCATGAAAGCTAATTAAAATGGCATGGGCACAATTATTGGCTCCACTAACCTAGTATTTCGTAGTATTTGTGGCAATAACTACAATCAAGGGCTTTCTGTAGCTCTGGTGAAGACTTCTCATTGTCAATGTGGCCTACTCTTCTTCAGCAAATTGCTCCCTTTGTCTTAGGTTTGATGCATTCCTTCTCCCAATGGTGAGTTTCAGCTCTTTCCATAGATGGTCTTTTGGATTCAGAGCCAAAATCATGGCAGGCCACTTCAGAATAGTGCAATACTTGTTTTTCAACCATTCTTGGGTTCTCTTAAATGTATGTTTTGTGTCGTTATCCTGCTTTGCCTGAGACGGAGCTTTCTATTTGCATCAGAATGTCTTGATTATCTTCTGATTTCTTTTGGCCCTGCAGAGATTTGAGGCACTTGGTACCTCTGGTGCCAGAGGTAACGAAGCACCCCATAACATTGGTAATGGAATTTCTTTTCTTCAAAACAATCATTTTTTTTCTTCTTCTGGAAACATAGAGCTGCTGTGATTTACCCAAAAGTTCTAATTTTGTTTCATCTGCCCAAAGGTTGTTCTCCCAGAAAGGTTTGTAGAGATGCATTATAGTCTGCCTTTTTTGTGTCTGTCTTTCAGAAGTGGGAACTTCCTGGATTTTCTATCATGGAGGTACTTCCAGTCAGATAGTGACCGATAGCGTGATTTGATATTGTTGCACCTTGATCTTGGAGATGTGCCAGGATCTGCTTTCAATTTTTCTAAATAATGCTAATTCTTTCTCCACCATTCAAACTACCCTTCTGTTCAATCTGGGGTTTATTTTCCTCTTGTGGTCCACATCCGAGGAGGTTGGCTACAGTCCTTAAGCATCTTGGTAATATTAGCAACTGTAGTCACAGGAACATGATGCTCCTTGGAGATGGTTTTGTAGCTTTTATCTCTGCCATATTTGGCTATTACCTTCTTCCTTTCTCCCTCAGACCAGCCTCTCCTCTTCTTTCTCTCGTCCACATTCACTGGGATGTATACAGTGGCAACAAATGACTGGGTGGTTTTTCTCCATTCAAATAGCCTGACTGATTTGAGATTGAAATCACATGTGGCATTAATTAAAGTAAGTAGTCTGTCTGGAGGATCACTAAAATCCAATGATGTCTTTTTAACTTCTAAGAGGTACTGATAATTATATCCATGCCATTTTCATTTGTTTTATGATTTACAAGAATATGGTAACTCATACATCAAAAGCGAAGTGTCTGCTCTATGGTTATGGTGGATGCCGTTTACTCGTGTCAAGTTCAATTTATTTCATGATAAATTGAAATTCTTTGAGGAGCAAGGTGAAGGGGTTCTAACATGTTTGGCCATTTTTGTACAATTCTCATTAATTGCACTGGGTAGAACTGAACTTTACATGGTTCCACTTCCCTCCCCCCACCTATTTTTATAAATCGACCTTTTAAGGTTTTTTTTAAAGATTTTTTTTAGAACACCTTTTATTATAAGTTAAATTACAGGGAGTGGAGGGTTTTGCTACACTTTATTTTGCACCTATTTTACAGGGCTTGTCTCCGCTTTTTGAAATGGAACAGTTGAACATATTATTTCTGTTGTGATGTATACCAGTTTCTTGCAACATCTCTATTTACCTACAAAAAAATCACACAGCAAAAATTGTACCAAAATGGAAGCATGGCAATGAAGAGCGAACACAATCCCCAACAGTAATTTCTGTCTTTTGCTATTGCATCTGACAGTTATGTAGCTCAAACTACTCAAGGATGCTCATTTGAGAGTCTTGGACAGCTCAAAGCAAATTGGAGCCAAATGAGGTTTTGGTTGATCAGAGAGCCATTCAGTTGTGTTAAAAGAAAAGGCTCTGGATTTTGTCATCCTCAATTTTTTTTGAACAACAAATGGAATGCCATCTGGATAGCAGAGACACCTGACTGTTGATAGTTTAAGGATATTGCTAACTTTCCGAAAGTGAATTTGAAAGACATTAAGGTGTACTATGTTTCTGTCACTATTCTACCGTGTTTCCCTGAAAATAAGACACTGTCTTATATTTTTTGGCTCCCAAAAACACACTAGGTCTTATTTTCGGGGTAGGTCTTATATATTTATGGTGCCAAATAGTGGGTGTGAGTGGGTGGGGGTGTTTGCGGGTGCAGTTGCTCCCTGAAAAGTCTTCCTGGAACTGGAGATTTACACTAGGTCTTATTTTCGGGGTAGGTCTTATATTAGGGCAGGTTTAGAAAATAGTGCTAGGTCTTACTTTCGGGGTAGGTCTTATTTTCGGGGAAACACGGTAAGTCCTTCCTTGCTGTTTGTTTGGCTACTCTTTCTGCCACCCATTCCCATAAAAGGAAAAGCTGTAACTAGAAAAACTTTCTAAAAACAGATATTTTCATGATATGCTGGAGACTGGTACCCCAAATCTTAGAGCAATTTATATGATAGAGAAGAAGTGTGCAAAGCTTGTTGTAAGAGCACGCCTGCTCATTTCCTACAATGTGTATATGCATGGGCATATTAAAGCCAAAAATTTCATCCTACTATAATTTACAGTGCAAACGGAAACAAGGGAAAGGTAAGGTATACAATAAACAATATAAAAACAAATAGCGCAATTAAACATCAATTGTAACAGTGGTGAAAATTAGTTTTTCATTGTTTAAAACATATAAGTACAGCAAAGGATCATAAGGGCGCATGAGGCCCTAGGAAGTCACCTACTTTATTACCAACTTGTGTTTTTTAAGGAAATGAAAGGCAAATGTGATCAAATAGACGAGTGGACGATAATTCTATTAACTCTGATTAATTTTTTTTAATGTAAGTGAAATGCATCCAAATTTAGCAGTTCCTTGCATCTCTCACAAGAGAGAAAACCACATTTTCCCAAACTTGATTAATGATTTGGAGGATTTCACCATTTAGTGGTAGTAGATTTACTACAACTATGTCCACTGCTATGACATGCTGCTCTTTCCTTGCAGATTCATTCTCCCACTCACTATGGATAAACCAAGAAGAGGAGGAAGGCAAAATGAAGTGTTTTCTAGATTCTAGGCATAAGAAGGGGAGCTTAGGATATTTAATTCATCAGAAGGGCTGCTTTGAGACAGAGATTGTAGGAAGTGGCAGAAGATGTTCGTGTGCCCCAACTTGCTTGGCGGGTCCATTTCCACACCTCACTGAAGTGCCACCTACCATGCCAGATTTTGATTGCCAGGAAAATGAGGACTCTGTGCCTTGCAGGCTGGTGTTTCAGAGTCAGATATTGAACAGGGGCAAAAGGGGAATGGAACATTTCACCTTCCATTTCAGACTTGCCCCTTGATACTGAGGAGGTATCTAACCCTACTTCATAGGCTTGTTTATTTATTTAAATAGGTTTGTATTGCTGTTCATAGGTGACTCTGGGAAGCCATATACACTGATACAAAGAAATACATCTGGTTCGGGAGGACAATTATTCTCCATACGTTCCATGATGGAGATATAGAGGGAATTTTCAGGAGGAAGTAAGTGATAGGATGTCTAATAGACCCTAGGAATATGGAAGAGGGAGTTGACCAAGGTAGAAACTATTCCTGGGCCAGGAGAAAGGTGACTCAGAATAACTTCCTTTAATAACACTAGATATTAGTTGAGCTGGAGATGTACTGAGGTGGCTTACAAGACTCTGCTACAATATCTTACAGCAATAAAGATCGTTCAGAAATCCATGCGGTTCTTATTTCTTTAATCTGCCTGCCTCAAAGAGCTTGTCAGTATTGAGTGATTGTTGGAGATAATGTTTTATAAGTAGGACAAGGCACAAGAGCAACTTTCTTCCAGGGAGATTAAGCGGCTAGAAAGAATTTGGGGAAATTCACAGGCAAATTCAGGCCGTATTTTTACATAGGTCCTATTAATGGCATTCATTGCAATTGACCAATACAGTGGGAAAAATGTATTATTTATTTATTTATTTATTTATTTATTTATTTATTTATTTATTCGACTTATATGCCACCCCCTCTCCAAAAGACTCGGGGTGGCTTACAATTAAAAACAACAATAAATAAATTCATTAAAAGAGTATTAAACAATTAAGCCGAATTAAAGTTTTAGAACCCCTAATTAAAATAACCCCAACCCAAGAGAATCAGCACAGCCCAGATTGTAAAAAGAGCCAAGTTTTCAAATCATGGCGGAAGGTGCGAAGATCGGGGGCCAAACGGAGGTCTAGCGGAAGGAGATTCCACATTTCAAGAATTAGCAAATTTGCTGATGATAGCAGTTAAATGGGAAAGTATTGTGTGTGTGTGTTTGTGTGTGTGTGTGTGTGAGAGAGAGAGAGATTGGTGGGCATGGTGTGGCTTGGTGGGCGTGGTGTGGCTTGGTGGGCGTGCCGTGGCATGGTGGGAGTGCCGTGGCTTGGTGAGCATGACAGGGGAAGAATACTGTAAAATCTCCATTCCCACCTCACTCTGTGGGAAGGTTACTGCAAAATCCCCACTCCCTCCCCACCCCACTAACCTACTTTCCAGCAGGGCAACAAAAGAAGACCCAGCCGATCATCTGGGTCTTGGAAGGCAGAGAATAGATGGGGTGGGGTCAGTCAGAGGTGGTATTTGCCGGTTCTCCAAACTATTCAAAATTTCCGCTATTGGTTCTCCAGAACTTGTCAGAACCTGCTGAATACCACCTCTGAAGAGATTCTACCTGTCTAATACAATAACACATTAAAAAATTGATCTGTACATTCTTGGTAGAGAGACTGCCCTACAGTTTCCAGAGATCCACAATGACGAACAGACATTTTTAAAAATAAGACTGTAGAACACAACTGGGGGTAAAACCTCACAGTGCTTGAAATCATAGGCTGTTGTACAATTTCTCTTCACCACCAAGATTAGTCCAGCACCCTGAGAATCTGTTTTGGGTCCCTAAAGTTTATCCAGATGGTTATTTTGAAGACTAGCAAAAGAAATTAGATTGTGTTCCAAAGAAATTGTTTTCTAATATGCTTTTCTCCAATACTGCATTTTCTGTACATGTTTACCACATTCTTGAAATAAGCAGCTTTTCATGATTAAGCCCTTTGAATCTCATCAGCGGTTTAAATCCTATCAGAGGCACCGTCTTTTGAGTTGTGCTTTTAATACCTTTCAACCTGATTTTTCTCAATATTTTCACTGTTCATCTTAATATATTTTGTGAATATCTCTATGTTTTGTCCTCATTTGTCTTAATTCTGCATGCTATGGAGCAAAAGGTGCAACTTTGTGAGGATAACATCAAAGGCCTAGTTTACCTGTTTTCATGGTTAAAAAAAAACAACCATTCAGATTTACAATGAATCTTTATGCCCTTGTTATGGTTCCATTTTACATGCAATTCTAGGAAATTATCTCAACAGATATATTATAATTGTAATTGAAAAGGACAAGATAAACAAGATGTCTGTGTCCTATTTATTATTCTCATTTCAATTTCTTTTCTCCCATGAAACCTCCAGACCTCAAATCTCATTTCTGTCTTTCCCTGTCACTCGAAACTCTACATTTTTCTTAATCTTCAACATTCTTTAGTCCATGAATCAAAGTTTCATAGGCAAAGCAGCAGATAATCTTTGATAGGATGGCCTTTTCCAAGGCAACACATGGCTTTCCCCTAGCCTATATGCCAAGCATGACATGATGGATTCATGCTTTCAAGTTGCTGTCCTAGTCATATCTCAAGAAAGGGTCGAAATAATTTATTTTAACTGGGTTTTTGTTGTTATTATTGACAGGTTGACTTTTTCCTCCTCCAATAAACTGCTCCACTTACTTAAAGAATAGAGTACGTAAGGGAGAAAATAATTGGAGGAATGGTCGAATATGTGGTGATAATTTGCAGGAAGACAGAATTTCCTCTAGTTATGTGCTCTGAGTAACATAGCACACTTGTAATTTGACATGAATTATCATGGTTTTGAATGCTGCCATAACCAAAAGAGAAATTGAAGTAGGAAGGAGTGAGCTAGGTAACCTAGAGTCTCAGATTCACAGATAACCTTGAACCTCATCTCCCTCTGAAAGTTATATTTAGGATTTGGAATTTTCAGGGGTTTCAAAAATTCAAAGGCTAGAGTAAAAGACTGATCTTGACTCAATATAACACAAAAGTTACATAATTAATGGAGCCATTTTAAAGTTTGATGTACTCTTGAAAGGGTTTAAAATGTTGTGGGGGACCCTCATTTCTGGTCTGTTTTATCTCAATATTAAAGATCATCAAGGGTTTTCCAAAACTTATTTGCTGATTTTGGACCATGTTCAGAAATGATACATATTTTACTTCATTTTCTACTTGCAAACTGTATGTGAAACATAACTGATATTCTGCAGTTGTAAGTGCATGGAATCACTTTGAAAAAGGAAAGTGATCAATATTTGTGTTAAGTTTGCATTCAGACGCGGAGTGCTTCAGTGAAGAGTTTATTAGTGACTAGAGCTCAGAACGGACCCAATTTGGCTGGGCTGCGGCTGCTACTTATAGCCAGCAGCCGGAGTTGCCAGCCAATCAGAGTGCAGGATTTTCCTGCATTTTTTAAACCAATCATTTCTAACATTTTACAAGAACAGTTCAAGCTAAACCAATGACATTCAAACCGACATACATAACACCCCTCCCCACTAGGTTCAGTCCATACTCAAACCCCAACCTATCTAATGTATTCTTTTAAATAGGTGGGGCTCTTACGTGTACGTTGAGACCTTCGTGGTTCAGATGTTTTAATGTTCTCACCCAGTGAGAGAGGAAATGTGTCTGTTGACATTTTCCATACTTGGACTTCTAGTAATAAAAGACCCTGTTTGATTGCTACAACCTGGTCTCTCCTCTCAACCCATCTCCAACCCAATGTCAGCACCTAAGTCAGGTAGTGATGTGCAATCTTCCACTTGTAAGGATGGATTTTGGCATTGTGACAGGTTTTGGAATGGTTCCTGTCGTAATGGCTCATTACACATGGGGTTGATTCTTTCTTGCTGATTATCCTCATGCTCCTCCCCTCCCCCCCTAGAAGAAGTATTAGGTATGGGAACTAGAGAGGGACAATTGTGATGTTCCTGGGATAATCTGGATCTAAGTTGATCAATGTGCCTGCTCCAGAGGACACCATCCTCTGTTTGTACCCTGTAACAACGAGGGCCTGTGATTTAAGTTATTTCAGCAAGAATCCATAAGGGTTCACCCATAAGGTTCTTAGCATAAACAGAATCACCCACAGTGAACGTGCGAACTTTGGAAGTGGAATCCAGTAGTGCGTTGGGTGCGTAAGTGAGATGAAGGCGGTCAAGGGAAGACCTGAGTTTCCTACCCATCAACAACTCTGCTGGGGATAAGTTAGTTGATGGGTTAGGAGTGATATGATGGACACTAAGAAGTTTTTCAACTTTCTCAGTGATGTCCCCAGGACCCAATTGCTGAAGTTTTTCCTTGGTAAAACGTACCATGCGTTCAGCCCGGCCGTTAGCCGAAGGGTGCCCAGGGGTTGTCAGGGCATGTCTGATACCCTGTTGTGCTAGATATGATTCAAAAAGGTTGGATGTAAATTGAGGGCCATTGTCAGAAACAGAACATCAGGTAACCCGTGAGTTACAAAAGCTTTTAAGCTGTTTGATGACAGCATCAGTTGTGGTGGATGCCATAGGGATGACCTCTAGCCATTTGGAATATGCATCTACTATAATAAGGAAAGTGTGCCCTCTGGTAGGGCCAGCAAAATCAATGTGAATCCTGGACCATGGGCCCCTAGGACATTCCCATTCCTGGGTGGGGGCGAGAGGTGGTGCAGGCCTGACTACCTGACAGTTGGGACAAGATGCAACCCAGTTTTCAACCATTTTGTCAATACTTGGCCACCATACATAACTCCTGGCCAATCCCTTCATTCTGACAATACCTGGATGACCCTCATGTAACATTTCAAAACCTCTTTTTGCAGTTTTGCAGGAATAACCACCCTGTTACCCCACAAAATACATCCTCTTAATACAGATAATTCAGTTTGCCTGGATTTAAAGGTTGGGCAAGTTGAGGTAGATCTTGAAGAGGCCAACCTTCTTAATCCAGCCTATAATAGGAGCCAATAAAGTGTCTTTGGCAGTCTCTCTGGCAATTTCAGCAGCGTGTACTGGAAGCTTGGCAACAGTTTCTAGGAAAAAGGTGTGCGCCTCAGTTCACAGTCCTCAGTGTGAAGCGGAAGTGGGCAGCGACTCAAAGCATCAGCATGGCCAATGTCTTTGCCAGGCTTGTGGATGAGCTTGTATGAATAAGCAGCAAGAAATTCAGTCCACCTCAGCATTCTTGGTGACAGGATAGTGGGTGTAGGTTTGTCTTCTGCCACAATGCCTAACAAAGGTTTGTGATCTGTGACAATGGTAAATGTTCTCCCATATAGATACTCATGGAATTTCTTGACAGCTGCAACAATTGCCAATGCTTCCTTGTCCAATTGGCTGTAATTCCTCTCTGCTTTGGTCAAAGTGCGAGAGTAAAATGCAATAAGGGCTTCCCTCCCACTGGGAAGCCTGTGGCTCAACCCCCCCACTCCAAAGGGATGCATCACAAGTCAGTACAACAGCCAAATTCTCAGAGAACTGTATCAGTACAGCATCAGATGTGATTAGTCTTTTAATATTGTTGATTGTTCCTTCCTGCCCCAGACCCAAGCAGATTTTTTGTCCAGTAATCTGTGTAATGGTTCTGCAATGGTTGCCTTCTGAGGTAGGAACATGTGATAAAAGTTAATAAGTCCAAGGAAGGCTTGCAAATCTGTTTTGCATTTTGGTCTAGGGGCTTCTTTGATTGTTTGAACCTTGGCATCTGTAGGGTGGATGCCATGCTTGTCAATCATATAGCCCAAGAACTCAACCTTGTCAGTTCTAAGAGTGCATTTTTCTTCCTTGACTTTTAACCCGCTTTCTTGAATCTGGTAAGGACTTCTCTGAGTCTCTCTTGTAATTGAGTGTCATTTTCAGCAGAGATTAACACATCATCAAAGTAAGGCACTACCCTGGCAGTCCTTGGAGCATCCTTTCCATAAGGCTTTGGAAGATGCCTGGTGCCACGCTTACTCCAAACTGTAACCTTTTACATTTGAAGGCACCTCTATGAGTCACAATGGTTTGGGCCTCTGCAGTGGCATCATCAACTGTTAGTTGTTGATATGCCTGGGCCAGATCCAATTTGGCAAAGACTGTGCCCTGGCAAGGAATGTAGTAAATGATGCACCACTGGAACTGGATATGCGCTCTGTTGAAGCTCATGGTTCAATGTCCCCTTATAGTCTCCACAGATTCTTACTGACCCATCAGTCTTGACTGGTGTGACTATGGGTGTCTCCCATCTGGAGTGGTCAGTGGGCTCTAAAACTCCTTGAGCTATTAGTTTATCTAATTGTGCATCAATTTTTCCTTTAAGGCAAATGGGACCCTTCTGGGCTTTAAGCAATTGGGGCACCTTGGGATCTAGGTTGAAAGTGATAGGGGTCCCCATATACTTGCCCAATCCTGTCACTGAAGACCTCTGGAAACTCAGACTTCAAGGCCTCCTCCCATTCAGTGTTGCTCACATGATTGATGCCAGTCACCTCGATGCCTAATGGATTGAACCACTCAAGTCCCAGCAAGCTTGGGCGATCCTTGTCCACGATGGTCAGGGGCAAGCGTTTGGTGTGGCCTTTGAACTTCACGTTGAATTCTCTTGTTCCAACTACTGGAATCTTGTTCCTTGGTAGTCTTTAAGAGTCAGTGCTTGCTTCTGGAAATGTTTCTTCTGAATGTTTGGGAGTAGTCTGTGAATAGTATCCCATGACACCATAGATAAATAGGAGCCTGAGTCCACTTCCATTTGGCAAGGCCTTCCTTCAATTAGTACCTTCACATGTACTTTTCTGCTTCTTAAGGGTGAAGAATGACCAATGGTGACTGTTTGATGAGTTTCATTCTTCCCATTTGCTTCTGTGCTGCACCCCATTTTCTCACTGAAGTTGTTAGGCTTGAATTCTTTGTCAGGAAACTTTCTTCTGTGGGGTGGAGTTCTGGATGATTTGCAGACTCTTGCTAGGTGACCTCTTTTTTCAACGGAGGCAGATGGTATCTAGGAACTTGCATTCAGTCGGGGTGGCTTCCCCACAACCTCTGCAGTAAAAATCTTGCCTCTTTCTTCCCAGGTCTTTCTTTTTCCGCTCCATTTTGAGTCTATAAATTCCTTCCTCCACCTCACTACAGTCTGAATCAGAATCTATTTGCTCGCAACGAGTTGTTGTGGACTTTTCCACATCAGGATGGCTTGAGGCCTTGTTAATTTTCTTCATGGCTGCTGCTGAGGACTTGGTGGCTTCTGCTGAAGAGGCCTCTTCTATTGCTTTCTTCAGCGTGATCTTAGGTCTCATTAATAACTTGCTCTGTAATGCCTTGTCTTTAAGGCCTAGAACAAATCGATCGTGCATGGCCTCTTCTAAGTTGTTAAATTCACATGCACCCCCAATGTCCCTTAAACTTGCCACAAAGTCATTTACGTTTTCGCTTTCCCCTTGATCGCGATGGTAAAACTCATGTCTCTTAATGAGGCACGATACTTGTGGCACGTAATTGGCTCTTAAAAGCTTTTCTAAGTTGGGCCAGTCCATTACCTTCACGTCTGCAGCTCCCGCCAATGCCTTCGCCATCTTGAAAACTGCCGGACCGCAGTGCGTAAGAAAGACCGCCCTCTTCCGCTTCTCGGAAATGTCGACGAGATAGTTTCCCTCCAAATACATTTGGAAATGATCCGCATACAAGTCCCAGTCTTCTGCTGTTGGATCGAACGGGGCTGGGGGGGTGTTCAGCGCAGCCATCTCTCTCAGCTTGTTTTCCTTGTCATCTTCTCTTCAGGAAGGATCCCACCTTATTAGTGACTACAGCTCATAACGGACCCAATTTGGCTGGGCTGTGGCTGCTACTTATAGCCAGCAGCCGCAGTTGCCAGCCAATCAGAGTGCAGGATTTTCCCACATTTTTTAAACCAATCATTTCTGACATTTTACAAGAACAGTTCAAACTAAACCAATGACATTCAAACCTGCATACATAACAGTTAAGAACCACTGGCTTACAAGATAGTAGGTATAAGAATAAACATGAGTATGAATACAGGAAATAAGTATGAATAAATGGGAACAATACCGTGTTTCCCCGAAAATAAGACACTGTCTTATATTTTTTTTGGCTCCCAAAAACACACTAGGTCTTATTTTCAGGGTAGGTCTTATATATTTATGGTGCCAAATAGTGGGTGTGAGTGTGTAGGGGGTGTTTCACGGGTGCAGTTGCTCCCTGAAAAGTCTTCCTGGAACTGGAGATTTACACTAGGTCTTATTTTCGGGGTAGGTCTTATATTAGGGCAGGTTTAGAAAATAGTGCTAGGTCTTACTTTCGGGGTAGGTCTTATTTTCGGGGAAACACGGTAGGACAGGGATGGTAAGCATGATTGTGCATTTATGCAACAAGGGCTTTGAAATTTGGAAGTTATGCTCTAATCTAGGCAAATAAGTTTCCATAGTTTAGTAGTATTGCAAACAAACAATATATTTGCTTGTTAGCTAGTTACATCTTGGATATGCAGGCTGCTTATTTACAGAACCCTTCAATTCAGTTCTCTGGATTCACTTATTTTGATTATAAGGCAGGAAAAAGAGATTACACAGGCCTTAGACTGGAAACTGGCATCTATTATAGGTGAGTCAATGAGATAGCAAATCATTCTAATCCGATAATAACACTGGGCTTAAATATGTTATGGCAAAATAACTGTATAAACACTGATCTGTGATCAGGGCAAATTTCATTTAAAAGTCCAAAGTCTTACAGTTAGAAAATTGGATGATAGCCATCCATCTGATGTCGACTGATGTCGAAACAATTGTCTTGTCACATTTGATGGGCAAACCTTCCTGCTGTTACTTTTCTTTGCTCAAATTCCAAAAGCATTCAAATATCTTTCTTCCACCTGTGGGAGTTAGGGAATACAAAACTTTCAGAAACATGTCTGAGGTTCCAGATGGTAGATGGAGGATTTTCTGACATTTGGCTATGCCAGCCTATTTGGAACTTATTCTGTCATAGGTAGGAAATAATTCCTCAAAACCCAACCCAGTGAATTATTATGATCCAGTGAAAATGGGTGGTCAGTTGGAGAATCTGAAAGTTGGGCCTATAGGAGGCCATAAGAGCATTTCAGTTATGTGGAATGAGGCATGTAACGAGTTAATATTCAGCAACCTTGGCATTCTCACAAAAGGCTGAGAACCTCCGTCTGGAAAATATCTTTCCATGATAGGCTGATAAACCCTTTGTATTTGAGGCATGTTGTCAAGGTTAATGAGAAAAATTATCTCCTTGAAACATCCCCACCCCCTCAAAATCAGGTATGCCAAATCTCCCTTCTGATACACACTAATCTGTCTGACTCTGTTTCAAGAGTGACTGTGATGCATCAAAGTCAATGCCTTCGCCATCCTCGGAGAACATCAAGTTTAGTCAAGCTTAGCAATCTTTGCATTGTACCTGCTACACTAAAGGAAAGCAAGGATTGAAAGAAGTTACACTACAGTGGGAACAGAATATACAGTATATAGAAGTGGAAAAATAATGATGATGATGATGATGATGATGATGATGATGATGATGATGATAACAACAATAATAATAATGTTCTTGAAATAAATAGGCCTATGTTCAGTTTTTATTACTCACAACCTCTCTTTGACTCGCTGTCTTTCTGTAGATAGTGGGAACTAGAAAGACTGACTATAAGCAGCATGATAAAGTATCATTTGCCTACAAGCAAGAACTGGTGGGACCATAAAATAGAGAAAGTCATAGAAAATGAACAAGTTAAATTGCTCTGGGACTTTAGAATTCAAACAGACAGGCACCTGCCGCATAATACCCCGGACTTAACAATTATCAATAAGAAAGACAAAAAAAGTCTGGGTAGTGGATATGGCAGTGCCTGGAGATAGCAGAATAGAAGAGAAAGAATTGGAGAAGCTAACAAAATACAAAGACCTAAAAATTGAAATAAAATGATTGTGGCAAAGGCAAGCAAGGGTAGTACCAATGCTAATAGGCCCTTGGGTGCAATCCCAAAATAACTGGAGCACCACTTGAACAACATTGGCATTGACAAATTCGCCATCAGTCAATTGCAGAAGGCGGCTTTACTCGGAACAGCTTCCATCATGCAATTATATCTGTAACACCATCAAACATCCAGATCTGCCTATCTCAGGTCCTTGGTTAGGACTCGATAGGTAGACAAAAATCCCAAACCCAGTCTGAATATCTGGATGACTGTGCAAGGATCAATCATCATCATCATTATCATCATCATCACAATTATTCATTTGGAAACCTTTTCTTGAAATAATTAGATCTATATTCAGTTTTTATCACTCACAACCTCTGACTAGCTGTCTTTCTTTAAACAGGGCTGAGTGGAAACTAGAAAGTGATGCCTGGGAAAAAGAAGTTGGGGAGATCCAGGATTGCATAGGCTAGGCAGATATATTTTTCTGTATGTTTAAGACAGTTAATTAAAAGAAAAGAGACTTCTTTATTAGTATTTAGTGCTAATTAGGAATAAAAGCTGATCATTCTTTGAAAAACAAGCTGAAATGTTCAAATATTTTGGCCACCAAATGAGAAGACAAGACTCATTGGAAAAGACCCTGGTGTTGGAAAAGTGAGAAGGCAAAAGGAGAAGAGGACAGCAGATGATGGGTTGGTTAGATAGTGTCATCAACACAGTGAAAGTGAAATTGAACAAACTCTGTCAGACAGTGGAGGACGGGGGCAGGTGGGGGCTGGCATGCTGTGATCCTTATGGTCACGAAGAGTCAGACATGACTTAGCGACTGGACCAACAACAAAGGAGCTACATGCACTGAATTGAATTTGGGTACCTTGAATTTTGCTTTTCATGTATATTTCAAGCACTGTGAGGATCTCAAGATCTCATTTGGACTTTGAATTGTATTCTTGAATAAGTCCCCCCCCTTCAAACAGTAAGAGAGCTGAATGAAATTTATCCAATGTGGGGGGGGGAATTAATATGCAAGATTGTGAGACCAAAACTAAATATGTTTATTCCTCCTCAGATTTCCCTTTTCTGCCACATTGCAATGTACAATTCAGTGGCTATTTTTAAGAGTAGTTCTGGGGAAAAAATTTTAGGCATCAATACTCCTGGCCTACATACATTACAAGTCTCACTGTCTAGAAAGTGTCTGAACTGATCTGCAGCTGATTCAAGACTACTTAAATACTGAATTATCCACTTCTAATGCAACCCTACACATGTCTACTAAGTAAATAAATACCAGTGAGGGCATTGTTCTCAGATAAGGGAGAAACAGATTATAGCCTCAGTCCCTTTTGACTGCCTGAGTAGATCTTCTAGTAATGATGAGGAAATGTTTTGGTACTTTTTCAATTCCTGGTTATCAGTGAAATTGGGTCCATAAGAACACAAGACTTGGAACATATTGATCTTTCAATATTAAATCTTCAGGGTTGTGGGGTGGGGAAGTAAATTTCTCTTCCTCCTATCTTAGAAATGCATTCCTATCTCTTGGGATACACAGCATTATCTTGTTGGCTTTGCCTCCTATGGCACTTTTCCAGAAGAAAGTGGGGCTATACAGCACATAAGATTCTCTAAGTATCCTTCCTGTCACTTACAATAATTGCCCTTTTGGCTTCCCTGCAGAATGGGAAGGATTTGTACCCTTTTGACTTCCTTCAAGAGGAAAAAAACAGGGATTATGAAGGTTGCTCTCAATTTTCCTTACTCTGGCTTCTTTGCTAAATCCCATCTGTTAAGTTTGCATGAAGAGTCAGACGCGAAGAGCTTCAGTGAAGAGTTTATTAAGTGACTACAGCTCGAATGGACCCGACTTGGCTGGGCTATGGCTGCTTCTTATAGCCAGCAGCCATAGTTGCCAGCCAATCAGAGTGCAGGGTTTTCCCGCACTTTTTAAACCAATCATATTTGACATTTTACAAGAACAATTCAAACTAAACCAATAACATTCAAACCTACATACATAACACCATCCTCTGTGTGATCTCTGACTACTGAAGCATAGTTCCTCACAGATGCTAAGGAAGTGAGTTTTGAAGTGCCATCTTTAGATGGAAAAGCAACAAAACTGTCATCTGCTGAAATCTATTTTCACATTTTGCTAGAGGGAGTCATCATAAACAAAGAGGGGCTCTCTTCTTGCTTGCACCTTCTTTCTATTTGCAAATTACCTGTGTGTCCTTTCCCCCCACCTACCCTTGATCACTCAGATATCACCTATCCTGTTCTAATATTATGGGACCAAGGCTGAAAACAAATTACTTTATTCTCTGATGCATGGAATGAAAACGTTGTTTTATTCCAGAGTTTCTGGAATAATATTTCAGGTTTGCCACAAACGTTGGGCTGCAGAAGGAAAAGGAAGAGGAGGAGGAGGAATCAGCAATGTCATTGCTGAATAACATAAAAGAAAATATATTAGAGGTATCTTTTGTAGTGATACAGTCAGCTGCGTCGGGAGGCAAAATGTGTCTTTTGTATTCCTACTGATTTCTCGGCTGAGAAGGATATACATCTGTCATTAGCTGCAATATCTGTGCTTGCCAGAGTCTTTTCTTCTCTCAGACAATCTTTTCAGGCACAATTAATGCTATTATTCCCAATAGGAAGTTGCGATTTTTGCAAGATATCAGCCCATTTCTTTGTGGCTTCTTTGTGACAAATATTTGTGTACTTTTTATGACTCGGATACACCAATGCCAGAATATGGCGGGGGGGCTGAAATCCATCTACAATTTGTTAAACCCTTCTGTCCCACTGGAAATGGACCACTGGCTTTTTAAATGTGTATTCAAAATCTTGCAGCACCATGGTCCTTCTTACATGGTGCAGGAAAAGGTAATTCTGCTCCAGAAAAAGCAAAAAGAGCAACAGCTGGACAAGAAAAAGAAAGACAGACCCTCTGGACAAACAAAGCCAACAAAGCAGAATGCTTGCCAATAGACTTGAATATATCAAGCGTCTCTCTCTCTCTCTCTCTCTCTCTCTCTCTCTGTGTGTGGGGGGAGAAAGAGAGAGAGTGACAGACAGACAGAAAGGTGCACACAAGGACTGACTGTTATATGGTCACATACCACTAAAATCAAGGAAAGCAAAACCATAGGAGGAGTTTTTGGAAATTATCTCTTAGCTTGGAAGAAGCCCTCTCAGTGCTCCAGTGATAAATGTGCTTTAATCCTATGTTGCTTTTGTCTAAGTCTCATTTTTGAATCACCAAATGGCGTGAAGAAGCCCCAGAGTGAAGAATGGAATCTGAGCTTCTTTTGAGCTTCCATTGTATGTCCGTGCATCCATCTATGTGTCTCTGGCCATTAATATCCAGAGCATAGTTCCACCTCATTGACTTGATTGAGCTTTCCCACCATACAACCTCCCCTCCCCATTTGTAGTCTCACACTAGTCATGGTGGTGATACTCTTCCATCATGTAGACAATCATATTTGTTTTTATAATGACTCCTGGCACAAGAAACCTTCTTGTCGCTATTGCTCTGAATGGAGGTGGAGGTGAGGAGGAGAAATGAATGGCTTGTGAGCAGATGCTTCTCTTTTCATGCCAGACATGTAGGTTCCTTCTCTGTCACTTTTTCTACTTGAGTGTCAATCCCAGGATTCTCTCTTTTCCCCAGCCTTCTATTTATTTTGCTCCCATTTTTTCCCACCAGCATTTGATTAGTTATCTTATTAGGAAGGGGAATGGTCACATAAACTCTGCAATTTGAAAAATAAGATTTGGCTCATGTCAAAATTAAAATCTAAATAGGAAAAAAAAGAAGGGGGGAAGAGGAAGAGGAAGGGGAAGGGAAGAGAAAGGGATAAATGTTACAACAAAGAACCATAAACAAAATACAAACTACACTGCAGAGGAATCAAATTTACCATGGAATATTTGCCCTAAAAATGTACTTCATGATTCTAGAACAGAAAAGGCCCTCTCGTACTTTCATAATAGTTGTATCTCAGTAGAACTGGGAGTAACAACAGAAATGCCAGACTGAGAAGCAAATTCATGTAAACCAGGCAATCTTAGTCATGCCATCACCTCTGTCTTTCCACTCCCAAATAGCCTCCCCTGCACTCTCCCTGTACATACATACTTGCTCATCTGTCTACACCTGCTTGTCTTCACCACTGCCCTTCTTCTCACTACCCACTATCCATTGCAAAGATTGTCACATGCACCATCGTGGGCTTTGAACGGAGAAGTTTATATGTTCACTAACAGTTGACACCAATTTGATGGCACATAAATAATAACTAACTGTTTATTTAGGTGACCCATCAGATTCCCAAATAAGTAGTCTTTTGGCCTGTTATTTGCTGATGTATAAGTTTTGTAACCCAGTTTTATTTTTCACACCTCAAGGTTGTATACATAACCTTCCATTTTTCCTAGAACCCCCTATGATGCTGAAGGAGAGTGAATGGCTCAAAGTTTACCAGCAGGTTTCTCTGCCTAAGTGATGACTAGAACTGATGTTCTGTCCATTTCTAGTTCAGCACCTTAAATATTAAACCACACTGTTAATTCTTCCACAAGGCTTTTTTCAATACAAATTGTACACTTTTGCACTTTTACGCCTCCTTAAGCATGGTTGTGTGTTGTATTTTGTTTGTTTTTAAGCCCAAGCATTAAAATATTTTTCTGAGAGTACAGTGGCAAAGATCATAATGAAACTTAGGTTCTTTCTGTTTTTCCTATTGCATCTGACATTTCTTCCATTGACACTTTCTGGCTTTGAGAAGATGTATCTAGGCTGCTCACTGGACAGCTCTTCCACAAATTTTCTCAGTTATTACCAATTCTTATCCCACTTTTATCACACAGTTTTCAAGACTAGTTATGACTTATTTGAGAGAAATCTGTAGCTTGGCAGACCCCAAATCTCTCTTTTGAGCCCAGCTTTGGTGGAACTGACATGTGTGGACATGGTTCAGGACTCTTTTTCTAGAATGGAAAGGGATGCTTGTCCCATGGAAAGGTTGCTGACCTTTGACAAGAGATAGGAAGGCATTCTATGGTCAATGGTTTTGAAAGCCAATGGCCTTTTCAAAGAACTTGCCAGCAGTGTCTATGTAATCATATTGAAGACAACGCATAAATTATGTTTCATTGGGATTAAGAAAAGAAGCAAGAAGAAAAAGAAGTAGGTCTTTCCCCCTTTTTCAGTACAGAAAAGAATCTGTTTCTTTTTTATATATTTTCCTAGACCCCCAGACAAGCTCATAACTTTTCCTTTGGAGCAATCAATTTGTTGCCTAAAACAAAAATAAAACTAAACTAATTTCCTGTAAGAAGCTCCCCTTGGCGAGAAATGCATTTGTTTTGTAAAATGACAATTTCTGTTGTCCCTGAAGAGCTGTTAACAAGATGTCAATTAATCATGCAAATGAGAAGAAACAAATATTAAGTTGATTATGCTACCTGCAGCTAGGCTATGAGATTGCCAGATGTTATTTCTTGCCATAAGACATGTATCTTTGAATCCTTCACAGGTTGTCGTGGGATGATGGATGTCAGAACAAACCATTCACATGGTTTGATCCCTTGGCAGTTAAGATTATTTCCTTCCTTCCTTCCTTCCTTCCTTCCTTCCTTCCTTCCTTCCTTCCTTCCTTCCTTCCTTCTTTCTTTCTTGTCTTTATATTTTCCAGTGTGAAGCTGGTTAAAATGGTAAGAGATTGTCTGTGCTGTGGCTGAAAATTGTGGAATCACAGACTTACAAAGGACTATTTGCACCATCAAAACTAAGCCCATAAGAGAGGAGAATCACAGAAGGATGACCAGAAGCTTACAGGCCACAAAGCATTGGTGCCTAAACAGATGTGAACTTCCTGTGATCATCAAGCAATCTACCAAATATCTATTAATTTGAAAAGGCAGAATAAAGAATGTTTATGGTTAAAATTTGGAACATAATTTTCAGATGTCCACATTCTCCTGTGGCCAATCTCCTGTTGTTTGAGATTTCATTCTTGTTTGTAATAAAGATTCTAATCTAGCTAAATTGTGTTTGGGACTCTTCTGCCAAATCTAGCTAAGATGTGAATTAAGATTAAATATCTAGAAACCTAAATTTCCTTCTGAGCCCTGGAGTAAAGCTCAACAAGCCAATGCTTACTGCATGAAGCCAGCCAAGTCTATCTTGAAAAGTAAGGCCATTATTCTGCTTTCTATTTTCTGGAACCTTAGAGAACAAGACACATTTTTTTCTCTCTCTCTTTCTCTGACAAACTTTCCATTCCTGAAACTTATCAGTGGTGGGATTCAATTTTTTTTACTACCGGTTCTGTGGGCGTGGCTTGGTGCATGGCAGGGGAAGGATACTGTAAAATCTCCAGTTAGAGGTGGTATTTGCTGGTTCTCCAAACTACTCACAATTTCCACTACCGGTTCTCCAGAACTGGTCAGGACCTGCTGAATACCACCTCTGAGCTAAATATATCATTTCCTTCCATGCTTTGGAGAAATTAGTATTCAGTCCCTTGATTATCTTTGCTTTCCCTTTTCTGACCCTGCTCCAACTTATTCTAACCCTTTTTAAAGTGAGGTGACAGGAGTGGGGTTAGGATGCAAACATTCTGCCCATTCACAGAGTTTGTGAGGGTTTCTTTCTTCCACTCAGGATCCTTAATTATTATCCACCCTGTTAAATCAGATGTTAAATTGGTTGGCTGTTAAATCAGATGTTAAATTGGTTGGCTGTTAAATCAGATGTTCAGAAAAAGCAGATTTTTCTCAGTGTGAGAAGTTATCTGCATTACTATTACTATTAATCTTCCCATCCTTCCTTTCACCCATCTCCTCCCACTTATGACTGTATGACTGTAACTTTGTTGCTTGTGTCCTTATGATTTTTAATTGACTGTTTCCTAGTATGATTTGATTGCTTATTGTACCCTATGAGTATTATTTAGTGTTGTACCTAATGATTCTTAATGAGTGTATCTGTTCTTTTATGTACACTGAGAGCATATACACCAAGACAAATTCCTTGTGTGTCCAATCACACTCGGCCAATAAATAATTCTATTCTAAAAAAAAATGGTGCTAGAAATTTGTACACTTCTTTTAAGTTGGCTACAGAAAGAATTAACTATGTGATAAGTTGAAATTTAACTATGCAAGCAAGGTTTTAGAAGTACTGTATGCTTAAAAATAATGACATAAATTTAATTAAAGCACCAGCAAGATGAAAGATTGTTGAAATGTACCAGTATCAATTCTCTTTGGGTATGGCAAAAAGGAAAGGAGAATGTGATCAGGATTTCAAATTTCTGTTACTGGAGCTTATATCAATAAAGTAGCATTTCTAATATTGTGGAACCTGTTCCAAGACCTGGCCTTGGAAACAGCTGCCACATATCTTTGCCCTGAGAGATACCCTGGTGTGTTACTTTTAAAGGATCCAGTATTATTGCCATTTTTCCTTTTTAAAAATAGTAGATCATAGAGTGCTTGGCAGAGTGTAATGCACGACATAGACATTAAATAGATAATAAATACATACATGCATAAATAAGCAAGCATACTGGAATCCTATGCACTCTTACTGATTTCAATTAACCAGTGGAACGAATTGCCTCCAGAAGTTGTGAGGTCCCCAACACTGGAGATTTTTAAAAAGATATCGGACAACCATTTGTCTGAAATGATATAGGATTTTTTGCCTGAGCAGGGGGTCAGACTAGAAGACCTTTAAGGTCCTTTCCAACTCTGTTATTCTGTTATTCTTATTTAGCACTAAGACGTGTTCAACTCAGTAAGAAGAGGCATGAAGAGGACGGTGCTTTTACCGTGAAGCACCATATGAATGGCTGAAGAATATCTTAAATAAATTAATACTGTTTATTTACTAAAATATTTGCATCTCATCTTTTCCCTGGATGATTTCAGGTATTGTAATTAGCATTACAACATCTCAAATTAAAAATTAATTCAAAGCTTAAAGGGCGCAATCTTGCACATAATTAACCATGTGTAAATATAGCTTAAATATTTGAGTGACATGAATTACAGTGAACAGGACGGCAACTTAACTTTGAACAATGTGCTGAATTTTAAATTCCCCTGGATTATTTGTTTCGGCTATATAGCTCATTAAAAAAAAAGTCATAGTATTTTCTAAGCATGCCAGTCAGCTGCTTCTCACCATTAATGCTTTGTGATAAGTTGAAAATGAACTTCTTGCTGGAAATCTGCTAGCTTCCAGTGCTATTATGCACTCTTCATTTACAAAATGAATAGGTCCTCTCTGAATAACTGTCAGTACCTTTATATTGGTAATTAAAATAAGACCTAATTTCATGCACAATTGACAGCATACAAGGAATTTTTCTGATACCCCAAAAGCAAAGGATTTTATGAAGTTGCATGTGTGTTTCTCTCTAAAATATACTATTCCACATATATGAATCTCCTGGATGGATCAGAATAATACATTTTAATTGCATAAAGATAATAAAAGAAGCCATTTGCCCTCCCATAAAAAATGAGAACATAGCACCTTAGTGACACAGACATCTGGTACTCAAGCAGATGTGCCTATGCAAAGTCAGTCTAGCAATCCAGTTGAATAGTTGGAGGCTACCTAAAGGGTACCTGAAACAAAATCCTAGCACGCGCTGTGAATCGTAGGAACCAAAGAGGAGTTCTCCCACCTTCTTCTTACTCTGTTTAGCTCTTTCGTTGTCTCTTTCTTTGCAGCCATATCCTGGAACCAACTTTGTCTTGATCTCTAGCATGAAAAGCTGATGTTATAACTTCTATGACAGAAGGCCTTAT